>OU911087.1:12560000-13760000 GCA_918358865.1 Melinaea marsaeus rileyi | reverse complement strand
AAAAGTCAATAACGGGGGGCGATTTTGTAATGAAGTTAGGAGATCAGCTAATGGAACCCTGGCTTCGGCAACGATAACAGACCGTGAGTTTGGGGTGTAATATAATTGTCATGATTGAGGATATTCTTGGCGAATCTTTAACAATAGAAGCTCCTGTTCTTTCTACGTCAAACGCGCATAAAATTTGCTACCTATGTCCATCAAAGGCCCGGAGAATGACCAAGCACCGTTGCACCAGATGTAGAAAAGCTTTTTGTGGTCCACAAAATGTTGGTATGTGTGGTCACTGTGTAAATTGATATTATAACATTAATTAGTACTTAATTTGTTCATTATAATCCTTACTTTTGTGCGATGAAACAAGGTCCTATCTTAATTAAATATTTTTTATTATATTTCATTGTTTTATTCCGTAGTCCGTTGGACGAAGGTGTAGTAATAATGTAACAATGGAAACAGTTTAGTTATCTAGGGTTAATGATAATCAAACATGATATGGTCATAATTAAAACTGAATATAAAATTAACCTATGTTTGAGTGTGTACCGCTCAGTTGACAAGTTGTGAATTTTGCATAATTGAGATTTTTTCCCTATATATATACATTTTACCTATACCTTTATTATTACATTATGCCTTTACCTTTTTAAGTGTAAAATTCTAAGAAAATCAATTCCTTTAAATAATATTTTCTTATCGGGACTTGCAGTTTAATAAAATATATTTGAATTAAAAATTTAATTTATCTACCACGTTAATTAATTAATTGATACCTCATACTGTTCGTAAATTGTGAATTGAAAGATAGCGTAAAGCAATGTGCCAATCAATAACTATAAACTAATTTATTTAACGTCAGTCTTCGTATGTCGCTTTAACCGCGTTTGCATTTTTAAATGGTGAATACATTTCATGGCAAAAGTTCTAGAGTTTCACAGTTCAGGTTCGAGTAATACAGAATCTCAATTCAAAGTTTACCCATCTGTTTATACTTTTAGGACTGTCATTTATATCTTAACGTTGTTTCGGTACATTTAAAGATTAAATTATTCAATGTTAAAATTAACTTATATTTTCATTTAATTCGTTACAAAAAAATGTAACCTAGCAAAGTTTTACCTGTTAACAAGTGGAAACCACCTACATATATGTGTAATATAAACGTTAGTGGATTGTATGTGTATGTATATCACATAGAGAATCACATAAGTTGTTGTTCACAATGTGTCAAAGAACAGTATTTGATGGACAGTAAATTAAAAGGGTCATTCTCTTTTTGTCCATTGTGATTTCTGATAAAAATAATCATCTTATTGTAAACTAATTCCATCAACGTTTATGAGTTTAAGTTAACCATCAAGTATTATAAAACTTTTGTTTTATAAATTTCACTCCCTTTTAGTTATTTATCTTCATACAGATATCGTGGATTTCTTCATTATATTATAAATGAAACAATGCATGTTAATAACTTAACTTATTATAATTTTTATAAAACCAAAGTAACCTTATATAAATATACTAAGTAGAAATAACGAATACACATAAATGTAAAAAAGCGAGAATGTTTTTCATAACAAGACATATTCACTTATCAAATAAATTGTTAAAGAAAACATTGTTTTAACTTGGGAATTGGATATTGCTTTGATTTTGTTTCTAAATTGAAATAGTAAGGAGACGAAATCTATAAAGTATTATATATATAGTTTAGACGATTGGAATAATATTTGGGTTTATAATAAACTAAACAAATTCGATAAAAAATATTGAGTTTAATAATTACTTTAACTTCTCATTTTATTTCGAGGATGATTTATATTAAGTATAATGATATGTATGAACTAGTCATTATAATTTATGGCTTAATTTTGTATTTCCTATATTATTGAACATTTTTATCATAAATAATGACATTGTAAATGTATATATACATACACATGCATTTTTTTTAACTTCGGTCTTTTCCGAAAAAATAAACCGCACTGTTCTTTATATATATATATCTAAAAATATTTCAATAATTAACATGGACTCTTCAAAAATTAACAAACCTCTGCTAAATTCACCTTTTTAAGACTTTAAAAATTTTCTTTTAAGTGTAAAATGTACAATAGTCTGAAGGTATCACTTTCATCTTGTAAAGATATAGAAATATGTAGAAAACTAAATTCCTCCACGAAAGTTAGTTAGTTAGTTACACGAAAACTCAGTTACCTTAGCGACATGCACGGATTACATCGTGGACTTGTTTGAGCTCAGCTCGACATAAACGTTCCATTCTCTATATATTAAAATAATCTATGGTCTTCTATTAAAAACAAAAAAAAAATTGTTTAGATGACTCCGCATTTTCGTCATGTTGCATTTTACAACTATTTCAGTTAAGATTAAGTGCCATCTTATAAAGAATTAGCGACATATTATGTTACTAACTAAAGACAACTCATAACAAAGAATCACATTTTGTCTCTTGTATTAATGCAAAAATAATATTTTCTGCCTGAGACATTGTCTCTGTCTAGCGACGACCCCCTCCGGTGATTGTCGACTAATTCTTACCGCTTCGTTGGAGGCTGTACAACGCAATAAATTCCTGTCATTCAGACGAAGCATCCAAGTGAGAAGGCCCTGATAAAAATAGGATGACGCTGCCATTGACACAATTGTTCCTAAGAAAATAATTCTTAACATTGCTAATATTAATTCTTGGAAGCCAATAGTCTTAAGGCTATTATAATATTATGTTTCTTAATTTGTGTTAATAGTTTAAAGACTTTTGAATTGTTGTATATGTTCTAAGTGTTTGAAAATATATATAAAATATTAATAAATTATAAGTAAATCTAAGGAAGATAATGGTAAGTAGTTAGAATTGTGTTTAAATTATTATGTAAAAGTTAAGACGCCTGACACCTAAATATAATCAGAGATGGACTGAAGATTGATATTGCCTTTTCTGAGGTTTACTAGGTTAAAAATATGTTATCTGTAATTATGCTTCTTATATAAAATGCAGGTCTTCATAAAACTTTGTTCAATAGTTTCCACTACGAATATATATATATATATATATATAAGTATGTATTCCTACCAAAACATAAGTGGTAGAAATGACAATAGCATGATGTGAATTTATTTACATATTTGAAGTACTAATACTGTCAAAGTTATTAATTACTAATAGCTGTTTTTGCAGCGACCAGGAAAAATGAGCAAGGTCCATTGTTTGTACCACTTTGAGTTGATGGACATGAAATCGCTAATCTTTTTTCTAATTCTAATCCCATTTTATCCTTTCGACGAAAACAGATCTTAAGCCAGATTCTATGAGTTTGATTTTATAAAAATTTATGTACGTATGTTATTTTTTATACATTTATTTTTATGTATTATATAATAATTATTATGAATTTCACCTATTACTAGATTTGAGAAAGAATTGAATGTCAGTAAACTATTTTTAATAATTAAAAATTTGTTATTTGTATTTAATACAGTTTATAACATATTTTTTAAAGTATATTTTTTATTTTACTTTATGTATAATAATTAATGAATAATTTAAATTCAAAACCTAACGGAAAGTACGCCTTGTGGATCGTCAGTTATTCGATAACCAGCATAGTGAATTCCGTAATAATTATTTATAAAATGTGTTCAGCTTTTAAAAATGTTTACAAAAATATTAAATAAGTCCGCAGTTATATTATTAACTAATGTTAATAATGATTTTAATTATTAGGGGAGACCGGGGCTGGTTGACCAATTTTTAGTTTAAAAGTTAATATTTTTATTGCTTTAATGATTATTTTTGTGAAAAGCAATTCCATTGATAGTGACACTATTCAGCTCTAGAAAGAAATTACAATAAGCTCGATACCTATTAAAACATAGTATATAGGCTCGATTTTATAGAACGGGAAAAACGAGTCAACCTACCCCGTGCCTGGGGCAGGTTGACTTGTCACTAGGGGTAAGTTGACCTAAGAAGTAATGAGTACCAAGACTACGAAGGAACAAGATTTAAATACTAAAGTAAATGCAATCATCATTTTTAAGAACATCTCCAACAACATTAAACAACGTTAAGAACCTATCGGTCCACCTCCAGTCTAAAATAATCTTTGATAGTCTAAAATAGTCAAAATAGTATTTATAGTGAACACGTGGGAAAACGAAGAACGGAAGGACTAAATTGCCTAGGCCGAGATAGCAACTGTGACTCTCACCAGCGAAAATTCGGTCAGCAGTCGTCATTTTTCCAAATTTTTTGGTGCCAAGATGAGCTATTACTCTATCAGGAATGTGAACCGTTGTCAGTCCTGTTTGATCTACATTCTAAATATACCCAGGGCTTACATTTAAACGTAGGTAAACGGTTCTTAGGTAATCAAAGAACAACTGCACGTTGTTTTTGTTGAAAGAAGTGGCTCGAAACAGTAGCTTGAGGAGATCGAATAGAGAGAATAGGATGACGTTTAAGCAAACTCCCTACCCAATCTTCATCAGCAATCTGTTTTTTATCCCATGATTCAGGAATAGTTTTTTTTTTTCCAAATTCATATGCAAATTTTCGGGACTCGTAAGGCGTTAATCCATAATAAACATCATCAGCTCCCTTATGGGCAATTTTCTGATGCACGCTCTTCCTCGTCACTGAATATTTGTCTGTTTTTTATGTAGCCAACGCTTTCCAAGGTCAATTGAAATCTAGACAGACAGACAGACATACGACATCCAGTATGTCTTTAGGTCGATTTGACTTTCGTTTATAGATTCACATCGTTCTAAACTGGAAATGTTAGGTTAAGAACAATAATTTTTATACCAATTTATATCTAGTATATCCAAAATTGTATGGGGTAGGTTGACTAGATAGTCAACCAACCCCTTTAAAAATGAGTCAACCAGCCCCAAACGACCTAGTAACTTTTAACTACGTGCCAAAACCTTAAAATGGAGTCGTAATTAAAAATAATAAGGAAGCATACAAAGTTCGGAAATCAAACATTCGTATTAAACAGTTTGACAAGCAATCAAAACAAAATGAAAAGAGTCATAACAAATAGAATTAAGGCAAAAATAGTTATTTAAGTGTCTTGTTTTTGAAGAATAGGCTCTAGCTGACAAACGGTTTGGGTCTGCTCCGCGGTTTTTCTGATGATTGTGCGCGGGGGAATAATGGCTACGCTCACCTAGTCGATCTTTGCAAAAAGTTTGCCTAACTCGCGTTTTTGACAATTAGTCTACCTTCCCCTATAGTCAACCAGCCCCGGTCTCCCCTACTGTCTGAGAACGAAACTAAGATTGGAAGTTTGCTGAGCCAATGATTATGATTCGATTCCGATACGAGAATACTTTCGATGTACACGTAATGTACATATTTATTGTTCCTAATCCCAGCGTAGTATATATCTGTGTTTTATTTTTTTAAAATCTTCTAAAATAATTAAATATTATAATATAGTGTTTGTCTGAAAAGCAAAAACATCTGAGTCAGGGTAAGTTTATTTAAAAATTAATTGGTATTGAGTTGATAATCAAACGCTTAAAAATTAAAAAAATATATATTTAAATATATATATTTTGTAATATTTTAAACTGTTCCGACACTTACTCGTAAATTAGTAAAAAGTTTATTTATGTATGTGTTTATTTTGTTTTAATTGCAAGAGATTTGAAAATTGTTTAATAAAGTATATTAAATCAACATCAAACAGTCTCTAACATCCTTTTTTTTTTTGCGTTGGAAAAATCCGTTACGGATACCTGCAGGCCAGGAAGGTGATGGTCGAAGGGTTATGTGGGACTACTGGGCGGCATAGACGACGCCGTCATTTTTAAGGCTACCCACTAAAAAACCAACGGTTGCCCTCAAAGCCCTAATGGGACGACACGGGATCGCGTTAGCACTCACCGTGCCGCCCCGTCGGTTACCCCCCGTGCGAGGGTGCCCCGAGCAACTTAGGGCACCCTCACGGCGTAGGCCTATGGCAAGTGAGAGGGCCTACTCACCAAGGCCTACGGCTGGGAGAGGAAGCGGCGGGCGTACTCCCGCCTCCCCCGGCGGAGCGGATCAGAGGGAGGAGGGACCGTCGTGCCAATAAGGCGCGGCAGCAAGAGGTCCCTGCCAACCACGGCCACCTGCTCAGCGCGCTGATGACCCCAGGCTAGCCGTCGTCGACACGGCTCCTCCACGGTGTGACGAGCCGTGTCGACGGACTCGTCACAGTGGTGGCAGGACGGGCCCGCCTTCCTTCTTGCAATCTTGTGCAGGTAATTACCGAAGCATCCGTACCCCGTGAGCACCTGCACAAGACGGAACGTCAGTCCCGTGTCGCCGCTTGATCCAACGATCCAAGTGGGGGCGAACTGCCCCTACTGTCGTCAGACCGGCGGCAGGGAACTCTAAGTCCCTCGTCCACCGTCGAATCAGGGCTCGGTGAGCTGAAGTCCTGATTCGAGCTGCTTCGGACCTTCCCCCCGTAGTCCTGGCTTCCGCCCGGTGCCAATACACCCTGGCAAGCACCTCCGCCTGCAGCTCCCAAGGCGGATCGCTCGCCAGGAGTGTGGCCGCAGTGTACGACACTGTACGATACCCCCTTATCATCCTCATCGCTCTTGGAATCCGCGGTGAGGAACCCCGACCTAATGGAAGCACCGTACAGTGCCATACTTCTCACGATGCCTGCATAGAGTCGCCGGCACGGAGCCTGCGGCCCACCGACGTTGGGCACAAGCCTTCCCAAGGCAGTTGCGGTGGATAGTAAATTCGGGGCCAGAAGGGAGAAATGAGCCCCGAAGTTCCATCTTCCGTCCAGGGTGAGACCCAAATATTTAAGCTGGGCCTCCACCACCACCTCCTCACCCTGGACGGAGATGGACGCTCGGCTAGGGAGATCCTTGTGAGGGCCGTGGAAAAGGATGGCCTCCGTTTTGGATACGGAGACCTCCAATCCCAACAATCCAATCCAAGACGCAGATACAATGTCCTTTGAGTACTGCGTACCTGGATTATCCCGGCTACTCGTTAGAGCACAACTTTCGCTCGCGTGCCGGGGTCTGTGTGTACGCGCGGAACGACCTCTGTATCCTGCGTCTCCGTCACCTTGAAGACCCCACTTTTTCTTCCCTATGGGTTTTAGTAGACACAGGAAACGAAAAAATTCTGTATTCCTGTGTTTACCGTTCGCACAGCGGTGACCAGGAGACAACTAGATTATTTGAGCATCTCGGTGAGGCTGCTGATTTGGCTCTACATCAGTATCCTTCAGCTCAGCTCTTCTTTCTGGGGGACTTTAATGCCTGTCATCAGGACTGGCTGTTCCCGTTCCAGAAGACCGACCATGCTGGAAGAGAAGCGCGGAATTTTGCGTTGTCCTTCGACCTCTTTCAGCTGGTGAGGCAAGCGACGAGGGTACCAGATGTAGTAGGCCATACAGCCAATTGCCTGGACCTTCTGCTGACAACTGATCCGGACAGGTATAGTGTTGAGGTCACCTCCCCCTTGGGAACCTCCGACCACTGTCTGGTGAAATCTGTGTTTACATATTCCCCACCAGTTTTCGAACCACATGGTGTTAGGCGAGTATGGAAATACAAGTCAGCAGATTGGGATGAGATGCGTCACTTTTTTGTGTCTTATCCTTGGCGGCAGGTCTGCTTCTCTTCTTTGGATCCGTCGAGTTGCGCAGGCGCTATAACCGATGTGGTGCATCAGGCAATGGAGTATTTCATTCCTTTTACTGACGTACCCATCGGTGGCAAAGCTCGCCCATGGTTTAATGCCGAATGTGGTCGTGCTGAAGACCGCAAACATTCGGCATACCTCATTTGGGCTGATGCTCGAAGCCGCAAAGCTCCGGATGTACGTTCAAAGAAGAGAGCCTTTAACCAAGCTGCCAAGTCCTATAAAAGGGCATTACGGAAGGCTCGACGCGATCGAATCGCTAAGAATGGCGAAAAGCTCTCTGTCAGACCTACTGGCAGTCGAGCTTTCTGGTCTCTTGCCAAATCGATCGAGTCGAACTTCTGCCAACCCTCACTGCCTGCTCTGCTGAAGCCGGATGGATCTTTGGCCTATACAGCGACAGAGAAAGCGAATGTATTTGCTTCTCTGTTTGCTGATAATTCGCATCTAGACACTAGCAATGCTCCTCCAGCACATCTTCCTCACTGCGGTATTTCGATGCCAAAAATCCGCATCACTAACAAAGAGGTATGGAGAGCATTGTGTCGTCTTGATGTGAATAAAGCCAGTGGTCCTGATGGTATACCAGCCATTCTGCTGAAGAAGTGCGCAGCTGAGTTGTCTCCTGTATTGACACGTCTGTATCGCCTCTCTTTCAAGACTGGAATAGTGCCGAAATCCTGGAAGCTTGCAAATGTGCAACCAGTGCCCAAAAAAGGCAGCCGTGCTGATCCTGCCAATTATAGACCAATTTCAATCATCTCCATACTCTGCAAGATTATGGAGCGTGTATTGAACACGCGCCTTCTAGCGTACCTTGAAGGTAACGATCTCCTCAGTGACCGACAGTACGGGTTTCGCCGAAATAGGTCCACTGGGGACCTTCTAGTGTACGCTACGCACGTTTTAGGCGAGGCCATCGAGAAGAACGGAGAAGCGGTCGCCGTCTCTCTGGACGTCTCGAAGGCATTTGACAGGGTCTGGCATGCGAGCCTTATAAGCAAGCTTTCAGCCTACGGCATATCTCCTGGTCTGATCGGCTGGGTAACGGACTTCCTCAACCTGAGATCTCTCCGAGTAGTTGTTGACGGGTCTTCCTCGGAACCCTTGACAATTAATGCCGGAGTGCCTCAGGGGTCCGTTCTTTCTGCAACTCTTTTTCTGCTACACATCAACGATCTGCTGAAGCCCGGTATCTATGGGTATGAAGACGACAGCACAGTTGTAGAAAGATACCTGTCGAGTAGTCGGGCTAGTAGAGATCAAGTACAGTCAGAAAGAGAAGCCATGGTGCAACGTTTGAGTGACAAACTTCAGGCAGTCTCCGCATGGGGCAATGCCAATCTTGTCAAATTCAACGCCACTAAAACGCAGACGTGTCTGTTCACCGCCAAAAGGAGCCCTTTCACCTTGGCTCCTACTTTCCAGAGTGTATCTTTGGAATACAGTGACCGGCTACAGTTGTTAGGCTTAGAGATTTCCTCGAACCTCAACTTTGGTCGGTGTATTGAGTCCAGAGCAAGAGCAGCTGCAGGGAAGCTTGCCGTTCTTGCGAAGGTCCGTCAGTACTTTACACCGGGACAGCTTCTTGTATTATACAAAGCACAGATCCGGTCGTGTGTAGAGTACTGTGGTCACATATTCGCTGGTGCCGCAAAATCTCATCTTGCGGTTCTGGACTCAATTGAGAGGCGAGCAAAGAGGCTTATAGGCGATCCCGAATTGGTAGAAGCCAACCTCCACAGCCTTGAATACAGGCGTAGAATTGCTAGCCTCTCAGTATTCTATAGGATACATTTTGGTGAGTGTGCGCGGGAATTACACGACCTAATTCCTCCGTCCCCCTTCCATCACAGGACGTCCCGACGCACGGCAGGTATCCATCCTTACGTTGTGGACATTCCCCCTGTCCGAACGAAACGCTTTGCTTCGTCTTTTTTAATTCGCACAGCGAAGGACTGGAACAGCTTGCCTGCGTCGGTTTTTCCGTCCGAATACAATGTGGGCGTCTTCAAGAGAAGAGTGAATAGGTTACTAAGTTAATGCGCTTTACCATCTAAGACTACATTTTCACTTTCCATCAGGTGGAATGTAGTTAAGCATTAACCTAGAAAGTTTAAAAAAAAAAAAAAAAAAAAAAATATCCTATGCGGTCCACAACCAGCGTAGCGCCGACTGTTGCCAGACGGGCCGCCTCCGCATATGTCCCGCCCCTGCATGTGCCGAGAGTGTCATCCGCGTAACACAACACCCTCATCCGTGGCAGGAGAGGACAGCGGAGCAGCCAGTCGTACCAGAGGTTCCACAAGACTGGTCCCAAAATGGCCCCTGTGGAACCCCGCGGCAAACGCTACGCTGGTGTATCCGCTGGTCGCCGCCAACCCACAGGACCTCTCTGTCCTGCAGGTAGGCTTCAAACAGTCTCCGAAGATAGGGAGGAACTCCATGGAACCGGAGTGCCTCAACCAAAGTCTCAAACGGAAGACTGTTGAAAGCATTGGCGACGTCCAGCGACACCGCCAAGACCACGCCCCCCTCGCGAATTGCCTCTTGGGTCAGGTTTCTCAGAGCCCTCAGGGCGTCGATCGTCGATCGACCGGCTCTTAAGCCGACCAGTTCAGCTTCAGGGCGGGTCAGGCATGCGAAAGACCTGGCCCACCTCCTCGAGGTGTTGGACAAGACGGGCAGAGAGAATTCTCTCAAAAAGTTTGCCCGTCTCGTCCAGCAGCACGAGTGGCCAATAGGCGGAAGGGAAGTTGGCAGAACGACCGTCCTTCCGCAACAAGCACAAGCTCTCCTCCTTCCAGGACTTTGGGAACTATCCAATGCGCAAACAAAGGTTGAACAGCTCCCGAAGCCTGCCCCCCAAGTATTCCAGGGCGAGGAATAGAACTCGCCCCGGAATACCGTCCGGCCAAGGCGCAGTACATCGGGCTCGAAGACAACTCAGAGCGACCTCCAGCTCAGCCTCTGTGATGTCCGGGACAGAACCCACCCCCCCAATGAAAGAAGGGGGAGCCATCACAGGAGGCGAGTGGCCGGTGGATTCCGGGAATAGGTAGGGAACAGTTGGGATTAGGGGGGACATAGTAGGGTTCACAGGCCACCGCTATACTGATTTCCCACTCCGCCATGGCCTGTATGAAGAGATTCTGGACCCTGGCGGAGTGGTTTAAGTTCGCCTGCAGGAAGTCATGTCGTCGTCTATTCATGACGACATGGCTTCAACTTGCACCTGTAGGGCGCTGCTACGGCAGCGGCAGGAGAGCGGCCGAGGATTTCCCTGCCGCCGTTTTGAGCTCCTCAAACTCCCGCCTGTGAGCTTTAATTTCAGCCTTTAGGGACTCCACCTCTCGGATCAGGCGGGAACTTGCAGCCCTCAGGTGGCGGGTCTCGTCAGCCTCAGTACGGCTGACGAGCGTATCCACCACCTCCAGCAAGTCTCGCGAGGCTTCCTTAAGGGCCTTAATCATGGTGCCTTTAAGGTTGCCAGACTTACGACTAACTTCCAGGATGGAAGCAGCGCATTTTCCAGCTAAGGCTTGTAGCTCCTGGGCTCCCAGGGATTCTGGGTCAGGCTTACGAGAGCCTCAGGGTCCGCAAATCGGCCTTCGCCCTAGAGAAGCCAGTCCCTCTAGTGCTCGCAGTGACGCGACCACGACGAGCAGTGTTGCATTTTCTAAATGTAACACTGAACTCGGAGTCGCTATCGGACGCGCCACTGGTAACCTCAACAACCCCGTCTAAGGGTTGCTTGCGCGAGCCTTCGACCTCGTGGTCGGACATGATGTCCGAACCACAGAGGTCTCAGCGAACACACAATAGCCTTGAAAAAGGCAACAAACACATGAAAAGAAAGGACTAACACGTAAGAAACGAAAACCACGAAAAGAACAACAAAAACACCAATAAAAGCAAAAACGAGACAACCATGGCGGCTCTGAAAAGGGCCTTTTGAAATACCGAAGTAAACAGCAAGATCAGTCTTTAACATCCTTACCCCGATCTGTTTTAACGTAAATACAAAGATTAAAATATTTCTTTCTTTTCTTTTCCGGTGAGTGAAGCTTGATCCGGATAAAGGAAACGCTTCTAAACATTTCCTTTCAATCTTTTCTATATTGCATTGACCGGAAAAGAAAAGCTTACAGAGGTGCTTATTGGAAATAATGTTTATATGATTTATGATATAAGTTATATGATTTGATTTAACCTAAAAAGAAAGGAAAGTTTACAATCTAATTTCAATTACTGCACGTTTGACATGAAAATATATATTTTTTTATATTCTCAAAATTATTGTTTTGCTATTTTTTATATAACAATCTTTAACTGATCTTTTGTTATCGGTAAAGAGTAAATTTAAGTTATTTTAAGCTCATCTATTTGATGAAAGTAGTCCATGTCGCTCACTTCATGAAGTCTTTAAAGTACTCAACTTTATCAAAATAATACTTGTTATTGATAATTGTAAGAAATTATATATAATATAAATAATTTTATATAAATAAATATATAGTAATGGGTATTAATTTACTGGTAGATTTAAAACTCCTTAGTTTCCATTTCCATAACAAATGTCTTTAAATAATTTGTGAACGAGTTAATATTAAAAAAACTATACCGATAAATCATTTTAATGTTAAAAATATTGTACAAATTCATGAAACCCAAAAGATTATAAAATTTGTTTATTGGATAATTTCAGTTTTTATTGAAATACCAAAAACCATTTAAAATAAAATGATTATAAAATTGTGAACGGGTGAATAAAAAAAACATTAAATGATTATTACCGTTTTAAATATTTAAATGATAGCATGGTCGATTTGCCCCAATCTGCGAGCACCGGCCGCTTTGATGGGCGAGTTTAATTAAAGCGAGCTTTAGTTAAATTCACAAAGTCATTAAACCATTTAAGATGGAGCCGGTTACAATCCTGAATGTCTTACTGTTATTTAGTTGTAGTTGGTTACTGGTTAGATTAGACTGTTTATTAAAAGTACTTTTATGGGTGATATTTACATGTCATAAAATTCAAATATGCACTTTAATTACGATAAGGGTTAAATTTAGATTTATTTGTACTTATAAATAAAATTGAATTGTCTATTTGTAATTCCAAGCTTTCACTAAATGCTTATGAAGGTTTGTACTTTAGTAACAAAAAAATTGAAAAAAATGTTTTTTTCTGACTGCCTGTTTGTCTGTTTAATCCTGGTGAAATGGATCAACCAATTTTAACAGGACTTTTACTAGCAAATAGCTTATATTATTAGACGTATCTTGGGCTACTTTTAATTTTTTAAATATTCTGCGCGAACGAACTCGTTGGTACAGCTAGTATTAAATCTGTTCTTAAACAGGTCTGTCATGTTCATTGCAATTATTGAAACATTCCTACACCTGAACTGCAGAAAGTTAACCTTACTTTAACCACCTCAGAAAGGCATGATAATTAATAACGCGTGGCTGTTTCGCAATTACCAGAAAGAAAATGCCCAAGATTTATTGTTTGCGCTACTCGAAACCAACGCCGCTGGCGGAAAATTACTTAACTTTGCTTAAATTTGATTCCTTGCCGACTAAAGTTAATTTGAAAGGTTATAGGAGATTTCATATTAATTTTATTTTTGCTTTCTTAAGTATTTATTCTTTCTCCTATTTATACGTAAGAGTGTTACTTGATATTAATAATAATGATTTACTTATTTTCTTTAATAAAGTGTTACTTACATGTGGGTAAATCAGAAAAACTTTGAATTTGAAAAATTTATGGTCTCATCTCGTAATATAATAATAACAACGCAATTTTTACTTTGTATCAGATTTGTCTATATAATAAATTATGATCTTCTAATATTTCTCCCTCTAATATAATAATATTCTTTATTTTATGGAGTAATGGTTATTACAGGATTTGAAAATATTGTTAATGTTTTGTATAAATGTACAAACTTCAGTCGAAATTATTTTTAACACAATTTTTCGCTTTAAAGGCGCGTAATCCCTGCCGTCGCTTATAAATTGAATATTCTATAAAAAAAAACAACGTGAATATAGTTCAAATCATTTGGGCGATATTAAACTTAGACCAATGCCTAATATTATGTAATATATTATTTAGATCAGTTGTAAAATAAAAATATTCGAGTTTTAATGTTATTTTAATCACTTAGCTCCGTTTGCGTTTAATAAAATTTCAATATTAATGTTAGATCGTGAATTTGTCCTTACATTTATTATAATGCCCTACGGATAGATACCCAAATAAACTTATACACAACTAAATTGGGTTGTTCCCGAAAGGGTTTACCTTGCTATGTGATTGAGATTGCCTGCGTAATGCCATTGAGAATTTGCTGCAACAAATTATTGTATAACCTTAAATTATTAACTTTATCTCAAATGAGTAAAAATTTAAAAACGGTTTTGACAAATTTCTTGCCTTTATCTTGTGAAAAAACTACTTTTATAAAATTTAAAAACATATTTCCTTATAAGCTATATCTTATTTTATGATTATATTATTAAGTTGAAACATAAATAAACAAAAGTTAAAAACGCAAGTTATATTTACAAAGCATTTTAACAACAATTAGATGATTTATTCTTAGTAAGTGCGAAAACAGATAAAACACTGCTTGAACTAAGGACAGTGTAGTAACTTCGCTCATTCATTAGGCAAAGTTGTGTTAAACCCAGGTGAGATCTGTTGCTATGTTTTAGTATATATATACTTTTTAGATGCAGTTAAGAATATTACCATTGGTTACGAGTGGATGAACGACTGCACAGCGCAGCAAAGTTTGGATTCGGAATCCTATTTGCAACTTCCTCCACATGGCTAACTTATGGCACGCAAACAATGTTTTATGGAAATATTCTGAAGCGAAATTGGATAGGTTTAGAGTGATTTTCTAGTTTATCGTTACTACGTTTTGTAAAATAATATATTATTGATATTTAAACAAAGTATTCAAATTAACCATACTTTTAAAAGAAATATAATACATAACCTATAACCTTCATAACATTTCTTGCTCAGAAAACTGAATTTCGTTGCGGTTAAAATTTTTAACAATTTTTAGACGTTTTAAAGTTTCAAGTATCGGGTATCTGAAACTTTAAATTGTTGAATAAAGTTTATAGTTAAACACTTATCGACTTAACAATTCCTCTTGTGAAAGTAGGAGTTGTCTGTTAGGCAGTATCAGATCCCAGCGAAGCTTCGACGTCTAATGGTCCGTTAATAATGCCCGCCAGTTGTTCGTTAGCAGCCTCCGCCGCATGAATTACGACCTGCTATCAGTTCAACTGCCAAGAATTGTCAGAACTATACCGTAATTCTAATGACAGAAATAGTATGCTCAATATTTAATTCCAAATCATGTTAAATTATTTATAATTGTATAAAGATAGTTCTTGTGTGTTTTGCGTCAGAAGTATTCATATGTACTGAAAAAAATCTTTTTATTTTGTGAATAAAGTAAGCAAACACTTGTTTAGGTATATGTACAATTTTATTCTAACGGTATCATTAAGTAGACATATATTTTTTATTTCTAGATTTTACTATACTTTTGTCTATGTATTCGGACACTAATTAGCTAATTTTGACACAAAAATTATTTATATAATTTATTATTTATATGTTTTGCATATTTAGGAAGAAATACCTCGTTCGACAGGGTCGATCGTGTTAGGTAGATTCTCGTCGGTCGGATCGACAAAGAAAAACTAGCCAGCAGTATTCTACTAGTCATTACAAGTCTTATGACGGGTCACTCTGCAAATATTGGGCGAGGGGGGACCACACCCCACCCCCATCTCCTAAACGGGGGGTCGCATCAAAAATCTTTTCGGAAAAATGTTTCCTCTTTAATTTTTCTAATTTTCTAAGATTTTTCCGACGCTAAAATTTTGCCTTCTTCTGTGACTTTTTTCGGTTTTTAACTTTCAATCCCCCCAGCCCCCCCCCCCCGTCAAACCCCCGACCACTTTCCCCCGTTCAAGAACTTAACCTTCATTTTGTCCTTTAGAATGTGTATACCGAGTTTGAAAATCTGCCGTCAATATTTGCGACCTGCAGCGTGTCCCAAAGGTTTGCACTTTCACCCCCTCTCTCAGCCCCCCCTTTCACTTTTTACAAAAAAACGAGATGCTACGTTTATCCTAATAATTTATCCTATCGACCTGTGAAGTCAGATTTCGTCTACGATGAATTTGGACTGATGGATCATGTATAAATATATATATATCAGGATATATATATATATTTTTTTTCGACGGATTCTTTATCTTCAGTTCATAAACGGCGTAGCGCCCCTACTCTAGGATCTGGGTCCCGTTATCGCATCGATTGCAATAGGTAGATTCATCTATGGGAATCTACGTAAAAGAGAAGAGAAAAATAAATGAATGAATGACAGCTCGAAGGTATTTTTACAATTAACTTTTTTTTTTTATTATTTTATTCTAATTATTTTAGATTTTTTTTATTAGTATTTCGTTGCATATCCATTCGCCTTCAATACCGCTTTACAGCTCACTTGTATTGAATCAACTATTTTCGCAAACGATTAATAGGAATTAGGCACCATCGTCTTTAGTTCATGCTTCGTACAAAGCTTCCTTGTTTGAATAATTCCGGCATCTTATTCTAATTCCGTTCTTCCCAAAGATCTCTATCTAGTTTAAGTCGGCATTTTGGCTTGGCCACTCCAAGAGTTTGATTTTTGCGAGTTTCATGAAGTAACTAACATGCTTCGACCTGTGTTTAGGATCGTTGTCTTGTTGGAAATACCAGCCTGCTGACATATTCATTTTAGCATATGGTAGTATTTACTTCTTAAGAAATAGAGATCTTTCTTCGGAGATAACTCCGCCTACACAAAACGATCCATTACATTCTATTCTAACTAATGGTCCAAATCCGTGGCGTGAAAAGCATCCCTAAACCATAGTATTGCCACCGCCACATTTCTCTGTGGGTATTTGGTCTGGAACATAATTTTTTTTGTTTATTTGTAAGTCGCACGTACCTTTTGCCATCAGATAATACTAAATTAAATTTATTTTTATCGACCCGTTTTGCGAACACAAGACGCAGTTTCCTGTTCTTTGCAGAAATCAATGATTTCTTAGTTGGGCGTCGTCCATGCAACTCGAGCTCTTTTATTCCACTTTTCACAGTTGAAACATGTATGTTAATGACATGTTTTTTTTTGTAACTCGTTCTTTATTTTCACAGTGGACATCACTAGTCGATGACCTTCTTCCTTCGTAGTAGTTTTTTCGAACGGCCACTTCAAGGCTTGTTTTCCACATTTTTACGTTCATTATAAGCTTTATTAAACGTGCTAACAAGTTTTCGAGACACTAAACAATCGAGCAACTTCTGCTTGAGCTGTTCCACTTGGTACGGCAATAATCATAACATTTATAAAATCATTTGAATATTCTGATAAATAAATTATAACTAATTAGTTGAAAGAAAATTCTGATTACAGTGCGAGCGGCATCGCTGACGATCAGAAACTGAACTGTTTTCAGAATATTTATAAGTACAAGTTTGATGGTGTTTTTGTGTTAACGCAAAAAGCAAAGAAACATGTTCCAACTTGTATCTCACAGTGAGTGAGGTTAAGGTGTATCGTAAATAGCAACATAAAAATAATCGTATCTCTTTAAGAACACACAAAAAAGATAATAAAATAGTTAAAAATTAAAAAAAAATAAAAACCCACGTTTTACAAATGCACTCAAAAGAAGGAAATAATTTGCTCTATGGTAGTTCTGAGCTCCACGTCTGCCACACTCCATCACCCCTCCTGCAAGTGTTGCCTTAATTTGTGTCACTCGTAATCTTGTACTAAGCTGAAGACTGAAAACGTGGGGCGCATCAACACACATCTAGAGTAATGTTTACATGAGAGTAGAGACTCTCATATAAACATTACTTTAATCTTCCTTTCAAGTACATCCGTCGAGAATGTCAACTTTAATTTCTCTTCCGATCAAATTCATTATCCATTCTAGCCCATAGTCCATAATATATATATATACATATATGTTCGCCTGAGTAAATTAATTAATTATAAAATAACTCATAAATGTAAATGTAAATTTCGTTAAATATTTGTTATCTTTTATTTGTCATCTTGGTATATCGAATATTGGTGTCGCGATCACTCCATCTCTCACAAGTGAGACCGCTTAATAATTAATGAATAAAAAAATTTATAAATAATATCAAATGGCAAAATTACCACTACTGGCAGGATTCGAAACTGTAAACTCTATGACACCGTCTTCCGTGCTCTGGACTTAACATCCCTGTTTTAGCCACAATGACGATCTTAGCAGTTAATACAGTCATCCTTTCGAAAGCGGGGGCAGTATACCAAGGGTATTAAGATAACATCGTGGTCGTGTTAATTTTTTATTTGTATTAATATTTAATTATACACATTTCTTTATATTGAAATTATTAAAAAAATATTTAAATATACTAAGACTAATATTTTAATTAGATGATGAGCGATGTCTCTTTAAACATCAATAAATATGATGATTAAGAACATTACTATATAGTTAATTAAAATTTTAAATAGCTATATGTAGCTCATAATATTGTCGTCAAATCTTATATATCGGTGTAAGCATCCTCTCAAAAGGAAATCAAAGTATACGTCAGTAATCTGTCTTTAATGAGAATAATCTGGACATCCTTTTCGATAGCAAATCCGAAATGGCCGAAGATAATTCCTATCGGAAGCCAGGATGAGCGAATAGAATATGTCAAACCTATTTGTTGTTAATAATAAAATCAAAAGAAATCCTTAATTCCATTAACGTTTTTCTTCGAACAATAAGTCTAGATATTTACGAACGTAAAAGGTACATGCTAATTTTATATTTGTGATTTATTCCAACGGGGACCTACAAAAACTAAACTATTCATTACTTATCCGTTTCTCTGTTTCAAGATCCTTTTAGAGGCAAAGTCCTAATGTATAGTCGAGTTTATTTATATTAGGTAGAATTAAGTTTTAGTGTTAAACTGAACGTCTGAATCACTTTAAAATAATATAAAGATAGTGGGTTATACTAATTTCTTGTATTTTGCGTAGAAGTCCCGAGATTTATTAAACATGGATAATTCGTTTATTTACGTTGGTCTGACAGCTGAATCAGCAGATATATTGGTCCATTGTGTCAGCACCTAACATTGTTCGCAAACCCATATATTAAGGATCAAAAAAATTTCCTCCTGGGCAGCCATCTCACCAGTTATCCGACTGTACGGGGAGGGATATGTTTTTTCGCGCGTTTCTTGTTTGTAATCTTATTTATTTCCTCATATCTTCTAAACCCCTGGACAGACTTAAATAACTAAGGTGACGGCAGATACGTGTTTATAGTTCGTGTTCATGGATATGTTTCGTCACACTTAATCCAATAAGGCGCCCTCTAGAGGCAAGTACGTCGTGAATGAAATAAAATTTTTTTAAAGGGTACCGTGTCATTTAAGCACTTCTCAAATATATAATATATAACTGGCTTTTATTCCCTACTTTACATTTGCTTGTTAAATATTAAATTTGCTTGTTAAAAACGTAAAAGTTCTTGAATGTATCATGTGGGGTATCAAATTTAAAAAAAAATACATAAACCTGACTGTGACTTAATAACTTAAATAACTTTTAAAAAACCAAAAATATAAGAAAATAATTAAAAACCTGAAAGCGTAAAAACTATTAATTAAATAAGAAAAAAGTGAAAATGAAAAAAAATATCTTACAAACTTGTAATATTTTAATGCAATACATAAACACACCTAATTGACATTTACTGTCGGGACCAACATCTCGGCAACGTCAAGTCTTCCCAATGATGGGTCAAGACAGTCACAAGACAGTCTATGATCTGCATAATAGCGCTACTCAAGCGCCGCAGCAAAAGAAAATCCTTTACTAGGAAAATGCAGACTGTTTATGAGTTTATGCAGTCGGGTTTTTTTTTTATTTCATTTCATTTTCTGATGTTGAATTAATATTAAGTTCGTCTATTTAACGTAATCTAAGTAATTGATTGTTAATTATAAATTATAATTTAAACTAGGATCCGCCAACTGTGGGCGGGGGGTGTTGAGCTGAGCCCCTCTTTTTTCTTCTTTTCTTGATAACTTTTGAATGGCTTAACAGGTTTTCAATCTGTTTTCGCTATAACATGCGCGTTCGGCTTAAACATACATGAGAAAATTTTTAGCTTATTATCTCGTCGCATTCTGGAGACAACTAAACACAAAAAAAAGGTTTTTCAAACGGTAAAGAGCTTCGCTTAAGCTCAGCTCAATAAAATCTTTTTGCCGTTTATGGACTAGGTTAATTACTGCCTTATTTTTTTGACTCCGTTATGTCAAAATTATAGTTAGTTAAGAGAATATTAAAAGTCAACTAACATATATTTTTATAATAATATTATATTATATGTAATAAATATTAATAACAGTAAAAGTAAATATTAACAAGAAATTAACAGGATGTAAACATTCGATGTATTATATTTAACATTATGAAAAAAACGTTCTACTTTATTGGCAAGTATAATTGAGTAAGATATTTGAGCTGAGCGATATTATTATCTAATTATTTATTTAATTGTTCACAATATTCAAAATAAAGAACAAAAGGCGTATTTTTTGTACAGTTTAAAATAATCAAGGTTGGGTTACTTCGTTTATATACAGGTATATACTAAATACCTAACCTTCCTTATTCTAAACAAAAGGCAATTCAAATAAAACAACATAAAAAAAAATGATTTTTTTATAATAAAAATTTTACAAATCGTGTCCAGTCAACTATGAATTTTTTATGACCATACAATATGTATGCTATTTAATTTACATATACACAGAACGAGATAGTTTTGTCAAGAAATTATTTAAGTCTCTACAATAATTCACCGGCACTGCTATTTTTTTATCTCACAACATATTTATCTTGCAATTATAAAGTACACGTAGAAGTATAATTACTTACGATTACGATTTTTTAATATGGCAATTATATAGCGTTTCTTAGACATGTATATTATTTTTTGTCTCTTTACTAATATTTCATGCAACTTTAAGATATCTATCTGTTTATTCAATATACGAAAAAGAATTTAAAATATCTTTAAACAGAACTTTAAATTAAGATAAATCTGGAACATGACTACAATCGTTAACCCTTGCCAAATTGTTCTCCTTTGTACGAGTAAGCAGACATAAGTTTAAGGAGTCTGCAATTTTGTTTACTAACTAATTTGAACAGGGACATAAAGTTCGGTATCACTTCCAGAAAACTTTGTTTCGCAGGAACATTATCGTAACATACAATTTTATATCGACTTTGAACGTTGCTATGTTAAGTTTGGAACATTTTTAATGAAAAAATAAGAAGATCTAGTTTATTATAAAGAAGGTCACTTAAAATTTAAATTAAAAATCGTAATAAGTATGACATAATAAGGATTATGTAGACAATTTTTGTTATTTATAAAAATATAAATAAATTATTTGGTAAACATATAAAACATTTTTTTGCAAACAATTTGTAAAATTTTTAAATAAAACATCTTACAAACAAAGACTTCGACAACATTTACCAAATTTATAATTTCCTTTTAAAATATGGAAATAAATTTATGAAGTATAATAATTATTATGATAACTATTGGTTTGGTTGTGGATTAAGTTTTTTGGTATACTATGATTCTGGGGCTTACCCCAGATGTCTGATGATTATTTTTCCACTCACTTCCACATACTAGAGAGATTTAGACATGTCTAAAGATGGCTTCCTGTAATGGTTCCTGCATGGACATCTTACTTCTCTGTAGATTTGCCTATATTTACTATTTTTTTACTTTGAGAATAATACTATAAACAATATATGTAAACACATAAAATGCAGTTTTTTATACTGTAATTGTCGTAATCTAAACAAATATCTTCATTTTCAATTTACTCACTTTTTAGATAAGGTTTTACTATTTTTGGAGATGTTTTTATTTCTTGCTAAATCTATATAACTGCGCTATATTTTTGTATAAAGAACATAACTGAATATAATTTTCGTGTCTAAGTTATATTTTGTCTTAATACGTATAAATCCTACTCCATCGAAGGCATGGGTTATAAATAAGATAATTGAACTCTAATGCAACATTTTGAGCTCTTTCATCCGGTTTTCTGTTTCGAATTCTTCAAAGTCAAGTTTAAACAAGTCTTTATCTATCTGCCTTAGTATTTATCTAACAAGGATGAGTTTAGAAAATACGACATAAATATTTATATTATATCTAATTATCATTTAAAAATAGAATTAAGTAGTTTTATATTTAAGATAGTTCATTTGGTTATACCATATCTTTTTTCTACTTTTTTTCCGTTTTAATAAAATAAAAAGATTTTTGATTATCAGATGGATAATCATTCATGTCCATGTGTTTTTACAGTCATACAATGTTTTCATAAATTAAATTAACACTAATTTTGATTATATTTATAAAACACTTCTTACTTGACGGGCATTATTTATCACAAATTTTCGTTTAATGAGTACTTTGTTTATAATCTTTATTTATTCATATATTGAAAATTATACTACAGGATGTCCTCAATAAATGGTAGATATTTTGTGTATCTAAGGATCCAAGGATCCAAGTATCCAAGGATCTAACTGCATAAGTGTAATAACAACTCTAAAGAAAGGTTTATTTAATTACAATAGAAATAAAAAACAAAATTTTTTGAGTTTTATAAGTAACCAACTGGAAAATGAGTTATGTTTTGAATTCCCCAGAGATTTATTTAAATAATTAATCTTACAATATTTTGTATAATTTTTTTATTGATATATTTAGATTAAATCTCCATTGACTAAAATATGATACTAAGCACAAGCAATATAACATAAACCATAGCGTGGTCGAAGAGCCGTGTATTTGCGAATGTAAATTGAAACATGTCGAGAGTTAATTGCGTCCAGATTTGTGAGGGTCCCCTCTACCAACTCTGGAAGGATAATCCGGAGAAGCTTCCCTTAAGGTAAGGTAAGAGTACTTGTTTATAACAAATGATTAATTTATGTTCTGGTGTAAGAGCTTGTTTTAAATATTTTATTTCTGAAATAGATCTTTATGTAATGGCATAATTGTCGGGATGTTTATTTAAATATGTTAAAAATTATGCAACGAATAAAATAAATGATTTGTTATTTCGAAGAATGTTACAAACCTTTCCGGATTATATTATGATACGTTTGTATTTTGTTTGATATTTATTATTGTTTTCGTGGTAGTAAGTAGGCTCTTGACCAGCAACTTAAATTATAGACGTTTCATTTTAAAATATTTTGAAACACCTAAAAAAGGGAAAGATAGCCTTTATCCCTTCCCTGACAAAGTGTGTAGGAGAGAAAAGGTCTCCTACACACTTTTTTCTTTTTCCTTATCCAAGGAAGCGCATTTGAAACTACGCATCAATTATATAACCGTTATATAAAAAAGCCGAAATATTTTTTTTATATTTAAAAAAATAATGAAACTGTTTTATAGTTAGTGTAAACAGTTCAGTTGATATAATTTTACAGTTTTGCAAGGATAAATGTTTACTTTCCTTAAATGCATAGAAACTTCAATATATAACACATTATTCATAATTAATATATAAAATACAGGTGCGACTTAAGCAATGTATCAAATAATAATAACACTGTAATAATAAATGCAAATTTGTTTTCTAACCACGACACTGTATAGGAAATGAGAAGTTACATTTAATAAAACTAGAACTAAAAAGGGGAATTGTAAGGTTGTCTCAGTAAATAAGATTGTATTGTAAAAGAATATTATATTATTGATATTATTCTTCATGAAAGTATGCAATGATCATAACTTACTAAATAACAAATTAATAACAATAGTTAAGAAACTTAAAAAATATTAATTAAATATTATTGTCATATCAATAGAAATTTTATATTATGTTAGCAATATTGAATATAAATATAGCAGTATTTTTAGATTGTTACTTTTTTATGAATAATATAGACGTCCCAACCGCATAGGCTTGCCTCTGCGGAACATTCGGGTACAAGAACATGTAAAATAAAACGTTAACTCAAAAATTGAAATTTCTCACGTGGTTGACCTTTCACGCCGTTGGAAACTTTAAAGTTTGGAACGATACTAACTATGTTTTCTACTTTATAGCTTTATATTTTAAAATAAAAGTATGTATATTGCTTTTGATTATTTATGCATTTGATTCTTTATTTATTATTCGGTTATTGATAGTATCCCAATTTTCTCCTTTCTGTGATCACGAATTAAATTGTGCAGTGCCAATGGAAATATTAACATAATATATAAATGGTTTAGAACTGGGAAATATTAGATTATAATCTTTGTCTGTTTTGGAGAACTATAATATGTAATAAGTAGTATTTCTACATTAAAAAAAATTGCTCCGGTAAATTTGAAAACGTTGTTTAATTTGAGTTGGATGCAATTAAATTGATAATGTTGTATGTAATAACGTTAATAATTATAATAATATTAACTTTCACGTACAATATTCCATGATCACGATCTAATTTCTATTTCTATTCACATCTATTTCAAGTAACAAATAACAACAGTTATAAAACTCTTTTTTTTTAACGTTTGAAGGTCAATAATGAACGCTTGAAAGCAAGATCTCTATTGTTTCCTGTGCAATGTATTACAAAATATGTTTATATTTATTCTAGACAAAACACTAAGAGGATCAAACTTAGATATGTTGCTGGAATATTTACATTATGAATATACAACAAAAATATTTTTTCAATAATTTTGTAATTGTTAAATATATATATATATATATATATATATATATATATATATATATATATATATATATATTTAATTATAAAAATAATATTTAACAATTTTACAACAACAAACAAAAGCCACTTAAATTTATCAGTAATTTAAATTTAAAAATTAAAATTTTGTTGCAGCACACTTCATCCGTTACACCATTGCATTATTTTATGGATGCTATAGACAGAACAGACACACAGATCGAGAGGATCTCAACATATAAATTTTGTATAATTAATATAATTCTTAATTTTTTGATTTTTTCTTTTTATGTCAGATTATGTATATATATTTTTTGCAAATATAGAATATCACCTGATAAACATACATTTTAAATGGTGTAATTTTAACATCATTTAAAAATCATTTGTTATAGAAATCGGTTAAAGTTGTTAATATTATCAGTTAAAGATGATCAGTAGGAAGTAATGAGGCGTTAGTAATTTGCGCAATTTGTTCTCTTCATTAAGAATTGTTGTGGATTTATTACTACAGAGTCCCGCCAACATTTCTTCTGATACGGCTTAATTATATACTTACGATTTTCACTTAATCAGCCATAATATTGCTTTGTTATTTTTTTTTTTATTTCTGTTCTAATATTTTAGTTAAATATAAACTATACATAAATTATTGTTGTTAATAAAATATCATAAGACAGAACTTTAAGTCCAGATAAATTTAGAAAGCGTTTACAATCATCAACCCTCACCACATTGTTCTTCTTTGTACAGGGAGGACTTTGTAAACATATCCTTAAGGAGTCTTCGATTTTGTTTACAAACTAACCTGAAAAGGGAAATAAAGTTCGATGTACACTCAAGATACTTTGTTTCGTACGAACACGGTCTCAACACATAATGTTATAACAACTTTGGACGTAAAGATGTTCAGTTTGAGGCATGTTGTGTTATGAAGAATAAGATGTAATATATTTTAATTAGAGTAACTTAAAATTATGTGTAAACTTAAAATTGTGTGTAACTTAAAATTATAATTATGTGTACAAAAATAAAATAAACGAATTAATATTAATATAAATATATCGGCGTCGTCGTACGAGTTGCCTGTCAGAGCACCGACCACGCCACTTTCAAGCGCGTCATTACTTCTCTTTCTGCCAATCGACTTGTATGTCAAAGATATATATATATATATATATATATATATATATATATATATATATATATATATATATATATATATATATATATATATATATATAATTAAAAATAGGAAATATTGTTTTATTTAATGGACATTATACTCGTATATACATCAGATAAAGTAGACCACGCAAGTGCGGTCACCATGCAATGATCAAGCTAGCTCTTTGTACCATGAGCGTCACTGACATAAGGAGACACTTTATCTAAATCTTTTAGTATTTTATTAATCGCATATAATCATTGTATGTACAATACATTAATTTATCATTATATATTGTATTCAAATTTATATTATAAACACTTAAAAAAATAGCTACATTAACTGTGTGTTTAATAATTAAACTATTAATATAACCCAATGTATTTGTAAAATATGGTAAATTTTCAATATTATTTTGAGGCATATAAGCAGAAAAGTACAGGTGACAGTTACTATTGAAATTTAATAGCATGTACCCGTGAGTCATTAAAACTAAACACATCAACATTGTTCAATATGGAGGTTCTTCATATTATAGGTACTCCCCCATAAGGTGACTCCTTTAAAACAACTGCAGGCGTAAAATACGCTGAAAAATCTGTTATTAGGAAGCAACCAGGTTTCCTGCAGATTCATTTATATTCATCACATAACAATTTGATCAATACTAACTGTTAACTGTAAAATGTTATTCTTATAACATATTATTTTAATTAAATGTTTGTGAAACTTCTAATACTATTTGTAATCTATTTGGCATAATATTCAATATTAATAATTTAAATTAATTTTATTGCTTTTTAACAAAAAAATACCTAAATACAATACTTGTTGGGCAAAAATCTGAATAAAAGAAAATATATATGTTATGCAATCAAATCATTACGCTTCTTTTAAGAAGCAAAATTAGGGGCCTTAAAGGGTTCAATTCATTCTATAATCACGGCTTGTTCACCTTTTGAGATTAATAATAATCTTTAATGCACATCCTCAGAAAGTAATAAAAGTACATAGTAACAGTAAAAAAAAAAACAAAAAAAATTACAAAAGGCGACCTTATCGCTAATAAGCGATCTCTTCCAGGTAACCCCAATGTCATAGGAGTTACAACAAATAAAGATAGTAGAGGTGAACAACTGACAAAATAATATGAATACAACATGTACACAATACATAATATAACACAGTATAATAAATAATAATATATCTTTGAGATATAATACAACAATACGGATTACTAAAAAGATAATAATAGTTTACTATACAGAATGATTAATTCAATTAATTCGAAATAAAATATTTTTTACCGCATTTTTGAAAATATACAGGGATTTGAGAGCTTCGAATATTTAGAGGCAAGGAATTCCAGAGACGAGAAACTTGAACTGTGTAGGAGTTAATATAGAAGGTAGTAGAGTGAAGAGGAATTTAAAGTAATAAATTATCTGTGGAACACAGTGAGCGGTTATGCGAGTCTTTTAAAAACTTACATCGGTCTTTTAGGTAGGAAGGAGTGATTGGGTTAAAGAGTATAGAGTAGAGACGACAAAATATATGAGTATTCCTACGAGAAAGAAACGGCAGCCACTTGAATTTTTCGCGAAAAAGAGAAATATGGTCATATTTACTTAAACCAAATATAAACCTTATATTAAATTTTGTAAGAGCTCAAGTTTGTTTAGTTGCTCTTCAATAACGTCAAGATAGCAAATGTCAGCGTAGTCAAAAATAGGTAGGATAATGGTATGAGAAAGGGCAATTGTAGTGCAATTGGGTGAAAATTACGTAACCTTCTTAAGGAAACAGCAGAGGCAAACATTTTCCTGTTCACCTCAGTAATTTGTGGTCCCCAAGAAAGGTTCTAATCAAATAGAAAATCCAGATTTTTATTGTATTGGTAAAGGGAACTGGAACACCGTCAAATATTATAGGTGGTAGTTTGAAGCGGTTAATTTTGGACAAAAGTGTATATTCTTAAAGTTTATCAATACCAATGGCACTGCTCTAATCGAGATACGTATATACATAAGGTTCTTAGTTCAGCGTGAATAAAAGATTCTCGGTCTTTTAATATTGCAGACCCCTCCGCATTTCTATTCTTTTTCTTTTTATAGGAAGTGGAGACAAAGCCGCCGACGTCTACCTCTACCTTAGCCCAAACAGCGTTTTTGTTGTTTAAATCTAGGTAATGTAATAGCTTATTGCATCGATAGCTTGATAAGCATACAAGCGTCGGTTCTCACTGAGATGTTTGCTTGACTAAGAGGTACTTTGATGTCAGCTGGTCGCTGCGTGGATAGGACACGTTGCACCGATACTAAACTGTCCCCCTCCAACGCCCCACGTTTACCTTATCAACTAGGATCTTACTACTAAGTTGATTAATTTTCTCGCTTATAGAATCAACTTCCGATTGTTTAGCAAATTCGTTTTTATGTCCACAATTTCCATATTTTGAGGAACGATATTCTTTAAAAGGTTTGTCACGTCTACGTGATCGAATGTAACTGGTGATAGGCTATACAGATTACGGGTGACAAACACTAGTAAACTGAAAGACCCAGATTCCTTTAGGATATTAATGATATCCTGCAGGTGCCGTTTGTTTTGCCTTCTCCTTTACGTGGTATACGCTGGGCAAGTGAAGAATCGGATAGAATACACCTTGCACCGTCAATTTCTTCCTCTGTAAATTGATTGACACAAATTTGTAGCAAGCTAATATCGTCAAATACATCAATTTTACACTGCTTATAGCACAAAGTTCAAGGATGATACGCGGCAACTACAATCCTTAGACATATTTCTTATAAACTTTCGTATTAAAAAAATAATTACCACGATAGCAAAACACTGCACACACACAGTACAGTGGGTGTACTGTGCCGGACCGGTCGCAATTGTGATTTTACTGATGGCATCCAGTATCAGTGACGCTTTGCTGGAGTGGCCACTATGGGGACTGCGATTTGATTGTCAGCACTCACTGTTAGAATTTAACAAAATACTCGTCAATCCGAATCCGGATATATGTCGTCGACACAAAATATATACTTTTTTGTTGTCCGAAGGACTACGTTTCCACTAGATAGGCCTTTTCTGCTATTTTTCCGTTTAAATTTCAGCAAGTTTGTTCCGGCGTAGCCAGCGTATTTTTCAGCCTATCGTCACGAAAATTAGCAGGCTTGATTTTGAATTATTTGAATTTTTATGTCGAGCCGTTTTTTTTGATTGGGGGAAACAATCCAAAATCCAAACAATCCAAAATGTTTTTTTAGTTTTGTTTTGAGCGTAACAGGAGCAACTTTGAGTTATTATTTTTTTTTGTCCGGCCATTTTTCTTACTTGAAGGAAAAATCCAAAATAGCGGTGATTTGAGTTTTTGTTTTGGCATAGCAGGCGTATTTTTCACGGAATCGTCACAAAAATTGGTAGGTATGTTATTTGAATTATTTAATTTTTTATTTCGAGCCGTATTTTGCTTAGGCGATAATTTTCAAAATGGCGGATTTCTGATCCGTACCACAAAAACGGACGGAGCTAGCGGGCTGAAATTTTGTCTAAGTATTCTTTTCCGAAATCTCAGGCGTTTTTTTGTTATTTCAAAATCCAAAATGGCGGCCATAGCGAATTATCAAAAATTTTAAAGTTGAATAACTCCGTTGTTATTTGATGGAGCCAAATTTTGTTCGTTAGTTATGTACCTACATACATACATAGGTATACTTATTCCTTTTTAAAAAAGGCACTTAAATCTCTCCTCTCTCTCTTTCTCTCTCTCTCTCATCTCCTAACCTACTGAGGTCTACTGTTCACAGAACGACTAGTATTATTAAGGTTTCAATCGAGTCTACCGTACCCTTGATGAAATTGTTAATATCGATTAGCGCACCAGTTTTTATATTATTATACCTAAGTTACAGTATGTGTAGTATTTCATAAAAATTAAATAAATTTAAAATCAGGTTGTACTATCATAAATTATCATAATTTAAAAATATAACAGTTTTAAATCTATTTATACAACAACATTAATAAATTATTTTAAATAAATTGTGATGCCATTAACATAAGTTAATTAGAATAATTTATTGATATACTTGTCAATACAAGTCATTATTAACCATAAACTGTCTATTTTATTTATGATATTCGTGTATTGCTTTATTAAAAGATAAAATGTTTTTTTAAGCAATATCAGTTAAAATTTCTACATGTGTTCAATATATTTCACGGCTATATTAAGTTACAACACACAATGTGTGTTTAAAATTTATTACACCGCACACTTAATTTTATTACAATAAAAATTACAAACGAAGTTTTGTATTGAATAGTCTCAACATCAATCCCTGTTTTGTGTTAGTGAGTAACATATGCGAAAAAAAGATGAAAACTCTGCAATGCCCTTATGGATTACCTTGTGTCGAACTATATCATAATTTACTCAACTACCATTTAGGTAATGTTTTGGAATTCAAACAATAATGGCATATTTTTCAAGGAATTATTTGCATATATAAATACTTTGAATTAAAAACTTGCTCAAACATGACCTTTAATAAATGTTCCTTTTTCTCACTGTACCTTTATTTACATTCAAGTTTATTCATACAAAAGCAATTTTCATGATAATAAAAAAAAAACATCTCCGTATCATCTTCATTTAATTAAAAATGGTACTAAACACAAGCAATGCAACATAAACAATAACGCTGTTGCCGAGCCTTGTATATAGGAATGTAAATTAAAACATGTGGAGAGTTAATTGCGTCTACGTCTATGAGGGTTCTTTCTGCTCTTCGAAGGATAATTGGGTGAACCTTCCGTACAGTAGAGCACGAATACTTGTTTATAGTATATGATTAATTTATATTCTGTTCTAAATACTATGTTTTAGATATTTTATGCCTCAAATATCTCTTTATGGTATAACTTTAGGAACGTCAATTTTTATATGTCACGAATTCGTGACAAATATTATTTGTTGGATAGTTATCGAACAAATAAAATTTGTTAAACGTTACAAACCTTTCCTGATTATATTATATTAACTGTCAATCCATTGAGCTATATGATGGATTTTGTTCAATACTTATGTGTTTTCATGGACAGGAAAGTAGACTTTTCCAGCAGGTTAATTCTGAACCATAATTCATTTTTAAATATTTTAAAGCACCTAAAATTGTACAAGGGACCAAAAGACAGCCACATCACTTCCTGTTTATCTCCTACTTACTTCCATTTCTCCATGTTCTTTGAAAGTGGAAGCACATTCGAAACACTATAACAAACACACCACAGCCATTACATTAGTAAATGCGCTAATAACATTTTTTTTTTCGTAAACAAATAATTAAATTATTTCTTAGCTAGTGGAAACAATCATGTAGATATACTATTTCAAAAACCTATTATAACTCTAAAAGTATAAATAATTTCGTTTCCTTAAATGCAGAAAAATATCAGTATATGAAACACATATTCATAATTATAAAATACAAATACGAGTAAAGCAATGCATCAAATAATGAAAATTCTAAAATAATGAATCCAAAATTGCTTATACGTCCGGCGGCGGCATAGGACATGAGACTCTCACTAAATAAATTTTCCATACATTTAATAAAACTAAAAATAAACAAACAATTGTAATTGTTAGGATATCTTCGTAAATTGGATTATATTATTGATTACTGACGTTATTCTCCATGGAAAACAATGTAGTCATTATTCCTTAATAAATAACAATATTTACAATATTTTGAACGAAAGCATTGTTATTTCTTATGTGGATTACCTACCTTTTACGTCGTTGAAAGTTATTCAACTTCACAGTTTTGAACAATATTATTATAGACAGTTTACTACTTTTGTAGCTTTATATTATAAAAAATGATTCTGACTGCATAAGTCACATGAAGCGTTTATGTTTGATAAATAGCAACAATTAATATATTGTTACATAAAAACATACTTAATTACTTAAAAGACGGACATATACGATAAAAAATATTTACATAGAGGAAGACCGGACCGTTCCAGAAGAGCTGTATATGAAATGATTGCATAACGTATTCTAATGTTACTGTTTAAAGAATATGCATACCATTATCAAGAGATGTGATAAGCTGTCATCATGTGAGACGAAACCAACAACCAATCAGCCCAAGAATAGCAGGTGATTTGATCACAAATTAGTTATTTTTATCTTATATATTGGTCAAAAATTATAACTATATTATATTATCTGTGTTTTTATATAAAAAAATGTAAATAAGATTATAGACCAGATTATTCTATGCAATAATTTCATAATTTTACCATAATTTGGGGACTTAATTAATTTTATTCATATTTTATTTTTGAATTCAAATATAACCCTCTCGTTTACTAAAGCTATAGATCGAAATAATAGATGTAATTATTTTGAACTAGCAGACCCGGTCACGCGTTGCTGTGACTATTGTTTTTGATATATTACATTGTAGTAAACTATTTAAGGGGTAACGTTCAGAGTATTTCTGTCATGAAAATCATAATGTTTTCTTACAGTCGATATTAAGCAAAAATAGAAACAAAATTATTTTTAACATTTAATCCAAATTTATAACACTATTTGTAAATTACAAAGTTTTTAGTAAATAACTTGGAACACTAAACTTACGAATGAGGTAGGTAGGGTAGATACATCATTCGTAATTATTCAATCCAGTCAACAGATACCGTCATCTTTTAGAATTGTTAGGAGCTAACTGCAAAATAATAAACAAATAAAATAATATTGCGACTATGAATTGAGTTGAAAATTATTATATATCTTTTAAGTTAGGCCAAACTGTACGTGGTGTGTAAATTTATTAAAATCGGTTAAGCAGTTTAGGAGTCCATTGCGGACAAACAACGTGACACGTGATTTATACATATTAAGATTTCTGGTGGATCTTTTTTATCATTTAATATTTTAAATAATATGATAAATAAATCGTAAAATTATCCTTTTTTTAATATGTTACTTTATCATTTTAATATGATGAAATAAAGAATAATGAAATAAAACGTATATAAGTATTTTCAATAATCGTATTAATAACAAAAATCTGTTTTATTTTTATTGTAGTGCTTTATGACACACAATGTTTTTTGTTTGATTACCTGGTGAATACAAACAAATCTGATGGTTTTACAACATGGAAACAGGCAACATACAATTGACCCCTGGGACTTATTTATGGTCATAGCAAAAGCAAGCCGCACTGGAAACTGTCAGTCGGAATCATTGCGATGCGTGGTACCAACACGTCTTCTCCTTTATACTTTCCTTTCAGTATAGTTGCTTCTATCACGTTGTTCAATAATTTTTTTATCGCTAACCGTGTGCCGTTGCAAAGACGTGATTGGTTGATATTTCTAAACATTATAACCAACGATAATTAAAGGTTTAATTGAAGATTGTGAGGTGGCAATCCTGGTAAATCCAGCGAATTTAAAAATTCAGGCGAATAGTTGACGACATCATCTTGGTTAGTAGCCGAATCAACTGATATATCCTCAATTCGCCTGTAATTTGTTCTTGAATTTTGAAATTTAATTCATTTACATCTATGTTTTTTGCAGCCCTTATATAGCCCTTATAGCCCTTTCGCTCAACCAATCATGGTTTCTGTAATTTTGAGCAACATCTGGAAACACCTTTTAAATAAGTTCATCTTTTGATCTAGTTAACTGACAAAAACTTTGAGGAAAGTTAATGCAACCAGTCAAGGTGTCTTTAGAAAATTTGCCATTACCAAGGTCAATGAGTTGTTTAGAGAATATGTCTCCAGATTGGTCATTTTGCAACTTGACACGCATATTCTTGCTTAAATGTAATACCTTCACATGTTTCCACAAATTGGAGGACTTTAAACATGCATTAAGTTCATGAGCTGGCGTTGAACGTGGAATCACTGTCAATGTTTGACGAAAATCTCCTGCTAATAAAATCATTGCACCACCAAATGGGTTATGATTGCTCTGTAGATCTTGTAAGGTTCTATCTAAAGCCTTCAAAGATTTTTTATGTGTCATTGTGCATTCATCCCAAACAATCAATTCACATTGCTGCAAAACCTTTGCCTTTGCAGAGTTCTTCGAAATGTTGTAGGTTGGAGTTTCGTTGCTTTGCATGTTTAATGGTAATTTTAGTGCTGAATGAGCTGTTCTGCCACCTTCAAGCAAAATTGCTGCGATTCCTGACGAAGCGAGTGCAAGTGCAATTTTATTTTGTGAGCGAATTGTTGCTAATATCAATGAAATCAAAAAAGTTTTTCCTGTACCACCAGGTGCATCTAAGAAGTAAATCCCTCCTCTTTTATCATTTATTACTTTCATAAGTGTATCAAATACATACTTTTGTTGTTCATTCAATAGTGGAAGATTTGTTTGAATTAATTCTTTCAAAGTGTTGCGATCATACAGTTTTTCTCGGTGCAATTCTTGGTTAAAAGCATCATTAATTGGACGATTGGGTGCGGCCAGGCCTAATTAAAATAATAATTTGTTTGACATCATCAAGCACATGTCCTCAATTGAAATCAATACTTCATTGTAAATTTCTTCGCTTATTTGTATATTTGGATTTCCCCTTCTAATCCGTATTTGATACAAAATATCATCACACATATTATCTTTGTACTTGATCCACAAATCCTTTAGGTTTGATGGTTAGCATGTAGATATGATTATAGAAAACAATGTTCGTATTTGATGAGCTTGTGATGATATTACAGCATCATTGAGAGTTTGATCCCAATGAGCATCATTGTCTAACAATCGCAAACGTTGGCAAGCTTCTCTGTATGATCCACACAAATCACCATTAACAGTTCGTACATGTTGGAACGATGTTGGGCCACGTACATTGTCTAATAGCAGTCGTGAATAAAAACTTTCATCATTGCTTTGATGTACTGAATAAATTCGACCAATCGCATCGGTAGAATATACATCTGGGTATCCTGAAACTGGTTTTCCTTGATTCCGTGGCATAAATATCCTTAAGGATTGATTCCAAGTATAATATTTTGGCATTTCAGAATATAACAATGTTTGAGCAAAAGCATCGTTTTGGCATGTCAAAAAAACTGGTTAATGTAATAGATGTTGGCTGTACAGCTCTTTGTACTGCGTTCTGTGCTGTAAAATATACTCTTTGTCCATTTTCTAAATGCACAGCTAAATGAATAACAGTAGGGTGTCTCTCATGAATAGGAAAAGAAAATATTCGCCAAACTGCTTCATTACTACTAACATAGCGACCCATTTGGTATTGGGTAACTTCATCATTGGAATTCTCTGCATTAATACCAATCACAGCCATATCACTTCCTTTGGTTACATGTTTGCAAATGTATTTAATAGATTTTACTGAATGGCAAGATTCAACGTTGATGTGCGCTTTGAAGGTCTTTGATAAAATGGGTGAATATGGAACAATCCAGCGATTATCTATTTCAATATCTTGTTGATTTAATTTGACAATTGTTGATCTTCCATTTTCTGCTGTCGATCGGCGACGATACAAAGGATAACCGTCAATACCAGTGATTGTTTCAGATATTAATGTCCGTGGATATCGTTTTGAACATTTACCATTCACCATACATGGTAAATTTTGATTAAGAGTTCCACAGGGACCATGTACCATGTTTTTGATAACTACCTCATGCAATCCAGGATCTACTTCTACATTAGGGATTTCAGCTGATATTACTGCATCAACTTCATTTGACTTTATCTTGTCAACTAACCAAATCAAAATATGTGCATGTGGCAATCCCCGTTTCTGCCACTCCACAGAATGCATCCAGCGGCGTGTCTCTCCAAACACATAATGTTTCACAGTGAAATCCATTAAAGATTTCAACTTTTGTATAAAGACTCTGGCTGTGTCTATTTCTATCCAGTGTGGATTGCATGTAAATGTGATGAACAAATCTGCTGTACCATAATGACGAACATATGACATGGCATTTTGAGCATATTCATGCATATGTCGAGGGCTTACGATGTATGTTGCTGGAAGAATAGTTATTCGACTATGATTCTGTGCGTTACCATCAGTATTAATCGTATCTCGAAGGTGAATATATTCTTCAGATCTGAGTTTTGTCTGATTCAACCTGATGAATGTTAATCTCTCCGTTTCAATGTTAACATACATGTCTACAACATACTTGTGATATAATCGCCGACGTTTGAGTATGTGATTGTCTTCATTTTCACGAATCATTAGGCGGTAGGAATAATAGTTCATTGAACTGACTTTTTTGTTGGTTTTAGAACCTGAAAATAGATTTTTGTTTTCATAACATTGAAAATAAAAAAAAAATAATATAGTGACTGATCTCCTTGCGAAACTAATATTTTTTATTACCTGTAATGGGATTCATCATCTTGTTTGAGAAATCATAGCCATCTTCACCTTGCCAAAATATAATGGGATATTGCAATGCGTTATATGAGCGGTGTGTTTCCTTTATACGTTGTAATTGATCATTCCGACGATGTAAAACAATATCACGGGATTCCAAGTTTTCTCCAACTACAACGATGGCAACTTCATCAATAGTTGGTGCATTAAAACGTCTTGCATGTTGGCCAACAGGTGTTTTATCAGCTCTGATTACAATTTTGTGATTATCAGATGGCACCAGATCCAGTGCAGTTTTAAACAACATAATCAATTGATTGTACTCATGAAATAAAGTTTGTAATTGTTCTACAATAGACCTCTTTATTGAATTGTTATTTGAACAACGCATATCAATTTCTTGTGGTGAATTGCCAATGAAATAAATTTGCAGGAATTTGTAATTGCTATCTGATACTGGTAACAGTTAACCTGCGCTATGATATAGTTGGCCTTGTATCGGTAAATTAAAAAAAATGATTTTTGTCCAATATAAATAATATTTGTTCGTAAAAAGTATATCTATCTCCTAATTTGAATCCCCAATTTATAATTGATATGCTTAGGTATGTCAATATGTAATAATTAGTTGTAACTAATATCCATCATCAAATAATTATATTGTGTTTCAAAATAATACTAATAAATAAGTATTGCTAATACTGAATCACCAAATAATATTATGACTAAGTAATATATTTCTTGGGGATTAAGGAAGTGAAGGTTAATGACACACCTTTACTTAATTAACAGGAAATTTTGTTCACTAAAATAATAATGATTAACTGCTATAATACCTACCTTAAAATTTGGCATGAAATTTTCCCGAACTATGTTTGTTGCCCCAAATGACGTCATTTGAAAGCAATTGTTATATTGTTGGATATTTAACAAAAAGTGTATGGAATCTGGTTCTATTCCTGAAACCAATGAGTACAATGTCTCTTGTGGTGGATCCAATGGTATCAGTTTCAGTTTCCCATTTGCGCAACACAATCCATTGGCGTCATTTTTGTATTTCAATGCCTTACAATGAAAGCAAACCAAGTTCATGGATCCAATAGTAACATATTGGTGGTTACTGTAGTCAATTTACAAATCGTAATTAAAAGCAGCTCGATTCAAACTTTCGCGATTATTAGTTGAATCTCTCGCTCTCGCTTCCCGCGTTCGTGATATACGAATTCTTTCACGTTCTTTTCGGTCGTCACGTTCTTGTGCAGTATCATAAGATCGGTAATTAGTTTGGTTTGTAGCATTTCGGGTTCTTCTACCTAAATTACTTCGTCTTATAGGAGGCATATCGAATATACTCACCTAAATTATGTCACATGCAATAATTATTAATCACAGGTATTAAAAGACTTTGCACAAAACACGATATAAAACAATCAAAATTAATTATTAAATATTATAAACGCTTTTTAACGCGGTTTGTTTGACAGTTGCAATGACGTGAAAACTGATGACAATTTATGTCGCATTCCAAAACTAAAACAAAAGAAAGAATATTCCAAGGCCAATCAAATCTATAGCTCTTAAATTTTTTGACTTTTCAATTTGGTCGGGTTCACGATATTATCACTTTTGCGTGAACCTGCACACACATATATTTGATTGAATTTGAACTTTGTGCAGAGACAATAAAGTGCGAATTGACTCTTCGATGTTAGCAACACACCTACATTGTTAAGACAAAAATGAGTGCTTGTAATTTAATATGAACTTTATTGTATAGCAATACAGTTCAAATTGACTCTAAATTTAGTTAGAAAATATTTGTATAGGAAAAAGAAAAGGGCTCTTTTAGGGTTTTCCTGGAAATTATTTGTTTTTTTCTCGCCGTAAAAACCATCCTTGGGCTTCAAGGAATATTTAAAAAAAAGAATTGTTAAGATTGGTCCATGCGTTGTTGAGTTGTGTGCTTACCAACACATTTTGCGATTCATTTTTATATAATAGATGAAGATACATTATTTTGTTTTTAATGTGAAGGGTATTTCTATTGTTATTTATAGTATTAATAGTAAATGTCGCAATGTAAACCGTAGACTAACATTTTAGTGTGTGCAGGATATGTCGGCGCCACACGACATACAACCAAGGACATCCTGTTGTGCAATTTATTGTACTCGTTTAATAAATCTCCCATACAACTACCGTTTGCATTATTAAATTGTAATATTGTAGTTGATCACAGATACGGTATGTTTCATGAATGCTACAGAAATAGGCAGAGCCTAATTTTTTTATAAATATATTAGAAATGTAAAGTCTGAACATTAAAATGAATTGTATACGCAGTGATGAAGTGTTGATGTCAACTTGTCATAAAAACTGTTTAAATTTACGTCATTCAAGAAATGGGTACTTAACCTACGACCTACCTACTAGAATGTGAAAAATATGTTAGTACTGGGCTAGTTCTAAGTTTTTTTATTTTACTTATGGAGGTGACATAATCACATTATGACATAATTTTTTTAGATATAATAATAAATGATGTTGTATGAATCCTTTCCTCCTCTGACCTATATGTATTGAACCTACTTGATTAAATAACCTTGAAAACCGAGATTTATTGTGATTTACAGGCATATATAATAATAAACTTATTATTAGCACTTCAGCAATTAGTTTTCGTATTCTTAAGGGTTATATTATTCTGTATAATGTCAATTTTTTAAAACTCAGAGAATAATGCTACCTTAAAAACAAGAATCTTATCTTATATTATTGTTTTGATTCAAATTATTAAGTAAATCTTGGTAAGCTTATAATGACATCTAAATGTATAAGTTAGCTTAACTGCCCACTCAGAAAAATAATGTTCCAGAAACAAAACAATAACTCTGGAACTATTTTCTTGGTTAGGAAAAACCACATCGTAAATTAAATTCAGACCGGCATTAAGTACTATTTTTTACATTTCTTGTTTCAATTCATTCTTTAAAAGTTATTTTTGTTTCTAGATAATACTTTTTATCAAATATTAGTTGACATTTAAATATATATAAAAATATATCTGATTTTTGGTTGTATTTGGAAATATATATGTCGCCGTGTTGAATATTATTGAAAAATCAAATTAATTGATTTACATACTTATAATTATTTTAACAATCATTATAAATGCAACTCATCAATTTCTATTATAATAATCGATGCCACATTTGTAATTTACACAATCGGAATTGTTTATTAAGATGGCCGACGTAAGATTTAAGAAGTTTTTGATTTTGACTATATTTAATTAATGGATTGTTAAATTTAAAGTCGTTTGTTTTTAAACAACTTCTTAAATGATCATTCTTTCCTTATAACATTATTTTGTGAATTGTAATACCTTAACGCCGTCCGAATAAGAGTTACTTAAATAAAGTGTTTGATAGTATTATGTGAAAAAATATTGTGAATGACCAGCAACGATTTACTTCAAGAGAGGAGAATCTTTGTATAAAAAACGGTGTTTTATGAGTAGATTGCTGCTGATTGATACTGATTGCAGACAGATTGCTGATGATTCTCGAGAAATATTCGAGAATTCTCAGTTCAGTCCGGTTCAGTCAAGTCCAGTCCAGTCAGTCTATACGGTCAGCGATTCTACCTTTTTAAAAAAAATAAAAATAAATAAACTTCCGATATATATATATTTTCGATTTCAATATTTAATTACTGGATAACTAATTCGAATCTCTTAGGATGTGTGCTAAATAATATCAATAAATAATACCCGTGCTACTATTACTTGCAATGTTTTCCAAAATAACATTGTTCGCTATCAACTAACTTTAGCTCAATTAGGCTATCAACAAAATATAATTGCAAGGCTAAAATTTCATTATTTTAAATACTATATAGTTTTAATACAAAAAAACTTAAGAAATTCTCATGTTTCTTATGAAATTCACGTAATAGTGGATTATGGAAATCTAGCTATAAGTAAAAGAAAAATAAAGTCACCTTGAGTTTAAACGAGTATATCAGTAGCCGACCATGCCCCGTAAATTGATTGTCAAACATTTTAACTTGTGATTGTATTATCTTTTGTGGTTCATAGTTTTTAGAGTTTATTTATCTTTAATATATCTCTCATTCTTTTTCTACTTACTCCGATTTTACCCGGGAAAGTCTCGATTCCAGTGCAATCGAGATTAAAAATATTAAATATTATTTATTTTAAAATCAAACCCTATCTCTTTAAAATATTACTATCTCTTTATAATATTACTAATGATAAACATATAACGGAGCTGTTTTTGAATATGCTATAGAAAAAGAATCATTAGAAAAATCTTTTTTTTTTTATTTGCGTTTATTTAAAATTACTGTCTTATTTTTCATAATGAAAAATACAGATTGAGAGCTCAATGTTTGGCTTAAAACCTTAACATTGAATTAGTAAGTATATATTATATTTTTATGCACTTTCAATCAAAATCAGTTAATAATTGTTTTTACTTATTTATTTATATACTCTATTAAAAAAACAGTTGCAAAAAATATGAAAAAAACTTTGGGAACATGCAAAAGGCGGATTTACGGCGCCAAACATTTAGAACAATATATTACACCAATTTGGAGAAAACTTGTATCAACTATATGTGGAAAAACAATTGAATACTAGCGAAGAACTTTAAAATAATGTGAAATAATTTTCCAAATCTTTTAAAAAATAATGTGAAGTTGCAAAACAACTATGTATAAGCTGGGATATACAAGAAGCAATAATAAAAAAAAACAAATTCGAAAATAATTAATGAGAAATCTAGAAGACAAGAGAACTAAATCTAAGAGAAACGACTTTATATCGAATATAAATAATAAAAATGTCACTTTGAGGTTAAAACAGCTTTTGAAAATATCTTTATCAACAACGACTTCTTTCTAACGACGGTATATGGAATGAATGAATTTTTACTACGCACTTTTCACTTAGGCTGTTTGTTACTCTTGTGATATCTAGTGGCTGCATCACACCGCTCCCTTAGGATCCCTTCCTTCAAATATGGCGAAGTGGTTGATGGCTGACCATTGCGTTATGCTCGTGAACGAGTGCTGCTTACGGTGACGGTCGTCTTGCTAGCTGTATTGTTTTCACTTTTCTCGGATGGATGGATGGATGTATGGGTGGATGTCTGTGGACAGCAAAAATTTGTAGGGTGTAGGGTAGAGTCCTGAAAATTTGTAGAATTTTTTTTATATGATCGAAAAACATCTATAGAGTTTTGTTGAGTTTAATAAAAACATTTTTTTTTACTTTTTGTAAAATGTTCTTTTTTTAATTATTGTATACACACAATTAGTTTATTTTCATATTTAATTACATTACTATTTTGTATTATTATGAATGTATGTAATGTAAACATGTATTTAACATTTTCTTTTCTTCAATAAATAATAATCATTTTAATTAAAAATCAATTGTTTTTTTATTAACATTTATAATTTCGTCAAAGTTCATTCGGGAAATACCTTGGGTATTTGCATCTTCACTGGTTTCTTATTGTTAACTAAACATTAGACCAGCTTATCTTATTGATTACGATTGTTCTAATTGTCATACATATATACATTGTTCACTAAATATTTTGACGCTTATGAAACAGTAATCACAAAAAAATTAAAAAAAACCGTCTGATTTGTTGTGTTGTTCTTCTAGAAACAAGGGGCGTTTGGAATCCTCGTATCCTTATTTTAAGTTAGAGAATGTCTTAACAAAAGGGATTATTTCAATAACTCTAGTATCAAATTACGCCAATTAGGATCAAATGGAAGTGGCACCATTTGACGTACACAAATGATCACTGGTATTAATTCAAACTGGAAGAGATATAAATAAATAAATAAATAATCTAGGAAGAGATATATAAATTCATTCATTAAGAATAATATAAAATATTCCAAATTTCTAAATGTTTCCTTTTATTTTATATTCAAAAACGTTCTTGAAACCGAAATAACTTGCGAATTTAGACGTCTTGACATGAAAAGAAATTAAGGCAATAAAATTGCGTTTTTACAGAAACAATAGAAGCCTCATCAAGTTTTTCACCATTCTGTCTCTTGCATACAGGTTTTTGGGTAGACCTCGAAGAATTCGGCCTGCCCATTCATTTGTACCCGACTTTCGAATTTTTTAAAAATTTCTTCACAGGAGGTCTTCTTATGACCTCCTGAGTCCGAAATGACCATTGGTCAAAAAGTTTATATATATAATTTCATATGTATATATATATGCGTATATATATATATATATATAAACTTTATATATATATATATATATATATATATATATATATATATATATATATATATATATATATATATATATATGCGTGCGTGCGTCCAGATTCAACTTTTGTCAGCACGATAGCGGCCGCAGTTTCACTCGGATCGCTTTCAAACTTTGCACAAAAATCAACCATCCAAAAATGAAGGTCAAGTTCGTTAATCAGAGAAATTCAGCTACAGGGGGCGCTAGGGCCTCACTTTTTCTGATTTCGGTTTTTCGACCATAACTATTTCCCTATACAAAAAAGGATCAATTGCGTTCATATTATATGATGTCTTTGATGAATACCTATAACTAATGTAGATAAACCAAAAACCTAACTACAATAACTTAGTGGTGGGGGTAAAAAAACCGAAAATTTTTGGAAAAAAATTCATAACTTATTTCTGGTAAATATTCTTACATCACAAGTATTTTTAATAGAAAGGTTATTTTTTACTCTATATTTAGGTATCAAAAGTTTTTCCGTAAAAGGTACCGTTTCCGAGAAAAAAAATAAAAACCACTTTTAGCTTGAAAATTTAAAGTAGGTAAAACCACGACAACTTTTTTCTGGCCAACATTCCCTCCTCGCAAATATTTTTAATAGAAAGCTTATTTTTTACTCCAAATTTCAGTACCAAAAGTATTTCCAAAAAAAAGATACCTTTTCCGAGAAAAAAAATAAAAACCGCTTTTTGCTTGAAAATTTTTGATGTAAACAACGGCATCATGTGTTATTCTTAGGTAGTGAGTTATATTTTAAACGAGTTACACACGAGGTCTACCTACGCGTGTCCCCCTGCGGGCACGGATTTTTTTAAACACATATTATGGGGTTACTATAAGCTGGTTTTAATATATTAGTAAATTAGGATATTGATTGTAATCTAAAAGCGGTGCTCAGGTTTATTGCTAAATGGATCGCGTCTGAGATAGACTTAATTAGTTTAATCCTAGTCATTCGTGCCAATCCCTCGTTCAGTGTTCCAATTGCTATTGTGAGTAGACAAAACTTTTATGAATCGCAAATAGAAATAACATTTTGAGGTATTTATATGTTTTTATATTTTGGATACGTTCGTGACTGTGTTTACTACTACTTTTACTAGCTTTATCCCGTAGCTTCGCTCACATTTGATAAGTTGGATATTTGGATAAATTGGATTTCCTTTTCCGAGGCATTTTTGAAGAAGAACAGAGTGAGAAATTATTAAATCAGTGAGTAAGATCTAGAAAACTGAACTTGCATCTAACGACAAAATGATATCCAACCTCAAAAATTCTAATAAATACAGAAAAATTTTAAACAGCGGCAACTATAGCTAATTTTATGAAATATTGTTCATGATCCATTTTTTATTTCTCGGATGATTTTGGTAAAAAATAAATAAATAAATAAATAAATATATATAGTAGGAGAAGACTAGGAAAATATCACTATTTAATAGACATTTCAAAATGCCTACATTGTTGTAATGATAATTGTATCAATGTAAAATAAAGTTTCTTGTCTCAGTATCATTAACAGAATTATAATTTATTCAACTTGACACTGTAGAATTAATAAAATATGCCAAATATGCCGAATAAAACTATGAAACTCCTCACACAGACGAGAAACAAGGTCACAATGTTTCCAGGTTAGCAAACAACTGTTTTTTTTTCAATTCAAAGTTAGCCGTCATTCGAGCTATGAGCTATAAACTTAATGTCTTTTATTTCTCAGCAATAGGTTGAATAATTACTATATTCACTATTTGGGTCCTCTTATTAAAAAAAACCGATTACAGTTTGTTTTTTTTGAATAAGTGGTTATATTTTCTTAAGAATGGCTGTCACAGGTATGTGTGGTGTACTCTTATAGATTATTATATTTTTTCTCATTATATACACTTTTAAAATTGGTTTAGCTAAACGTAGAATTACCTATTAAATTTTAAAATAATATTGAAATAACATAAATTATTTCATAAGTTTAAAACTAGTATCTCCTTGTTGATGACTTCCCCCCAAAAAAAAACAATATCCTCGTATACGTACTACTAAAAAAATATATATTTTCAATAAAACGTTCACTTAATCAAAATAATTATATGGTTTGGGTAATTTTAAACAAATAAAAAACTACTTAAATTTTATAAATATTGTCCTGACGATTATTAAGTTTTTATAACTATACAGTGTGTACCACAAAGCACGGTCCAGCCGTTACAAGATTACTGCGTTTTATCCATCGCACATCCTGAACAGATATACAGACCGATATTGTTTTGTAATTGTACATCTTTAGCGTAAGCATTTGTTAACTCTACAATAATTATGTAAGAAAATAAATCTTATGTTTATGTCTCATACTGCCTTTAAATTATTATTAAATTACGAGATATTTTGTAATAAATATAGAAGGCACGTAGAAATATATTATATGCGATAAATATGAACTTAAAACGATGTATTTATAAAACCATAAAATTATTATCAGATTTTAGAAAACGTTTAAGAATTGGGAGTTCAGTTAGACGTAATGGGGTATTAAAAATAAGTTGCGCAAGTCGTTCTATTCATTGAAGATTCGTATAGATTTATTACTACAGAATCCTGGTAAGTTGCCTTCTAGCAAAGCCTAATTATATACTTTTAGATTTTATCTTGATCGGCCATTATGTAGCGTTTATTAGCTTTATCAATTTTTTTAATTATCTTATAAATATTAATAAAAATTAATAATCTAATTGATGGTACCTAAATTTTGCTATCTCTCTCACTTAGTTAATTTTGCGATGTTAAGTTTGGAACATTGTTATGAAGAATAAGATGTAGTATACTTTAATACGGGTCACTTAATATTATTTATTAAATAAAAACATTTTATAAATAAATATAAATACAAAAGTATCGTTAAAAATGTTTAAAAGATATAGTGTATAAATATATAAAAATAGCCAGAATTAAAAAAGAGCTCAGAAATTCGAATTTGATGATTGTCGCCTCGTCTTTTTTAAAGAGTTCTAAATAAGTCTTAGGTTTATTTATTTAAACTACTTTCTTAAGTTAATATTAACTTACCCTTTAAATTAGTTTATGTCCGGTGAGAATAACATACTGATTGTAGTGATTGAATTAAAAACTAGCTGATCATAAAACTGCTTTCCATGGATCAGGGATCTGATGTTCTAAAAATAAATTATATTTGTACTGTACAAAAATAAATAATAATGATAAATAAAAATTCTTGCCCGCATATTATTATTACATCATAATACATTTCATTACATTATATATTATCCGACATTTTCAGTAAGTAATATTAGTAAGATAGTACTTTAGATAAAAATATTAAATATATGGAGCTTGTAGTAGGTATAAATTGTGCAATCAAAAAATTACTCACCTTTTGAGTCGAGTAACAGATAAACCCAGCTTATGCTTATTCCTCGTATTTATATGATGTACGTCACTGTGCTTAACGAAATTATTCTTATATTTTATACATATTTAAGATATTTGAAAATATACTGAGCATAATACATAGCTTAAACTTATCACTTAAGGAATCCCTAAAGCCCAGATTGTAAATTGCACGGATAGCTCTCTTTTGTTAAACAAAAATGGCATATGAGCGTTACCCCAGAACAGGATATCATAAGAAAATGTGTACAATAAACTTCCTTGGCGGTAATCTCGTTAGTAAGAGCTCTTATTTTTTTTTATAATACGCGGCAGAACTTAGTTTATTAATCAATCAAACGATATGAAGACTCCCTTAGAATTTAGCATCAACAGTGATACCAAGAAAAACTGTATTCAACCACTTCTATTGTTTCCTCATTTAACAGTACATTAGTTGGCCTACCTTCCTATGTAAGTTGTATGTAATGTAAGTTGTAAGTCTGCGTAGTTTTGTATTTTTATTGTTGACTAACATATTGTTTCCATTAAACCAATTCACTATTTCAGAGAGAGCTTTGTTTAAATCGTATCGTATCATATAATTCGATATATTGATACATTTTGATTAAATCTTTATTAAATATTCTTAATCTAATCTGCATTAAATATGATACTAAACAATAGCAATATAACATAAACAATAGCGTGGTCGGACAACCGTGTATTTGCGAATATAAATTGAAACATGTCGAGAGTTAATTGAGTCCAGATCTATGAAGGTCCCCGCTGCTGCCCTCGACGGATAATGCGAAGTACACTCCCCTGTGGTATAGAACAAGAACACTTGTTTATAATATATGATTAATTTATATTTTGGAATTAAAACTATGTTTTTGTTACTTTATTTATATTCTATTAAAAAAAGTACTTAACCTTTTTCTTAGCTAATGTATACAATGAACTTGACACATAATTATAATATTATATTATTATAGATTAATTAAGAGTCAAGATATTTGACGTTGTGTTTTAAAAGGAGATATATTATTCTTGAAGACTTTCTAACCTAAAATAACCACTCCTCTTTGATGTTTCATAAAATTACTCTCCATAAAAAATATGTAGGATTATAACTCCATATTTTTTTAGTTTTTGGGCACCTCAATAGTAAATAGTTTTCAAAAACTTTAACTCTTTAGACTCGAAGTTGTTGGTGAGCAACTACTGATGAAACTCTAAATTTCTTGCTTTTATCATTTGATTTCCGTAGTCAGTTAATTTTATATACCTAGAAAAGTAACAAAAATATAAATATGGGTAAGGAAGAACGTTAATAACAATGCTGGAATACCATAGAAAGTTAGGGAAAAACACAAATTAACAAACTTAAACCACTGACAATCTTGTATTGTTTTTGATAAATATTATAATAATATTTTGGTATGGAAGGTATTAAATGTATTATAATTTATAACTTTAATATAACAAACTAACTATTTAGTATTTCAGTAGTGTTTTACTCATTTCTTTACACCATTAATAATAACATTATATATTTGACGATTGTGGCATAGGGTTTTAGTACGAGAAATTTATTACTTGCAGTGACTGTTTATATAATAAACCTGCTAGAGGTCAGTCTTTCGTCAGTAGTGAACCCATGAGCCTACCCTTCACACATACACGCTCTATCCTCCAACCCATTATGACTCGCTATCAGTGCGAGAAAGCCTTGAGTTTGATAACTACAGAGTTTCATTCCTGTCGGGTTATAGGTACACTCTTGTTTTTCACATCGCAGCGTGTTGAGAATAAACATAGTGACTGACCAAATAATTTTAATTTCTACTGCAATGCAATGGGTGAAGAGAGGGAGCGGGGGGGAAACATTGCAGTTTTTTAGCTATAACTTTTGAGAGTTTTGAACCTTCGCAGAATCCTTTCTTATTGCACCTTTTCAATATGTCAGGAGTCTTGTGTCCAAATTTCAGCTTTCTAGATATTATGGTTTGGGCTGTAGAGCGATGAATGAGTCAGCGAGTGAGTGTCTTTGTGCTTTATATATTAAGATACCCGAGATTCGCGACGACGGCGAAAGTGTTCAAACATTTTGTTTGAATTTCCACACCACCTATCAAAGGTATCAAAGAGATGCGTTATATTTTTTGCAGTTTTTTAGCTGTAACCTTGGAGCGGTTTGGACCTTTGCAAAATGCTTTCTTATTGCACCTATTCAATATGTCAGGAGTCTTGTGTCTTATTTGGGCTGTAGAGCGATGAATGAGTCAGTGAGTGAGTGTTTTTGTGCTTTATATATTAAGATTCTGGAAAATACAAATCTGGAAAATAAAAAAATTATTATGATAGTTCTAACATCCGGCACTTACAAAAAAAAACTCAATATTCACTTTTCATCATCTCAAAGGTAATTTTATATAAATGTTTACAGCAATTCTCTTGAAGTGTTTTTATTTTAATATTTTTACTAGATAACGATTTATTAATGTGTTATATTAAATAAAGCATTCTAAAACATAAAAAATCTCATTGTAAAATCGAGTATTATTGACTTTGAATTACAACTAACCAAAGCGTATCGTGTAAAGAGCATTTTTATTTTTAATATTAGGAGGAATCAGGGTCAATTAGGGTTCAAATATATAAAGAGTTATAAATATACAAAAAAGAGTCAATTTTTTAAGGCCTTCATTATATAACAATATCGTCTGAAATTTACAGGTTACGGTACAGTTTTAGGTAAGGTTTTTGTAATTTTGTTCGTTTATTAGAATGAACGTCATATAAGACCATAGTGGAGTATTGTTTTTTAACTATTAGTGCATTTATTACATTAAATATAATCTGTCGTTTTAAAGTATATTTAGTGACCATATAACTGTTAGCAACTACATTTCCTGTACTAAACGTTTTTTTTAAACCAATGATTTTTTAAGCTTACCTTACGACTGCCTCCTTTTAAAGTAATGTTTTATTTATTTGATACAGAGTATTGGAAAGTTTTAATAACGTTGAAATAGTAATATATCAAATTATATCCGTTAGACTATTGTAATAGTAATTTAAGTGAATACAATACATTGAAAGTGAAGGATTTAGCTGTGAAGTGTTTGGGTGTCTGTGTGTATTTTCTCATATTGGAAACATACCGAAGAATAATATATTTCGTTTACTAGTTGAATTATAATATTCGTTATAGTTTCGAAGAAAGTATTTGATATAGTTATTGACCCTGTTGTCCGGTTTAAAATAAAAGTTGTGAATTACTCGACAAAAGCAGCAGGGATCTCTCATACAAATCAAGTGACACTCATATGTATTAGTAACTTTAAGTATCATATCTCGTAAATGAATTATAGAGATGGCGTTGTTAAAAAACGCTCCAAACGAGAATTAAAAAATCAATTTTTCCTAATCCAGTTCGTAAAACAGTTTTAATTGAAACGTTTAAGACCAGCTTTAAAAATATTTTTTTTATTTCTAATGTATAAAAATTGGTAATAGTTTCATTGACATATCAGCGCATATTTTATATACACTAAAATAACAATTAGAACCTTATTAACTTATCCCACATTATAACAAAAATAGTTAAACATCACCAATAAAGTTTTAAACAGTTTAAGTGTAACTTCATTTTATTGAACCATTTTATTTTGGTTCTTATGTATTACCGAAGGGTATTTACAATAAATTATTAACCAACATTGTACTCTTGAAGACGATATAAATTGGATGTAATGGAACATAAGTACCATTTGGCAGTAATTTTTTTTAGTAGCCCACTAATTTTTTTTTTTTTTTTATGTTCCTACGCGGTCACTCTACAAACCATGCAATATAATATATTTACTTATTTACATCTTTTATGTGACAATAAGGCATGCTATAAATAACTACAAAATATTATAAATAAAATATTTAAAAGGTTTATTTTTAAGGTTTTATTTATAAGGTTTTATTATACTTCGAAGATAAAGTTTGTTTAATAATAGATATCGTTTGAAAATTATTATTTATTTCGACTCTTTATTTAAATATTGATAATTTTTAATATATATTTTTATAAAAACAAGCCTAAAATCTGATATGGTGAGTATTATTTTACAGAGCTACTTTGTCTATCTATATCTTTAGTATATTTGGTATATTTGCGGAGAGAAATCGTAAATCGAAGTGTCGAATTTCACATGTGACTGGTATCGTGCGAGGTGTTTGGATGCTGCACCAAAGAACTGTATCTTTAATAAAATGAAATATTTAAATAAATATTTTACTTGGAATTAAAAGTTGTTTTATTATATAACGCAGGTAATAAAGGAAATAACTAAAAATAAAGAGTGAAGAAAATATTATATTCATATTCTAAGAATTGTCATGTAGTTTGATAACGATATTATAACGTTTAAAAATGTATAAGTTTTATAAAAGTTTAAGAACGATTAATTTGACCGGTACTGGTAGTTTTACTGTTAAAGGCTAACCTATATGTGATGAAGGTAATAGCTTAATAGTATTAAAATTTTACCTTGAAATCCAAATATTCTGTTGAAAATTATTTATAAACACATACAATCGTGTAATGTTTAAATTTAAAATGTATGCCACATTATGATACGGATGGTTAACTTTTTCTATTTAAATTTATAATAAATTATTCAAGTTATTTTTTTTATTTAAGGTTATATTAAAAGTTACTTTATTATTTCCCTAATAATTAAATGTGCAATATAAACATTGACTGAATGTTTTCATTCACAATGTAGTTATTTCAATTGGTGACATTTGTATAATATATATTTTGAATGTGCTTATAGTTTAATGGAATCTACTTGCTTGCAAATAAAAAAAATGTTTCAGGGTCTTAAGAGCATCGACTATCGCAAATTTGTTAAGAAATAGTCACTGATAGTTATTTGGAGATTCATACGCATGCAATAAAAATGGTATATTGACATTGCACGAGTACGGTCTGTAGTGGAGCAAACGAAACAAAAACGATGCAATAAAATGCCGCGGCAATTTACCATACGCATTATTCGGAAAGAATTCACACATTTTTAGACTTACTAAGTACAGATATACAAGAATATTAAAAAAAATAGCACAAAATGTAAATGTATAATTAATAAATATTAATATACAATTAATAATAATATCTAATAAACTGCTACCATCGAGCAGTAGGTTCGGTTGAAAGAAAATCGTACTGATGGAGGGAGAAAGGAAGAGGTGACCTTCAAGCTCTATATCTGGTCATCTTATTTTCATTGAATGCCAACTTTATTTTATTTTAGATCCGTCCACCTACACTACTTACCTTAACTAAAACTATTAGTTTAAAATGTAAACACAAGTAAAAGCAGTTATATATAAATATTTAAAAAATTACTTAATCTTATCGGTTTAAAGTGTCTAAAAAAAATGTGGCACATTTTTCCTGAGAGCTACAAGAACAGCTACGCACAATTAATTGCCTTACCTAGGAAGTTAGGCTTTACAAAATAAAGTGACTGATTTTGACTTTTAGTAAATTTATCACTTAATCGATTCGTCACTGGGTATTGTTAAGTTTTTGTTATAGATTGTAAAGTGTGAGAAGATTTATGGTCAAAGTTTTTTTACGAACTTCACAAGGTTAATAATTGAAATATATATAATTCTTATGTACAATTCATCATCTAAGTTAAAATAATATACTCCAATACTAGATCCGATGACAGTAATGTCTATCATATCAATACTTTAGCAATAGCATTTGCTATTTAACAACATGTGTCAGTTATAATCAAAAGATCAGTGATTCAAATCTATACTGGGTGTATTCATTTCTATATTAAGGAATAGCTTTCAAACTGTGTTAAACTTTCACTTCGTAGGATACAACATCGTTGACGAGAATATGGTGTGAGCAAAACACCTAAAAAATATTTCTCGGTGTAAATATAAGTGGATTGTAAATTATATTTTTGTAGGCCATTTAAAGTAAATGGTATTTTAAAGTATTTATATGCATTTTATTAATAAATATTTTGTTTGTATATTATAATTGTAAGATCTATAGTCTTTAGTGATCACAACGATAAATTTTCAGACTTTGTAACATTATTTTATAAAAATATACATTTCAATGCGATTAAATATACTAATATAACTAAAAAAATTAAAAATACATTTTAACAATATGTATACAGACAGTATAACTATATACAATAAAAATCACTTATCGAACAATTCGGTAATCTCAAAAAAGTCAAAAGCAGTCTCCTATTTCGTATAGACGATTTAGTCTTGGAAGTTAATTAATTCCACTTAACAGTATTTTGCAGCGACTAGAAAGAAAATGATCAAGATTTATTATTTGTTCCACGTTAATACGTTCCAATGGACAAAAATTACTATTTCTAAAACTTTAACTCCGGTCCCGATTATCCTTCTAACGATTAGAGCATATAAGCGAATTTAAGACTTCAGTTTATTACTTTTGCGTTTAGTTAATAAGTGATACATGAGACATATTTTATTTTATTTTTTATATTTTAGGTATTTTTCTAAGTATTCTAAGTATTTAATTTTGCGACAAAATTAAGAAATACTTAGAATATGTTTCTTGAGTCAATTTTAATAAAAAAAACATTAAATGCCAACCATTTGCGGTTTCCATATAGCGACACTTTCAGGTATCATTAATACATTTGTAATTTAATTTGAGGCCTTATTTATTTTGTTTTACATTCCTAAATTGAATAAACATATAGTGATGAAAATAAATAATTTACATTTATTGTTAATTTTAAATATAATACCTCGTTCGACAGGGTCGATCGTGTTAGATAGATTCCCTTCACACGCGATTATTGATAAGCAATATGCAAAGGTAACAATGATTAGAATAGAAGATTTACTTTAGTTGTAGGGGGGAGGGGGGGGGGGTCGGATCGACAAAGTAAAATTAGCCAGCAGTATTCTACTACTCATTATGAGTCTTATGACGGGTCACTTGGCATATATTTGGTGAGGGGGGAACCCCCCCCCCCTATCTCCTAAACGGGGGGTCGCATCAAAAAAGTTTTCGGACAAAAAAGTTTTCTCTTTTAATTTGTTAATTTTCTAAGATTTTTCCGACGTCAAAATTTTGCCTCTCTTTATGACTTTTTTCGGTTTTTAACTTTCAACTCCCCCAGCCCCCCAACCCTCCAACCGATTTATCTACTATCTACTACTAATTTATCCTATCGACCTATGAAGTCAGATTTCGCCTACGATGAATTTGGACTGATGGATCATATATACATATATATATTATATATACATTTATTTTTACATATACATTTATATAATTATTTTTTCGACGGATTTTCAATCTCCAGTTCATAAACAGCGTAGCGCCCCTACTCTGGGGTCTGGGTCCCATCATCGCATCGATTGAAATTTGTAGATTTATTTATGCAATCTACCTAAAATGAATTAAGTTACTTTGAAACACGAAAATGACTTAATTATACTTAAAAGTACGAATATTTTAACAATTAGTTATACTAATACCATAAAAGTAGTTAAGTCGGTTAGTGAATTTTTGTAGTAATCTGCTGCCCTATTATTCCCTTACCTGAAAATATGCGAGTTCAATACGTATTCTGTATAAATTACATCAAATTGATTCTCAATTACAACGACAGTCATAAATAAACAATAATAATAAAGAATCAAATAATAATGTATTACGTACTCAAATTACATTTGTCATTAATTACATAAACCAAACTTAGTAAGGTTTTGAACATTGAAATGATAAGGATTTGAGTAAGCCAGTTCCTTCGTTTTTAAATATCGTTTTATTCGTAATCACATATCCACGATGTCTATTCACTCTTTTTAAAAGTGGACATAAAATAAGAAACTATTAGATAGCAGTAACTGTTAAATAGTAATAACTGGTAGTAGATGGATAAATAGAATTGCTTTTAAATAACTGTCACTAGAGAATATGATTTTTGAACAATGTTGATATTGTGGAGATTAAAACTGTATGTTTAAAGGAATTGTTAATTTTAACAACGATAATTTTTTCTTGTCATAATTTTTTCGATATTATAAAACCGGTACGCGTCATAAATCACCACTCTTTGTTTAAGTCCACGAAGAGATTTTAGTAAATGTATTTTTCTTTGCCTTTGATTGATTAAATTTTTATTTACGAATGATAGCATCATTTTTATTTTTTTATATGCGTGTAGAAAATCTTAGGCGTGCATATATACAATACAAATATAAGTAGTCCTAATAGGTCTTGATATTCATCGTCCTTTCCCAAGCGCTTAAAGTTTTACTTTCTCGCCTGCAGTTCGCAGATAGGATGAAACTTTCATCAGAGGCTTTGGACAGCCTCGCGAGATAGACGTTGACAGAGCAATACTTATATTCTGTTTTAAATATTATAATTTGTATCATTGGACAAATTGTTTGATTGTATTGAAATATAAAATCCTTTACCATTCGATCTGAATTACAAAGTGTGAAACAATGCCAATACTAGAAAATATTTGAATACTGAAAAAAAATATCTTTACGATACAATGACCGATATTAAAACTTGGTGTGTTTTCTTTCAATTCAAATAATATTTTATCTGAACCTTGAAGAACATCAACAAGGAATCCAATGAAATGGATTCCTCGGTCACCCCTAAAATCTACTTATTGTCGGTATTCTTGGCGTTATGATTTATCTAAACATTCAAGATCTGTCATGTCGACGAATTTTATAAGCAAGTACAGAAAATACCTTAGGATTTCGAACGTTTAAATTGCCTGCGTTCAATTTCAATGCTGTAGATAATACCGAAAATATTACGTGGCGAGAGAACTAAGCCGCCTCTCACCATAGTTATATTTCTTCTTTCGTTAAATTTGTCTGGAATTTCTGAATAATAATTAGGTATTTTTTAACTTTGTACCCGATAGACTGAGATCTATAACGTATTAGATAGTTTAATAAGAATATCAAAAAACCTGATTTTCTCGAATCTTGGGGCACCTTATAACATCAAGACAAATAAATTATGTTTTGTACGTTTATTTTATTCATTTTAAGACAACTCTATATCGCTATGATATTGCAATATATATATATTAAATAAAAAACATACATTATCGCTCCACCCTATTAGTTTTAGGGAAAGTTGTTGTAACTTTGCTCGTTAATTAGCATGAACGTTATATAAGACTCCAGGTCCCCACCTGCATTATTAGTTAGAACACAATACCCCTATTTTGTTCTAACTAATAATGCTGTTGCTACACTAATTCAACGTATTTGTTTCAAAATATGACTATAATTTGAATTTACTTATAGCAATGCAATAATAAAAGAAAATAACTACTTTTTCTGAATAGAATGTTTTATTTTTTCGTAAAAATCAAAAGAAAATTTTCACTTCCATTTGCTTATATTCATAAACTTGTAAACAAAGTCTAAAAGAAATAGACTATTACTTATAAATTTATCCGATTTCACTTTAAATACCCAGTGGCCTTTGGAAGTAATAATTTTATTTATTTCATGAACTATATTGAAAAATTTATGATCTTTATGCTGCAATAAATGTATTTTTAGCGTATATATTATTATAATAAATATTAAAAAAAGCGAACAATAAGGACCTAGCTGTGAAGGGTTTATGTGTTTATGTGTGTTATATCATATCCCCACTACATAACTTTTAATATTAGCGTTACACTTATTTAAAAAAAAAAATGTATCGACTATAATTCTTGGCAACACATTAAAGTTTTCAATTACTAGAGAAACAAACAACAAAAACAAACAGCAACGGTCCTCCGATACAGATTCAGTGGCACTTGTTTTCGTAAAACCATTTTAAATATTTAAATATCGTACAACTAGTGTAGAGATTTCATTTTTCAAAATATTTTCAACTTACCAAAAAATAAAAATGTGAACTATTTTAAGCGAATAAAATTCGTAAAATAGCTTTAATTAAAACGTTTCAGACCAGCTTTAACTTTAAAGCTGTTCTTGACCCCTTGGTTATTATAACTTCAATACGGAAAAAATGGTAACTGTTGCAATAGGTTACTTCAATTTATATTTCATACACATTAAAATAAGAGTAAAAAAGATTGTGACGGAAAGATAATTGTAAAATTGTTAATATTTCTCCTATAACATGTCTAGAAAATTTGTTTTTAAAAAACGTGTATATTTAGCTGAAGTATAAATTATCAACATAGTCGCCCTTGCCTCCTTCGCCTACTACTTCTGCCCTAATGATTATGTTTATAGCATCTCAACCCCACCAACCCTCTGGTTATAAAGGTTGATTCATGTGGTCCAGGTTTACCCCGGTCACATGGATCCTTGTTACGGCAGATCTGACCCCCGAAGTCATCCGACAACGGCACTATTAAGCCTAGTAAGCTCGCAAGGCTATCGGTCATAGACAAGTCCAATCGCGACCACCCTGCTACCTTTTCTCCATGAAAGGTTCCGGAGCTGTACGGCTCTCTCACTTCCCGTGTGATTTCTCACACTAGCAATAACTTGCTGAGATCGTCAGAGAGGCCAACTACCAGTTTCCTAGCTGGTGCCGGAGCTGTACGGCACGCTCACTTCTCGTGTGATTTCTCACACTAGCAATAACTTGCTGAGATCGTCAGAGAGGCTAACTACCAGTTTCCTGCTGGTGCCGGAGCTGTAGGGCACGCTCACTTCCCGACAGGCGATCGGGCCGCAAGTCTACCCTATACTACAGTCGGGTGACCGGATAGATGCTAGCTCATCCATCTAACCTCTAAGCAGGGGGCTACCCGAACTGCAGGGACCCCCGAAGGGATCTCTGCTTATGGACCGTTCCAAGCCCCGAAGTAAAAGACCGCAGCAGCCCTTCGCCTTAGGCTGGTCAATTACCTCTCGCTGCGCACGAGATCCGACGAGCCCCCGACAACTGTGGGAACCCAGACGAACAGCGCCGAACCTCTACAGCTAACCACATTACCACTACGAATCCAACACCAAAACCGGTAACCCGGCAGTTTACACGCGCAAGCGCATGCGTTGCTGCCGGAGGGCTTAGGTACCGGGGTCCCGTAGTACCCTGATCTTAGCAGCTGACCCGTAGTTCAGCTGCAAACTATCTACCGCCGGGTATCTCAGTAGATAAATTATCAACAGGTAGAAAATATGTAAATATGGAAAACATTATTTCAAATAAAAATGGGAGTTTTGCAGTATGTTTATTATCATCATCGAGGGTTTGCTGCATTAACATTGGAATTAAAGCTGCCACTTTTGAATGCTAGGAATAGCAGTGCTGTTGTTTAGAGATTCGAACGCATCCGTTATAAATGGAACATTGACATTAGTGACAAGACCAAAATACTAAAACTAGTCTGTAGGATTAAAGGATTGGGAATTGCTTTTATATTTCTGTATGGTAGATGTAATTAGGATTGATAGATAATAACTATCTTAACTGCGTCCGCAATCTACAAAAGGGTGTTTTATGTTGTATAACTGATCGAACTCGGGAATGAACAAGCGTTATCTCAATTTCTTCCATTTTATTAAACGGTACTTCCAATACTTTCATGTTTTATCTAATTACTAAAAAAATCCAAATTAATCTTTTAAATAGGGATAAGTTTGTGTTATAACGTTGGTTGAGAATCAAGCTATCCACATGCAAGAACTAACTTTTCAAATTAGGGTGATGGTTCCAAAAAAAGATCGTTCAGTCTAAAAAAGGAGCACTTCAGGTTTATTAGTTGAATTACATAACAATAAGTATATTTTAGATAAGTATTAAATAAGTCATCTTTTTACATATTTTACTGATAAAAGTTTCATGTAATCCGTGAAAGAATTTGAAATATTTCTCTGTAACTGAAACCCCCACCCCCCCGTTAGGGGTGGTTAGGGGGTGGTATTGAGTAAAAGAGGTATCTAATTTACTTTTGGTTGTCATTTTCGGTTTCATCATACCAAAAAACATAGAAATACACATTCATCTTTATTTTATACAAAAATGGAAAACTTCACTCCCCATAAGGGGTAGTAAGAAAGTGTTAATTTGTGATAGTGGTCATAAATTTATTTTTAGTTATCATTTTCGGTTTCAGCATCCCAGAAAACAAAGAAATACACATCTATCTTGATTTTATACAAAACTTTCAATTTCCACCCCTTAAGAGGTAGTAAGGGGGTGCTAGCGGGAAAACGGGCATTTAAAATTAGTTTTTATTGTCATATTCGGTTTCAGGGATCCCAAAAACCTAAGAATAATGGGGTCTCCCCTCTGGTTTATGACTTTTTTTTTTGTGTGCCTGTGTTATCTTATCGACATTTTCAGTTTAATAAAATATCTTTTAATTATAAATTTAATTTGTCTTCAGCATTCATTAATTAATTGATACCTCACACTGTTCGAAAATTGTGAATTGAAAGATTATTATTATTATTATTATTATTAGACTTTTATAAATATACAAAGTAGGAAAAAAACGAATACACAATAATGTAAAAAAGCGAGAATGTTTTCTATAACAAGACTTATTCACCTATAAAATAAATTCTTAAAGAAAACATTGTTTTATCTTGGGAATAGAATATTGGAATGCTTTGACTTTTATAAAGTGAAATAGGAGACGAAATCTATAAAGTATTTTTTATAGTTTAGACGATTGGAATAATATTTCGGTTTATAATAAACTAAACAAATTCGATAAAAAACGTAGAGTTTAATAATCATTTTAACTTCTCATTTAATTTAGAGGATGATTTATATCAAGTATAATGATATGTTTGTATGTACATATATATTACTTATGAACTAGTCATTATCATTTATAGCTTAATTTTGTATTTCCTATATTATTGATCATTTTTATCATAAATAATAACATTTTAAATGTAGGCATGTAATTTTTTTAACTTACGTCTTTAATCGTTTCCGAAAAAAAAACTGCACTACTAAACATCGTACACTTTATTTTATAATTGTTCTTTATACTTGGTACCAATATTTCGTTAAATAGTATTGACTCTTCAAAAATTAACAAACCTCTGCAAAATCTCCACTTTTTTAGAATTTAAAAATTTTCTTTTAAGTGTAAAAGGTTCTATAGTCTGAAGGTATCAATTTCATCTCGAAAAGATAATATAGAAGTCTAAATTCCTCCAAACGAGCAGCTACACGAAAACTCAGTTTCCATAGTAACATGCACGGATTACATCGTGGACTTGTTTGAGCTCAGCTCGAGATAAACTTCCCATTCTGTATATATTAAAAAATCTATAGTCTTCTATCAAAAACAAAAAAAAATGTTTAAATGACTCCGCACTTTCGTCAGGTTGCATTTGACAACTATTTTAGCTAAGAAGGTATGATTAAGTGTCATCTTATAAAGAATTAGCAACATATTATGTTACTAACTACAGACAACTCATAACAAGGAATCATATTTTATTTCTTGTATGAATGCCAAAATAATATTTTCTGCCTGAGACATTGTCTCTGTCTAGCGACGACCCCCTCCGGTGATTGTCGACTAATTCTTACCGCTTCGTTGGAGGCTGTACAACGCAATAAATTCCTGGCATTCAGACGAAGCATCCAAGTGAGAAAGCCCTGATAAAAATAAGATGACGCTGCCATTGACACAATTTTTCCTAAGAAAATAATTCTCAACATTACTAATATTAATTCTTGTAAGCCGGTTGTCTTAAGGATAACATATTATGTTTCTTAATATGCTTTGTGTTGGAAGTTAAAAGACTTTTGAGTTGTTGTAGATGTTCTAAGTGTTTGAAAATTATATAAAATATTAATAAATTAACCAGTAAGTCTAAGGAAGATAGCGGTAAGTAGTTAGCATTGTGTTTAAATTATTATATAAAAGTTAAGACGCCTGACATCTAAATTTAATCAGAGATAGACTGAAGATTGCAGGTCTTCATAAAACTTTGTTCAATAGTTTCCACTACGAATATATATATATATATATATATATATATATATATATATATATAAAAGTATGTATCCGAGCCGAAACATAAGTGGTACAAATAACAATAGAATGATGTGAATTTATTTATATATTTGAAGTACTGATACTGTAAAAGTTATTAATTACGAAAAACTGTTTTTACAGCGACCAGGAAGAATGAGAAAGGTCCATTGTTTGTGCCACTTTTGGTCGATGGACAGGAAACTACTAATCTTTTCTCTAATTCTAAACCCGTTTTATCCTTCCAACGATAACAGACGTTAAGCTAGATTCTATGAGTTTGATTTTATAAGAATTTATTTATGTATGTTATTTTTTATACATTTATTTTTTATGTATTATATAATAATTATTACATATTTTGCCTATTACTAGATTCGAGAAAGAATTGAATGTCAGTAAACTATTTCTAATAATTAAAAATTTGTTATTTGTATTTAACACAGTTTATAACATATTTAAATTCAATGTTATGAGTTGGTTATGTTATTTAGTTTTTACATATAGTTGTAGAATATGAAACTATTCTAATTACCAAATTTAATAAATTAAATACAAATTGATAAACGATCATCGAATTGTTAAAAAATAGTAATTTCATCTTCTATAACAATAGCCTAAAATTTTAACAACGAAGCTGAGTGTTGAAGCGTATTGATATTGAAAGAATAACAATTTCACATGAATTATTTATTTTTCATTATAAGTTCATAATTTAACATAAAAGCTTAAGAATAATAGGCTACATATTTAAAAATAAGTGTAAACGTTGTTGTAACATTAATTAACTTACGTTGCCTGTCTATTAACCTATATTTTCTTTAGTCTCTACTGAAAATAAGACATACTAAAAATTAAATTTGTGTCCATTATTAACATTAGTATAATTGCAACCTCCAAAAAATATATATAATTTTCTCTTATTAAAATAAGTTTGTCGAAATAAGAACTTTTATAAGTTGACGTATCTACATGTCAGCAAAATTTCAAGTAAATATTTTTATATTGTGATTCTAGCACTCGACAATTTTTGTATTTTCCAGTGGAAATTAAATATTTTTTCTGAGTGAATAGTATCCCAACCATGGATCGACGCAATGACGGAAGATACGCCTTGAGGATCGCCAGTTAATCGATAACCGGTAATATGAATTCCTTAATAATTATATATTAAATGTGGTGAGCTTTTTAAAATGTTTACAAAAAATGTCCGCAATTTTATTATTAACTAATGTCAATAATGGTATTTAGTATTACTGTCTGAGAACGAAACTAAGATTGGAAGTTTGCTGAGACAATGATTATGATTCGATTCCGACACGAGAGTACTCTCAATGTGCACCTATGTACATATTTATTGTTCCTAATCTCAGTGTAGTATATATCTGTAATGTATATTTGTAAAATCTTCTGAAATAACTTATATTATAATGTAGTGTTTGTCCGAAAAGAAAAATCAACTGAGTCAGGGTAAGTTTATTTAAAAATCAATTGGTATTGAGTTGATAATCAAACCTTTAAAAATTAAAAATTCATTTACAAAAAATATATAAATATATATATTTTGTAACATTTTAAGCTGTTTCGACACCCACTCGTAAAAAAGTAAAAAGTTTGTTTATATATTTTTGTTTTAACTGAAAAAATTTGACAATAGTTTTTAATAAAGTATATTAAATCAACAACAAACTGTCTTTAACGTCCTACCCCGATCTGTTTTTACGTCAATACAAAGATTAAAATAATTCTTTCTTTTCTTTTCCGGTGAGTGACGCTTGATCCGGATAAAGAAAACGCTTCTGAACATTTCCTTTCAATCTTTTCTATATTGCATTGACCGGAAAAGAAAAGCTTACAGAGGTACTTATTGAAAATAATGTTTTCAAAATGTTATCTGATTTCATTTTAACTAAAAAAAAAAGAAACGTTAATAATATAATTTGAATTGTTACACGTTTGACATGAAAATATATATTTTTTTATATTCTCAAAATTATTGTTTGTTTGTTTTGATATTTTTTATACAACAACCTTTAACTTTAAAGTACTCAACCTTATCAAAATAATATTTGATATTGATAATTGTAGAAAATTATGTATAATATAAATTCATTTTTATATAGTAAGTAGTATTAATGTACTGGTAGATTTAAAACTCCTTATTTTCCATTTCCATAAAAAATGTCTTTAAATAATTTATGAACGAGTTAATATTAAAAACTACACCGATAAAACATTTTAATGTTAAATATATTGTATTATTTATTGTTGTATTGTATCCTTTTTGGGTCTTATGAGTTTCATAAGACCCAAAAAGGATATAAAATTTAATCATTGGATAATAATTCAAGTTTTTATTGAAATACCAAAAACCATTTAAAATACAATGATTATAATATTGTAAGTTGTTGAAAAAAAAACATTAAATGTTTATTACCTTTTTTAATATTGAAATGAAAGCATGGTCGATTTGCCTCAATCTGCGTGCACCAGCCGCTTTGATGGACGAGTTTAATTAAAGCGAGCTTTAGATACATTCACAAAGTCATTAAACCATCTACGATGGGGCCGATTATAATCCTGAATGTCTTATTGTTCATTAGTTGTAGTTGGTTACTGCTTAAATTAGACCGTTTATTAATTGAAGATTAGCTTAATAGTATTTATACCTATTATATGAGTATGTATTTATTTATTTATATGCTCAGGTTAAGGTTACGAGTAAGTGAAAGTACTGCTATTATGGGTAATATTCATTGAGCTGAGCGAAGCGAAGCTCTTTACTGGTCAGATCGCAAAAATGCGAACTCTCTGTTCTTAAAAACTATTCGAGCTACGTTAACGAAACTCGCCACAACGATTGTGAGCATAAGGCGCTAAGCATATATTAAATTTCTTAAAAATCGTATTTCTAAATTTAGTATAATTTACTAATTCAGATTAGGACAATTTACGTGCTAGCTCAAAAACTACGCATAAACCGTTTCGAAACTCGGCATGGTGTTTGATGCCACATTGCTCTATGACTGTGCAAAATTTCGGATAATTTCGATCGACAGATTTTAATTTGATTTTTTAAATTAGATCGATTTGTGACTCACCAGCGCGCGCCTTCTCGCTACACGAGTTACGAGTGGATTGAAATCTAAATTCGTCATAATCGTCGTCGTCGTCCTCGTCGTATAAATTCGTCAGAATGCAGTTCACATTGAGCTCGAAGCACACTAAAAGAATGGTAAGTTTTCGAATAACAGAAAAAAGTTTCAATTCACCAGAAAATTATCCATAGATTTATCTTATTGATATATCACTCTCGTAGCGTTTGTAAAGACTAAGCTAAAGAACATCGTAGTAAATAGCCTGCCGTGCACAGAGCAAAAGTTAGCTCAGCTCACGACCCCGCTTGCGTGACCTAGTACATCACAAAATTCAAATATGCACTTTAATTACGATGAGGTTGTAATTCCAAGTTAACCGCTTGAAAGTATATACGGTAGTAAAAAAATAAAATATTTTTTTATGTTTTTCTCTGACTGTTTGTTTGTTTGTTTCGGGTGAAACGGGTCGTTGGTGAAATTGCAACAGGACTTTCACTGGCGAATAGCTTATATTATAAGAAGTATCTTAGGCTACTTTTAATAAAATAAAAAAAAATCCACGCGAACGAACCCGTTGGTACAGCTAGTATTAAATATGTTCTTAAACAGATCTGTCTTGTTTGTTGCAATTAGTGAAACATTCCTAAACCTGAACTGCAAAAAGTAATCCTTTTATTAACCTCACCTTAACCACCTCAGAAAGGCATGATAATTAATAACGCGTGGTTGTTTTGCAATTACCAGAAAGAAAATGCCCAAGATTTATTGTTTGCGCTACTCGACTCCAACACCGTTGGCGGAAAATTACCTAACTTTGCTTAAATTTGATTCCTTGCCTTGAACTAAAATGAATTTAAAAGGTTATAGAAAATCTCATATATTTTTGCTTTCCTTAGTAGTTATTCTTTCACTCATTTATAAGTAACAGTATATTTTATTAATTGAAATTAATAATAATGAAATATTTATTTAATTTAATAAAGTGTTACATGTGGGCCAATCAGAATAACTTTGTATTTAAAAGTATAATGGTGTTATCTGGTAGTATAATAATAAAGCAATTTTAACTTTGTTTCAGATTTGTCTATATTATAAATTATAATCTTGTTATATTTCTCCCTCTAATATGATAATATTCTTTATTTTATGGGGTAATGGTTGTTAGAGGATTTGAAGATAAAAGTGAATATTTTGTATAAATATATAAACTTCAGTCGAAATTATTTTGAACAAAACTTTTTTTTTAGGCTTTATAGACGCTTAATCCCTGCCGTCGCTTATAAATTGAATATTCCACAAAATAAACAACATGAATATAGTTCAAATAATTTGGGTGCCAGTACATTTCAACCAATGCTTAATACTTTGTTAGTATAATAAATTATGTCGGTCAGTTATGGTAATCGTATAAAAATATTTGAGTTTTAATGTTATTTTGATCACTTGATTGGGTTTGTTTGTGTCTAATAAAATTTCAATATTAATGTTAGGTCGTGAATTTGTCCTTACATTTATTATAATGCCCTACGGATAGATACCCAAATAAACTTATACACAACTAAATTGGGTTGTTCCCGTAAGGGTTTACCTTGTTATGTGATTGAGATTGCTTGCGTAAAGCCATTGTGAATTTGCTTCAACAACTTATTATTAAACTTCAAATTTTTATCTTTATCTCAAATAATTTAAAAATGGTTTAAACAAAATTTCTGCCTTTTTCTTGTAAAAAAATTACTTTTATAAAAATTAAAAACACATTTCCTTATAAGCTATATCTTATTTTATAATTAAATTATTCAGTTGAAACATGAATAAACAGAATGATGTGTTATATTAAAAACGCAGGTTAAATTTACAAAGCATTATAACAACAATTAGATGATTTATTCTTAGTGAGTGCGAAAACAGATAAAATACTGCTTGAACTAAGGACAGTGTAGTAACTTCGCTCATTCATTAGGCGCACGGCATGTTAGACAAAGTTGTGTTAAACCCAGGTGAGATCTGCTGCTATGTTTTAGCGTATATTTACATTTTAGATGCAGTTTGGAATATTACCATTGGTTACAAGTGGATGAACGTCTGCACAACGCAGGAAAGTTTGGATTCGGAATCCTATTTGCAACTTCCTCCACATGGCCAACTTATGGCACGCAAACATAGTTTTGTGTGGAAATATTCTGGAGCGAAATTGGATATGTTTAGAGGGATTTTCTAGTTTATCGTTACTACGTTTTGTAAAATAATATATTATTGATATTTAAACAAAGTATTGAAGTTAACCATATTTTTAACTTCGTAACATTTGTTGCTCGAAAAAATGCATTTTGTTGCGGTTAAAATTTTTAACAAGTTTAAAACGTTTTAAAGTTTCAAGTATCAGGCACGTAAAACTTTTAATTATTGAATAAAGTTTATAGTTAAACACTTATCGACTTAACAATTCCTTTTGTTAAAGGGGGAGTTTTCTGTTAGGCAGTCTCAGATCCCAGCAAAGCTTCGATATCTAATGGCCCGTTAATAATGCCCGCCAGTTGTCTGTTAGCAGCCTCCGCTGCATGAATTACGACCTGCTATCAGTTCAACTGCCAAGAATTGTCGGAACTATACCATAATTTTAATGACAGAAATAGTATGCTCAATATTTCATTCCAAATCATGTTAAATTTTTTATTATTAATAATAGTTCTTGTTTGTTTTGCGTCAAAAGTATTCAGTAGGAAGTATATGTACTAAAAAAATATTTTTATTTTGTAAATAAAGTAAGCAAATGCTTGTTTAGGTACATGTACAATTATATTTTAACGATATCATTAAGTCGAAATTTATTATATATATTTCTAGATTTTTTTATATTTTTGTTTAGGTATTCAAACACCTATTAGCTATTTTTGACTCAAAAATATTTTGATGTTTTGCATATTTAGAAAGAAAAAAAAAATTTAAATTTCTTCAATATTTTGTTTATCAAATATATATAAATGTTTTTCTGGTATTTAATAAATTATGTTTAAATTCTTTCTATTATCTTGATCAGCGGAGATAGATTTTCCGTACTTCTACTAGTAAGTCTGATGAACAGGCAAACCATTTTCTTTACTTGGAAGACTCGGCCAAGCGAAAAGGAAAGATAAAAAAAGGTTACCTCAGTTCTTTTGTCCTTTTAAGTAATAAGTGATTGTGATAGCCAAAAGGCAGACAAAGCCGTTCGTTACCTATATATTGGGTCCTATATATATTAGGTATATTACTCCACTTTAATCACAATTTACTCCTCTTTGATTAGGAATGCCGAATACAAATTTATACAGTACAGTTATTCATTTGTTTTTCTCTTCTGTTTTTGAAGTGAAACTTCTTTAGGCGCATGAGGGTAAAATTTTTACAGATGAAACGTCACGCCGGTATGCAACGGAAGTGTCGAAAAAGAGAGAGAGAGTGATCGAGACCGATTGAGAGAGAGAGTAAGACAGGGCGAACGTAGCATGAGCAACTAGCCGTGGAGTGAAAGTAGGGAGCAAGCGAGTGAGAAAGATTGAGAGAAAAAGTGAGACAGAGCGAACGTCGTATTACTATTGGTTGTGTATTCGTTTACTAGTTAATTTTATTTTAATGACAATTAAATTCCTAACCTATCTTCCTTTTTCCCTTCCTCTTAATGTTGGAATTTTAAAGTTTTAGATTTGTATAAATATAAACAAGATTTATAAATTAGTTCGCCAAAGAAGTTTCACTTCTGACATGTATACTTTGTACGCACGCATGTTTTAATTTTTTTAATTTGTATCACAGTTTACAAAATGGCAAACTTGAAATATCGCGTTATTTACTAATACGATTTACACCGTGGCATCAGTGTTGCGGAAACAAAAAAAGACACAGTGCGTTTTTTGTTTCAACATTTTCGTTCTGGAAATGTAGACCTCCCAAACAAACCCCGTAGATAGATAATGGAGAATTGAAGGCTATTGTGGTAGTGGATCGATCGCAAACCACGTTCGAGTTAGCTGCAGGTTGCGGTATTAGTGATAAAACTGTTTTAATTATAAATTAATTATAAATTCAATTTATTATGAGGTAAATTGGAAAGTTTAAAAAGCTCCAAAGGCTCACGAATTGAATAAGGCAAATCGGCAAACTCGCGTAGACTGCTGCGTCACATTACTTAATCAGCACAATAATTAAGGTTTTATAAATCAAATCATTACCTGTGATAATAAGTGGATTCTCGGTACAGTAATAGGAAGCGTTCATACTTTTATTGAACTAATATATTAATTTAAATAATATTTGACATTTTATTCCTCCCATACTAAACACCAATTTCAAATGTTAGGACCTAAAGGATATATATAGGTCCTTATATACACTAGCGCTCAAAACAGCACAAAAAAACAAAAATTGACATGTACAATTTACTACATATTAAAATTACTACATAAAAAAATTGGTAGAGCCTAGCTGTAGTTTTCCGACTGCAGCTCGTATTGGGCTGGCTCGACCGGGGAAGGACCACCCTCTCACAGAAGACCGACGTGTAGTAACCAAATTCATTTGGTTATGTTCCGTCGGTGAGTGAGAGAATCCGGAAGCCCAACTCCCCCCCCCCGGCAAACATGATAGCGATGCCTCCAAAAAGTATACCCCAGGAGGGTACCGGCTTTGATGAAGCCGGGGACCCCCTCCCCGAGCAAAATCGGGGGAATGATCCTCGGATTTTGCTCGGGCTGCCCGCTCTGGGGCGGGCAAAGTATCGCATTTTGTGTTTACTGAGGGCAAACGACGGCAAACAGCGGCACCCCGCTCCACTCTAGATGTGGACTTTTGCAACATCCGGGGGTTTCACTCGAACCTAAACGCCGTCCACTACCACCTTGAGACGGCGCAGCCGGCCTTGTTGTTTCTGACGGAGACGCAGATATCTCAACCTAGCGACACAGCGTACCTGTCATACCCCGGGTATAAATTAGAACATTATTTTATACCACACGCCGGGGTATCTGTGTTCGTAAGGGAGGATATCTGCTACCGTCGCCTTCAGGTTTTTGAAGGTCGGGACCTGTCTGTACTCTGGCTACGCGTGGACATGGACGACCATGTCAGAGTCTACGCGTGCCTCTACAGGTCGCATAGTGGTAATGCAGAAACGGATCAACTCTTGGGCCATGTTCAGGCGAAGATTGACGATCTGCTTTCACAGACTCCCTCCGCCGAAGTCGTAGTCCTCGGGGACTTTAATGCGCACCATGCCGATTGGCTAGGGTCACGTGCCACCGACTACGCGGGGAGATCTGTGTTTGACTTTGCTCTGGCAAATGGTCTGTCCCAGCTGGTAAAGACGCACACTCGTCTACCGGACGTGGACAGCCACACGCCCTCTTTGTTGGATCTTCTGCTGACTACACGTCCAGAAAAGTACCAGATCACTGTCGAGGCTCCCTTAGGTTCCTCTGATCACTGTCTGGTACGGAGTGTAGTGCCCATTCGACATCCTGATCGCACAAGACCTGCGACTCGACGCGTTTGGCACTACAAGTCAGCGGATTGGGATGGAATGCGGTCCTTTTTTGCATCCTACCCATGGGGGCCGATTTGTTTCCCTTCCAATGATCCTAGTGACTGCGCTGCGGCTGTAGCTGATGTGATACTTCAGGGCATGGAACTATTTGTACCAAGCTCTGTGGTACCGCTTGGCGGCAGATCGCGGCCTTGGTTTGATGCGTCTGTCAGGGCTGCAGCAGCTGGCAAACGGCAGGCTTATCAAGCTTGGGCTAATGCGTTAATCACTAAGGATCAGAACTCTAGAGTTCTGAAGAGGAAATACAACCGCGCCTCCAGATTCTTCAAACGGCAAATCGCTAGAGCAAAGTTTAAGCATGTTGTCAAAATTGGGGATCAGCTGGCAAAGTACCCGCCTGGTACGCGCAAATTCTGGGCGCTTGCCAAGGCCACTCTGGGCAACTTTAGCCAGCCGTCCCTACCGCCGTTGCACATGGGGAATGACTCTCTGGCCCACACGGCAAAAGAGAAAGCCGATCTCTTGGGCACTCTTTTCGCCTCCAACTCGACTTTGGACGACCAAGGGAAGACACCGCCTACCATCCCGCGGTGTCAGAGTTCAATGTCGGAAATAGTTTTTCGCCAAAAAACTATCAGGCAGTCTCTATTTTCCTTGGACGTTCATAAGTCGAGTGGGCCGGATGGCATTTCTCCATTTGTGCTAAGAACGTGTGCCCCTGAGTTGACTCCAGTGCTAACGCGTCTATTTCGGTACTCCTACCTTAGAGGCGTAGTCCCGGTCTCATGGAAGCGTGCCCTTGTCCATCCGATCCCTAAAAAAGGTGATAGCTCGGACCCAGCTAACTACAGACCTATCGCCATTACCTCCCTTCTCTCCAAAATAATGGAGATTATCATAAACCGACAGCTCCTAACGCACCTAGAGGATCACCAGTTGATCAATGACCGGCAGTATGGCTTTCGCCATGGTCGATCAGCTGGTGATCTTCTGTTATACCTTACGCACCGTTGGGCAGCGGTTATTGAAAGCAAGGGAGAAGGTCTGGCAGTTAGTCTGGATATGGCAAAAGCCTTTGATCGTGTATGGCACAAGGGGCTTCTTTCGAAGCTACCTTCCTATGGGCTTCCCGAGGGTTTATGCAAGTGGATCACCAGTTTTCTCACTGGGCGGAGCATACAGGTCGTTCTCGACGGTTTTTGCTCGGACCCCAAGCCCGTGAATGCTGGTGTACCCCAAGGCTGCGTGCTATCCCCAACTCTGTTCCTCCTGCATATCAATGATGTGTTGGATATTTCCAACATACATTGTTATGAGGATGACAGCACTGGGGATGCGGTATATTCCGGTCGTGCAGGTCTCTCTCGGGAAAACGTCGACGAGTGCCGAAAGAAACTTATGTCTTCAATAGAGACCTCCCTGGAAATGGTCTCTGAGTGGGGTGAACTGAACCACGTTCAGTTCAATCCCCTAAAGACACAGGTTTGCGCGTTTACCACTAAGAAAACCCCATTTGTCGTATCACCGCTCTTCGAGAGCACTCCTCTTATTGCCTCGCCAAGTATCAGAATACTGGGTCTCGACATTTCGAGCGATTGTCAGTTTCGTGGTCATCTGGAGAGCAAGGCCAAGTTGGCCTCGATGAAATTGGGAGTGATCAATAGAGCGAGGCAGTATTTCAAACCTGGCCAAAGACTTGCGCTCTATAAGGCGCAGGTCCGGCCTCACATGGAGTACTGTTCTCATCTCTGGTCTGGATCACCCCAATATCAGCTTCTACCATTTGACCGCGTACAACGGAGAGCCGTTCGGATTGTCGGGAACCCAGTGCTCTGTGAACGGCTGGACTCTTTGGCATTGCGTAGAGACGTGGCTTCTTTGTGCGTCTTCTACCGCATTTACAACGGGGAGTGTTCCGAAGAACTATTCGATCTGATGCCTACCGCCGAATTTCACTACCGCACAGCTCGCCATCGCCTCCTTTATCATCCATACCACCTGGACGCGTGGCGATCTTCAACTGTGCGGTTTTCAAGGACTTTTTTCCCACGTACCACTCAAATGTGGAACGAACTTCCTTCGGCGGTATTTCCAGATCGATACGACATGGGTACCTTCAAAAAAGGCATATATTCCTTTCTCCAAGGCCGGCAACGCTCTTGTGTATCCTCGGATGTTGCAAGAGTTCATGGGCGGCGGTGATCACATACCAACGGTGACCCGCAAGCTCGTTTGCCCTCCTCTAACATAAAAAAAAAAAAAATATATATATATATATTGTTTTATTTAACAATAATATATTTAAAGTGATGTCACGTTTCACAAATTAAGACACCTAAAAGGTATGAAATGGCAAACAAAAAAAATAAACAATAGTTTGCTAAACAACAGCTCTTACATTCTATCATCTTACATTCTATTCTAACTAATAGTCGAAATACGTGGCGTGAAAAGCATCGCCAAACCATAGTATTGTCACCGCCAAATTTCTCTGTGGGTATTCGGTCTGGAACATCAAATTTATTGTTATTTTTAGGTCGCTCGTACGTTATGCCATCAGATTAGATTAAATTAAATATACTTTCATCGAACCGTTTTGTGAACGCAAGACGCACTTTTCTGTTCTTTGCAGAAATTAAGTGTTTCTTAGTTGGGCGGCTTCCATGCAACCCGAACTCTTTTAGTCGACTTTTCACATTTGAAACCTGTATATTAATGACATGTTTTTTTTGTGACTCGTTCTTTATTTGGACAGCGGACATCACTAGTCGATAACCTTCTTCCTTCGTAGTAGTTTTTTTTGGACTGCCACTTCGAGGCTTTTTTTCAACAGTTTTACGTTCATTATAAGCTTTATTCCACGTAGTAACAAGTTTTCGAGACATTATACAATCGGGCAACTTCTGCTTGTGCCGATTCACTTGGTACGGTGATTATCACAACATTTCTTAAATTATTTGAATATCCTTTAGTCTTGGCCATGATTAATAAATTATAACTGATTATTTAAAAGAAAATTCTGATTACAGTGTGAGTGGTACAACTGAAAATCAGAAACTAAACTGTTGTCAAAATACTTATAAGCGCAAGTTTTAAAGTGTTTTCGTGTTTACGCAAAAAGCAAAGTAACATGTTCCAACTTATACCTCACAGTAGAAGAGTTTAAGGTGCATCATAAAAATATAAAAAATATAACAACATAAAAAATAATCGTACCTATTTATGAACCTACAAACAATATTATAAAAAAATGAGCTTTGTCAAAAAACTTTTGAGCGCTACTATATATAGCGCTATATGTCCAAATATAGATAATGAAAGGCTACAATATCAATATATATATTAGTTGATTTATTAGTTATAAAATAACTTACTCGTATATGTAAACTTCGTTAAATATTTGTTAATTATTATTTTAAATAAACTTTTGCAATAAAATCTTAAGGATTTCTTTACATATGTCATATGTTAAAATAATTTGCTACTTTGAAGTACTTAATTTAGACATGTTGGGTAAAAAAATCTCTTAAATATCAATTTATGTTACCGTACCAGGTGTTTTATCTTTTATCTTATCTTTCCCCTGCCACCTCATCTTGGTATATCGAATATTGGTGTCGTAATCACCCGTGAGATCTCACATCATATCTCACACATGAGACCGCTTAACAATTAATGAATACGCTCATTAACACTTTACAACCAAGCGAGCAAAGTGTTTAGAACACTTTGCTAGCTTTACTTTGCTTTGATTTTGCTTTGAATATATGGAATATCTGCATAAGAATCTCCTCTTTAAAATATTATTTACTATATACAGAAGGAAAATAAAAACAAATTAACGTCAGTAAGAGAAGTAAGTATTTTTATTTAGTAAATAAGATTTGTAATGTGAAAACATTTATTTAGTTTTTGCAAATAAGCTTTATTATGTTCTACTCGTATAACTTTATTTTATCGTATGGAAGTCTTTGTCCCAGTTAACAAATCGCTTGGGATCGTATTATTTCCTCCGTAGATTTATTGATGCAGCGCCCCAAGGACCATTAAGGAAGGTTATTTGGACATTAAGAACTGATTTTTCAAGGTTAAATCTGTATTTTCTAATAATACTTTCAATTCATTTTAAGTTATTGAGCTGAGCGAAGCGAAGCTCTTTACTGGTCAGATCGCAAAAAATGCGAACTCTCTGTTCTTAAAAACTATTCGAGCTACGTTAACGAAACTCGCCACAACGATTGTGAGCATAAGGCGCTAAGCATATATTAAATTTCTTAAAAATCGTATTTCTAAATTCAGTATAATTGACTAATTCAGTTTAGGACAATTTACGTGCTAGCTCAGAAAACAGTTTCGAAACTCGGCATGGTGTTTGATGCCACATTGCTCTATGACTGTGCAAAATTTCGGATAGTTTCGATCGACAGATTTTAATTTGATTTTTTAATTTAGTTCGATTTGTGACTCACCAGCGCGCGCCTTCTCGCTACACGAGTTACGAGTGGATTGAAATCTAAATTCGTCATAATCGTCGTCGTCGTCCTCGTCGTATAAATTCGTCAGAATGCAGTTCACATTGAGCTCGAAGCACACTAAAAGAATGGTAAGTTTTCGAATAACAGAAAAAAGTTTCAATTCACCAGAAAATTATCCATAGATTTATCTTATTGATAAATCACTCTCGTAGCGTTTGTAAAGACTAAGCTAAAGAACATCGTAGTAAATAGCCTGCCGTGCACAGAGCAAAAGTTAGCTCAGCTCACGACCCCGCTTGCGTGACCTAGTATGTGTGATGTAAATAAAGACGGTGGTTGGAGCCTATGCAGATGCATTCGTGTCTAAGTAGATGTCTGAAGCCGCACTATATTTTGAGTTCATGCTAAATTCTAAACTCAATAACGACAAAACATTGAAGGTAGATGACAAATTAATTAATTAACTCACTAACTAAGTCACAACTAAGTAACTAAGCCAAAGCAAAAAATTACAAAAAAATAGCATGTTAAGGTTATTTAAATTTTATAAATAATATCAAATGGCAGAATTACCAAAACTGGCAGGCTTCGAAAGTGTGATCTCTATCACACCGTCTTCCGTGCTCTAGACTGAATATATAATTAGCATTTCTCAAATGTGTAATATAAAACTAGCTTTTATTCTACTTTATAAATTTATCTTTATTTGCTTGTTAAAAACATAAAATTAAGTAAAAGTAAACCTGATTGAGACCTAAATAACTTTAAAAAATCAACAAATATAAGAAAAAAAAAACGGAAAGCGTAAAAACTATTAGTTAAACATAAACAAACGGAATTGACTTTTACTGTCGGGACCAACATCTCGACGAAGTCAAGTCTTCCCAATAATGGGTAGGTGTATCAAGGCAGCTTATGATCTGCATAAGAACTGTACTCAAACGCCTCAGCAAAAGAAAATAATTTACTAGGGAAATGCGTTGTAGACTGTTTTTATGCAGTCGGTTTTTTTTTATTTCATTTCTTATTTAATGATATAAAGTTAGTCTATTTAACGAAGTCTAAGTAATTAATTGTTAATTAGACATCTATTATAAATTATATTCAATATAAAATTTAAAAAACCTCTTGCCGTTTATGGACTAGGATAAATACTGTACATATTTATGACTTAGTTATGTTGAAATAATAGTTCATTAAGAGGATATAAAAAATCAACTAACATATATTTGTATAACAATATAATAAATATAAAATATAATAAATATTAATAACATTAAAAGTAAATATTAACATGATGTAAATATTCGATGTATTATATTTAACATTATGAAAAAAACATCCTACTATATTGACAAGTATAATTTAGTAAGATATCTAAGTTGGGCGATATTATTATCTATTTATTTATTTAATTATTAAATGAACAATGTATAAAATAATGCACAAAAGGCGTATTTTTAGTATAGTTTAAAATAATCAAGGATAGGTAACTTAATATATATACAGGTATGTACTCAATAAACAAACCTTCCTTATTCTAAACCTAAGGGAATTCAAATAAAATAACATTAAAAAAATTGATTTTTTAATAATTACAATTTTACAAGTTATGTCCTATCCTTTTTTATGACTATACAAGCTGTTTGTTACATGTACGCCAACAATCTGTGCTTTGTTTTATTTATGCTATATAATTTACACAGAAACACAGAACGAGACAATTTTGTCAAGAAAATCTTTAAGTCTGTAATAATTCACCGGCACTGTAAATTAAATATCTCACAACATATTTGTCTTGCAACTATATAGTATACGTAGTATACGTACTATACAATTCATATAGAAAACATATATTTATACAAATATACGATAAAATGGTTATCTGATTTTAGAAAACATTGAATATTGCCATTTAAAGACTTGCGGTAGGAAGCAATGGGGCGTTAGTAATTCTCGCCGTTCGTTCTATTCAATGAGGATCCTTATAGATTTATTACTACAGAATCCTGGCAGCATTCTTCCTGTTAAGGCTTAATTATGTACTTACGATTTTTTTTATTGACAATTAAATAGCGTTTCTTAGAAATGTACGTTATTTTTTTCGTCTCTTTACTAATATTTCATGCAAATTTAAGGTATCTGTTTATTCAATATACGAAAAGAAATATTATATATAAAAGATTTATAATATAATTATTAATTAAAAAAATATTTAAACAGAACTTTAAATTGAGATGAATCTAGAACATGACTACAATCCTTAACCCTGGAGACCCTACTCTACTGGAGACTTTTTCACATTCTTTGTCACGAATAGGCTCGAAAACTATTTGACGGAAAATTATGAAATTTTGCAATCAAAAAGATAGACATTAGGTAATGGTTTTAAAATTTTTCTAAATTGTCATGTCGTTGAGGAATAATCCTCAAAAACTGATATCCAATTGAAGTCATTTATTTTACTTATTTATTTCTACTTTTTTCCGTTTTAATAAAATAAAAATAATTTTGATTATCAGATGGATGACCTTCCATGTCCATATCTTTTTACAGTAATACAATAATATGATGTTTTCTTAAATTAAAAAAACACTAGTTTGTAAAATATTTATAAAACACGGTCATTATCTATCATAAATTTTCGTTTAATGAGTACTTTCTTTATATTCTTTATTTATTCATGTATTGAAAATTATACCACAGGATGACCTTATACCCTCAAGAAATGTTAGATATTTTGTGTATGGCGCCAATCTAACTGCATAAGTGTAATAATAACTCTAAAGAAAGGTTTATTTAATTACAATAGAAATAATAAACGAAATTTTGTATTTAATGTTTTTTTTTTAATTACCAACAAATAATGAAAAAATCCTAGTGGTATTTGTCCCGGTAGCTTATTAGTGAGGAGAGAAGACACAAGTTAAAATAAAAGAAAAACTCTGTGATAACCTCGTGGATTAGGTACCTTGTGGGTACAATTCAATTTCATAAGTAACAAACTACTATTGAAATAATTAATCTTAAAATATTATGTATAATTTGGTTTATTGATATATTTAGATTATATCTCTTTTGACTAAAATATGATACTAAGCACAAGCAATTTAACACAAACAATAGCGTGGTCGGAGAGCCGTGTATTTGCGAATGTATATTGAACATGTCGAGAGTTAATTGCGTCCTCTCGGAGGATAATCCGGAGAACCTTCCCTCACGGTAAGGTAACTTGTTTATAAGATATGATTAATTTGTATTCAGGTGTAAAAACTTGTTTTAAATATTTTATTTCTGAAAAATATAATTTTTAATGACATAGCTGTAGGGATGTTTATTTAAATATGTTAAGAATTATGCAACGAATAAGATAAATAATTTGTTAAATATTTTGAAGAATATTACAAACCTTTCCGGATTATATTATTATACGTTTGTATTTTGTTTGATATTTGTAATTGTTTTCGTAGTAGTAAGTAGCCTTTTAACCAGCAGCTTAAATTATAGGCTACATTTTATTTCAAAATCTTTTTAAAATACTTCAAATTGTTAAAGAGGCAAAGACAGGTTTTATCCCTTCACTGACAACTTCCCTTTTCCCTCCTACTGTTTTCTTGTCCTTATCCAAGGAAACGCATTTGAATCTTCATCATCAAATAATTACATACTTTAATAATAAATGCAAAATTTTTTACCAACCACGGCACTCTGTATAGGAAATGAGAAGGTTTACGTTAACCCTTTCGATACATTTAATAAAACTAGAACTAAATTAAAATTGTAAGCCTGTCTCTGTAAACAAGGTTGTTTTCTTTGTAAAAATATATTTTATTAGTCATATTATTCGCAATTGAAAATGTGTAGTCATTATGACTTACTAAATAACAAATTAATAACCATAATTAATAAACACTTATTAATTAAGTATTATTGTCAAATCAACAGAAATTTCATGTTATGTTAGCAATATTGAAAAAAAATATAGCAGTATTTTTAGACTGTTACCTTTTTACGTAAATAGAAGGTAAATAATGTAGACGTCCCAATTGTATAGGCTTGTCTCTGCGGAACATTCGGGTACAAGAACATGTAAAATAAAACGTTAACTAAAACATTGTAATTTCTCATGTGGATTACCTTTCACGTCGTTGGAAAGTTGTTCAACTTTACAGTTTGGAACGATATTAACTATGTTGTCTACTTTATAGCTTTATATTTATGAGAGTATGTTATAGCTTTGCTTAGATACCTAATTTATTATTTCTTTATTTATTATTCGGTTATTAATAGTTTCCCAATTCTCTTCCTTCTGTGATCACGAATTGAATTGTGCAGTGCTAAAGAAAACATTAAAATAATATATAAATGTAAGGGTTAAGAATTCAGAATTTTTTTTTCTTTGTCTATTTTGGATAACTATAATATATAATAAGTAGTGTTTCTACAAAAAAAAAACTCCAGTAAACTTACAAACATCTACATCTCTTTTCATGAAACAGTTAACAACAATTATACAACTCTTTTTTTAATATTTAATATTTGAATGAACGTCTGAAAGCAAGATCTCTATTATTTCCTGTGCAATATATTAGATAATATATTTATATTTATTCTAGACCAAATACTAAGAGGATCAAACTTACAATACAATTTCAACAAAAATACAACAAAAATATTTTTTTAATAAAAACTATAATCAATCAAAAAAAAATATATTTTTTGGAATAAATTTAAGACAAATCAAAAAAGCACTTCAATTTATCAAAAATTCAAATTTAATAAGTTTGATCCCAAAGCCGATCAAAATTTTATAATCATATAGTCCGTTGCGGCGCACGAACAGACACAAACGAGAGGATTTTAACATGTAAACTCTGTATAATAAATCTTAATTATTTTTTTTGTCAGATTATGTTTTTTAATACAACAATATAGAATATCACATGATAGTGGTGTAGTCTTAACACCATTAAAATATCATTTGTTATAGAAATCGGTTAAAGAGGTTAAAATTATCAGTTAAAGACAATCGATAGAAAGTAATGAGGCGTTAGTAATTTGCCCAAGTCGTTCTCTTCATTGAGGATTGTTGTGTATGTATTACTACAGAGTCCCGCCAACATTTCTTCTGTTACGGCTTAATTATGTACTTACGATTTTCACTTAATCAGCCATTATACTGCTTTCTTATTTTTTTTTATTTCTGTACTAATATTTTAGTTAAATATAAGTTATAAATGAATTATTTTTGTTTGTAAAATATTATAAGACAGAACTTTAAATCAACAACTTTGGATCGTCTTTATAACAACTTTGGATATAAAGATGTTAAGTTTGAATCATTTTGTGTTATGAAGAATAAGATGTAATATATTTTAATTAGAGTAACTTAATATTAACATAAAACAATTATTATTATATTAATAATTATGTAGAAAATTATTATTATCTGTACAAAAATAAAATCAACGAATTAATATTAATATACATATATCGGCGTCGTCGTACGAGTTGTCTGCCAGGGCACCGATCACGCCACTTTCAAGCGCGTCATTAGTTCTTTTTCTACCATTCGACTTGTATGCTGAAAAATATATAATGTAAGGTACATTATACAAAAACCGTCGTTTTGTATACACTAATATGTACTTGTCCATAACATTTTATTGTCATATAATGTTTCTAATATTAAAACAATATTAATATTGAAACTGTTTATATAACAACATTTTTAAATTCCCACCACTATACTGGACGGGTCATTATTAACCATACCTTATCCATTTTACCTTGTAGTTCTGTATTTATCCATATATTACCTTAAAAAAAAGTGAAATGAGTCTTTTTTATGCAACTGCGGTCAAAATATCTATACGTGCTTAATATATTTCAGGGCTACAATAAGTTACACCATAGGATATCCTCAGAATGTATAGCGCGAGGGCTGTAGCTGTCAACATATATACATTAATTACAGACTTAGTTTAATTTCAATATAAATTATTAACGAAGTTTTAATAGTTATAATCCCAATAGTATGTGTGGCTTATTAGTAAGTAGAGAAAAACAAGCGCAAATAAAATGAAAACTCCTTAATACCTTGTGGATTACCTTGTGTCGAGTGTTAGTTCAATTACATTCAGTTTCATAAGTAACAAACTACCAAATGAGTAATGTTTTTAAATTGAAACATAATATAACATAATAGATGAAGGCTGTGGAGATGCGATCTCTTCGCAGAATATGCGGAGTCAGTCTAGCTGATCGAATCGGCAATGAAGAGATCCACAGAATGGCAGGTACTAGCGAAGATGTCACGGTGAGAATGAAGAAGAACGTGCTCAGGTGGTTTTTGCACGTCGAACGAATGAGTGATGAAACAATGGTAAAAAAGATTTATATGGGAAAAGTGAGCGGTAAGAGAGACAGGGGGAGGCCTCGAGTGACCTTCGAAAACACAGTATCAATGTTACTGGAGGAAGGTCACGTAAAAAGCATGAGGATCCCCCGGAGGGCATGTATGAAGAGGTTGTATATATGATGAGTTTGAATTAGAAACTTGTTCAATTAATAAAAGTTTTCTCACTATTCCCTTATTTATACCGTATATAAGTCCATTCCTATAAACAGAATTTGTAAATAAATAAAAAAAAATTGAACCTTGATTAATCATCAACGCATCATCTTATGATATTTTGTGTAACATGACTTTGTTATTGGTATATTAGGATTAAATCTCCATTGACTTAAATATGATAATAAACACAAGCATAATAACATAAACAATAGCGCGGTCACCGAGCCGAGTTTTTGATGGATTATCAAGACAACCCTTCCCTGTAGTATAGGACAAGAATGCTTATGTATAATATATAATTAAATTTATTCTGGTGTGAAAGCAATGATTATATTTATTTTATTTATCAAGTAAATTATATATTATTATAATAATAAAATAAATTATGTTGTTAAATATTTTGAGGAATTCTACAAGCCTTGCATGATTATATTACGATAACTCTCACATCAGAGAGCGGTATTATTGATTTTGTACGACACTTATAAATGTTTATTTACTATTCTCTCATTTAAAAGTAAATAAATTTATTTACTTTTCTATCATGTAAACAATCGCATGGAACAAAAGTTTTCAATTTTCTAAAATTATATAAAAGCAAAGATACCCATTCCACTTCCTTTTTTCCACCTCCTCACTTTCATCTTTTCTTGTTCCTTAAAATTGGAAACTACCCACCATTATATTAGTGTATGCACAGTCTCATTGTGTTAGGACATGCAAACGGTAACCACTATGTAAAACATTTTTGTTTTTTTTGTTTTTTGTTTTTTTTTTGTTTTTGGTAAACAGTAGTGGTAATCCACAAGGTATTAAGGAGTTTTCATTTTATTTGCGCTTGTTTTTCTCTACTTACTAATAAGCCACACATACTATTGGGATTATAACTATTAAAACTTCGTTAATAATTTATATTGAAATTAAACTAAGTCTGTAATTAATGTATATATGTTGACAGCTACAGCCCTCGCGCTATACATTCTGAGGATATCCTATGGTGTAACTTATTGTAGCCCTGAAATATATTAAGCACGTATAGATATTTTGACCGCAGTTGCATAAAAAAGACTCATTTCACTTTTTTTTAAGGTAATACATGGATAAATACAGAACTACAAGGTAAAATGGATAAGGTATGGTTAATAATGACCCGTCCAGTATAGTGGTGGGAATTTAAAAATGTTGTTATATAAACAGTTTCAATATTAATATTGTTTTAATATTAGAAACATTATATGACAATAAAATGTTATGGACAAGTACATATTAGTGTATACAAAACGACGGTTTTTGTATAATGTTCCTTACATTATACATTTTTCAGCATACAAGTCGAATGGTAGAAAAAGAACTAATGACGCGCTTGAAAGTGGCGTGATCGGTGCCCTGGCAGACAACTCGTACGACGACGCCGATATATGTATATTAATATTAATTCGTTGATTTTATTTTTGTACAGATAATAATTATTTTCTACATAATTATTAATATAATAATAATTGTTTTATGTTAATATTAAGTTACCCCAATTAAAATATATTACATCTTATTCTTCTTTTTCTTCTGTTTAGGTTAGTTCGTAAACAACATCGGTGAATCCTTAAGGATTTGTTTACAAAGTTCTCCCAGTACAAAGAAGAACCATGTGGTGAAGGTTAATGATTGTAAACACGTTCTAAATTTATGTTGATTTAAAGTTCTCTCTTATTTTACTAACAACAATAATTTATTTATAACTTATATTTAATTAGAATATTAGTACAGAAATTAAAAAAAATAAGAAAACAATATAAAGGCTGATTAAGTGAAAATCGTAAGTACATAATTAAGCCGTACCAGAAGAAATATTGGCGGGACTCTGTAATAATAAATCCACAACAATCCTCAATGAAGAAAACTACGTTCACAAATTACTAACGCCTCATTACTTTCTACCGATCGTCTTTAACTGATAATATTAACCTCTTTAACCGATTTCTATAACAAATGATATTTTAATGGTGTTAAAATTTATGCTTATCATGTGATATTCTTTATTGTTATATTAAAAAACATAATCTGACAAAATAAATTAATTAATATTTATTATACAGAGTTTACATGTTAAAATCCTCTCGATCTGTGTCTGTTCTGTATAAGGCATCCATAAAACAACACAATCGTGTAACGGGTGCCGCAACGGACTATATGATTATAAAATTTTGATCGGCTTTCGGATCAAACTTATTAAATTTGAATTTTTGATAAATTGAAGTGCCTTTTTGATTTGTTTTAAATTTATTTGAAAAATATATATATTTTTTTATTGACTATTGACTATTAAGTTTTTATAAAAAAAAAAATTTTTGTATATTTGTTGAAATTGTATTGTAAGTTTGATCGTCTTAGTATTTTTTTTTTTTTTTTTTTTTTATGTTAGAGGAGGGCAAACGAGCTTGCGGGTCACCGTTGGTATGTGATCACCGCCGCCCATGAACTCTTGCAACATCCGAGGATACACAAGAGCGTTGCCGGCCTTGGAGAAAGGAATATATGCCTTTTTTGAAGGTACCCATGTCGTATCGATCTGGAAATACCGCCGAAGGAAGTTCGTTCCACATTTGAGTGGTACGTGGGAAAAAAGTCCTTGAAAACCGCACAGTTGAAGATCGCCACGCGTCCAGGTGGTATGGATGATAAAGGAGGCGATGGCGAGCTGTGCGGTAGTGAAATTCGGCGGTAGGCATCAGATCGAATAGTTCTTCGGAACACTCCCCGTTGTAAATGCGGTAGAAGACGCACAAAGAAGCCACGTCTCTACTCAATGCCAAAGAGTCCAGCCGTTCGCAGAACACCGGGTCCCCGACAATTCGAACGGCTCTCCGTTGTACGCGGTCAAATGGTAGAAGCTAATATTGGGGTAATCCGGACCAGAGATGAGAACAGTACTCCATGTGTGGCCGGACCTGCGCCTTATAGAGCGCAAGTCTTTGGCCAGGTTTGAAGTACTGCCTCGCTCTATTGATCACTCCCAATTTCATCGAGGCCAACTTGGCCTTGCTCTCCAGATGACCACGAAACTGACAATCGCTCGAAATGTCGAGACCCAGTATTCTGATACTTGGCGAGGCAATAAGAGGAGTACTCTCGAAGAGCGGTGATACGACAAATGGGGTTTTCTTAGTGGTAAACGCGCAAACCTGTGTCTTTCGGGGATTGAACTGAACGTGGTTCACCCCACTCAGAGACCATCCCCAGGGAGGTCTCTATTGAAGACACAAGTTTCTTTCGGCACTCGTCGACGTTTTCCCGAGAGAGACCTGCACGACCGGAATATACTGCATCCCCAGTGCTGTCATCCGCATAACAATGTATGTTGGAAATATCCAACATATCACTGATATGCAGGAGGAACAGAGTTGGGGATAGCACGCAGCCTTGGGGTACACCAGCATTCACGGGCTTGGGGTCCGAGCAAAAACCGTCGAGAACGACCTGTATGCTCCGCCCAGTGAGAAAACTGGTGATCCACTTGCATAAACCCTCGGGAAGCCCATAGGAAGGTAGCTTCGAAAGAAGCCCCTTGTGCCATACACGATCAAAGGCTTTTGCCATATCCAGACTAACTGCCAGACCTTCTCCCTTGCTTTCAATAACCGCTGCCCAACGGTGCGTAAGGTATAACAGAAGATCACTAGCTGATCGACCATGGCGAAAGCCATACTGCCGGTCATTGATCAGCTGGTGATCCTCTAGGTACGTTAGGAGCTGTCGGGTTATGATAATCTCCATTATTTTGGAGAGAAGGGAGGTAATGGCGATAGGTCTGTAGTTAGCTGGGTCCGAGCTATCACCTTTTTTAGGGATCGGATGGACAAGGGCACGCTTCCATGAGACCGGGACTACTATATGTATGTATTTGGTCTAGAATAAATATAAATATATTATCTAATACATTGCACAAGAAATTATAGAGATCTTGCTTTGAGACGTTCATTATTACCTTCAAATGTGAAAAAAAGAGTTTTATAATTGTTTGGAAATTGGAAACTACCCACCATTATATTAGTGTATGCACAGTCTCATTGTGTTAGGACATGCAAACGGTAACCACTATGTAAAACATTTTTGTTTTTGGTAAACAAAAAAAAACAAATTATTAGCTAGCATACTCAATTAATTTGATACACTATTATAATACGTATAACTCTGAAACTATAAATACTTTCCATTCCTTAAATGCATTCGAGTATCAGTATATAAAATACATATTCATAATTATAAAATACACATACGAGTAAAGTAATGTATCAAATAATGAAAATTTAAAATAAGTGTAATAAGAATGCTAAATTACTAAATTACTACGGCGGTCTGTAAATACGGGATAAGAGAGTTTTGACGTTAATTCTTAAGATATTATTGAATTATTGATTATTGATGTTATTATTCATTAAAAAATATACATCAATTTTAACTTACTAAAAAATATAAGTATTCATAATTAAGTAAAAAATTATTTTATTATGTGTTATTGGCAAAACTACAGAAATTTTATATTATATTGACGTATTTGAAAACAAAATATAGCGGTATTTTTAGACTGTTATCTTGTTATATTATATTGTATCTATTTTCCTCTGCGGTATATTCGAGAATAAAAACGTGTAAAATAAAACCTGAACGAAAATATTGCTATTTCTCATATGGATTACCTTTCACGTCGTTGCCGAGTTATTCCATTTTACAGTTTCAAACTATATTAAATATTTTATACAGTTTTCTATTTTCTTTATTATATTTATTGTTTTCTTCTTAGGAAGTTGAGTTACTGTTTTTATTAATATTTATTATTATGTTTTTTACGAGACTCGAGAAAAAAATTAGGTTGTTGTTATTTTTACGCAATATTTATGTTTGATATATAGCAGGTGTTAAAATATTGTTAAATTTAAAGACTACTCAAGTACAAAGTCAAATACATGAGGGAGCGTTAGAGAAGTATTATAGGTATATAAAAAAGCTTTCATAACTTACAGCAGCTTCCTAGAGAAATAATTTAAGAAAAAAATATAATAAACTGATATGGCATCATCAATCAATCAAAGGCATTTGATAACTTCCTGATAATGTTAATAAAACCTTTCTATTAGTGAAAAATGGGTAAAATCGGTGTCGTAGTTTTGAAGCCTACTCGATAGATAGAAACAAATAAAAAATCTTTTCTCTTTATACTATTAGTGTACCCAAAAATTGTGTTCATTGTATTATTATTGTATTTATATATACACTTATAATTATATGACATTTTTATTTTACAATAAATTTTTGGTAATACTATCTTAAGGATTTATGTCAAGATAAATTATTACTTTGCTAATGACTGATCTTACAAATAAATGAATGTTAAAAAACAGGTAACTCATAAAATAATTAATTTATAAATATAGTATAGAAGAATCTCATAAATATCAAATTGTGTTACTTCACCCAAGTGTTTGTTCTCGAATATCGAATGGTATATCAAATATTGGTGTCGTGATCGCCCGTGAGATCTCACATCATCTCTCACACGTGAGACCGCTTAACAGTTAATAAATACGCTCATTAACTATTAACGTGATGTATGAAATATCTGAATAAGAATCTGCTCTTTAAAATATTATTTATTAAAATATAAACAAAATAAACATAAATTAAGGTCAGTAAGATTATTTGTACTTAGTAGATAAGATTTGTAATGTAAAAACATTTATTATATTTTTGCATATAAGCTTTAATATGTTCTATATCTTCATTTTATCATATGGAAGTCTTTGTCCCAGTTAACGAATCGCTTGGGATCGTTTTATTTCGTGCGTAGATTTATTGATGCAGCGCTCTAATAACCTTTTGTTGGGTTTTACTATAAATCTTTCTCCTATTTAAACGGTTATTGGGACATTAAAAACTGACGTTTCAAGGTTAAATCAGTATTTTATAATAATACTATCCTAGCAGATATTCCAAATCATAAATCTATGATCTTACTAAAGACGGTAGTTGGAGCCTGTGTAACATCTGAGACACACTCATGTCCAAGTCCATGTCTGTGACCGCACTATGTATACATGTCTATCTCAAGATACCGTAAGTGTATTTCGTGTGTATAAAAAGGAAAAATTATTTGAGGTAACTGTCTCACTAACAAACACCAACAATTCGTCTTGCCTTGAAAACGATTGCTGTAAACTATTCGAAGTCGTTTCGAATATATTTATAATAATTGGATTATATATTATTATAAAATTGGTATTTTTATTAACTTGTTATTTGAAAATGTAGATTAATAGTGAAATGTAGAAATGAAACTTTTTGACTGAAGATTTGAGATAACCTAATTAGCAAACTTATATATTTTGGCAATAGTTTTAAAAACTTTGTAATCAATAATATAAAAACAAAGAAAAATGATTATTAAATTATTGCTCTTATAGCGAACATATACAATAATACATTTTTTTTTATATTTCAACTACTTCCACTGATCTTGACGCTTTTAATATAAATTAAAATTAATGAAATCGGAAAAAACGGTTACCCTGAGTTCGTTTTGTATGCTTGACGGTGTGTATGTGTAATTATGATTATCGGTTTAATAATGTAGGCGTAACAAATAAACAAACTCACATTCCAATTGTTTTAGATAGCAAGATCTAAGTTTAATGTCAATGTTAGAGAGATGTTATGATACTTTAAAATATATATATATATATATATATATATATATATATATATATATATATATATATATGAATAATAAGTTTACGTAGGTCCAGATAGCCGAGTCCAGCAGTTACGTCGGTCTAGACCGCTGTGTAGACAATTAACATTGTTCTCCAAACCATATTCCGAGGATGAGAACAATACCCTTCCGGAAGGCCGCATGGTTAGTCTTCTTAAGGTACTCTGATTGCCTGTTACTTAAACGTCAATAATTGTTGAAATACATATTTTTTTTACAGAGTCCATTCTATTTGTCTATATATTTTTAACTATGCTCTGTCAAAGATAACTTTGGATGACTGTCCCATATATATATATATATTTTAAATTTAAATTATGATAAATATTCAGAATGTAAACATTTGATGTATTAAATTTTACGTTAATAAAATATCATTTGGTTCATAAAATAGTACAAAAAAAATAAATAGATTAATAAACAAATTTTCAAAAAATAATAATTACAATATATACAAATATAATTTTATATTCAAGAAAAGTGGTGTAATATATCCTCACTATACACTATTTTCTCAGTTACAATAATGAAGTATAGGTTAGTTAGTATATATACTGATATCTAGGTACTAAATAATTTAACCTTCATTATTCTAAACCTTAAACTAAAGCAATCCAAAAAAAATATCATTTTAATGCATATTAAATGAGTTGAATTTTTAATAAATATTTTTTTATAACCTTACAGTCTGTTGCAGCTGAGTCCATCAGTTACACGATTGCTTGGTTTACATCTGTACATGATTTTTATGAAAAAAAGAGATACAGAGACTTTAAGTCAGTACAATACTCCCGTCAAACTGATATTTTTATATATATAGAACATAAATTTCAAATGGTGTAGTTATAAAATCATAAAGTTTTTATCTGATTTTAGAAAACGTTAAGTATTGGCAGTTAAAGACTTGCAGTAGGAAGTAATGAGGCGTTAGTAATTCTCGCCATTCGTTCTATTCATTGAGGATCCTTATAGATTTATTACTACAGAATCCTGGCAGCATTCCTTCGGGCAAGGCTTTATTATACACTTACGATTTTTTTCTTAATCGGCATTTATATAGGTTTTTTTAAAGAATAATTTTATTATATATATGTATATATATATTGTTTCATTACCAATAACATATGCAACTGTAAGGTATTTGATAATTAAATAAACAATAAGTAATATATTTGATTTAGGTTTGATTCTTCCCTATTTATACTCTTTTTGTTAATATGAATATATAAGTCGATCCTCTAGATTTTATAATCGTATTTATTAAGTTGTATAAGTTTTTATTCCAACTAAATTAATTAATCATGAATTATTTAATAATTAACAATGTTATGATTCAAATATTAATAATATAATTCACAAAAGTGAGATTGTCGTTAGGTATGATAGTAAAGAAACAGTGAACCATATTTACCACTAGATACTAGTGTAACTAATTTTCTTTGGTGGGTAAGTATTTTTTTGTTTGGTGATTAGCGGTAATAAAAAAATCTAACTCAACCAAAATAATTTACTTGGTATTAACGAGTCAGTTTCTATCTCAATGTATTTAATTACATTTAGATGACTTAAAAATCGACTCACAATATTTCAATTTTTTGTGAATATTACCTGAAATAGGAGCTCCAGACTCTAATCATGTCATTAAGTATAATTTGGCTTTAATGTGTGAGGTTTTTACGTAAATATTCCATCCTGACGTTGCCTTGAGGCTGCAACCTCCTTCTATAAAACTAAACTGAAAACGCTTCTACAGCTGCAACTTGTATGAATAAAACAATTAATTATATATTGTATCCAAAAAGCATTTATGCACCTGACAGTTACATAATCTAAACTCCGCGAGTGCAAGCAACTGTTCTCAGCCCAGATCTGCCATATAATTACTACATTATTTCTCATTCTTGTAAAATTAAAAACCAAATAGTTGTGAAATGAAAGAGAAAATATTTGATTTGGAAGAGTTTATAATTTCCATGATATCTATTGATAACATTAAAATCAAATTCTAACACTAGTTGCTATGATCCAAACAGTATACTTTTTCAATTATATATACATTAGATAAAGCAAGCGGCCACGCAGGCGAAGCCACGACGCAATAATACAAGCCAGATCTTTGAACCATGAGCATAACTGACATAAGTAAATACTTCATCTAAATCTTTTAAGAATTTATAATCCGCATATTTATCGTTGCCTGTACAATATATTACTTCATGGAGCGAAGCGAGCGGAGCGCTATACTGGACACTTTTTCACATTCTTTGTCACGAATAGGATCGAAAACTATTTGACGGAAAAATTATGTAATTTTGCAATCAAAAAGACACACATTAGGTGAGGGTTTAAAAAAAAATAAAAATGTCATGTCGTTGAGGAGAAATCGTCAAAAAACTGATATGTCATTGAAGTAAATGGGAAACGATGGTCAAACACTGGGCTCGCTTCGCTCAATATGCAAACGGTTTGATGGCACCCCTAGTTATTATATAGTTTTTATAGTATTCAAATTTGTATTATAATCACTAAAGATAATAGCTACATTGACTGTGTGATTAATAATTAAATTATTAATAAAACCCTATATATTTGTGAGATAAGGTAAATTTTCAGTATTATTTTGAGTTATATATGCAGAAAAGTACATGTGACAGTTAACATTATAATAAAATTTAATGGCACGTATCCGTGAGTCATTACAATTAAACACATCAACATTGTTCAATAAGGAGGTTCTTCATATTGTAACTACTTCCCCATAAGGTCTCCCCTTTAATATACCTGCAAATATAACAACTGTAAACGTACTATACGCTGAAAAATCTGTATGTATATTAGAAACGATATGCAACTCAGGAAGCCACAAGTTCTCTTGCCTAATAGCCTAATTTGATCAATAATTCTTTTTACAGTCTGCCAGATAACAAATTTCATCCTTATAACATATTATTTTAAATAAATGTTTGCAAAACTTCTAATACTATTTATAATCTATTTGGTTTAATATGTAATATTATTAATTGAAATTACTTTGATTGCTTTTTAACAAAATAGCCTAAATACACTACCTATTGACCAAAAGTCAGAATTAAAAAAAAATGTTGTTATGCAATACAATCGTTACCTTAAAAGAAGCAAATGAGTGACCTTAAAGGGTTCAATTCGTTCTATAGTCTCAGCTTATTCACCTTTTCAGATGATATATCCTTTAAGTTTATCAGTACTAGTGGTACTATCAGTATTAGTGGTACTGGTCTAACCGAGATACGTATATAACTAAGATTATTGGTTCAGCGTGAATAATAGACTCTTGGTCGTTTAATACTGCAGACCCCTTCGTATTTCTATTCTTTTTCTTTTTATAGGAAACGGAGACAAAACCGTCAACCTCTACCTGGGCCCAAACCGCGTTTTTGTTGTTTAAATGTAGTTAATGTAACAGCTGATTGCAACTCTGGCTTGATAGGCATACACACATTTGTGCTCACTGAGATGTACATTCAACTAAGAGGTACTTCTTCTTATTCTAGGTGAATAGGACACGTTGCATCGATACTAAACTGCCCCCCTCCAGCGCCCCGCGTTTACCTTATCGACTAGGATCTTACTACTAAGTTGATTTATTTCCTTGTTTATAGAATCAACTTCCGATTGTTTAGCAAATTCGCTTTTTATGTCCACAATTTCCATATTTAAAAAAACGATATTCTTTAAAAGCCTTGTTGCGTCTACGTGATCGAATGTAACTGGTGGTAGCCTGTTCAGATTACGGATGACAAACACTAGTAAACTGAAAGGCCCAGATTCCTTTAGGATATTAATGATATCCTGCAGATGCCGTTTGTTTTGCCTTCTCCTTTACATGCTATATGCCGGGCAAGTAAAGAATCGGAGAGAATATACCTTGCACCGTCAATTTATTCCACTGTAAATTGATTGTCCCAAATTTGTAGTAAGCTAACATCGTCAAATACATCAATTTTACACTGCTTATAGCAAAGCAAAGTTCAAGGATGATAAGCGGGAACTACAATCGTTAGACATATTTGTTATTAACTTTCGTATTCAAATAATATTTAACACGAGAGCAAAACACTGCACACACACCCGCTGTACTGTGCCGGATCGGACGGAATTGTGATTTCACTGATGGCATCCAGTATACGTTTTGCTGGAGTGGCTAATATAGGGACTGCGATTTGATTATATGCACTAACTATTAGAATTTAACAAGATAAAATGTTTTTTTAAACAATATCAGTTAAAAAGTCTACATGTGTTCAATATATTTCGCGGCCACATTAAGTTACAACACACAATGTATGTTTAAAACTAATTACACCGCAGACTTAGTTTAAATACAATAAATTAATTACAAACGAAGTTTTGTATTGAATAGTCTCAACATCAATCCCTGTTTTGTGTTAGTGAGTAATATATGCGAAAACAAAGATGAAAACTCTGCAATGCCCTTATGGATTACCTTATGTCGAACTATATCATAATCTACTCAACTACCAATTGGGTAATGTTTTTGAATTCAAACATAATAATTGTATATTTTCCGGGTAACTATTTGCATTACTTTGAATTAAAAACTTGATCAAACATGACGTTTAACAAATGTTCCTTTTTCTCGCTGTACCTTTATTTGTATGCAAGTTTATTCGTATAAAAGTAATTTTTACGAGTATAAAATAAAATAAAATCATCTACATTGAATTAAATATGGAACTAAACACAAGCAATGCAACATAAACAATAACGCGGTTGCCGAGCCTTGTATATGGGAATGTAAATTAAAACATGTGGAGAGTTAATTGCGTCTAGGTCTTTGAGGGTTCTTTCTGCTCTTCGAAGGATAACTGGGTGAACCTTCCGTACGGTAGGGCAAAAATATTTCTTTATAATATATGATTAATTTATATTCTGTTCTAAATACTATGTTTTAAATATTTTATGCCTTTAATATCTCTTTATGGTATAATTGTAGGAACATCAATTTATATATATCACGAATTATCCATCAAATTAAGTCTTTCCTGATTATATTATATTACCCGTCAATCCTTAGAGCTATATTACGGATTTTTTTCAATACTTATAAGTGTTTTCATGACAGGAAAGTAGACTTTTCCAGCAGATTAATTCTGAACCATAATTCATTTTTAAATATTTTAAAGTATCTACTAAGATTGTACAAGGGGCCAAAAGACAGCCACATCACTTCCTGTTTCTCTCCTACTTACTTCGATTTCTCCATGTTCTTTGGAAGTGGAAACACATTCGAAACACTATTATAATCACACTATAGCCATAGCATAAAATTTTATTTTTCGTAACCAAATAATTAAACTAATTCTTAGCTAGTGTTTGTTGCAGTTTGTGTAGATTGTTTGCTAGTTAGCTAGCTAGCAAACAATCAAGTAGATATACTATTTCAATACCTGTTATAACTCTAAAAATATAAATAATTTCTTTTCCTTAAATGCAGAAAAATATCAATATATAACACACATATTCATAATTATAAAATACAAATACGAGTAATGCAATGCATCAAATAATGAAAATTCTAAAATAATGAATGCAAAATTGCTTTTACGCCCGGCGGCGGCATAGGACATGAGAAGTTTTACTTAATTAATTTTCCATACATTTAATAAAACTAAAACTAAACAAACGATTGGAATTGGAAGGATATGTTCGTAAAAAGGATTATATTATTTATTACTGACATTATTCTCCATGGAAAAATATGGAGTCATAGTAACTTAATAAATAATTAGCTACAATATTTAGCTTTTGACCTAATGATGACATTGCAGGTTCAAATTTTTTCAACATTCATTGAACATTAAGACTTCAGTCGTTTGATTTCTGCAGTCAGTTAGAATTTTTTTAATAGAAACATATTTGCCTCTGTAGGACGTCCGAGAATAAAAACATGTAAAATGAAACGTGAACGAAAGCATTGTTATTGCACAGTTTCATTTACCTGCGTTGTGTTTTAAGAGAATTTTTCGCGTATAAAATATTTATTTCGTTATTACTGTTATGAAGCGTTTATATTTGATAAATATCAACAATTAATATATTGTGACATAAAAAAATACCTAATTGCTTAAAAGACACACATATACGATAAAAAATATTTACATTAAAGAAGACCGGACCGTTACAGAAGAGCTGTATATGAAATGCTTCCATAACGTAATCTAACGTTGCGATTCAAAGAATATGCATACCGTTATCAAGAGATGTGATAAGCTGTCATCATGTCATACGAAACCAACAACCAATCAACCCAAGAATAGCAGGGGATTTGATCACAAATTAGTTATTTTTATCTCACACATCGGTCAAAGATTATAATCATAACACGGGGAATTAATAAATATTTCATCCACATTTTATTTTTGAATTTAAATATAACCCTCTCGTTTACTAAAGCTATTCAGATTGATTTCATCGAAATAATTGATATTATTAATGAAGATACATTATTTTGTTTTTAATGTGAAGAGTATTTGTATTGTTATTTATAGTATTAATAGTAAATGTCGCAATGTAAACCGTAGACTAACATTTTAGTGTGGGCAGGATATGTCGGCGCCACACGACACACAACCAAGGACATCCTGCGGTGCAATTTATTGTACTCGTTTAATAAATCTCCAATACAACTACCGTTTATATTATTTAATTTTTATAGGGTAGTTGATTACAGACACGGTATGTTTAACGAATGCTACAGAAGTAAGCAGAGTCATATTTTTTTATGAATATATTAGAAATGCGAAGTCTGAACATTAAAATGAATTGTATACGCAGTGATGATGAAGTGTTGAGATTAACATGTCATAAAAACTGTTTACATTTACGTCATTCAGGAAATGGGTCATGTGTACTTAACCTATGCATTGGAGCTTCAGCTTTATAAAATATAAATGTTAGAAATATTTTTCTACTAGCTGCGGACGAGTCCAGCAACAGGGAATTAATAATTTAATTATTCTGTTATTCCCACAGGACGGCTGCAAATGAGAATACATGTAAACGAGATCAACATCAAACATACAATTTGTAAAAATACTTTCAGTATCTTAACCTACAACCTACACTGAAATTACGTTTTGTGTCATGCATTAATGATATACGATATAATCATTGTATTCTCATTGGATATGATAAGCACTTAACATACACGTATATTTTAATATATGATAATTATTATCTTGAATTTTAAAAATTTGTTAGTACTGGGCTAGTTCTAAGTTTTTTTATTTTACTAACAGAAGTAAGATAATCACAGTATGACATTATTTTTTTAGATATAATCCTTATAACATCGTGTTTTATGAATCCTTTCCTCCTCTAACCAACATGTGTTAAACTTAATTATAATAAATATATCAAAGATTTAATTTGTATAGAAATTAATCTATATTACGTAAATAACCTTGAAAACTGAGATTTAGTATTGTTAGTAGACATATATAATAATAAACGTATTATTAACACTTCAGCAATTAGTTTTCATATTCTCAAGGGTTATATTATTCTGAATAATTACTATTTTTTATTACTCAGAGAATAATGCTATCTTAGAAACAAGAATCTTACCTTATATTATTGTTTTGATTCAAATAATTAAGTAAGTCTCGGTAAGCTTACAATGTATAATTGTTTATTGTGCTAATAATATATAAATGTTTAAGTTAGCTTAACTGCCCACTCAGAAAAATAATGTTTCAGAAACAAAACAATAACTCTGAAGTTATTTTCTTGGTTAGAAAAAACCACATCGTAAATTAAATTCAGACCGGCATTAAGTAGGTACTATTTTTTACATTTCTTGTTTTAATTCATTGTTTTAAAGATATTTTTGTTTGTAGATAATACTTTTTATCAAATATTAGTTGATATTTAAACATATATAAAAATATATCTGTTTTTTGGTTGTATTTCGAAATATATAGGTCGCCGCGTTAATTTACGTTATTTAGCAGTTTATTATTGTTTTACTTATTTATTTATATACTCTATTACAGTAAAAAAAAAAAGTTGCTAAAAATATGAAATAAACTTTAGGAACATGCAAAAGGCGGATTTACGGCGCGAAGCATTTACAACAATATATTACATCAATTCGGAGAAAACTTCTATCAACTCTATGTGGAAAAGCAATTGAATAGTAGCGAAGAGTTTTAAAATAATGTAAAATAATTTTCCAAATCTTATAAAAAATAATGTAAAATTGCAAAACAACTATGTATAAACAGGGATATACATGAAGCCATAATAAAATAAGAACAAATTCGACAATAACACAGGCACACAAAAAAAAATCATGAACCAGAGGGGAGACCCCATTATCCTTAGGTTTTTGGGATCGCTGAAACCGAATATGACAATAAAAACTAATTTTAATTGCCCGTTTTCCCGCTAGCACCCCCTAACTACCTCTTAAGGGGTGAAAATTTAAATTTTTGTATAAAATCAAGATAGATGTGTATTTCTACGGTTTTTGGTATGCTGAAACCGAAAATGATAACTAAAAGTGAATTTGATACCTCTTTTACTTAATACCAACCCCTAACCACCCCTTACGGGGGGGTGAATAGTTTCAATTTTGTATAAAATCAAGATGTATGAAGAAATTTTAACGATTTACAGTAAATGACATGTTTATCAAACTAGTTTGAGGTTACTCATAGCTCTTATATTAGATCAGATCGATATATCGATCAGCAGTATCTGATATACTCGTATATTCATGATTTAATTCTACTCCTAGCGTAACCCAGGAACAGCGGCGTGGTCGTAGTAGATTTCTGTTCCCTTTTGGGGTGCTGGATTAAAGTGAGTCCCCTTGCCTCTCACTATTCAGCGTCTACCTGTTTCTACGATAACAAACTCTCTTGTTGTCAAAAGATCTTCTAAGTGGTTTCCTTTTATTGGTTCTTTTCTGTTCTGGAAAATCTCTTTTTAAATTCCAACAGTAGTCTGCTAACATATTAACATCCCATTTACCCTGTTAGCGCTGTTCCATTGTCTTAATATCCTGATGGAACCTTTCACCTTGCTCCTCACTGTAGTCTCCTAAATTTACAGGAAAATAGTCCCTTCTATTTCGGAGGCGTAGAATTAGGTTCAGCATCTTTTAGTCTCTTAAATTGTCAGGAAAATAGTAACAATTCTATTTCGGAGGCATAGAATTAGGTTCAGCATCTTTTAAGCGTTTTACAAGACTGCCGGATTGATAACAGTATAAGTAGAATTAAATAAAAAACAAAAAAAAGAATAGGACAAAAATCATGATTCAGTCTTAGTATCATAATAACAAATATATGCATACAATAAGGTTACCATATACTTTATAATCATTTTTTGTCTCAGAATCTTGAAAAACATAGAAATTCACATCCACTTTGATAAAATATAAAAATTGAAATTTTCACCCCCGTCAGGATTGGTGAGGGGTGGTAAGGGGGTGATAGTGGTCATGAATTTATTTTTAGTTATCATTTTCGGTTCCAGCATCCCAATAGACGTAGAAATACACATCTATCTTGATTTTATTGAAAAGTTGAAATTTTCACCCCCTGTAAGGGGTGGTAAGGGGGTGATAATAGTCATGAATTTATTTTAAGTTATCGTTTTCGGTTTCAGCATCCCAAAAAACGTAGAAATAGACATCTAACTTGATTTTATACAAAAATTAAAATTTTCACCCCTTAAGAGGTAGTAAGGGGGTGCTAGCGGGAAAACGAGCAATTAAAATTAGTTTTTATTGTCATATTCGGTTTCAGTGATCCCAAAAACCTAAGAATAATGGGGTCTGCCTTCTGGTTCATGATTTTTTTTTTGTGTGCATGTGTAATTAATGAGAAACCTAGAAGACGAGAGAACTAAATCTAAGAGAAGCGACTTCAAACTAAATATAAATAATAAAAATGTAACTTTGAAGTTAAAACAGCTTTTGAAAATTTCTTTACAAACAAGGAAAGGATTAAACTATCGACGGTATATGGAATGAATGAATCTACGCTATTTTTACTGAGGCTGTTTGGTACTCTTGTGATAGTTATCTAGTGGCTGTATCACACCGCTCCCTTAGGAGTCATTACTTGCGGCAGCGGTGGAAGCGAGGTTGCCCCGTTCCTTCAAATATAACCCTTGCGTTATGTTCGTGAAAGAGTGGTGCTTTCGGTGACGGTCATCTTGATAGCCACAGATTTCTTTTCACGAACGAACTTTTTTCGTTCTGTATTGTTTTCACTTTTCTCGGATGGATGGATGTCTGTGGACAGGAAAAATTTTCATTACTGATGAGAGATGGCGCTATTTATAATTTACTGATTTAGTTTATTTTCATGTTTAATCACATTACTATTTTGTATTATTATTAATGTATGTAAGGTAAACATGTATTTAACATTTTCTTTTATTCAATAAATAACAATCATTTTTATTAAAAATCAATTGTTTTTTTATTAACATTTATGATTTCGTCAAAATTCGTTCGGAAAACACCCTGGGTATTCGCATCTTCCCTGGTTTCTTATTCTTAACTAATCATTAGGCCAGCTTATCTTATTGATTACGATTGTTCTAATTGTCATACATGGGTCTCTAAATGTTTTGACGTTTGTGAAACAGTAATCACAAGAAAAGAAAAAAAAACCGCCTGATTTGTTGTGTGGTTCTTCTAGAAACACGGTGCGTTTGGAACCTCATTTCAAGTTAGAGAGTGTCTTAACACAAGGGATTATTTCAATAACTACGTATAGTATCAAATTACGCCAATTAGGATCAAATGGAAGTGACACCATTTGACGTACACAAGTGATCACTGATATTAATTCAAAGTGGAAAAGATATAAATAAATAAATAAATAATTTATTAAGAGATATATAGATTCATTCATTAGGAATAAGATGAAATATTCCAAATTTCTAAATGTTTTCTTTTATTTTATATTCTAAAACTTTCTTGAAACCGAAACAACTTGCGAATTTAGACGTTTTGATATTAAGGCATTAAAACAAAAATTAAGGCATTAAAATTGCATTTTTACAGAAACAATAGAAGCTTCATCAAGTTCTTCATCACATTCTGTCTCTTGCATACAGGTTTTTTTGAAACACATATTATGGGGTTACTATAAGCTGGTTTTAATATATTAGTAAATTAGGATATTGATTGTAATCTAAAATCGGTGCTCAGGTATATTGCTAAATGGATCGCATCTGAGATAGACTTAATTAGTTTAATCCTGCTCCAATCTCTCGTTCAGTGATCCAATTGCTATTGTGAGTAGACAAAACTTTTATCGATCGCAAATAGAAATAACATTTTGAGGTATTTATGTTTTTATATTTTGTATATGTTCATGATTGTGTTTTTATCACACATGTATATATGTATATACTAGCCTTTTCCCGCAGCTTCGCTCGCATTTGATAAGTCGGAAATTTACATAAATTGGATTTCCCTTTCCAAGGCATTTTTGACGAAAATTATTAAATCAGTGAGTAAGATCTAGAAAACTGAACTTGCATCTAACGACAAAATGACATCCAACCTCAAAAATTTTAATAAATACAGAAAAATTTTAAACAGCTGATACTATAGCTAATTGGATGAAATATTGTTCATGGTCCATTTCTTATTTCTCGGATGATTTTTGTCACAAACCTGGTAAAAATAAATAAATTAATAAATATAAATATGGTAGGAGAAGACTAGGAAAATATCACTATTTACTAGACATTTCGAAATGTCTACATTGTTGTAATACAATGTAATGATAATTGTATCAAAGTAAAATAAAGTTTCTTGTCTCAGTATCATTAACAGAATTTATAATTTACTCAACTTGACACTGTAGAATTAATAAAATATGCCAAATATGCCGATTAAAACTATGAAACTCCTCACGCAGACGAGAAACAAGGTCACAATGTTTCCAGGTTAGCAAACAACTGTTTTTTTTTTTCAATTCAAAGTCAGCCGTCATTCAAGCTATGAGCTATAAACTTAATGTCTTTTATTTCTCAACAATAGCTTGAATAATTACTATATTCACTATTTGGGTCCTCTTATTAAGAAACCGATTACAGTTTGTTTTTTTTTGAATAAGTGATTATATTTTCTTAAGAAAGTTTGTCACAGATATGTGTGGTGCACTCTTATAGACTTTTATACTTTTTCTTATTATATACACTTTAAAAATTTTTTAAACGTAGAATTACCTATTAAATTTAAAAATAATATTAAGATAACATAAATTATTTCACAAGTTTAAAACTAGTATTTCCTTGTTGATGACTACCCCACAAAAAAAAACAATGTATTCGTATTACATTGTTTTTTTTTTGTAGGGTACTACTACTAAAAAAATATATATTTTCAATAAAACGTCCATTTAATCAAAATAATTATATGGTTTGGGTAATTTTAAACAAATAAAAAACTACTAAAATTTTATAAATATTGTCCTGACGAATATTAAGTTTTTATAACCATGCAGTGTGTACCACAAAGCACGGTCCAGCCGTTACAAGATTGCTGCGTTTTATCCATCGCACATACTGAACAGATATACAGACCGATATTGTTTTGTAATTAACAATAACAATAATTATATAAGAAAATAAATCTTATGTTTATGTCTCATACTGCCTTTTAATTATTATTAAATTACGAGATATTTTGTAATAAATATAAAAAGCACGTAGAAATATATTATTTGCTATAAATATAAACTTAAAACGATGTATTTATAAAACCGTAAAATTATTATCAGATTTTAGAAAACGTTTAAGAATTGGGAGTTAAGTAAGACGTAATGGGGCGGTAATAAATTGCGCAAGTCGTTCTATTCATTCAAGATTCGTATAGATTTATTACTACAGAATCCTGGTAAGATGCCTTCTAGCAAAGCCTAATTAAATACTTTTAGATTTTATCTTGATCGGCCATTATGTAGCGTTTATTAGCTTTATAATTTTTTTTAATAATCTTATAAATATTAATAAATATTAATAATTTAATTTTTTTTTATTAATCATTTACATCATTATATAATTATTGAATAAACGGTAAATAGTATATTTCAATGATTATTAGTATCATTATTAATTTAACAGAATTAAACAAAATTTAAAACCAATATAAATTTAGGATTTAGTCATACTGGTATATACTCCTTTGTAAACAAGGATATTCTTAGGGAGTTTGCAATTTTGTTTACGAACTCTCCTGGTACTCGTACCTAAATTTTGCTATCTCTCTCACTTACTTAATTTCGCGATGTTAAGTTTGGAACATTGTTATGAAGAATAAGATGTAGTATACTTTAATACGGGTCACTTAATATTATTTATTAAAAACATTTTATAAATAAATATAAATACAAAAGTATCGTTAAAAATGTTTAAAAGATATAGTGTATAAATATATAAAAATAGCCAGAATTAAAAAAGCGCTCAGAAATTCGAATTTGATGATTGTCGCCTCGTCTTTTTTAAAGAGTTCTAATTAAGTCTTAGTCTAATTATTTAAACTACTTTCTTAAGTTAATATTAACTTTCCCTTTAAATTAAGTTGATGTCCGGTGAGAATAACATACTGATTGTAGTGATTGAATTAAAAACTAGCTGGTCATAAAACTGCTTTCCATGGATCAGGGATCTGATGTTCTAAAAATAAATTATATTTGTACTTTACAAAAATGAATAATAATAATAAATAATAATTCTTGCCCGCATATTATTATTACATCATAATACATTTAATTACATTATATATTATCCGACATTTTCAGTAAGTAATATTAGTAAGATAGTCGGGCATGGTACTTTAGATAGAAATAGTAAGTATATGGAGCTTGTTGTAGGTATAAATTGTGCAATCAAAAAATTACTCACTTTTTGAGTCGAGTAACAGATAAACCCACCTTATGCTTGTTCCTCGTATTTATATGATGTACGTTACTGTGCTTAACGAAATTATTCTTATATTTTATACATATTTAAGATATTCAAAAATATACTGACCATAAGCATAATACATTGCTTAAACTTATCACATAAGGAATCCGTGAAGCCCAGATTGTAAATTGCACGGATAGCTCTCTTTTGTTAAACTAAAATGGCATATTAGCGTTACACCAGAACAGGATATCATCTCGGGGCACCCTCGCACGGGGGGTAACCGCCGGGGCGGCACGGTGAGTGCTAACGCGATCCCGTATCGTCCCATTAAGGCGTTGAGGGCAACCGTTGGTTTTTTAGTGGGTAGCCTTAAAGATGGCGGCGTCCTCTATGCCGCCGGGTAGTCCCACATAACCCTCCGGCCATCACCGTCCTGGCCGGCGGGTATCCGTAATGGATTTTTCAAAGGCAAAAAAAAAAAAAAAAAAAAAAGAACAGATATCATAAGAAAATATGTACAATAAACTTCCTTGGCAGTAATCTCGTTAGTAAGAGCTCTTATTTTTTTTTTATAATACGCGGCAGAACTTAGTTTATTAATCAATCAAACTATATGAAGACCCCCTTAGAATTTAGCACCAACAGTGATACCAAGAAAAACTGGATTCAACCACTTCCATCGTTTCCTCATTTAACAGTACTTTAGTTGGCCTACCTTCCTATGTAAGTTGTATGTAATGTAAGTTGCAAGTCTGTGTAGTTTTGTATTTTTATTGTTGACTAACATATCGTTTTCATTAAACCAATTCACTATTTCAGAGAGAGCTTTGTTTAAATAGTCAAACATATCGTATCATATAATTCGATATATTGATGCATTTTGATTAAATCTTCATTGCATTAAATATGAAACTAAACAATAGCAATATAACATAAACAATAGCGTGGTCGGAGAGCCGTGTATTTGAGAATATAAATTGAAACATGTCGAGAGTTAATTGAGTCCAGATCTATGAAGGTCCCCTCTGCTGCCCTCGACGGATAATGCGAAGAACACTCCCCTGTGGTATAGAACAAGAATACTTGTTTACAATATATGATTAATTTATATTTTGGTATTAAAAATATGTTTTCGTTACTTTATTTAAATTCTATAAAAAAACTACTTAACCTATTTCTTAGCTGATGTATACAATGAACTTGATACACAATCATAATATTATATTATTATAGATTCATTAAGATTCAAGATATTTGACGTTGTGTTTTAAAAGGAGATATATTATTCTTGAAGACGTAATTTCTACAAAAAATTAACCACTTTTCTTTGATATTTTATAACATTACTCTCCATAAAAAGATATACAGGATTATAACTTAGTTTTAGTTTTTTTTAGTTTTTGGTCCACCTCAATAGTAAACAGTTTTCAAAAACTTCAACTCTTCAGACTCGACGTTGCAGGTGAGCAACTACTGATTAAACTCTAAATTTGTTGCTTCCGTCGTTTGATTTCCGCAGTCAGTTAATTTTATATTTACGTAGAAAAGTGAGAAAAATATAAATTTGGGTAAGGAAGAACGTTAATAACAATGCCGAAATACCATAGAAAGTTAGGGATATAATACAAATTAACAAAAAATAAAAACACTGACGATCTGACGATTGACGATATTTATATTTTACCAATCTTACCTAAAAGCTTAATTTAGGTAAAAATATAAAGATATAATGAATATCTAGGTGTTGAAACATTGACACTAACATACTTTATCACAATATGAACTTGGATTCTAGACTAATACTAAAAATAACAACTGTAAAATTGTACCTGAGAAAAATATGTAAGAACTAACTAACCATCTGAAAGTTACTATACTATTATTATTATACTAAAATAATATATTATTTTAATATTTTTGTCAAAGCAACAGGAATTTACATTATATTATATGGCAATAATGAAAACAAAATTAGAGGTATTTTTAGACTGTTAGGTTTATATAAACCTCAGGCAACAAGGTCCCTATTGTATGTATTTGCCTCTGAGAAATATCCGAGAATAAAAACATGTAAAATAAATATTGTTATTTCTTATGTGTAGTACCTGTTACTGTTTCGAACTGTGTTAACTATGTTATTGACAGTTTTCTACCTTTCTAGTTAATATTTTTATAAAGTGCGTTACGAACGAACGAGCGTAACGAGACTCCATTGCACATAAAATATTTATATTGTAAATATTACTATGCAGTCTTCATGTTTGATAAATAGCAGCAGTTAATATTTTATTAAATTAACAGACTACTTAATTAAAAAGTCAATTACATGACGGACCGTTAAAGAAGAATCATCATCATATTTTATAGTTGGTCCCTCGTGAGATGATTTAATAAAGAAATATAATAAAGTGATAGAGACCTTCTATCAATCCAAAAATAATAAGAGATATAATAACAAATTAGAAAATATCCTATTTCTTTTCTTTTAAACACGAATCAAATGATGTAGTACCAATGGAAATATAAAAAAATTGGAAAGTAAAAGTTTTATTTTTATGTCTACTCATCTATACTTATAATAAATCTGTAGAGAGGTCAATTCTGTCCATGAAATATATTTACAAAATAAGTAGCAGGGGGTGATTAGTGTTCGATACTGATGCCAAAAATGCAGTTAAAAAAATTTTTGTCTGTCTGTCTGTCTGTCTGTCTGTTTGTATGTTATTTATAGAAAAAAAAACTACTCGACGGATTTTAACGAAACTTAGTACAATTATTCTTTATACTCCTGGGCAGGTAATAGTATACTTTTCATCACACTACAATGAATAGGAGCAGAGCAGTGAAAGGAAATGTTGAGAAAATGGGAGAAGTTGCTTGATTTTTTAAGCTTCCGTCGCGTGTGCAGCCTTAATGGTTAGAGCTACATAGAAACTATGTATAACGGAAATATTCTACATAAAAATACACGAAAAATATTCCAAGACAGCATATATCTACCTTTTATAGTTAACTCACAATAACACGCATAACTCTCGATAGCTTAGCAGTTCGGAGATTTCTTATTATATTTGTTTACTTTTACGTTTATAAAACCAATAATGCTCACCATCATTCCTAATTAAAAAAAAAATAAACATTAGCACCAATTCAATAAAAAAAGAATCATTGAAATCGGTATAGAAACACCAAACTTATACTTACTTACATGAAATACGCCAACAAGACATCGCGCGTGAATAGTGAATCAAGCTATAAGGATTATTTTTGCGTAACGGTTGCCGCGCTCGACGGGGCTCGCGGCGGCAGAGTATAAAAGGGGCGGGAGGCGAGCGCAAGCGTCATTCAATATTTGGCTGTTGATGCGTTCAGAGTGTTGAACTTTATTGACAGACAATAATTGTTATTTTATAAACCGTGCTTATCAGCGCGACTTTTTGTCTTTAAATAGTTTATTTTAATTTCTTTTGTTGTTATTTTCTAAATTAGTTTTAGTTTTGTTTAAATTCTTAACTATTAATAGTTCCTATTTTATTTCTTTTTAAGTAGATTTAGATTCGATTTTTAGATTAGATAATAGATAGATAGATTAGATTATTGTTCGATTTTTAGTTACTGATAGGTTAGTTTTGGGCATTTTATGTTTAGTTTTTTTTGTATTGAGTAGATAAAAGCGTAGGTAGGTACTTTTATTAATTATAGTATTCATAGGTATTTTTTATTTATTTTTAAGTGAAGTAGGTATAGGTAGATATTGCCTACTATCTACCTATACTGCACACGTGTTTTAGCTTTATTTTCATTTCTTTTTTTTTGTACCTAAGTTGTAGGTAGGTAGGTACATATTTCTTAGTTTAATTCTATTAGAATATTAGGTATTTAAGTTTAAATAGGCACTTAGATTTATATTTTTTTATTATATAGCAGCTGTACTTAGAACATCTAAGGTTTTTTTTGTATTAGCATAGGTACTTTGATTAATTACAGTAGTTGTAGGTATTTCTTATTATTCATTTTTAAGTGAAGTAGGTAAGTGTAGATAGTATTGCACACGCATTAAGTATAGCTTTATTTTCATTTTTTATTCTTTTGTAATTTGTAGGTACCTACGTACATATTTATAATTCGATTAGAATATTATTTTAGTTTTAATAGGCACTTAGATTTATATTCTATTTATTATATACTTAGCTATAGTTAGGACCTCTGACGTAAGTTTTTTGTTGGGTAACTAAATAGAATTTAAGTTACCGTCGATTAAAAATAAAATAAACGATGCCACCTAAAAAACGACCATCTTTATCTCGAACTTCGAGTCAAGCTAGGAGAATGAGAATGACGCGTTCTCAAGAATCGGAAGAGGAAAGAGCACATCGGTTAAACTCTATGAGAGTTAGTGCCTCAACATCTCGAGCTAATGAAAGCTCTCCAGAAAGAGAGATGCGATTAGCAGCTGAAAGAGCGAGACGAGCTACAACACGGGCTTCTCAAAGCTCTTCTCAACGAGAGCTAAGGCGTTCCATTGACCGGGAACAACATGCGTTATCCCGAGAAGCTGAAACTGCTTTACAACGAGAATTGCGACTCACAGCTGACCGCGAACGGCATACATTATCTCGCGAGTCTGAAACCTTCACTGAGAGGGAATTACGGCTTACAGCTGACCGCGAACGTCATATTTTATCTCGCGAGTCCGAAACCTTCACTGAGAGGGAATTACGGCTTACAGCTGACCACGAACGTCATATTTTATCTCGCGAGTCCGAAACCTTCACTGAGAGGGAATTACGGCTTACAGCTGATCGCGAACGTCATATTTTGTCTCGAGAATCTGAAACTTTTACTCAATATCAAGACCGTTTGACAAATGATAGGGCGCACCATAACATGATTCGATCTCTTGAAGATGAACATGAGCATGAACAACGACTAGAGTCGGGACGCGATTATTACAATTCTTTGAGACAAGAACAATTGATTACTTTATCTAATGAAAGATTAAGAATTGAAAATATTCGGTCGCTTGAAACAGAAGAACAGCGAGAGGCCCGTCTTACTGCAGATAGATTTCGACATGGTCTTAATGACTTAGATATACACGTGGTAGATCAATCTACAAATTCGGTGGCGTGGTCCGATAAATATAAAAGTGGGTTTGCTTATAACCTCACAATTGATTACAGATCATCTTCTGAAATAGGCGATATGAACGTAGTATGTTCCTTTTGTAATGCTTCGAAGTGGAGGAAGGAGTCTGCTGGTTTCTGTTGTTCTGGAGGTAAAATAAATTTGCCTTCGTTCGAAGACCCACCGGAACCTTTAAAATCACTACTTTTAGGGGAACATTTGCAATCCAAACAGTTTTTAGATAATATTCGCACTTATAATAGTGCATTCCAAATGACATCCTTTGGTGCTAAACAAATCTCAGAAGGCCCTTTCATGCCTACTTTTAAGGTACAAGGTCAGGTTTACCATTTGATAGGGTCCCTTTTGCCTGAAGAACAACCTAAATTTCTTCAAATATATTTTGTATCCGATTACAACGAACAGTCGAATATAAGAAATCAATATTTTCCGAATTTAAATACTGAACTCATTTCACAACTTCAGAACATGTTACATCAGGTTAATTCGTACGTATGCAGTTTTAAATCGGCATTAGAAGCCCTTTCTCAAGATGGTAATAACAATTATAAAATTGTTATAAATGCCGATAAGCATCCAACTCAGGAACACCCTGGGCGTCATAACGTTCCATCCACGAATGAAGTTGCTGTAGTACTGGTCGACCAGGAATGTGATAGGCGTGATATCGTTATACGTTCCAGAGACAATCGTTTGCAACGTATTTTCGAAACCCACAGGGCTTACGACAGTTTGCAATATCCTATGATATACTGTCGAGGGGAAGATGGTTATAATTTCGCTGTATACCAAACCGATCCGCGCACAGGCGCACCTAATTATAATAAAAAGGTGTCATGCCTTCAATTTTATTGTTACCACCTGCAAGTGAGACGGAATAGATTGGTATACTTTCAACGTTTTCGTGGCTTATTTAATCAGTTTATTGTTGACATGTACGCAAAAATTGAAACCGAAAGATTAGTTTATATACGATCTAATCAAAGGCAGCTGCGCGCTGAAGAATACGTGCACCTTCGCGATGCCATGCAGCAAGATAACGATACTGTGAATATGGGTCGTTTAGTTATTTTACCCTCTTCTTTTACTGGTGGTCCACGCTACATGCATGAACGTACTCAAGACGCTTTTTGTTACGTAAGAAAATATGGACGTCCCGACTTATTTGTTACTGTAACTACCAATCCCAAGTGGGATGAAATCACTCGGGAGCTTCTTGAGGGTCAGGCACCGCATGACCGCCATGATATTATTGCAAGAGTGTTTCATTTAAAATTAAAATCAATGATAGATCTTCTTACCAAAGATAACATTTTTGGAGAAGTATTGTGTTATATGTATAGTGTTGAGTGGCAAAAACGCGGCTTACCTCACGCACATATCTTGCTTTGGTTAAAAGATAAGGTTCGACCTAATGATGTAGTCAGATTAATCAGTGCTGAAATTCCAGATCCGACTGCAGATCCCCTGTTATACGACATTGTTAAAACTCATATGATACATGGTCCATGTGGTGCATTTAACGCAAATGCTCCTTGCATGCAAGACGGTCGTTGCACTAAAAGGTATCCAAAAGCATTAGTGGATGAAACTGTAACAGGACATGATGGATACCCATTATATCGTCGCCGTTCAAGAGACAATGGTGGTTTTACTGTTGAAAAGCGAATGTCTGGACAACAGGTTACTTTAGATAATAGGTGGGTCGTTCCGTATTCGCCTGTATTGTCCAGAGCATTTCAAGCTCACATAAATGTAGAAATGTGTAATAGTGTAGAGTCAATTAAATATATTTGTAAGTACATTAACAAGGGCAGTGACCAAGCTACGTTTGCGTTAAGAAATGAACATGATGAAGTTACTAGATTTCAGTCAGGCAGATATATCAGCTCTTCAGAAGCTGTGTGGCGGATCTTAAGTTTTAATATTCACGAAAGATATCCACCTGTGACCCATCTGGATGTTCATCTGGAAGGCGGTCAACGTATATATTTTAACGCCGAAAATGTTACAGAACGATTAGAGAACCCTAGACAAACAACTTTATTGGCATTCTTTCGACTTTGCCAAACTGATAATTTCGCAAAGTCTCTTTTGTATGAAGAAGTTCCATCGTATTATACCTACGATAAACAACGAGGTGTCTTTAACCGTAGACGCCGAGGCAGGCCTGTAGATGGCGAGACAGGTATTTTCAAAGAACATGTTCTTGGTAGAGTGTATACTGTTCATCCTAACAACGCAGAGTGTTTTTATTTGAGATTATTATTACATACAGTGCGAGGACCAACATCATTTATAGATTTGAGAAAAGTAGACGATGTTGTTTATCCAACTTATCATGCAGCTTGCCAAGCGCGTCATTTGCTTGAAAATGATCAACATTGGGATGACGCTTTAGCAGAATCCTGTGTTAGTGATAATCCACGACGGTTACGCCATTTATTTGTAACATTACTCACATTTTGTAATTTATCTGATCCTGTCCAATTATGGGAAAAATATAAAGAAAAATTTGCAGAAGACTTTCTTCGGAATTTATCTCACAATAATGAAGGCGCAACTAATGATAATTTTCGAGATCTGGCTATAAATCAGTGCTTATTAGCTCTTCAGGAAGACTTAACAGCAGTAGGCGGTAAATCACTTTGTGAATATGGTTTGCCAACGCCAACCTCAGTCGGAGAGGTTACCAATAGGGAATATTCCGCAGAGATTGGTTACAACCCAATGGAACTGCTGGTAACATTAGAAAACGGTGTCCCAATGATGACTGCAGAACAACGCTTAGTCTATGATCGCGTGTGCGAGAGTGTGCAGAATAATTTAGGAACAATATGGTTTTTAGATGCACCTGGAGGAACTGGGAAAACTTTTTTGACTAAATTAATATTAGCTTATGTTCGAAATCAGCGTAAAATCGCTCTTGCCGTGGCTTCATCAGGTATAGCTGCAACATTGCTACCAGGAGGTAAGACTGCTCACACTATGTTTAAAATACCAATTAATTTAGATCGCACGGAAAGTCCAACCTGTAGTATTTCAAGAAATAGCGACAAAGCTAAGGTATTGCGTGAGTGTAATTTAATCGTATGGGATGAATGTACGATGGCCCATCGAAAAGGAGTAGAAGCAGTAGACAGAACTCTAAGGGACATAAGACAAAATGATCGACCAATGGGCGGTATTACGGTTTTATTTTGTGGTGATTTCCGACAAACCTTACCGGTAATACCACGGGGAACCCGAGCTGATGAGATTAGGGCTTGCCTGAAAAGCTCTTATTTGTGGCGTGATATACAATCGGTGCATTTGACTATAAATATGCGAGTGAGAACTGGAGACAACGCAGATAATCGTGAATTTTCTGATACATTATTGAAGATTGGTGAAGGTACCTATCCACAACTACACCAAGGAAAACTTATTCTGACACCTGAGTTATGTTGTATAGTGCAATCCCAACAACATCTTATATCTTCGGTTTACGGTGACATAACAATTATATTAAATAGGGACAATTCTTGGCTTTGCGAAAGGTCCATTTTGACTCCTCGCAATGACCAGGCATCTGAAATTAATAATAAAATACTGTCTAATATACAGGGAGAAAGCAAAGTTTATAGTTCAATAAATAGAATGGTTGATGAACAAGAAGCCACTAATTACCCGATAGAATTTTTAAATTCTTTAAGTATGCCTGGACTACCTTCTCTTATAATTTGTTTAAAAATTGGCATACCGATAATTCTGCTCCGAAATTTAAGACCACCTCAACTTTGCAATGGAACTCGGCTAAAAGTAACCCAGTTGCAACAAAATGTAATCGAGGCTCAAATTTTAACAGGTTGCGGTGCAGGAGAAACTGTCTTTATTCCCAGAATTCCCATAATACCAAATAATTTTCCATTCCAATTTAAAAGAACGCAATTCCCAGTATCGGTGTGCTATGCCATGACTATCAATAAAGCTCAAGGGCAGACTTTTCGTGTTGCTGGAGTAGATCTCGGTGTTAGCTGTTTCTCGCATGGTCAATTATACGTCGCTCTTTCCCGGGTTAGCAATTCTAGGAATCTTTACGTTCACGTGCCGGACGGGTCGACTCTTAACATAGTCTACCCAGAAGCTTTGCGCTGAAACATTTTAATTTGATCTAAAAATATTAGCAATATATTATCTTAATAAAAAACAAGGAGTTACACGCTGACCGAGTCGTGGGTATAGCGTGGGTATATTATAATATTCTGCGGTTACTTATATTTTTCAACAGTTTTGTGGATTGGCATATTATATTACTATTGCCCTTCTAAAATACGAAAGTGAATCTGCCTGTTACGTCAAAACTATGAGGGAGGACATCTGCTAATTTTTTTTCGAAAAACGACGGAAACGCGGACGAAGTCGCGGGCAAAAGCTAGTTTAAAATAATTTGATAATATTTAACAACAGACTACATACACTAAACCACTCTACCCGTATTATTATTATTATTATTTAACTCGAATATCGTATAATATTGTTTTCTTTACCAACATTCGATATTCAGGTTTCTTAGCAAATAGCTTAAAACAAAAAAAATGCATCATTTACCTTTTCTTATCCCAATTCGTCAAGGTCAAAGCAATCTGTTAATTCCTTTTCCTAAACGTATCTCAGTTTAGACATACTTCTTGGTCATTTTATTTTTCAAGCACTCAGTTCTTTGGCCTCCATCTCATCTTTTACTTGATCCATTCTCATCACATTCCACATCCATTCCAACAATCTTGTTTCAGTCGTGTACATTTTTCTTTTCGTAATCCAACATTCCATTCCATTTCATGATACATACAAAACGGCAGGTCGTATGTATATATGTATATATTTATTCCCTTATAGCTCAAGAATAACAAATAAAACGATGGCACAAAAACAAATACTGCGTGTAGGAATACGTTAACACATAAATTAGGAAATTTAAATTATAATAATTGACTATAAAAATTCTAATGAAGTATTTTGCCATGATATAACATGTTACCTAAACAAATATATGATGTGAAATCAAATGGGTCTAAGAATATTTGAATTAAATATTATGTACAATGTAATGTTATTATTTAATAAAAGCAGATTGGTTACAATATTTATCTTAAACATTGGTTTAAGAATATAAATCGAAATAAAAGTAATTTATTTTGATTTAAAATACATTATATTCTTTTTAAAATGAAAGGTTGTTGTATTGTTATTTATAGTATTAATAATAAATGTCGCAATGTAGACCGTAGACCAAAATTTTAGTGTGTGTGCAGGATATGTCGGCGCCACACGACACACAACCAAGGACATCCTGCGGTGCAATTTATTGTATTCGTTTAATAAATCTTCAATAAAATCACCCTTCAATTTATTTAAGTGTTGTGTTTGTGTAGTAAAATACGAACATACTACGTTTAATGATTGCTACAGAAAAAGGCTGTATCATCACTTTCTATGAATACAATACCACACTCTAACGCTCTATAGAAATGTGAAGTCTGAACATTAATATGAATTATATACGCAGTGATGCCGGAGTGTTGAGATCAACTTGTCACAAAAAAACTGTTTACATTTACGTCAGTCAAGAAATGGATCACGTGTACTTAACCTACACATTGGCGGTTTAGAAAAGTATAAAGCTAAAAAGATGAATCACAAAAGATATGATGTATTTATATTTATATCTGTCGTAAGCTACACTAGCACTATAAATTATAATGGTTAAAATTGTTTGTTAGCAGACTCCGGATGAGTCTTTATCAATCTTTTGCTCCCTCAGGACTTCGGCATACCTGTAAACGAGATCAACATCAAACATACAATTTATAAAATTATTTTCAGTATAATAATCTATAACCTTCATTTAAAATACAGTCGTGTCATGTATTAATGTTTTACTTTAATCCTATTCTAATAAGGTTTTATTCAACTTTATAAAATATACAAGGGACATCTAAATTTATTATGTAAGGTTATAGTTGTGAGGATCCATTTAACCTGTGTGATAAATCAAAGTTTTGATCTCAAGATAGTATGCACCAGGGTTAAGAAATAAACACAATGTTACTGTAATACATAATATAATAATATTTTTGATTGTAGAAATGTTACAAAAACATTTACAATGGATAAAACTTCTTCAATACTTTTAGTAATATTTTTAAATTATATTAGTAAGGTTAATTATAGGAACTATTTGAATCATATTTACAGGAGTAATATATTGACAATGTAAAAAAAAATCTAAATATAACTAAAGTAATGTATAATATAGTTATAAATTCTGAGGCATCCTAACTATTACCAAACTGTTACTAATTGAACTCCATTAAAACGTTTATATTTTTATTACTATAGAAACTTATTTATATTATATAAAATTATTATGGTTAGCAAAAATAGACAATAATAAAGTTATTACATTATATACATATATTTACACTTAAGCTATTAATCTCCATATTCCTAAAAGTTCTTTTATTCTGAACAATTACTATTTTTCATAACTCGAAAAAAAATGTTATTAAAACAATACAAGTGTTTTCAGGCTGTTGTTTAAAAAGGAATGAGAATTAGAGCAGAAAAACTGTAGTTTATTTTACTCACTCTTTAGGTGAGTTATCATTTTTTTCCTAGCTTATATGTCTATTTTCTTATAAAAAATAAATTTCTAAATTGTGATGTTGTTTGTTTTTTTATATGTGAGGAAAAATAAGATTTAATTTATTTTTTATTAAGATCCACTTATTATTAAAATAATATAAAAATATTATTACTCAATAAGGATAGCAGAAAAATAAATTATTCGTAATAATATAAATATAACAAACATACATTATATAAATTTATGGTAATAGATGTTATTATCTATTAACACACAATATTTAAAAAAATAAATTAATATTTACTTTGTTAAAATATATTAAAAAATGGGATTAATTATAAATCTGAAAGAGTTGTTCTTTCCCTAAAAACTATATATAAAAAAATAATCATGTCGGTTCTGTTTAATTAAAGACACAAAGAAGTACTAATTAACTTCTACATTTATGTAATGAAAACCACTTTCTTGTTCACATTTACATCCCCCATCTGGGAGGCAACAGACTGATTGAATTATGAAGTTGCTGGCCACCCCCGTATATCAGTAATCTAATGTACTCACTGTAATTGTTAATATAGTTTTAGAAATATATATATACGTACTAGATTTTGTCCACAATTCCTCCCGATAGATCGAATTTACTGCTATCGTTCATATCATGTGATTACAAATATCTTGTACTTTATTTTCGGGACAAGAAGTTTTTCTATCCTCATTGCATTATCGTAAGGTGTAGAATATTATGTTGTTATTTAGCTTAGATAATAACATTACTTTAAGAGTATTATTACCTAGAAAAAATTATCATATTTTATATTATTTTAGATATGTGAGATGTGACTAGAAATTTTATAATAATATAAATATTAATCAAAGAACGACATACTTGTTTAATTATAACTCTTACTTGATTTAAACAGTCTCAATATAACTGTATAATACCTAAATAATTATTTACTATCTCAAACGCCCAAGTAAAAGTACTTACGGCAAATTTATTACGTCTAGTTCCAATTTCCGAACAATAAAATAATATAAACATATGTAATTCTTATATGTACTATTGCAAAGTGATTTAATATATAGGTTTATTAAATATAAAACAGTGTTATAAAACCATATATTTAGTAATCTATCAAGCGGACATGAATTACGTAAACCTCTTAAACTTGATGAGAACGTACGAAGAAAATTGTCCATTCGCGTTGAATAAAAAATAGAAAAAGCTCCTGTTATCTCATGACGGCAGCATCTATAGACTATATATACTGGTAAGTCGAATACTACTCGTATAAGACCATATAAATATTTTCAGACTATTGTTATTTTGGAATCCGTACAGAAACCTAGTAAACATGATAAACATAAATCTAAATGATGTAGTTTTTATAATTTTTTATATTTTTTACAAAATAATTTGATTTTAAAAAACCTTCAGTAGATGAAGATGTTCAGTAGTAAGTAATGGGTTAGTTAGTAATTCGGTTTTTTTCTTGATCGGACACTATATAGTATTTTCTAGTTATTTATTTTTTTATTTAACCATGATAAAATTAGGACATGTTTACAATCCCTCACTCTTGTCACATTACTTTGTAAACAAAGATATGCTTAACGGGTCTGCAATTTTGTTATGGAACAAACCTGAAGGTACATAAAGTTCGGTATCACTTTCAGGAAACTTGGTTTCTCAGGAACATGATCGTAACATAAAATTTTATAACAACTTTGGACGTCGCGATGTTAAGTTTATAGGATTTTGTGTTATGAATACGTGGCAAATGTTAAATAAAAAAATGTAATGTGTAATTTAACCGGAGGCATAATTACAACAGTAAACGAAGTTTTGAATAGAATTATTGTTTTTAAAACCACCAACAATTAAGGTAATATTTTAATAATCCCAACAGTATCTGAGGAGAGAAAAAATGTATGAAAATAAAGCGGAAACTCTGCTTTGCCCTCGTGGATTACCTTGTGTCGAGCTGTTGCAATTGGGTTCAGGTTCCCAAGTAACTAACTCAAATGAATTATGTTTTGAATTTAAACATAATATGTATATTATTATCTCTGGGGACTTATTTCAATGAACTTCAATTATCGACTAAACTGACCTGTTTGAAAATTACCTTTGATTATAATTCTTTTTTCTCCAAGCCTAATGCTATCGTTAGATTGATATATATATTGTAACCATATACCATTTTTTAATATTTGTTCAATAATAAATGTTACGTCGCGTCATTCGTTGACCAACCGTCGAAGTGTTAACAGAGCGTTTAAATAAAGTAATAAGGATCAAAATATTTGAAGACGTAATTTCTATCTTAAAATAACCAATCTCTTATATTTTATACTACATTTATATATTCAACAATCGATATTTATATATTTATATTAAATCTCCATTGACTTAAATATGGCGCGGTCATGAATAAGCGTCTTGCGAATGTAAATTGATAGTCGAAAGTTAAAGGCATCCAGGTCTGTGAGGGCCTCCTCCACCCCTCGAAGGATAATCCGGAGAACCCTCCTGTTGCATAGGACAAGAATGTTTGTTTATAACATGCGATTAATTTATACTGTGGTAATAAAGTTATTCTAAATTTAAATCGACGAGTAAAGTGATTCTATTACATCGAGTACAATGATTTTTTTTTATATTCTGAGGAATACTACAAGACCTCAGTTGTTATATTGTTGTTACCCACCAATTATAAGCGTAGTGTTATGGGTTTGATACTTATATTTTTTTTCTTGATAGGAAAGGAGGCTTTATTCCGGCATGTCGAACCAAAGGTTATACTATAAACTTATGCTTATAACTAAAATTATTATATATAATATTACTAATATAGTCACACCGCTTCCTTTTTTCTTCTACTCACTTGCATTCCTGTTTGTTCCTTATGATTGATAATGCGTATATATAACCCATCACATCTGTATATGGCCACAGGCAATAATAATTCCTGTTTTAAATTAAACTATTTGTTTTTTCTAAGAAAAACAGCTAAAGTATTAATAGCTAAATAGTAGCTAGAGTACATAATCAAGTTAATATGTTGTTATACCTGTCACAGCTCTGACAGAAGAAAATATTTCTTTACACACAGCTACACACACTCACCAGTAAATAATCGTAAACATAATATTTCATTATTTATTGATTGATGACACAAAAAATGTAGTTAACATGCCACTGCAACTAACAACTAAGTAACTGACTAACCTTTAAGCCTTTGCTTGGAGCAAATAAATAGTAAATAACTTTTAAAAACATTAATTTTAAAATTAAAACTAATATGTCGAAGGGAAGGTCACCTGGTCTTGATGGCCTAAATATAGAACATTTTAGATACGCCGGCGGGCATCTGCCTCGTTTACTTGCGACACTCTTTAATGTCTGTTTGGGACATACCCATTTACCAGAAGCGTTAATGCGTACCATAGTAGTGCCTGTTGTTAAAAATAGAACAGGAAACACATCTGACAAGAGTAACTACTGCAAAAATACTTGACAGTTTGCTTAACGGCTACCTCGCTAAGCATGTAAGGCTCCATGGTGCTCAATTTGGGTTTGGACAGGGTGTTTCTACAGAAAGCGCTATTTTCTATCTTAAGCAAACTGTTAAGTATTACACTACGAGGAAAACGCCTGTGTATGCGTGTTTTTTGGACTTGTCTAAGGCCTTTGATCTTGTAAATTATGAGTTGCTGTGGGAGAAGCTAAGAGGCACGGGTATGCCGACGGAATGTACTGAATTATTAAAATGTTGGTATAAGCACCAAAAAAATCAGGTTAGGTGGGCAGGTGCCTTGTTAGATGAGTATACCCTTAAGTGTGGCGTAAGACAGGGTGGACTTAGCTCTCCTACTCTCTTTAACCTATACGTGAATGAGCTGGTTGAGAGGCTCAGCAGCGTCCATGTACGGGGACGCTATATTAATGGCCAATGCGTCAATAACTTGAGTTGCGCTGACGACATGGTTCTGCTGAGCCCCTCGATCGGGGGGTCAAGAAAATTGATAGGCATCTGCGAGTCGTACGCGAAGACACATATAATGCCACAAAAAGTGAGATCCTCGTGTTTAAGGCTGGTAAGCGGTTACCAGATCGTGTGCCAACAATAACTCTCAATGGGTCAACATTAAATAGAGTTGACAACTTTAAATATCTGGGCCATATTATTACTGCTGATTTATGTGATGATGAGGATATTGAAAGTGAGCGTAGGGCGCTGGCGGTAAGAAGCAATATGCTTGCACGCAGGTTTGCTCATGGTACTGCCGATGTCAAAATTACCCTTTTTCGGGCTTTTTGTCAGCCGTTTTACTCGGGTGGCCTGTGGGTGAGCTATACGCGTCGAGCCTACAGGACTCTACGAGTTCAGTATAACAATGCCTTCAGAATGCTGTTGCAACTACCACGGTTTTGCAGCGCATCAGCAATGTTCGCAGACGCACGGGTTGACGGATTTCATGCAATTATGCGTAAAAAAGCATCGTCTCTGTTGCGGCGCATGAGGGCCAGCAGAAACAGCATTCTGAAGACAATCATGGATCGCCCTCATTGTTCTATTCAGAAACTTTGGATAGAAACTATGACGGGCCAAGTAAAATAATATTAAATTATATATTCTTTTAATGTAACTAACAATATCTAACTTAGTTTTTAGGTAAACATTGTTACTAACATACTAACACTATATGGATGATCTTGTCCAAAATAAATGTTTTTATTATTATTATTATTATTATTATTATAACGATATCAGAATACTATTTTTTTTCCAAAATTATGTGTTAATAAAATAAAGTAACAGATATTGTATTGTTTTTCACAAACGTTAGGCATTGGAAGGTTTTATTTTTAATTTATTTAATGAGTCTTTAAGCCTAGGTCTCGAAATTTGTGCTATCATATTTATTACACAACAGACGTAGGTCATGTACTAACATAAAAAAAACTTGTTTGTTTGTTGTAACAAAAAAAAAATTATAAAACTTGTTGTAAGAAAATATACGAAAGTTACCTATCACTAAATAAAAACTAATTATAATTTTATTATTCTTGTGCGGAACCGGAATTTCATATTATTTTCACAATATTAAAATTATATCACAGTATCTTCAGAGCAATAACATTTTTTGTAAATATCCCTACCTATGTTTGAAAATGCCTCAACAAAATATTTAAAAACAAAGATATGTAAAATAAAACATTGTTATTTCTCACGTGAATCACCTTTCACATTGTTATTGAGTTATTCTATTTCACAGTTTCGAACGTTATTAAGTATGTTACAATACTTTTATAGCTTCGTATTATAAAATATGTAATTGCTTTATTCAGTTAGTTACAGTTTTAATTAAGTGCATTTTTTTTACGAGACTCCATTACGTATAAAATATTTAGGTCATTATTACTCTAATGCAGTATTTATGTTCAGTAGTATAAATATATATTTCAAATATATATATATATATATTTCACTTGTGTACGTCAAATGGTAGTGACAGGAGGGCCTACTTTGATATCGCGTACGATATATTGATACATATATCAAAATAAGCCCTTCTATAAAGATACTCCAACTTAAAATAAGGCTACGAGGGTTCCAAATGCGCCCTGATCTGAGAAGAACCACACAACAAACTCAGTCGGGTTTTTTTTTTTTTTGAGATCACTGTTTCACAAACGGCAATATATTTATATATAAAAAAAAAAGAAAAAGAAAATGCAATGCGGCAAGTTGTATTACTATTGTATATACAACTTTTCTGCCATGATAGGCTGTTACCTAAAAATATATATTTTAAAAGACTGAAAACCAAATTGTTATAAAAATATTTTAATTAAATATCTACTTTAATTGTTGTAACAGCTAATTTAATTATTTTGGTTTTATATTGGACACTATTAGTTTTTTTTCTATTTAAAATTAATCTAACAATATAATTAATTATAATTTCTATATATATCTGGGTTACTATATATAATTCATTTATAATGTTATTTTTAAAAAGGTAACTTTATTAACTTTCATTTTATCCATAGTTTATTTTAGAATTTTAAGAGTAGCTTATCTTGTTTACAAATTTTTAATATTTTGAATTAAAAAAATAGTGCTTTCCTTATTAACGAGAAGAGAACAGAGTTAAAAATGTGAAGTGTAATTTATAGTATTCAAATTAAGTTTCGTAATATAATCTGTAGACTAACATTTTTATATCTGCAGGATATTTTGGTGCAGACGATGCACTAGAACATCCTGAATGCAAGGTAATGCAATTCACCCTTTAAATTATTTATTCATTATACAGTCATATTATGTTATATATAATTATATAATTCGAATTCTAAAGAAGTAGTTATAGTCATTATATTTTGGGAACATATCGCCGTACTCTAAAACTCTTGAAAAATGTGGTCTGAAGATTACAATTAACTTAATAGGCAGCGATAATGGTGTGTAGAGATCAACTTGTCATGAAAACTGTTTACATTTATGTCATTCAAAAAATGGGTCACGTATACTTAACCTATTCATTGGAGCTTCAGCAAAAGCTGTACAAAACTGAGGATATGAATCACTAAAGACTGACGTCTTTGTTTTTATTTACATAGTAAAATGAACCGTAATTATAAATTATAATAGTGTAAATATAATAAACCTATCAGCAGACGGCGGGCGGGTCCAACAAAAAGCAATTCATAATTCAATCACTCTGTTGTTCCCATGAGACAGCGGTAAATGACAATCGAGATTAAGATGAAATTTGTAATTTGTAAAAATATATTTTGTTTAAACATCGCTTAAGTAACCGATAGTCAAGTTTTAATATTATATATTAATATAAAGATATGTATACTAAATATGTCTGAAGCCTTATTTTTTCACATAAATACGAAACTTAAACAAAGAAATAATAAAATAAAAATCAGTAAAGATGCAAATACCCAAGGTATTCCCCGAACGAACTTTGACGAAATCATAAATGTTAATAAAAAACAATTGATTTTTAAGTAAAATAATTATTATTTATTGAAAAAAAGGAAATGTTAAATACAAGTTCATTTATAGTTACTAAAAAATAACAAAAAAGTGCGATTAATAATAATACAAAACAGTAATATAAATAAACATGATAATAAACTAAATCAGTAAATTATAAACGTTGCGGCATTGGGAACTGCCAACCAACGCGCCATGTTCCGAACGGCGGAAGGTAGAGGACGGAGGTATAAATAGCTACGTGAAATGTAAGAGGAGGAATGGAACAGAAGATGAATGAATTATTAGATGTGATGGATGACAAAGATCTCGATGTTATTTGTGTGTCTGACACCAAGCGAAAAGGCAATGATACGACCGATTTGCCTGGCAACCGGGTCGCTTTCTGGGCTGGGGTTCCAGAGGGTGAGCGAGGTTGCCAAGGTGTAGGCGTGTTATTGTCCTCTCAAATGTTTAATGCAATGGTAGAATACAAGGCCAACCCGAGCTTCTTCGGGTTCGCTTTAAGCTGAGGATAACAAGAGTATTCTTGTTAGCCACGTATGTGCCAGTATCCTCAGCTCAAATGAGCGAGCTCGAGGAGTTTTGGGAGGGATGTTCTAAGTAGTGTCAGAAATAATTAAAAGTTGATAGTATGTGGAGATATGAATGGATGGATTGGAACCGCGCGAAGCAGTTACGAAAGCGTGCTAGGCAAATACGGTGATAGGAGAGTAAATGAGGCTGGAAAGCGTGTTCTGGAATTTTGTAAGGAGAAAATTTGTTTGTGGCAAACGCGATGTTTGATCACAAACAAATTCACATGTACACATGGGAGCGTGCGGAAGAAAGAAGTATGATTGATTTATTTCTAGTGGATCAGCGTATTCAAAGTCAAGTTATGGACACGCGAGTGTTCAGGGTTGCTGATCTGGGGACGGACCATTATCTAGTCGTTGCTAGAATAAGAGGTCTGTTTGCAGGTTAGCGCTGACGCACGACATGTCCAAGCTTGACGTCGAATTATCGCATAAGAAGCTGGAAGCTTCAAGATCCACCGATCAGAGAGGAATATCAAGAAAGGGTTTCCAAGAAGCTCGAAAGCTGTGATTCTGGAGATAAAAATGTTGAAGTATGCTGGCAGAACCTTAGGAATGGTATGGTGAAAGTAGCGACAGAAATATGTGGTAAGAGGAAAAGAGGTTTTAGTAAAAAGTGCGATGAATGGTGGGTTGATCAAGTGAAAGATACTGTAGAGCTAAAGAAGAAAGCATGGCTGGATTATAAAGCCTTTGGTAAAGATAAAAGTATGATATAAGAAAAAGAGCGTACAAGCTGCAAAAGCACAAAACGAAAGCAGTTATAAAGATGAAGCGTGAAAATTCTGAGAGAGAAAGGAATGAAAGTTTGACGAACAACTTCCGGGAAAACACGAAGCTTTTCTGGCGAGAAGTTAGTGGTTCCCGGGGTTGTTCGGTAATCTGTAGAATGAAAGGTTTAAACCAATAGGTTTTCTGTGCTTTTGTGGATTTGGAAAAGGCGTTTGACAGAATTGTGAAAAAGAAGTTATGGGAGATACTGCCCCGATACAATGTGAACGGACCCTTGCTACAGGCTGTAAAGTCTCTTTACACAGATCACTCAGACTGTGTGCGAGTAGGAGCTGGCATGTCGCCCTGGTTTGACATCCAATCGGGTGTTAAGCAAGGTTGCGCTATGTCAGCTTGGTTGTTCAATTTGTATTTGGATAGTTGTTTCCAAGGCGTGAAAGACAGTGACATGGGAGTGAAAGTAGGTGACCTTAAGGTCAATTGCTTGCTATATGCAGATGATGCAGTGCTCATTGCATCTTCAGAATGCAATTTGCAGGCATTGGTCACCACTCTGAAAGATGGGTGTGAAATTAATGGTCTAAACCTGAATGTAGATAAGACGAAGGTTCTGATTTTTTAAAGAAATGAAAAAAGAACAGAATGTAAGACCAACGTGGATGATAAGATAATAGAATAAGTGAATGAAGTGGTATATTTGGGAAGTATGTTTAGCAGAGACGGAAGATACGAAATGGATGTTGAAAGGCGTATTGCTGTCGGTAACAGAGTCAACGGTGCTTTGACTGCATTGTTGAGACGGTAAAACGTCAGCATAGCTGCCCGTTTGGCTGTACACAATGCGGTTTTGCTACCGACGCTGTTATACGGCAGCCAAACGTGGGTAACACAAAAGAAGAATGTAAGAAAGATGAATGCTGTGGAGATGCGATCTCTTCGCAGAATATGCGGAGTCAGTCTAGCTGATCGAATCCGCAATGAAGAGATCCACAGAATGGCAGGTACTAGCGAAGATGTCACGGTGGGAATGATGAAGAACGTGCTCAGGTGGTTTGGGCACGTCGAACGAATGAGTGATGAAAGAATGGTAAAAAAGATTTATATAGGAAAAGTGAACGGTAAGAGAGACAGGGGTAGGCAACGAGTGACCTTCGAAAACACAGTATTTATGATGCTGGAGGAAGGTCACGTAAAAAGCATGAGGGCCCCCGGGAGGGCATGTATGAAGAGGTTAATGTCTGTGGCCGAAGCGAAAGAGCATGCAGAGACAGTAGCGTTTGGCGCTCCGTCGTCTCTGGCTACCCCGCAAGGGATATGGCGTGAAGCTGCATTATCTCTCGACAGTAATGAAAATTTTTCCTGTCTATAGACATCTATCCGTACCAAGTATTTGTACCAAATGTTTTGTATATTATTTCTTGTTACTATTAGTTTTGAAAGTTATAAGTAGGTAATTTAGAAATTTCATATTGTGATGGAATAAATTTTCAAAACCATTAAGTAATCAATAAACCGCATGCGATCTGCGTGATTGAAAGTTATTTGTATAAATATGATAAGAGTTGTAAAGATATATTAGTATAGAAGTTTGAGTATGTCACGTAAATAATCTTGTAAATTTGTTGTTATTGTTGTTGGCCTTTGATTAACATTTGAATATTGTTCAAGATTGTTATTAAAAAGATGAGAATTAGAGTTGCATATTATGTTATAATTATTTGTTTACTTTCTTTTAAAAGTTAAATAATTATACTATATCTTGCAAATTTACTCTCAGAAAAGACGAGCTTATCAACAAAGTTATTAGAGATTAATTGCTGGTTATACAACCATTTTAAAAGGTAAAAATAAATATTTATATTAAAAAATATATTTTTAAAAATATAAATAAATATTTTCTTAGTAATTTTTTTTGCTAGAGTTTCTTAAATTGATTTTTTATAAGTAATAAAAAGTTTTTCTAGAATTCTAAGCCTTGATTCTAAGACATATATTGTTGTAAAAAAGGTTGCAGAACTGTCGAAGATTATAATTACTTTTCAGCAACTCAAACATTTATATGTCGAAAATATGAGACTTGACACTTCGGAAACGAGGGACAGTTTGTAGACACTTGTCAGCTCCACATCCGACGTTACAAGAGGTGCATGATCATGTAGTCACCCCATTTATCGGCTCGTACTAACTAACGAAGGATAGACTCTGCCAAAAGGGGCAAACTTGCACTTGCTTTCCTGTACATTGATGTTAATTAATTGAAAAATAACAGCTCGTGATACCTTAGTAAAACATATATAATTTAGCGTGATAAAATAATAAATAAATATTAATCAAAAAATACACTGTGTTTATATATTATAGCTACTGGACTATATGAGGCATTATTTACGATGTCCATAACATTTTATACGCGGTATAGTGATGAAAGCATAGTGAATTTAATTAAATTCATCCTCCACTTCCCAAGTCACTAAATTGTTAAAAATTTTAAGATCGAAAATCTGTTCACTAGAGGGGAATTGTAGACAGGAGGTAAAGCTTTAAAGATAATTCGACTTTTATATTTTCTTTTAATACGTAGAAATAATGAAGTAAACACAAAAACACGTTGAGTAATTTAACTATATGAACTATCTAACAATTGACACGTGAAATGAAGCAGCTTCTCTGTGTTAAGTGAAATCACATCAAAGTTATTCAATACGGAGGTAAGGAATTCACTCAATTAGAATATCAGTTGGTACAGACTGCAGAGTTCTCATCAGTTTGTTATTATGGTTTAACTATGGAAACTACGACCCACAGCCTCCAACGATAAGTACTACCTTAAACAATTTACGTTATACTGTAACTTAGTAGTATTTTAGTAAAAAAAACTTATCTTCTATAATTATTTTGATTCTAATTATTCAATAAATCCTTATAAGCTTATAAATATATAAATATATTATGTTATGAACGTTAGGCTTTGTATGAATTGTTAGCTTAATTGCCCACTCAGAAAATTAATGTTCCCGAAACATCACAATACGGCCGAGGCTATTTTCATTATTAGGTAAAACCGCATAACAAATTGAACCCTGATTGAAAACCAATCTTATTATACTGATGTGTTTTATTATACTACTTAATAGTTATAAAATCAATTGTTTAAAAAATGTTTTTTTAACAAGCTTTGTTTTGATTTGTTTTTAGTTGAATTTTCTAGATATATATTATTATAAATATCACTTTACTCAATTTAAGTAATATGACTATATCGAATGAGTTAGGATCCGTATCTACACAATACAAAAAACACCTATAAATGATTTCTGTTATCAACTTCGCGTCAACTAAACAAAGCATAGGAATAATTTCTCTTATTTGTTTTAATTGAACAAATATTTATAAATATCTCATTAGGAGGGTCATTTGTTTTGTATTATTGCTTATAATTCAAGAATTAAAAGCGAGGGGCTCCTATCTCGTCTTAGCTTAAAGTCACATAAAAGTTATTCTAAATTGTTAATTACATATATGTTAAAGAAACTATATAAATACTATACTATAGAAATTGTAAATAATAATTACACATGACAATACCTTTGTCTATTTAATCTCGGTATAATCGGAGGGCATCTGAAAAAGAACACTTTCTTGACCATGTTCCAATGTATAAGCTTTAGGGTATCTTCACTTTATTTGTCTGTTTAAATCGCCTGTTTGTTAACCTTAACATTTATTAATCCTTTATTGAATCCTATTAAATTTTAAGAGCACTTCCTTGAGATGTTTTTACGTGGATAATTAAGACAAATGATTTATTAAACTAAATCACAAAGTTTTGAGTATTCGCGTTCCGAGGAATGAGATTACACAAGTCTTTTACTTTTTTTTGAATACATTTCGTACATATAATACGATACAAAGAACAGGATATATTTCTTTTAAATAAACAATGTAGCATTAGTAACCTGGAGTATAAATCGATATTAAAAGTAAAATAAAAATATTGTTTGATTTTAACTGCCAAGCAGTATGCAAATACAATGCAAAAATTCATATAAATGAAAATAAAATTAAATAATATTTTTAAGACATTCATTGTGATGTTGAAAAGGTTGTCTCTGATATAGACTTAATTACTTAGATCCACGCCCTATTCATTCGTTATTGTTGGTAGACAAAACTTTTATGGATCACTACAAAATATAAAACTATAAATATTATAAATATTATTAACAATTAAGACGTTATTTTCGGGAAGATCATTTCATTGCATATTTTACAGTCCACAATCTATGTTGAAAAAATATATATATATATATATATATATATATATATATATATATATAAATGAGAAAATTAAATAAGAAACTGTTAATTATCAATAATTTCTGTGTAGTTTTTCAAACACACTATTTTGAATTATTTTATCTATTTATTAAATAAATCTTGCTGCTGCTGCTAATAGATCTCAAAAAAAAGCCGAAATAGTACCTACAATGCGTAATCCCTGTTTACTATCCTATATGGGTACCTGTTAGCGAGTACATAATCCTTTTGAAATAAGAAAATAATGTATTAATAAAGTTACATAATTTATATTTTCAGAACATGCAATTTTTCTGACAAACTTCAAACTTCAAAACATCATATATTTTTATTTTTGTACATAAGTCAAAACAAAATCTACTATAAAACGCATTATGTCCTATTTTCTATACACATTAAGGAAAGATAAATTCCGTTACTTAAAGGATAGATATGAGATATTTTAAAACAGTTTAAGCGTGATCGTTCGCGTGTATCGTATATCGTTTCAATGATAAGTGCGATTTCACTGCAGCGGATTGTAGCGTGAAGTGAAAAATACAAAAGAACAGCTTTTCAATTTCAAACAAGCAACTGACTGGCTTTTTTAATTTTCGGCTTTTCGACAAAAATCATTATATGAAAAATGTACTTCGAAAATGTAATAAAAAGAGCATTTTATTTTAATAACTATAATCACACCCGGTTACAGTGGGAATGTACACTTACGTCAAGGATTAAAACTTCAAAAAATATTTTAACACCAATGATTCTATCACTCACCCAGCCACTTCAGACCAACCACACACTCTTTTAATGTCTCATCCAGCATAATTCCAACACCATTCCTTTTTCCACCATTCCCGCAATAATAAAACAAGTACCCTTCACCGATTTATTTCGCTTTTGATCCCTCCATTTCCTCTCCTGTAAACAAGCTACATTTTTTCGTCTTCTCTACAACACGTCCGCAATTTCTCGTCATCTTCCAGTTATCGTTCTAATATTCCAACTTCCAAACCTCAGTCATCCCTTTGTTTCCGGGCTAGCTTCTTGCGGGGCACCAGTGTTACCATACTGCTAAAAGATTTGGCTTTGTTTTACTAGTGGCCTCCTGCCTGACGCCAACCCTCCTTGGAAATGTTTATTTTGTTAAGATTATAATTTTAATAAAGGTTATTATTACTACTTTTATAATAGTTGTACGGAAATATACATTATAAATTAATATTTATATCGACAGTTATTAATAAAACATAAGTGACAAAGTGTTTGATATTTTGATGAGTAAAAATTTAACATTGGGAAGGAAATATTGTTACATGGCCTACACATGTATACAAGTATTTGACAAAAATAACAATTTTATGCTTATTTATAAAACATAATATCAACATTAATTACATATATGTACCTAATGTTTAGGAAATTAAATATCAAATTAAATTATATAATTTTTTTCCTTAAGTCTATTAATTATTGTAACTGTGACTTAAATTTTAATGGATTCTTTCTTCTCTAGCGTATCTGGACTGCGTTGTTTTTTATCTTGATGCATGCTAAATTTCATATATTTTTTATTCATATTTTATTTCGCTATGAGAATTTTATTGATGAGGCATCTATGAGCCTTTTCTAGCATTTTTATTGATTAGTCTATGGAAGCGTGTTAGGTATTGTCGCTTATAGCCGATAGATGACAGATCACGGTTTAACTAAACATTTGGAGATAGTTAATACAGCTTTCAGTAGGTGACACTCTGACACATTGCATTCGAAAATGTGATAAGTTAAACACTTGTTACTTTTAGCTTTGGGATTTAAAGTTATTTATTTATAAAAAAAAGAAATAAAACGACAGGATAATATTTCTTCATCCACGCCCTTCACTATTAACTACTAACTAGTCGTTCTGTGAACAGTAGACCTCAGTGCTTTAGGGGATGAGATAATGTTGGGAAATTATTTATAGTGGATTTCATGAGGTGCAGTGGTTACGATATTTCGCCCGTGAACCAAGTATGAGCGCCACCCCAGTAACCTCCGTACACTGGACCTAAAACATTTTTGTGAACTAGTAGACAATTCCCAAATTGTACCAGTTTTGCATAATGAAGTATTAGTAAGTAAATACTAATAATAAAAATAATAACATACTTAATTTAGATAATTATTTAGTGTTGTCTGGTTTTATTGCAGAATAAAGTCGAAAAGCTTTATTTGTTTTTTATAGAAAGTAATTTATTTATTAACATAAAAAAAAATGATTTTAGTTCTGTTTAATTCATTTTTAGTACTTTTTATTTGTCATATGAAGATAAAGTGTTGTTTACAAATTTTAGATACAGTCTATAACCAAAAAGCAGAATTTGCAAACTTTTGAGCGGTTCGAAAACTCTCAAATGAGTTTATCTAAAATGTACATAAATTAAACTACTTATAAATATATGTCATTTATTTTCCATATTTTCCAGCGTATCAAGATTTTTTTTAAGAGATTTTGTTTCAATGGTGAGTGCGGCTGCGCTGCGGTCAAGCTATCCACGCACCCGAATGATTAAAGCGCTAAAGCAACAATATAAAAGAACAGCATTTCAGTTTCAAACACAGACAAATTGGCCGATATTAAATTTTATACTTAAATTGTTATGAAACTGCGTCCGTGCAGCACAAATAAATATATATGCATATTATTTAAACTTAACAAAGAAATAAACTTTTTACGCGATTTTATTTTAGATTACTTTTTGCTACATATTTTTGTACATTTGCGTTACAAAAAATGGCCAGTGTAAACGAACACATTAACCTTAATAAATTATTTAAAATAATATAAATCAAACAAAAATATAAAATATTATATATTTTAATATAAAGCTGCTTATATTATGTTGAAAAACTTAATTCAACTAACAATTTAGTAGACAATTATCAATGCCCTCTATCGTAAACTAGTTTTTAAAAATAACAAATTTAATATATGTAGATGACAGCAGTGGGAAATATGTCTTCAATGTAATTCTCTCCTATACATTGATATGTTTGTTTCTTTATCGTGACGCAATTTTCCGTTACCGTTTCAAATCACAACGATTCTAAAGAAGTCTTACAAACATACAAACCAACCAGACACAATAAAAGTGCTCACATAAAAAAATATTCGATACGTTATATGTGTAATTTACATTAAACATATTATATCATATTTTAAGATAAATCGTCAAAGTATTTATTTTATTGAAAAAGTTTTATGAAAAACGACTTTTTTCAGTTAATGTTATTCATGTTTAAATACTCTTTCCTTTATGTCGATGTCCGGTGGGAACTACAAGCTGATTGAACAATAAAATGGAAACTCTCAAGACTACTTCCCTTGGGTCAAATAGTAATTACTATTATTGGTTTAGGAATGCAACATACAAAGTCTTGTTCACAACTATGATGGATCGATTTTACTACCTTGTAGTATTATCGTTGATTTATTTATTTATATATTTTCCAATATGAATCCATACCAGTGACCACTTGTGTACGTAAAGTGAAAGTGACAGGAAGGCCTATTTTGATATCGCATGTATAAAAATAAGCCCTTCTGTAAAGAAACGCTCCAACTTGTAATAAGGCTACGAGGGTTCCAAATACACCCTGGCTTGAGAAGACCACACAACTAACTTAGCCGGGTTATTTTTTTTGTGATTGTGATCACTGTTTCACAAACGTCAATATATTTAGTGAGCAACGTACGAACAACTAGAACCATCGCAATCAATTCGGTGAGTTGAGTGATGACAATTATCAATTCTGATTAACTTCATTATATTTCTCAAATGTAATAACAAATAACAAAATAATCAATGGCTACAAAATTTATAGTAGTAATCCATCTATCTTTTATATTTATCCAATAATACTTAAAAGATCCAGTATTCCGAATAGATATATACGTTCCTTATATAGATATCTAAATAATAACCGCAGAAGTTTTCATATTTTTATGACTAAGAAAAATTATGTATGTGCAAATATTATTATTATCAATAATAGGATGTACTTTTATATTCAATTACTAATATTTCACTTTGAAGTTTTTTCATGAAATGTCAGTATCTTTAGTGTATAATGTCGATATCAATTTATCTTTTTTCCGCAAAGGTCCTAAAAAGACACGAACCTATGAAATAAGATATTGAAAGTAGTTTTATATAGACCCTCGTCTCTACAGCTATATACTTAACAAAATAATATATTTGAGAATATTTTTCATAATAGTCAAACGTTTTAACAATTAAGAAACTACAATAACCTTGAAATTATTCGCAAATAATTTTATACAATTGCCTATGATACTTGAAACGCTATTAATTGAAATGTGTTTTTACGGCTTTACTTTATTTATATACCCGAATTATTAGCTTTAAAAATATTAAACGACTACCATTAGTTACACCACAGCACGTCCCGAGGAAATGTTAGGTATGTTTTGTATGCACTTGGGTTATATCTGCCATTGTTATTTATCGTATATTTATTATATCATTAAAACTATACAATTTTCATAATCAATAATGTAGTCTAAAATAATTTAAATGTTAATTGTACTGAGTAGTTAATTTGTTTACAATAGAAAAAATACGCAAAGTTTTGTATTTTTTTTAAAACCACCTATATATAAGGTGATAGTGCCAACAGTATTGGTCCCTGCTGCGTATTTATGAGGAGAGGAAAAACATACGAGAAAATGAAGTGAAAACACTGTTATGTCCTCACGCTCGTGTCCATGTGTGGAACTGTTTCAAGTGAATTCATTTGCACAAATAACGAACTACCAAATGAATTATGTTTTTGAATTTAATTAATTATTATTATTCTGTTTTTAATTTTACATTTGAATTTTTTGTGTTTTTAATAAACGATTAAAATTTGTTTAAACATGAATTTAATGTAATTGTGTTTTTTTATTACCATTGTGTCATTTATGTAGCAATTTGTATAATCTAAATGTTTAATTTAGTTTTGATTATTTAACTACGCATATTATGATATCTTATGTAGTTTCAGTTATTTATATTATTTAGATTAAATTTCCCTTGAGTAACATGTGATAGCGAACACTAGTATTTTGAAAATGTAAATTGAAACATGTCGAGAGTTAATTACGTCCAGATCTGTGAGAGTCCCCTAAAAAGAAAATGCAGGGAATCCTCCGTTATGGAATAAGACTGATGACTGAGAATGCTTGTTTATAATATCTTATTAATTCATATTCTAGAGTTAAATTATGTTTATTAGCATAACTAAATGATGTCCGTTTATATATGTTAATTTGTTGTTTTCTTACAACACATTGTAGAATAAATTGGAAATACAATTTTAAACATAATTGCATAAATTAATAAATATGTGTCATATTCTGAGGAATATTACAAGCCCTTAATCACCTTATTAGGATTTGTCCCACAGAAATATCCACCACATTGCTTCCCTTTTCCCTCCTACTCATTTCCATTTCTCCTACGTCGATATATGATTGTAACTACTACCTTAAAACCTAAAATATTTGTTATATTTGTTAAATAAAAAACAATTAAGTGAACCTAATAAGGTTCATAAAAATATTTTTTTTGTTTAAATACAAAGAAATACCGGTACATAATCATAAATATAAATTCTAAAATAATGAATGCAAAATTTCTTACTCGCCTCAGCACTCTATAAGTATAGCAGATGAAAGGTTGGACATTAATTTCTTGTATATAATTAATATATTAACACTAAACCTACCAAGTACCGGTCATTAAACTTTTGTAAAACTTACACTTTTTAAACGTTATAATATCGTTATCAAACTACATGACAATTCTTAGAATATGCGTATAATATTTTCATCACTCTTTACTTTTAGTTATTTCCATTATTACCTGCGTTATATAATAAAATAACTTTTAATTATCGGTCAATTTGACGGCGTGCGGTAGGAACAGGTATACAAAAATTGTCGGTAGGTTTAGTGTTAAACAAATTAACAATATGAAATATCACACATCCTTGTATTGTTTCTCATAATTCTTATAATAAATGTTATGTTGTATATAAATATTTTTTAAATTTCATCATAGAGTTTTCAAAACAGGTATTAAAACAAACTTTCGTGTGATACCGATCTCTGCTATAAGCCCATATTAAACACAAATAGAAAGTTATCATGAATATCGTAATTTTAATATATTGGTTACACAACCGACTGAAGTCTTAAACTAACATTAACAAAATTAAACTCTAAAATTGTTGCGAGTAAAATATCTATAAAACTCAGAGAACAATAAATAATATTATTTTAGTAATGTTGTCACAGAAAACAGAATTTTAAATTATATTTACAATATCTAAAATAAAATAGCTCTATTTATCGTTCTCTAACGTTTTATGTAAAGCAGGTAAATAGGACAAATCTCTACCATGCATTATTTATGCCTGTGCGGCATGTTTGGGGCCAAAAACATGTAAAATAAAACGTAAACATTATTATTTCTCACTTGGATTACTATTCATGTCTTTGCCGAGTTATTCCACTTCACACAGTTTCGAACTATATTAACTAAAGTATGTTATAGACAGTTTTTACTTTTATAGCTTCATATTACAAAGTATGTTACTTATTTCCTTCTTAAATTAGTTGCTGTTTCAATTAAGAACACTGAGTTTTACGAGTCTTCATTTCTCTCAGACAGAGTTCGTAGTTAGTAAATAGAAGCAGATAAAATGTTTTTAATTTTCGATATTTTATAGAATCCTTTTACTTTATGTGCAAAATATTTTTTTATTTTCTAATATAAACACAAACAACGGATATATATACAAAAAGTACGATTAATTATATAACTGACAGTTAAGGAAATGTAAATAATAACTTTGTACCAGTAACTGCCGAATAATAAGTAAAATTTAAAACTACTTAGTTTGCTATTTACCTTTATTAAAAATTCAATACCCAATATAATGTATCATGATTTTTCATTTTTGTAAAGTTAGATTTCATGGGATATCTCACGACGTATCTACCATCTAATTGACGTGTAGTCAGCTTAAAAAAAATCATATTCTTAACGGTTTATTATTCTGACTAATTACTTTTTTATACTTCGGAGAATAATGCTATAAAACAATACAAGTGTAAAAAAACTAAATATTACAAAATGTATCTGTAAATAAAATAAACTTAAAAACTCTAAATCTTAGTAAAAATATAATTTAAAACATAAACTTATATTGAATAAAAAGTTTTCTGAAATTTTCTTTTTTATTTTTTTACAATAATTTAAGTGTAAAAAGCATACGTGTAATCTAAAAGGCTTTAATTTTTATCGCGATTTTTCCTAATCAAGAATATATTCTGTAAAGTATTGTGATGTTTCGGGAACATTAATTTCCTGAGTTGGCAATTAAGCTAACAATTCATATAAAACCTAACGTTCTACACGTAACACATAAAAATATTGTTTTACAGAAATTATTGTATAATTTGAATAAAATAATAAAAGATAAGATTTCTAAGTCTAAGATGATATAATGTTTATTATGTTAAGTTATATTTACCTTTCTAACGTGTGGTTTGCTCAGTTCGCCCAGTTCACGATAACAAAGTCATGAGAACTCTGCAGTCTGCACCAACCTAAATTTTGATTGAGTTATTCCTTACCCGGATATACAAAACAAAAACCGCTACAATTTATATAATCAATTGTTAGGTAGATTTTAAACTATTTTTTCTCTAAATAGTTTAGTTATAATTTAGTTATAATCATAATTTAATTTCTGGTCGCCATTCCCCAAAAAATAAACAGATTTGCACTTTTAAAACTTTAAATTTTACAAACAATTTAGTCACTTGCGAGATTGGAGACGAGTTTTCATTGAATCCATAAAGGATTCAATTAACGAGACTCCACCGCGTATAAAATATTGGAGTCATTCTCCTAGTATATGTTGCTTCATATAGCCACTGCACAGTTTTTATTATTCGTTATTTACTATCTCGTTTATTTCTCATAACTGTACATATTTTATTAACTTAAAATGAGTTAGTTTTTATAACTTATATTATTTCGACATTACTAAATATTCTAGATATTGAGGCTCAATGTTTTTACTAAACATTGAGCCTCAATATCTAGAATATTTATTTGAGCTATTGAAATAATCAGGTAATAAATTGTGATTTATATCATTTTCATTGAGTTCTAAATATTAAATTGAATATTTTATTTATAGCAACCCTTGGTTACTTAAACACCAAATGGAAAAGGTTACGATGAACCTTAATAATATTTATATTTGACACAGACAAATAGGGTACAGTTTTTAACTTTTTTCTATTTATAGATTTTTTTACAACGATTGTACCTAACCTCATTTTACTTTAAAGTATAAATAAATGACAATGACAAAAGACATTTTCTTCAAAAGAGTTTCGGATGGTTCAAGTGTCCTGAACAAATATTTAAAGAAATGTATTATGATACATCACAATGATAACAAATAAGGAAAACAAATACATTGAGTCTGATAAAATGTATTCTTATTGACTTTATTTCCTCGTTGTTATTTATATGTTTTTATCAAAGTGAATAAATAATAGTATTCTATAAGTACATATAGGTATGGTAAACCAAACGAAAATAATAACATTTTTATGACAATAATTATCGTTATTGTTATTATATTAACTTCTTTAAAGTTTATTTTTAACCCTTTGAAGGAAGTACATTTTGAATATTACACAATTAAAATGCATTTCTAATGAACGCGGGAAATCTTGTTAAAAAATTTTCGACCTGTATATTTTTTTTATAAACAGCGATGGAGCAGTATTACGTTATTATATATTTATAAATATAAATATGAATATTGTAATAAATGTATATGTATGATATGGTAATACAAAAGAAATAATGTATTTATACCTTACGCTATTTATTGCAATACTATAACAATATAACTATATACTATAACATTATAATACAGTGATACTTTCACACAAAAAACTTTAGTTTTAAGCCACAATAAATCAAAACTAATTATAAATACATATAAGATGGAGTAAATTTAAGATATAGGGAAGAAGACGTTCTTTTAAAATAGCTCTAAAAACCCAATTCATTGAATCGTAAAACAAGTTATTACGATGGGTTCTGAAAAATATTGCTACACCTCTTTATTGGTGTCATGATCGCCTTATGATTACTCGAAAGGTGAAAGTAAGTAATAAACTTTAAATGGCTATTTTTGTGAAAGCAATTTCGTGGAATAATGCAGAAAAAATTTTCTGAGATATAAATTTCAGACCAAAATGCTTACAAACCATAAAAACAATGTCTTTTATTTTCATTCACTAAATACCAACATAATATTGCTATATATTATTTAAAATTAACTGTAAGTTCTATTGAACTTTAAATTTATTATTATTAATATTAATTTTAAATTATAAATTATAAAGTTCAATAATTCTAAATGAAGGATAGTAATAAACAATTGCTGAAAATGTGAACTTTACTATAACAATTTATGCTTTTTTCACATTAATTATTGGTAAATAGTTTGTTAGTTTTCAAATTAATAATACTTACTAAAACTGTTATTTAAATTCATAATAAAGTATTGATCGGTATTAAAATTATATTAATATAATTATTCAACATTCAGTATGTCGAAATTAGGTCTCTTATGTAATTAGGTCTCTTTTAAAGGAAGACAAAAGTACACAAACTCTGTACGCTTTAAATTAATTATTTATGAACGATAAGATACGATAAAAAAAATACATTATTAACTTATGTTTTTCAATATTATATTTTAAAATATTTAAATAATATTAAAACACTAGTATAATATTAGGGCGCAAAACTTATGTAATGTCTGTTCCTAATAAGACTGTTGAAAAGGAGGAAGAAATTTCTTGTTCACAATTCTATCACCTGCGAGGGTAAGAAAGCCGTTTAATAATTCATCCACATAACAAACGAAACAGAGTTAACAATGTTTTTTTTTAATAATAGTAATATGTATCCATATCTTGGGTGAAATTTAGTGTTCATTCCTTTGTAAAGTCAAATTCCAAACCAATCCTAATGGTTCGACAGCAAAGAGCTGTGTAAAACACTTATAAATTGTTATGACCCAAATTATTGAATTTAAAAGAAAATTGACTTTTTAGCGAAATCTGTTTAATGTTTACGTATCTTCTTTATTTCCTTTAAACACCATCATTGCGGTTTTATCACGTCCAATGGATTTATTAAAAAAAAACATATCCTTTATTTTAAAGTCACATTTTATTATAACACTTACGAGTATTTAGACAAATGATATCATGACAATAAAAACGGGTTATAAGAACAAACACTGTTTATAGTATTGTAATATAATTTGAATGCCGCTTTGATGAATGAATGATAGCTTTTGTTAGTAGTAGTGAACTGAACATACTCGTACATAGACTATAACTATAACTCGTAAAAATAGAGATTTAACAAACATTAAAGACGTTAAAAGTGAGGTTGTAGTGTTTTTCTTGTTTTTAAATTCATTAATAAAAATAAATATAATAAATGAGTACCTGAAAAACTAAAATATACTGTATACTGCTTAAATTAAAATTATACAAAAATACAACTGAAATAGAATAGTATGATATTATTAAATGTACTTTTTACCTTTAAATAGTTAAAAACACAAACTTGAAAAGAGAATATAATAAGAATCAATGAATTAAAAATAACACGAATAAACTCAACCAACTTGAACCATACCGCATATACAAATCTCCCATCTATAAGTATTGACTCGTAAAACAAGTTATTATACTGGGTTTTGAAAATATTGCTACACTTCTGTATTGCTGTCATGCTTGCATTGTGATTACTGGAAGAGTGGGATTTTTTTTAATTTTTTAGGGTAATATTTCCGTGAATAACTCAGTGTAAAATTAAATATTTACAACCATTTTAGTATCCAACGCGGTTTTTTTATCATCATTAATGGAACAAAAAAAACCTACCTCGGTTTATTTGATGGTAAGAGTATCAACATCTATGAACATTTGTAAAACAAGTACAAGAAGTTGCAAAAGTATTGCTAGTTGCTAATCCTGCAATATGAGATAAAGAAGCCTTGAACGCCCGGAACACTCTCGCTTTTTATAGAAGACGCATCTTATTTATCTACTTTAGGATAAGCTTTATTACATTGAGGAAGCTATTTCGCATATAAGCTGCACCCCAATGGGCCCATACATTACCATTAAATCAAACACATTAAATCTCTGATGTAACAAAATTTTTTTAAACAATAAGCGAGTCTTTTATTCTCTTGAAATAAGGTAAGGTACGTAAAAGTTGAAAGATAATGATTATATTACTATTCAAACTTTAATTTTGCGTTATTTATAAAAGATTCAAATAAAAATTATATGTATTTATTTAATAAGGGTCCTACGTACATTTAATGAGGTATGGTACTTATGAAAAATGTAGGCGATGTTATTTTAAGTACCACTTTTTCAACTTCAACTCCACTTTATGTTTTTAATATTTTTTTTGAACTGTTATCTTACTTTTTCTTCATTCTTGTCTCAAATGTTTTAACTTTTTTATACCTATTTTTAAAGATGACCATCTTTAAAAATAGAGTCATTAAAATATTAAGAAATGAATTGTATGCCGTTATTGCTATTTATTTAACTTCGTATTTTATTAAATATATTTTTTTAGGCATAATAGATTATTTTCGGAATGTAATTTATATTTAACTGAGCTAAAAGTTAACATAGAAGTACTCAGTTTTCTAACTTACTCAGTTTTCCAAGCATATTACAACTCGTTAGATAATGAAATTGTCTTATGTAATTAACGAAATAAAAGAAAAAAATTCAAGTTCTCCGCAATACGTAAACCAGTGTTACGTTACTTTAAAAGCGTTAGTTATTTTGTAGCTTGTATTTCATTTCCATATTGTGTTGCCAGCCTCGAAATAAAACGTTTGCGACGTTTTATTTCGAGGCTGGCAACACAACTAAACTTGCATTGACCCTAAAAAGAGCATCAGAGCATATTCCAAGGCAAGTACTCGAATGGACACCACGAGAGAAAAGGAACTGTTGTCATCCTAAACATATTTGGAGACATTTAATGGCGATGAAACCGAAAGCGGGTTGACATGGTCTGAGGTGAAACTAACTGCCCAAAACAGAATAAGATGCTGAAATACTATAGAAGCCCCCACTCAGGAGCCAAAGAATATAAGGTTAAGTAAATTATACATATTATAAATCTGCAACTAATTACTGTCTGTACATATAAATTATTTGGAAGAAATCATTACTGAGAGTCTTTAGTCACGAATAGAACTCAAAACAATAATTTTTAGTATTTTGGTGTCTTTGTCTGTAAGTTTTTTGCGTACTAATCTCTGGAAAGGCTTATCCGACTTTAATGCAGATGTATTTATGTTACCTTCATTTAAAGTTTAGTATTTGTTTTATAAATAAAATCAATAAATAAAAAAGTCGACAGTCGTTTGTATAATATACAGATTGTGGCCGTTATTTAATGTTTGTAAAATATAAACGTAACAGTGATTTTTAAAGAAAAAAACAAACAGGTGTCAAAATAGATTTATCTTCAACAATCAATACACTTTACATATAATATATCGGAAATTGGATGGAACTACTAAAACAATTTACAAATTACTTTGTAAGTATACAATCCTTATTTGTATTTGAATATTATTTTATATTAAATTTCTTTTTATAAATAATTACGAACACTCTTCGAAGATCCAAGTCCTTTTAAAATATACGGTCTGCAGATAATTTTTTAAAATAAATTTTATATAATTTAAGCATCCGTTGCAATATATTAATATATATAGGCGATTTACCATTCACTGACTCGTCACGAAATCACCGAAACTATCTGTCTGATTAACTTAAAATTTTACATAGTTACTTATTTTGTGACCTCGAGGTCCACTACCAATGGATTTTATTCAAATTTCAAATCAATCGGCCTTATAGCTACAGAGATTTCATGATGAGTGTATACATAGATGGAAGTAAGAGTTTCTATAGCAACGGTTGCAATGCAATGGTTACTATACCAATGGTTACCATAGCCACAGTTACCATGACAACGGTTACCTTGACAACGGATACTATGACAACGGTCGCCATAGCAACGGTTACGATGACAACGGATACTATGACAATCGTTACCATAGCAACGGTTACCATGGTAATCAGAGTTTAGGTGAGATTGGGGGGGGGTTGCAAAGGGTAAATAAAAAATAGACATTAAAAATTCTGTCAATACAAGAAGTCTAAGTTCACAGCCAAATTAATAGTGTGCCGAGCGAAGTGGGCGGGAATCAGCTAGTACACTTATATAAACACTTAAAGTTTGCTATAGTGAGTGTTATTGTACAGAGCCGCATCTTTGGCTTGTACTGTCAAGAGAAATTGTTGAGAAATCAAATCTGTTTACGGCACCAAATCCTCAATGGTATGAAAATTCTGTTAATAAACAAAAAACTAATATTAAAATAAATATTTGAGTTTCTACATGTTATTAATTAAGGCTACCTAACATTTTCGCATCTTTCTGTAAATAAATTTAGGATTATAAATGTAAAGCCAAAACGAATATGAAGACAGTTAAATACGTTGTTTCGATAAACTGTTTACTTTTTTATTATTTTATATTGGATTGAAATTAAATTGCCACCCAACTTCCAAACTATTCAATTAAAATAATCCAGTAGATATATGAAACAAATATATCAATTATTACCTATCATAGTAAAAATTAAGCAGTTATCAAACCACTTAACCCATTTATTCCTCGATTGAGATTTTCAGTTAATATTTTCAAACACCTGCTTCACGTCATCTTCTAATCACAAGAGTGAGCGATATTAAGAGTCAATATGTGGTAAAGGTAATATTTTAATCTGTTAACCGGACAAGACGCATAAATGCGTCAGGCGTAAACAATATCGGTTACGGGTAGGACATATGAATACGTCCTCGAAAATTAATTTACGCCCTGGAACGGACGGGACGTATATTTCCGTTCGACTATGATATTACGTCGTCCATGCGTGTCTCGACATGAATCGACATGCGTATGGAATCAGAACAATTTCGCTATCGTGAGTGATAGACGTGTTTTGTGTGACCAGTGACGAGTATGTATTTACACTTACCACCTATTTTATCTATTTAATTAAATGCTTACATAAAATGGCTATAAAAATATTTCAATCATTTATTATTTTTATTTCCAATCTTTTCATAAAATTTTTTTTAGTGTTCATCAAAGTAAATGAGAGCGATATCGGTGATGATGAATTCAATGTACCGGCAAGTAAAAGAAGGAGACGTATTATGAGTTCGTCAGGGAGTCATCTAATAATGATTCATTTTTATTAGAGTGTATAGAGCAATTAGTTGATAACAATATCGTGAACCCAAAGCCATCAACAAGCAGCTCTACACCTAAACCATCACGTATAGTGGAAAGGCATTTTCCAGAGCAAATGAAAAGCTAAATCCTGGAAATGTCGAGTGTGTTACAAAAAGGTGCTAGAAATCTACTTACTGGTGTCCGAATTGTAATGTAGTATTATGTATTAATAATTGTTTTAAAATGTATCACACAGAAAATGAGTTTTGAATTTTTATATGTACCTATTGTGCAATTCTATTTTGTTTACTTGCTTTTACTTGTTTTGCGATTCCTTTTGTACTTCAAAAATATGAATAAACGATATATATTTCATAGTTTTTCATTTATTGTATGTATAAATAAAAATATAGAAATATGAAATGACGGTCTCCGGGCGTGACGTATTGACATGTCCTAGCGAAACAATACGCGCCCGCTACATGTTGCATAATTCGAACGGAAACTCCCCGGTTAGTGGGTTAATAGTATTATAATTTTTGCGTCAAGTATACAAATATTCTGTTTGTAATTGCTTACAATGTTAAGCATATTTAAACTTAAAATAAATACTGCAAGGACGTTAACGACACCGTAATTCAATTGACATGTCAATAGGACAGTTTTCTAGAGGTCGGAGATTCGAATTCCGCTAGTGGTAAAGATTTTTAAATTCTGTATTTATTTATAATTAAAATGTTCATTTACATGATCAGTGCTTATAATATTATTAGAAATCAATAATATGAGAATTTTACGTTATATACTATAATACTAGGGGCAACAAGAGATGTGCCGTTTGCATATTGAGCGAAGCGAGCCCAGTGTAATGACTCATCGTTTCCCATTGCCTTCAATTTGATATCAGTTTTTTGACGATTATTCCTCAACAACATGACATTTTTAAATTAAAAAAAAGTCATTACCTAATGTGTCTTTTTGATTGCAAAATTTCATAATTTTCCGTCAAGTAACTTAAAAAGAAACTTTAATATTAAAATCATTGCTGTTTGTAGCCGTTTTAGCATTTCTTTTTTCACAAATTCAAATCAAATTGTTTTTAACAAATGAAGATACACTGACAGCAAATAAGTATCATGTCAATTTATCCTGATATTAATTCCCTTTATTGTAATTTCAGAATACGAAGATATTTAGCGGTAGAGAATCTGATACATGCTATTTTAAAGGACATTTACCATTTTCGACATATCGCAGCTACTAATGACTATATGAATTGATAACGAAACGATAGAAATAGTACTTTGATCTCGTCCCAGAGAACGAAACGTGAACAACAAAATAAAGCCGATTTCGCAGTTTGTATTCAGCAGGGAAAAGAAATTTTGCACATTTTTGGACTATGAACATCCGTATGTATTTTAGCACGTTGGTTCCGTTCCGTTCCGTTTGGTTGGCGTGTTTTTCGTCCTATCATCACGAAAATTGGCAGGCGTGTTCTTTGAATTATTTGAATTTTTATATCAGCATGTAGCAGGAGCAATTTCTATCCGGTCGCCACTAAAATTGGTGATAATGTTCTTTGAGTTATTTAACTTTTTTTATCTGGCCATTTTTTTACTGGGAGGAAAAATCCAAAACTCTTAAACTGGAATAACTCCGTTGTTATTTGGTGGAGCCAAACTTCGTTCGGTAGTTATGTACCTACATACATACATAGGTATACTTATTCCTTTTTGGAAAAGGGACTTAATAATCACCGTAGGTACCTACCACAATTCATTTTCTCTTGCCAGCAGGTAACACATAAATTTCGGGTTTTGTACATAAAAATGATGATTTGTGACTCGTTTTTTAAAGACATGAGTCGGAAATGTTCGTTATTCACCGGCTACGGACGTCCAGTGTTCGGAGGTTACTGGTGTGGCGGTCATATTTGGTTCATTGGTGAAACATCGTAACCACTGCATCTCGTGAAATCCACTATAAATAATTTCCCAACTTTGTCTCATCCCCTAACGTACTGAGGTCTGCTGTTCACAGAACGACTAGTATATTTACTAGTATATCCCATCCTATTGGATGGGATGAAAGGCGTAAGATCTATCGTAACGGTAGCAAACGGAGGGACAGCTTTCAGTTCTGTCACTGATCTTTTTATCTGTACATCTAATTTTTATCTGACTTAGCTTTTATCTAAATCATAAAAAATAACATAAGTAACATAACAAACAGCTACTCAAAAGATAAAATAATACACATCTACACAAATTTCTTAACTTTATATTTAACTCGTTCAAATTAAGATGTATTTGTTCCGTGTGCGGAAATGAAATATTGTAGTAATCTGCTGCCTCGTGCCGCTATCTGTGAACAATTGTGTTTAATTGATTTAATACATCAATTCAGTCACAATTATTCTTAGTTACAAGGACAGTAATAAATATATAGAATCAATAACTTCATATGAAGATATTTTAGAATATATAAATCTTACGATCTTGAGTGGGGTAGTTTCGGTCTTAAATCCAAGTGCGTATACAAATTATTAACGAATACACTGCTTAACTGTATTACATGCTTGCTTTTCCATATTTGACATCATATATTTTACTGTAACCGTGTTCACAGAAGAAAAATCGAATATCATCCACCTCTATTAACGGTTCCTTAATGGACATAAGACTAAAAAAACTATCACATTGTAGAACCAGTTAATGATAGAAATAAAATAGATAAGATTATTATTTTTTACTAACACTACAGAAGATAAATCATTATGATTTTTAAATAACATAACATTTTTTATTATTTAGGGCAAACAATGGTGACATCGCATTCACAAAATTTTGTAAGAAAATAATTAGCTCACACGACAATGAGTCTTGAAAGTAAGAGTTTTAAGTGTTGATCTCATTTAACATATTAATTTTTAAAACTACAACATTGTTATGTTTATTATTTTGTTTTTTAATTTAATTCTATTAATATCTTAACTAAATCCAAGTGTCTGGACTAAGCAACTGTAACTATATAAATATATAGTACATATAATAAGTTTTGAAGAATGAGAAAATCTCATTATTTTACAGGACATTGGGATGAAGTCATTATTATGTATAGCTACTTTTTATTGAGTACACTGAGTGAAAGAAAGTGCGATTCTAAGTCTTTTCTGCCATTTCCTGTTTAGTATGCTTCTTCTTCTTATTCTTTTCGGGAGGTGACAACTATTTCAAAATCTGCTCATATTTATAGCCTAGTGTGACCTTTTCCCATCGCAATCCTGTTTGTTTCTGGTAATAATTAGAACTTTATAATAATTTATTTAAATATAGTTTTAACTATATTTTTGAACAGGACAGCTGTATTTCATTATATCTGTATATAAATTAAATTATATTTCCTACACATGTATTTATGTACGAGTATGTATTGTTATCATTATCTTATAGTAATTTTTAATCATTCATCAGAATAAAAATTGCAAATATCTCTGCATACTTTTAAGAGCTAAGCGTTTAATTACAGTGTCACGTACACTCCAGAAGCAACTTGCCGAGATAACATTATAGCCGGATAAAATATTATGTTATTGTAATTGTTATAATGTTGTATATTATTTTGTCTGTCAAAACACATGTCGTGTTCCTTTTTTCACATTCATTTTCTTATCTTATTTTATAGTCTTATACTATTATTATCCAGGATATATCATCTAGATGATAGATTATCATGTGTAAAACACAAACCAGATATATCTCAAAGCTTATATTATGTTAGGTTATTGTCGTCTGTGTTTGAGATTTGGTTTTGTTTCATAATTAGTACGAACCTTATGTAAACTATGTACAAGAGTATTCAGAATAATAATGCAGCAGTTGCTGTCATTCAAACTGTGTAATGTAAGTTTCTTGAACTAACTCTTATACATATTTGTTTATTTTACAAAATTTCATTGTAATATTATTATTTTTTTTTTTTGTAATATATTAAGGTTGTTTCTAAATAATGATACTTATTTATTCTAGCATTTCGAAATTACATCAACAAAAATATTATATAAAATTTTATCGTGCTAAAAATAGAAAAACTCGGAAATTCGTGTTTTATTACTTATCGTTTAGATTTTTAAGGCGATATAAAAGTAATTAGACATTACAGGGAATATACTCGTAAATATATCAAGTACAGTGTATAATCTACACGATAAAATATTGTTCCATACTTATCTCAAACGACAGCTTAAATCGTATATTAAATTTAATAATAGAAAACTGTCATTGCTTGGTTAGGTTAACTATTTATTTTTTGGAAATAAAAAAGTTCTAACTAGAGACTACAACAATCACAGTAGATATTCTTTATCCCCGCCTCAGTTAGTTAGTTTGAAATATTGAGGTAATTAATTTTTTTAAGACCTTGCAGTTTAACTAAAGCAGTTCACTCCAAAGTTTTTCATAATTGGAAAAATTCTTATAGTAGAGGATGATTATTATAAAATTGAATACAATTAATTATGTAATTAAATTAGGATGAACGTTATATACCAGAAGACTACAGATAGATTATTGTGTTTTATATAGACTTAATATAAATTAATGCAAAGTATTTCATTTATATGAAACATATTTTTTCTTTTTATAACCAAAAATGTTTTTTTTTCACTTTTCTAAGCTTATCTTCATAAACTAATGAATATCAAATAAATACTCCGTCTTGTCCCGTTTCCCGATAGGCGGGGTGGTATTCCACAGTTTAAAAGTATGTGGATCTGGTTACTATGTCTACACTGCTTGAAGTATTTAAATAGAAATACGCGTTATTATCTCTCCTTTAAACCTTTAGGGAGTTACGTAAAGAAATAAATAATAATAATTAAAATACGTGTATTAAAGGGAAGTAAATAACATCTCCTATAAAATGGTTAATTTTACAATTATGCTTAATAACAAGGTTAAGATGTGTTACTTTTTGAAATAAATACTCGAAATAATTTAAAATTGAAATTCTGTTGTCGTTTGAAACTAATCTATGAAACTCTCAAACACATGCCCTGTAAACTTAAAAATGCAAATGGGTGTGACGTTTTTATATTATAGTTTAACAGAGTTTGAGTGTCATGAATGTGTTTATTATTAATACTACCATGTTGCTGTCCCATTATTATTAGCTATTGTTTATTTACATAAACATACATTACATCCGTACATACGTATTACGTACATACTCTTAAAATCTATGAAGTATTTGTTGCTTAGAATGTAAACTTTATTACTCATAATTATTATTGTCAAGTATAATTCATAAGGAAATCTTATCTTATCATGTATTGACATGAAAGTATCATATTTTCAAATAGTTTTATGGAACTTTTACAAAATTATTATATGATGTATGAGTTATGCCAAATTTTGGGTCAGACGGTTACTCGACTTTATAGTATATTTGCTTCATCATTATTATTAACCTTAAAAATATAAATACGCTAAGTATTGATATTATATCTATTGTCATTTGTATATGCCATATCAGTTTATTCATATGAGGTGGTCTTCAAAGCTTAAAAGCTTGACGTAAATATAATAATTTAATAAATTATTGACTTATATAAAAATATGCGTTTCTTAATATCCACATATTTAGTTATTGATTTCTATTTATGACCGTAGTAACTGAGGATTAATACTTTGTAATTTATTGTGAATATAAGACGAATTGAAATCAATTGTTTTCAGGTAACAGGAGGGAGGTAAAATATTACTATAATATTTCATAGTGACAGAAAAAGAACATCTTGTAATTTGAAGGATTAAAATTATTTAAAATGAAATTATGTTGGCGTGGCGATTATATTGTGGCATATATATAAATTTATTTATTCTACTATCAACACTTTGCACTAAATCAAAAAGAAACTATATAAATAAGGAATTTTAAAACGAAAAAAAAAAATCATTTTTTTACATATACAGTTTTGAACAAGAAAAAACACTTAACCGTAAAAGACAAAATACTTTTAATGTATTATGTATCCTCTACTAAACACAAATGCATTACTAAGTCTAAATCTGGCTCATATCCTGTAATCGTCGAAGAATAAAAGGGACCGGAGTTGAAAAAAAGATTAGTAAATTCCGTCCACTTAATAAAATAACACAAATAAATCTTGCTCATTCTTTCCTGGCCACTGTATAGAACAGTAATTAATTACCTTCCCCGACTAAGTCGTCTATACGAAATCAGTGACTGCTTTTAACTTTTTTGAGATAACCAAATTAATTCATTACCAAATAGTTTACATTATTGACATTTGAAGAGCGCGTTTTACATTTTTTCGGTTAATGAACATGGATTATAATTTAAACATATATTGCCGATTTTTGTAAGTTATCTTAATATCTTCTATAATGTCGATTTGAATTATTATGAAACATAAAGATCAATCTATATTGTATGATAAGGATCATATGTTAAGTAATAAGGATTACGATTCTTATAATATCAATTAAGAAAGAAAGCTTCCTGGTTACCGTCACCGTTATCGTTACCTAGATATTTACATCCAAAAATGATCATTCCATGTCTATATCCCCCGATATATGGGACCGATGTTCTTATTTCATAAACAACCCCAACGATGTTCTTTTCTATGAACAACAGCTTAGCACTTTTTCTAATCGCATTATTTTACTAGAAAAATTCAATCAGGTGAATGTTCACATATTTTTATTATAACTGATATATTTTATAGAAACTGAAAATGGAAAATGGAAAATAGATATTATATATATAATAGAAAATTTTAACTTAAGATTAAGAAGACTCGGAATATAATATATATTTCAGCTTTCAACCTTGACAAGTCAACTGGACAAATATGTGATGAACTTCGACTTTAAACCCACTCAAACCTCACGCTCTAAAACGACACTTAACAATACCCAATACAATGAAGAATCAATTAAGTAATAAATTCTCTAATCGCAAAAAGTCACAATCAGTCATTTCATTTTATTAAGCCGACCTCACCAGGCAAAGTAATTAATTACGCGTAGCTGGTTTTGTAGCGCCCATGAAGAAAATGAGCCAGATTTATTGTTTGGGACACTTTAAACTTGTACGACAAAGTGGACTACCTACCTATTTTATAATTAGAGTATTCTTCAAGTTTTGTTTACTTGTGTATATTAAATAAGAAGGTTGGGGTTGACATACTTTCACGGATCTAAATATAAACTTTCGGACGGAATCTATTACATAAACAATTTGTAACGCCATGAAATATTCTTTAAAGGTGTAATTGAATTTGGAAAACATCTGTCCTATATTTTATCGACGATGGTGAACCTTCCTTTAGTGTTTTGTATTTGCAACCTGCAAACTGGGAAACCGGCCTCAGCATTTTTTTCATTTTTTACATTTCGGTCTGTACTAGTGGAATGTCAATGCACCATTTTTATCGCACGCATGTGAATCTCTGCGCTAGTGAAATATCAGTCACTATTTCCCAACAAAGTTTTGATAGCCGGTACTAATCAAAACCTAAAGGATTTTTATTTTATTTCTTTACCAGTTCCATTGAAACTGTCAATACATACGAGACTACGATTATCTAAATGTTAAATGTTTTCACCGCCGTATATACATACCTTCTTAACAATTAGATATGCTTAGATAATAAATATAGGGTATAAACTATAAACATAAAATGAATGCCTGCTGGAAGGATCATAGTCAATCCGTAACTGTTAGTGTGAATTTGTTTTGAATAACTAAAATCTTAAGTGAATTGTCATTCAGTTATTTCAAGATTCTCAAAAATAGTGTTTTTAAATAGATAATACTTTTAAATTTTTAAATTCAGATAATCACATAAATGCACATCGTGTAGGTATCATACATTTTTGTACGAAATATATCAATAGAAACAAGCGTCAGTAGCTGCAATATGTCGAAGATGCAGAATGTCCTTTAAAATAGTATATATTAAATATCTACTATAAAATATCTTAACCATTCTGAATTTTTAATAAAGAGAAATAACATAGGGAGAAATTGATACGACACATATTTTCCATTATAATTAAAATTAAAATTAAAAATAATAAATAAAATTTACGTTAAAATCATTGTATTTTAATATAAAAGTTTAATGAAAAACACATTTATCAATATAAATGAAAATAAATCATGCTCCTTAATAACAGTATTATAGCAAGACAACCTTTAATAAGACCCAACATCAGAATAGAATAAAACATTCATTTCATTGGTAATAAAGATAGGAATATGGTCCGCATAATACGACCTGACCCAACAATACTAAGGAAGGAATATACCAAAATCTTGTTCTCTCATTGATGACGATTTAAGAACCCATTGTGGGTTTACTATATTTATGATTATATTTAATAAAAATATTATAATTACCTACTGTGTATATGAAACAAACGATTTTTAAAAAATATAGAATAAAAAAATCTTCGAGCCTGTCACAGCTCGAACCTTCGACCGCTTTAAATCCGTCTTGACGCTAAGCCATTTAGGCTACCGTATCGTTGTCATATTTACCAATTTGCAGTATTTATTTCTAATTTAAATATGCTTAACATGGTTAAAATGCTTATAACAAATTCAAATCAAATACGCAAAAATTATAATACTACTTATTAAGCTATTACCTTTATCTCATATACATATGTCAAGGGTAAGTTTTTTAAGAGCCCTCAATCTTACGATTAGATGCAGATGTTAAGCAGGTGCTTGAAAATATTTAAATTAGAGTTAAATGATTTTATATCTGCAAAATTTTTAATAAGTAAAGTTTATAATATATTTTATAATAAACAATATATAAATTTGTATTATCACAACCATACCCAAGAGATATGGATTATTTTAACGACATGGTAATTTATTTCAACTTATATCAAAAAGCTATCACAGATTTTATATTTTAAGATATTTCAATATCAATCCAATAATTAAATGTCTTCATATGTGTTGTATAGGTTTACATTTTCAATCATAAAATTATTTAGAGAGCAGCTGCCAACAAATTCTAAGTCAGCCTTTTAATTAAGACGTGTTTCAAGGAATACATTTTATACGAGTAAAATATGCCCGCATTCAAGACATATCTTGAGTGAATTTAGAACTGTGTGCCTAGCAGCCAATCTAAACAAATCAGCCAAAGATGGGGTGTCAATTAATTCTTATAAACTCTGTAATTTTAACCTTAAGGAGAATTATAATTATCACCTAATGTTTTTCTCTTCCTGTTTACTTATTTATTTCATACAATAAACAAAGGGTTATTTTATATACCATGATATAGATGGTAATTGAAGAATCAAAAGTTTAGTTTGTTGCTAACTGGAAGAAGCGGTAGCATTATAAACTGAAGATTTCTAAAATCAAGTTTGAAAACGAGTTGTAAAAAACTATGTATTTTAATATTCTTAATAAATGATAATTTCTCAACTCAGCGTGTGATCAGCGAATTTACTTAGAGAAGATAAGGAGGTACTTGTATTTAAATCTTAATAGGTTATTAAACGTGGGAATTATATATCTAAATGCAATGTAAACAGGCCTTATGGTTTATAAAAAATATTATTTCATTTAATATTGAATATACTTAGAAAATAAATAATTCAAGGTGAAGATTTAAATATGAAAAAAAATTAAAATACGAATAAAATGTTTATAGAAATAATAAATATAATTACTTGATTAAGAGATTCAGGTGATTATATTTCTGTTTTGTGTAAAATATTTTTATTACATTAAATGTATTTTCTATGAAACCCATTTAAAGTTTAAGTCCAAAAACCAATAAGAAATGATTAATGTGGCTTTACCGAAAAGTGCTTTCGCTTAGCCCGATTGCGAGGGCAGCGTCGAATGAAACCTTCTATATAAATAATTGATATTGGCAATGTGAAATTTATCACACACAGACCGCTGACAGACTTTAAAGCTACAGTAACAAAAGAAATACCATATAGCTTATGTGGATATGGTTTTAAATCATTTTATAGGTACGTTAATTTGTTATTGTCTGCAAGCATTAGGTTATAGAAATCAGTTTTTCATAGCAGTTTCCAATAACAATACAAAACTTTTACTGCTACTAAAATAAGTCTAGTGGAACTAATTTATAACATGTACAGAAATTAATTTCTTTTTATGTTAGCTTTTAATTTATCAAGAGAATTTTCTTTTCATTGAAGATATATTTATTTGGTGCAGCATCCAGACACCCCTCCCTAAACAAGCCAGACGTGAAATTCGGCACTTCGATTTACGATTTCTCTTCGCAAATATTAGATTGTTGGTATCCAAAGATACAAATGAAGCAACGCTGTAAAGTAACCATCACTATATCAGAATTTTAAGTTGTTGTTATATGATATGTATATTTCTATAAACAGAAGTTAAAATAAAAAATAATATATAAATATTTATAATTATTTATAAATTACCTAAAGTTATATAAAAAATAATGACAATGTAATATATAATGTAGCATAGTATGTGGAATGACCCCAAAATAAAATACAAGGCGGTTAAATAAATCAACCGCTACAAAGTACTGTGTTCCATTTTATCTAATGTATATTGTCTTCGAGAATACAACGTTAGTTAGTATTTTATAGTAATTACTTATCACTAATACATTTAAAAACAGAACCGAAACACTATGATTACATTAGAATTAACTCAATTCTTTAAATTTGATTAATTTGTCTACAATGTTATTGATAGTTGTAGGAAAAATAAGTTGGGGAATAATAAGTATTTTCGTTTTTTCTAAGGTTCAATAATTTCCCCCCAAAATTATTGATTCAATAACAATGATCACTTATGTACGTCAAATGGGAGTTGCGGGAGGACCTATTTTGTTACCATATTTATTGAAATAAGCCCTTCTTTAAAAACACTCTCCATTTAAAGTTAAGGCTAGATTAGTTTCAAATACCGTCTAGTCTGAGAAGAACGACAAAACAAAACTATCAATTCAATAATCCGGCTTAATGATTAGTTAATTATAAGGAAAAAATAAATCCGTTTCTAGCAGAACACCAAACCACCAGTCAGTAAGCGTAGCACAAAATTTGTTTAAGCGTTTTCGATCAGTTTGTGAAGTCAAAGATAAATCTCGCTCTGATCGCCCAGTTACATAATCTTGACGGCGTTGAACAAGTAGAGTAAGATCGACGTGTGAGTAGTTACGGTATATCTCAACATCTGAAAATTGACCATAGAACAAAATGACACGTTTAAAAAAGACTGGCTATACAAAAAGACTTGATATATGGGTACCACATGAACACCGAAAGAAATTTAGTGGATCGCATACTAATTTACGATTCTCTCTTAAGACAATGAAATCGATCCACTTTTAAGGGATTGATCACTGCTGACGAAAGATAGATCACCTAACATAAGAATGTAAGAAAAATTAGAGGTCAAAAGTCGATCAAGCTGTACAGTCTATTGAGTGATGTTGAGTGTATGGTAGGATTGAAATGGAATCATTATGAGGTTATTACCATCCATTCGGATTTCTGCTGTTGATATTTGATGAGACTTAAGTGAAAACCTTGAATTTCTGTATAAATAGGTATAATACATTTTATATTTCCTATAAATTTAAAACATCTATACTAATATCAAGAAAATATTAGATAAAGAGGTACAGCTATTATGAATATAAAGGAATAATTTTTAATTTCGTATTTATGATAAAATTACTTTAAGCCGCTGTAAATAAAACCATTAAGAGTAACACTACAATCTTATATGTACATTTTAAATCTATTTTGATACTTAAGAACAGTTGACAGTAAAAATTAAATTTACCAACAATTATAGAACCTTTTTAATGAAAAATTTTTTTTAAGAAGAAACAGCTATATGTTATTGTTATTGATTACACAGGCACACAAAAAAAAACTAAAATTAGTTTTTATTGTCATATTCGGTTTCACCGATCCCAAAAATCTAAGAATAATGGGGTCTCCCCTCTGGTTCATGATTTTTTTTTGTGTGCTTGTGTTATTATTAATTTAATTATATTTCACAAATGTTATCGCAAATACCAAAATGTCGCAAAAAACTAAAATACATAAGTTGAAAATTTGTATTAGTAAGGCATATTTCTCTATCCTATTTATTTATCCCGTTATACTTAAAAGATTCTCCAACATTTTGAATAGACAAAGTCCTCACGTACCTTAAATAACTATATAATTACTACACTAGTTCTAATATTATAATACCAAAAATAAATTATTTAAGTATAATATTTACTATCATTGTCATTTCATTATTCAATGACCCACATTTCACCATGAGGTATGTTCATGAGTTGTCAGTATCTTCAGTATACAATATCGATAGCAATATATTTTTGCCACAAAGGTCTAAAAAGAGCCCTTGGAATAAGATATTTAAGGTAATTTTACAGAGACCCTTAATTCCATGCAGCGATATACCGTATATAAAGAATAAAAATATACTTAAGAACAAGTTACTTACTTAACTTCACGCCATATACCTTGAGGGGTAGCCAGAGAGGACGGAGCGCCAAACGCTACGGTTCCTACATACCTCTTTCGACTCGGCCACAGACATCAACCTCTTCGTACATGCTCTCCGGGGAGTCCTCATGCTTTTTACGTGACCTTCCTCCAGTATCATAGACACTATGTTTTCGAAGGTCACTCGAAGCCTCCCCCTGTCTCTCTTACCGCTCACTTTTCCTATATAAATCTTTTTTACCATTCTTTCAACACTCATTCGTTGGACGTGCCCAAACCATCTGAGTACGTTCTTTTTTATTCTCACTGTGACATCTTCGCTAGTACCTGCCATTCTGTGGATCTCTTCATTGCGGATTCGGTCAGCTTAACTGACTCCGCAATACTCGGCGAAGAGATCGCATCTCCACAGCATTTATCTTTCTTACATTCTTCTTCTGTGTTACTCACGTTTGGCTGCCGTATAACAGCGTCGGTAGCAAAACTGCATTGTGTACAGCCAAACGGGCAGTTATGCTGACGTTTCGCCGTCTCAACAATGCAGCCAAAACACCGTTAACTCTATTACCGGCAGCAATATTTAGAATAAATATCCGATGACTTAAATGTGATAGCGAACACGAGTACTAGTAAATGTAAAATGAAACAGGTCAAGAGCTAATTCCGTCTGGACTGGATCTGTAAGAGTCTCGTCATGACCTGATCAGTTAATCCGGAGAAGAGTTTATAATATCTGATCAATTTATTTTCTAAAGTTAAAGTTATGTTATAGCTTTTTTATTTATCATACATATGTTCATTTATCAGCATAATTAGACATGTTCTTTTATTTGTTATAATATATTTTAAATATAGTAAAAAGAAAATTATATTATGGATTAGTCGTATCTTTTCTTCCATTAAGTAACTAGGTAACTTTGGAGTTTTTGGTTCATCTCAATAGAAATTAATTTGAAAACATCATTTAAACTAAGATTTTATGTTTTAGAGAAGTAGTGCCTAAACTTTCATCGACCGTTTTATTTCTGCAGTAGTTATAATTTCGTTACACATATAAAACAGCATTGGATTTATGACAATATTGAGCTGTCGCCATTATCTCTCTTCTCTCCAAAGAAATGGACAGCATCATCAATCAACAGCTACTAACGTACCTCGAGGATAACGAGCTGATCAATGACCAGCAATATGGCTTTCGAATTTGGCGATTTTCCATTATATCTTATGTAACGTTGGAAAGCTGTTATTGACACCAAGGGAGAGGATATGGTGAAAGCCTTTGATCGTATATGGCACAAGGGGCTTCTTCCGAAGCTAACTTCCTATGGGTTTTCCCAGAAAAGATCACCAGCTTTCTCACTGGGCGGATCATACTGTTCGTTCTCGTTTGAATGTCTGTTGATATAACATGTACCTGGTTTTGTATGAAAAATTATTACTATAATTGCCACAAATTAAAGACCTTTTAACTTCCGTCAAATCGGTTTGTCATTAAATGATAATGATAATTAGATCCATACACAATTATTACAAGTTATTTGTCTCTATGTATGTATATATATATAGTTTATTATAGTATAATTACTTACATCATAAATACACTGTTAATGGACTTTTTGTCACTTCATTACTACATACTATAATAAAACTTAAACAGTGAGATTAATATAGAAATTTATTAATATTACGTAAACCTATTATGGTTAGGAGATATACTCGTATATAGAAATATAACAAGCTAGCTACATACTATAAATATATAATTTTAACGGTTATAAAACAATACAAGTATTTTCAGGCTATTGTTAATAGAAAGAATGAGAATTATAGCAGCAAAAACTGTAGCTGTATTTTATTCACTCTATGTTTTTTCACAAGAAATATGCTATATACGTTTATTTCCTTTTTAAAAATATATTCTCTTTGCAAATTAAAGCTTAGTAAACTAGCTAATAACGAACTTACAGAATATTTACTGGTTATATAATTATTAAAAAAGGTGACATTAATACTTTTTATAATTAAAAATATGTTATCATATTTAATAAATAATGAATATAAAAAACTTTATTTAAAAGACTTTAAGAACTTACACCAACTTAGATATTTATATTTATGTCCTAACTAATTAATATGCTCAAAGAATTTTTCATTGAGATTGCGCCGACGACAAATAATTGACATCAAACCAGATGATGGTGATTAATTATTTCCTAATTATTTTAATAGAATACTGCATATAAAAACTAACGCTATTTATTTTAAATATATAAACAACATAACAATTTATTTAATGAAGTAAAGTGCTTTTCTTTGTTACATCAAGTAAAAACAAATCAAAGTTATTCAATACGGAGGAAAGAATTCACTTAATCAAAATTGTGGTTGGTGCAGACTGCATAGTTCTTATCGCATTGTTATTATGAACTTGGTGAATCAAGGAAACCGGCAACGCACTGCTTCTAACGCGAAGTCTAATGTAATAAAATTTACATTATACTAAAACTTAGTTACATCTTAAAAACCAGAATCTTATCTTCTATTTCTGTTTTGATTCTAATAATTCCTGGTCAGCTTATAAATATATTTGTATATGTTATGTATAGAACGTTAAGTTTTATGAGAATTGTTAGCTTAATGGGCCACTCAGAAAGTTAATGTTCCAGAAACCATACAATACCTTTCAGACTATACTGTTGGTTAGAAAAAAGTCTATATTCTTGGTTAAGAAAAAATAATTAAACCAGATAGAAATTATACTTATAATGCCTATTTTTAATGCTTAAAACTGTTAATTTATTTTTTAAGGTAAATATTATTTATCATAAAAATTATTATAAATGTATACATATTTATGTTTTTTATTTAGCGATATAATATTTTTTGAATTAATTCCAACTATTTGTAACGTGAAATAACCTGAATATTGCAGGATAAATCATAGGAGGTTTTCTGTACTTTATTTTTAAATGTTTATAATACCTTTAAGGTCACGATCGAAATATATCCACAATATCACTTTCATTTCTTCTTACTACCAACCAATCAAGTTTTTATAATATATAATAAGCATGAAGAAGGCTCTTAAGGAATCATTCATTCTTTTTTTCTTCAAATACATAGAAATACCAGTATATAATTTTTAATATGAAATATACATTCAAGATAACAAGCGCTTCATATAATAACAATTTTAATGTAATGAATGCAAGATTGCTTACTTGCCTCAGAGCTCTGTAAGTATAGCTTTGACATTAATTCCTTCCATACAATAAAAAAATGAAACATATAAGAATGTCTTTGTTTCTTGCTTATAACTCATAGTTATAATATCTGTTTAAAATGACCTTTCCACGTAAAGCAATATTTTTTATTAAATAGAATGGTTTTCTTCCGAAAAAAAAAATACATTATTGATTAGTCGTATATTTTCTTCAATGTGTAAAATATATAAATTAGTAGCTAACTTTTGAATTTTGATTCATTGCAATAGTAATTAATTTGGAAACATCAATTAAAATAAGATTTTATATTGTAGAGAAGAACCTAGTGCCTAAACTCTAAATTTCTTGCGTCGACCGTTTAATTTCCGCAGAAGTTATAATTGTTGTACATATAAAATAGTTAATTTAAGTGGATCACCAGCTTTCTCACGGTTTTTTTTTCGGACCCCCGTGAATGCTGTTATCCCCAAAGCTGCGTGTTGTGCTATCTGTTCCTCAATGATGTGTTGGATATTTCCAACATACATTGGTATGCGGATGACATCTCTAGGAACCGTTCGATTTGTCGGGAACCCGGTGCTCTGCGAACATCTGTACTGAACCACGTCTTTATGCAATACCTGTGCGTCTTCTACCGTATTTACAATAGTAAGAGTTCCAAAACGCTATTACATCTGATGCCTGCCTTCAAATTTCAACACCGCACATCACGTCATCGCCTGCAATACTATCCGTACTATCTAGATGCGTGGTGATCTTCCACTATACTGTTTTCAAGAACCTTTCTTCCACGTACCACAACAATGTTTATTCGAACGAACTCCCTTCGACGGTATTTCCAGATTTATACGAAATGGGTACCTTCAAAAAAGGCGTATACTCCCACCTACAAGACCAGCAACGCTGTGAATCCTCGGAGGTTAAAAGAGTTCGTGGGCGGCTGTGAACACTTGTCATCGGTGATCAGCACACTCGTTTGCCCTCCTTTAACATAAAAAAAAAAACTGTATCAACAATTATATTGTAATATATAATAATAATATTCTTTATTATCGATAGGTTAAAAAAACATTTGTAACGAATAAACTTTTTTTATTATTAAATGTCTGGGCGTTGGGTATCTGAGGCTCAGTCGGCCAATCCTTCCTTTTATTCCACTGTTATCAGATATATTCACTCAATATATCAATCACAGTTTGATTAATTTCACTAATTATTCACGGTACACGAGAATGAATGCAAATTCACAAACACATTCTTCTATGTCGTCTTGCAGTCGAATGTCCGTTAATACAACATGCACCTGGTTTTATATAAATGTCTAATTACTAAAATTGCCACAAAGTAAAGACTTTTTAACTCTCATCAAATTGATTTGTCATTAAATGATAATGATAGTTAAGTCGATACAGAATTATTACAATTAGTTTCAGTTTCAGGATTCAATTGTGCCTTTGTGAATATATATAATTATAGTAAATTATACTATCTCCTTACATCATGAACAAAAACACTGTGAATGAACTTTTCTGTCACACTTTAAATCTCAATCTTTAGGCATCCCAACTACATAGATTGAACTTTATTCGAACATAATATAATATAACTTAAATATGTAGTTTAATTAGTATAGAAATTTATTAATGTTACGTAAACCTATTCTGATTAGCAAATATATATAGAAATATACTAGTTATATATATTCACTTTAAAATTTTTACGGTTTATTCTGACTATATTACAACTCGGTGAATAATGCTATAAAACAAGACAAGTATTTTCAGGCCATTGTTAATTGAAAGAATGAGAATTAGAGCAGCAAAAACTGTAGTTGTATTTTATTCACTCTATGATTTTTTTGCAAACAATATACTTTGTATGTTTATTTCCTTTTGAATAATGAAAAAATATATTATCTTTGCAAATTAAAGCTTAGTAAACTAGCTTATTAACGAACTTAGACAATAATTACTGGTTAAATAATTATTTTAAAAAATTACATTAATACTCGTAGTTTTTATAATTAAAAATATATTATATTATAATATTTAATAAGTCATGAATATAAAAAACTTTATATAAAAGACTACTCGGCTCTTCTGCAATGTAATCTGATATAGTGAGTTTTATTTTACAGAGCTGCTTTGGTAACTCGTAGATCCTACATCTGTAGATACTTACAACCTAATATTTGGAAAGAAAAATCGTAAATCGAAGTGCCGAATTTCACGTTTGGCTTGTTTCGTGTTAGGTGTCTGGATGTTGCACAGTTGTATTTTAAATGAAATGAAAATTCACTACATAACTACTAAAAGATAATATTTAAGTAAATATTTTGCTGCACATTTTATATATTTGTTCCATTTGACTTATTAAAATACTTCAGTAGCAGTATAACGTAAAAGTAGCCTTGTATTGTTGTCGGAGAAACTGCTATGAAAAACATATCTGATGATTTTTCGTAGTAATTAATAAATTTATCTGTAATAAGAATTAAATCTATATCCATATTATATAAGTAAATGAGGACATTTATTTTGTAACTTTAGTTTCAAAGTCAGTCAGCGTTCTGTGTGTGTTCATGTGTTATTAATTTCATATTAGTCTTATCTATCATTTAATCGAGCCCCGCCAGTGTCAAAGATTCTATAATTTTTTTATAAAAAAATTGTAAAATAGTCACTGATATTTTGCTAGTCCGGAGAGACACGCATGAAATAAAAATTATACATTGTCATTGGCACCAGTAGAGACCGAAACGTAAACAACGAAATAAAAAGCTGATGCCGATTTCACAGTTTGGTTGTTATGCAGAAGGGGAAAGAAATATTGCACATTTTTTACTTTGAGCAAGAATATAGGGACTTATCAATGATAAGTAGGACGGGATGAAAGACGTAAGATCTATCGTAATGGTAGGAAGCGGAGGGACAGCTTTCATTTCTGTCATTCATCTTTTTATTATTATTGAATGACAACAACATTGGTTTTGACTTTTCTTTTAATACTATAAAAATAAAAAGAAAGATATTGGTATAAAACAGCTACAGAAACAAAAACAGCTACTCGTAATCAGATAGCATTAATATAAAATATTACACAATAACGCACATTGTTTAAAAATATAGTTAACTCGATCAAATTATGAGGTATTCATTTTCTACGCAGCAATGAATTATTGTAGTAATCTGCTGCCCAATTCCGTCACATCTAAACAATTGAATTCAATTATATATGTACCGAAATTACATTTAACGCAATATACTACAATTAATAATAGACTCACATTTATTACACTCGAACTACAAACTCTCATATAAAAACTTCAACCCAATTCATTTTTTAATTTTAGCTACAGAGTTTGAGAGTTTCATAATTCAGTTTCGCGCTCAATTTATAATATATCTGATGCATTTTAAAAAGGTATTAAAGGGAAATTTACTTTTTAGGTAAACTCACAAAGTAAATGCCTATTTCAATAACTTTTATTTTTATTTTCATATCTTAAATAATTTGAATCACTTCTCTTAAACAAAAGATGAATCGAATACACATTTTATTTTTAGATCAGAGACAAAATATTTTCTAAGCAGCTCGGCTTATGATCGACTAATACTTACCGCTTCGTTGGATACTGTATATACGCAATAAACAGTATTGATCTGAAGCATCCAAGCAATAGAGTCATGATAAAGACAGGCAGACGTCGCCTTAACACAATTTTTCTATGAATTAATAATTTTCTTCCACGACTTCTTGAAAGTGAAGTTTAAAAATTTCAAAGGTTAATCTCATTTACCTTGCTATCTTGCTTTAAATAAGGTGAGACATTTATCTCGAATTTTGATCTTTTAATATTATGACTAACTTAAAAATTTATAACATAATTGATTATACATATATTTTTTTATGTTTATAATATGTCACTTATTTTATTTTTCAATCTTATTTTGTTAATATGTGAAGTGACGTAAGTAATAATGGGTTGGGGAAAAATAAAACCATTCGTTTCACGATTCTTTTAGTGATCGGTAGCTCGTAAAGTATCGATAAAAAAAAAGCTCGTTGTCAAGGTCATATTTCATACTAAGAAATGTTTTGCATTTTTGTGTGCTGCTGTGAATTACAGGGCCTTAATGGAAGTCAACAAAGAGTACATTTTACAGGTTTTCTTTGATAAAAAAGGAAATGTTTAATAATTACGACCTTTAAGAGGTTATTTTTTTATAAAAGTTTTGACAAATAGCGGTAATTAAATAATTTTGCTAATTGAGAATTATCTATTACGTGACAATTAGTATACACCTGTTCACTTATATGTGTATAACATAGTAATCAAGTATATGTTTAAACAGGACTATGCCTAATTATATTTGAATTAATTTTATCTATTTATAAATTATTTATTTTTTCCTACATAATCAATTATAAATGGTGTGATTAAACTGTATTATTAACGATAATGGTAGTATTCATTTCCTACTCATCACTAAGATCCGAGTGGAGCAGTGACAGCACTGCACAGCACAGCACTGCTACTACAGAGTAGCAGTGCCTTAAATTCGGACCCGAGCGTACGTCCGGTTCTTGTAGTAATAACAACTAGAATTATCGCATACAATTCGATAAGCCGGCATAATGAGTAGTTTATTTATTACCTTCACGCCATATCCCTTGCGGGGTAGCCAGAGACGACGGAGCGCCAAACGCTACGGTCTCTGCATACCTCTTTCGCCTCGGCCACAGACATCAACTTCTTCATACATGCCCTCCGGGGGGTCCTCATGCTTTTTACGTGACCTTCCTCCAATATCGTAGCTACTGTGTTTTCGAAGGTCACTCGAGGCCTCCCCCTGTCTCTCTTACCGCTCACTTTTCCCATATAAATCTTTTTAACCATTCTTTCATCACTCATTCGTTCGACGTGCCCAAACCACCTGAGCACATTCTTCTTCATTCTCACCGTGACATCTTCGCTAGTACCTGCCATTCTGTGGATCTCTTCATTGCGGATTCGATCAGCTAGACTGACTCCGCATATTCTGCGAAGAGATCGCATCTCCACAGCATTCATCTTTCTTACATTCTTCTTCTGTGTTACCCACGTTTGGCTGCCTTATAACAGTGTCGGTAGCAAAACTGCATTGTGTACAGCCAAACGTGCAGCTATACTGACGTTTTGCCGTCTCAACAATGCAGTCAAAGCACCATTGACTCTGTTACCAGCAGCAATACGCCTTTCCACATCCATTTCGTATCTTCCGTCTCTGCTAAACATACTTCCCAAATATACCACTTCATTCACTTGTTCTATTATCTTATCATTCACGTTGATCTTACATTCTGTTCTTTCTTCATTTCTTTCAAATATCAGAACCTTCGTCTTATCTACATTCAGGTTAAGACCATTAATTTCACACCCATCTTTCAGAGTGGTGACCAATGCCTGCAAATTGCATTCTGATGATGCAATGAGCACTGCATCATCTGCATATAGTAAGCAATTGACCTTAAGGTCACCTACTTTCACTCCCATGTCACTATCTTTCACTCCTTGGAGACAACTATCCAAATACAAATTGAACAACCAAGCTGACATAGCGCAACCTTGCTTAACACCCGATTGGATGTCAAACCAGGGCGACATGCCAGCTCCTACTCGCACACAGGCTGAGTGATCTCGGTAAAGAGACCTTACAGCCTGTAGCAAGGGTCCGTTCACATTGTATCGGGGCAGTATCTCCCATAACTTCTTTCTCACAACCCTGTCAAACGCCTTTTCCAAATCCACAAAAGCACAGAAAACCTTTTGGTTTAGGGCCAAAAACTTTTCCGTGATCATGCGGAGGGAAAAGATCTGATCTATACACCCTCTTCCAGGTCTAAAACCTCCTTGTGCCTCCCACAACAGCCTTTCAGATCTCTCTTGCATTCTTCTCGCTAAAATTTTAGCATAAACTTCACCGCCCAAGCTAATCAAACTGATGGCCCTATAGCTTGCACAGTCTATCTGTGAACCTTTGCCTTTATACAAAGGTACGATGACTGCACTTCGCCAATCGTCTGGGACCTCCCCAGATTTCCAGCATAAATTGCATAAAAACCAGAAAAAGTCCCAGACGCGTGGCCCACCATATTTGATCATCTCGGCAGTAACTTCATCTGCTCCCGCAGCCTTACCACATTTCAGACTTCGAATCACGTTCTCTACTTCTTCTAAACTGATTTCACCATCGGCTCCATCTTGACTCAGCATTACGCTGGTAGTCAAGACCGAGGCGTCCTCACGTTCATACATCTCCTTATAGAATTCCGCCCACCGCTGCAAAACGTGTGCTTTCTCAGTTAAAATTTCACCGCTTTTCGAAAGCACCCCTTTCATTCTACAGGTTACCGAACAACCCCGGGAACCACTAACTTCTCGCCAGAAAAGCTTCGTGTTTTCCCGGAAGTTGTTCGTCAACCTTTCATCCCTTTCTCTCTCAGAATTTTCACGCTTCATCTTTATAAGTGCTTTCGTTTTGTGCTTTTGCAGCTTGTACGCTCTTTTTCTTATCTCTCTCATACTTTTATCCTTACCAGAGGCTTTATAATCCAGTCATGCTTTCTTCTTTAACTCTACAGCGTCTTTCACTTCATCATCCCACCATTCATCGCGCTTTTTTCTAAAACCTCTTTTCCTTTTACCACATACTTCTGTCGCTACTTTCACCATACCATTCCTAAGGTTCTGCCAGCATAGTTCAACAGTTTCATTTCCAGAATCATAGCTTTCAAGCTTCTTGGAAACCCTCTCTTGATATTCCTCTCTGATCGGTGGATCCTGAAGCTTCCAGCTTCTTATGCGATAATTCGACGCCAAGCTTGGACACGTCGTGCGGCTGCGCCAACCTGCGAACAAACCTCTTATTCTAGCAACGACTAGATAGTGGTCCGTTCCCAGATCAGCACCTCTGAACACTCGCGTGTCCATAACTTGACTTCGAATACGCTGGTCCACTAGGAATAAATCAATCATACTTCTTTCTTCCGCTCGCTCCCATGTGTACATGTGAATTTGTTTGTGATCAAACATCGTGTTTGCCACAAACAAATTTTTCTCCTTACAAAATTCCAAAATAAGCTTTCCAGCCTCATTTACCCTCTTATCACCATATTTGCCTAGCACGCTTTCGTAACCGCTTCGCGCGGTTCCAACCCATCCATTCATATCTCCACATACTATCAACTTAATGAGTAGTTAATAATAAGAAAAAAGGAAATTCGTAGCTGGCAAGACAACCGGTCACCGCAAGCAGCAATTCAAGTTAATTGTCTAATATTGGTATTTATATCAATAGCGACATATAAAGGTTGCATTCTGTTTTATACAAAAATAGGAAAAACATATACTAAGATTAATTATATAAAGATGTCTTAAAGGTTTTTTATACATTATTTTCATCTAAATTACTGTTTCAGACTTCTAACATGATTTACAATTTCGTCAAATTTTGCTTCAGAAATCATAGAATATAAAAAAAAATCTGAACGTGCTCCAGCCAAATGGAATTACCAATTCTGTTAATTATTAAAACGATGGCGTTAAAATTTTATCCATCGGTCCTGTGTAATCATAATTAAAATATTGTATAACAGCTTTATGTAATTATAAAAATATGCATAATTTATAAATCGTGATTTGTATTTTTTAGGATAAAATATCTGGGCATTTAGAAACTCTTATCCGTTCATACACACAATACGAAGGCAATTCTTCCTAACAAGGCCTCGATATTCGTTATGTATATATATATATATGTTTGTTGTTTCCAGAGCGCTTTAGATTTTATTTTCACGGCTGCAATTCGCAGATACGTTGAAACTTTCATGAGAAGCTTTCAATAAGTACGGCCCGAATTGGAGAATGACGTTTACTGTACAGAACTTGTATTTTATTATACACATAAATACTATATATAATAATTTATATCATTGGACAAACTCTTTCATTTTTGGAATTTAGATAAAGACTGAGTAGAGACCACAACAAACTACTAAATATTTTTTATCACCGGCTGACTTCGTTAGTTGAAATTAAGGTACTTTTATTTTTTTAAGCCTTTAAGCGAGTTGCTTTAATTAATAAAATTACCTCCAAGATTTTTCATAATTGAAATAATTTTTATGGTAGAGAACGATTATTGTAGAACAATTAACGTTGAAACATCTAACTAATATATATTAATATCAGCATTTTTTTAAGTTGTCCAGCAAAGAAACACCTTTTAAGGCTTTTATTATTTAACAATATAGGACGATGTATACAGATTTAAATAAGGTAACTTTGCTCGTTAATTAGGATGAACGTTGTATAAGACTCCAGGTGGAGTATTGTGTTCTAACTAATAATGCACTGGCTTTATTAATGTGACGTATTTGTCGTTTGCATCTTCAAATGAAAAAGCAATATAATGGAAAATAATTTCTACATTTACATTATATATAAATGTTTTTAAACCATTTCTTTATATCCCTAAGTTTATCTTCATTGTCTTGTGAGATACGGATAAAAAAAAGATTTTGCTATCAATATTAATTAATCTAATCAGTATTCATAATTATTCTATTTCTTTTCATTTGCAATACTGAAGTTGAGAGAATTTTATTTACAAATATTTTTTTGCTTTTTTATAACAATGGACCTTCATCGATTGTAATAAATAGTATTTAAAATGAACAAAATAAAACTAAAGCTGAGAAGGGTTTGTGCCTGTGAGGTGTGTTTCTCTCATATTGCCAACATATTTTTTATGGTATTTTTTTAAACTTTGTTTTAATTTTTTTTCAAACTATAGTCGGATTTAATCCGATTAAAAGGCAAAGTGTGATTACTCGTCACAAACTCATACACATGCAGTGTTACTCTTTGTACAACAATTTTAAGGATTTAAATTTCGCTCACGAGTTGTAGATATCACGTTTTACACAATAAACGACACGAGAATACTGTTTAACTTAATAGAGTAGCTGTAAAGAATGTTATTTTAATTTCCTAAAACTAGTTTACTGTTTTAAAATAAGATTTCAAATTAAATTTCATATACATGAAAATAAGAACAAAGAAGAAACAGCGACAGGAAGATAATTGTAAAATAGAAAATATTTTTATAACATTGTAAATAAATATGTTTTGTTATGATAATTTTAATTTAATTTAAAATATCCGTAAGCCAGAGAACACAGTTTCAAGTTGTGCCCGTATTGATGATTTATTAAATAATGGTAATTGGTAAATTAATTATAAATTATTTGTGCATGCTCGTACATATGTTGTTAACGGGACGTTGATATAAGAATAAAAAGTTTATTAATTTCATCTTGAACAAGAGCTACGAAAAAAAGCAAATCAAATTAATTAGGGTATGTATGCAAAAGCAAATAAATACTAAAACACATAAGAAGTTGAAATTCTGTTGTAAACTACTCTGTTGGGCTTTCGAAACCTACCTGGTTGTACAAATTAACACACAAAAAATGCAAATCCATGTGAAGTCTACATATAATTGTTTAATTGAGTTTCAGTGTCATAAATGTGTGTTGTTATTAATTGTATCATATTACTGCAATATCTTAATAGATATTACAAATTTACTAAAAAATAAGGTACATACTATTAAATTTCTCAAGTATTTGTTGCGTAAAACGTAAACTTAGTTACTTGTAATTCTTATTTTTATTTTATTCTATATTTTTTTAAATACTTCATTAACAACTTGAAATTTTAAAACAAACTTTCTTATATCCAATGATTTGGTAAGTAATGTATTGTCTTTTATTAAAATGGTTTCAGTTATAATTACTGAAACCACTTTAATAAAAGACACTATTAATTTATTTTTCACAGTGACTTATTTTTACGGTTCTAACTTAATAATTCTGCTCCACTAATATATGCGTTATGACAAATCATGTGGTCACTCGGTTTAGTATCACATTTCTCTCATGAATGTACCTCAAACAAACGTCATATTGTATGTGTTGTTATTTGTATGTGCAGTTTGTTCTTAATAAATAGTAGGTAGTGTTAAAAGATTGCAACGTTTTTATTAGTTTTTGAAACATTAGACAACAGTCTTATGAAAACCATGCAAATTATCAAAAACGTTGAAGAAGTAATATTAGACGACAAAGTCTTTAACAAACCTGACTGTTTACTTGTCGTAACTTATGATACGAACTTTCTGTGTTTCGTTCCATAATTATTCACTTTATCATAACTGTTGCATGAACAACAAGAAGCAAACTTCAGATAGATACAAATCACGAATCTGTCATTAAATATATTAATAAATTGCGTTATTTTTCGTATATAACCATTTAATAAATCAGAATCAAGAATAAAAAATATAACATTTTCAAAATCTCATTATTCGTTGTGGTAAAGGGTGGTCATTTTGTACCTCGTACTTTCTTTAATTGTCAGTATCTTCAATTCAATAAATAACCTCGATAGCAATATTTAATATTCTTCATAATGATTTTTTTAAGGAAATAACCTAATAAGAAATAACCCTGGAAATAAGATAAATATGTATTTTTAATTTTACAGACATCATCAACTCTATAAAACGATATACTTAACATAAAATCATATTTCAGCACATATTTGATGATACATGATATACAATGATACAAATGATACAATGTTTTAACAATTATAAACAACAGTAACCTTGAAACTATCCATAAATAACTTTATTAAATTCTCTACAGTAGCCTGCGATACTTTAAACGATGTTAATGCACAATTATCAAATTTAACTTGCTTATGTACATTTTATTTATTTAAGTATTGTTTTTTAAAAAAGTTTAAACATTCCTTTTTGTTGGAAGTCCGTCTGAAACGTACATCTGTTAAATATATTTCACTGCTACAACGAGTTATACCACAGCACGTCCTCAGGTAATGTTAGATATGTTAGTATGGCGCCTGTTTTATATCCGCCAACAATAAAGGTCTAATAAGACCTCTATGTTATTCTTTGTTTATTTATTATAACATTAAAATTATAAATTCTTGCAATAAGCAATGCAGTCTAAAATAATGGAATTGTTAATTGTACTAAGTAATTAATTTCTTTAGAAAACAAATAGTATGCATAGAATTTCGGGGGTAGTCAATTAAATAACACGTCTTTTAAGTAGCTCTTTTATTAAATACTTTTTTTTAGTAAAATAAGTGTTTTTTTATAAATATTTTATGAAGAATATTTACAAGTGAATAGTTATACGTACCAGCTAGCATTATCCTTACGTATTTCACAACTTCACAACTTGTTAACACCGAATTGAAGCAAGTATATATATAATACTACATTATGGATTCTTTAAAAGAGTCATTAGCAGCTATGACGGATTTATTCAACAAGAGCATGAATGAATTCCAGCTTAGCTTGCAGAAGCAACAATCACCGGGGTCAACTTCACTTTCAACTGAGTTTACTACTTTTAGAACTTTTATTCTTTCGGCACTAAACACTATGCAGCGGCAATTTGAGTTTCTAGCGAAGGAAGTAGATCGCCAGGAGATGCGAAGCAGAAGAAAAATGATATTGTTGCATGGTGTTCCAGAAGACAAGACTGAGGACCTCTCTGCTCGGGTGACTTGTCTTTTTGCTGATCACCTCAATCTTCCTAATTTCTCAAGCTCCAGTATTAGATCATGTCACCGTTTAGGTCGTCCATCCGATAAAAAATCCAGACCAATCGTGATCAAGTTCACTGAAGTCTCTGTGCGTGATAAAGTGTGGTTCGCCAAGACGAAATTTAAAGGATCAGGTCTGACAGTATCCGAATTTCTGACTAAAGCTCGGCATGATGCATTTCTTATGGCAAGACAGCGTTTTGGAATTAATAAATGCTGGACCAGAAGCGGAGTAATTCATATCTCAGGAGATGATAATAAATTACATAGAATAGAATGCCTGGCCGACCTTCACGGGATTCCTGTGATATCAAAATCACCAGCAACGTCACAGTGCCCCACGGTTCATACGAACTCTAAAGTTGTTGTTTCTCGTCCGAAGAGAATAATTAAGAAATAGTTAAGGTTTGTTTATCAATATTTGCGGTCAAAATATCTACTACATACCCTCTTTTGTTTTTATTTTTAATGTCCATTTGTTTATCATTGCATTTTTGCGACGGCTGTCAGTTGTCACTTGTCGGATTGACGTGTTTATATACTATGTGCTGTATTGTATTCCTAACAAGTCCTGACCTATTGTATAAAGTAATGATGATTGTATGGAAATAATAATTGTATAACTTCTGAGTTATACAATTATTATTAATATCATTATTTTTCTCTTTTTACCTATACATTTTTATTTTTTTATTTTTTTGGGTGGGTGTGGATTCTAATTTCAAAAATTTTATATTTTAAATTATTATTTTATATTTTTTTTTATTGTTTTGTTATAAGTTTTAAGTTTCGTTGAACATTTTTTTTTTTAATTTAATTAAGAAGTTAAATTATTATGTAATATTATAGCCGGCTGGTATGTGGACTAATTGCTGACCACATTTTTATTTTTTTTATTTTGTTTGTTTCGTTTTTGTTATTGTTAACTTTAATTGTTGTGTTTAATTTTTGTCTTTATCTTTACACTTTAATTTACTTTTATTTTTTTATATATATTTATAGTAGATATCTACCAATATATCATTTCATTTACGCATATATTTATATATATATATATATATATATATTTATATAGTTTAAAGTATTATGTCTGATTCCGAGGACACTAAACTTAACGACTCTTTTGTATCGTTCCCCTTATCCTGCAACGAATTGAGTGGTAACGATAGCTGTCTTAGTATTCCTACATTAAATGATAGTCTCCTTTCTCACTTTTCTGAGTTATCAACAAATTTTAATGTTGTTCATATTAATGCACAAAGTATTCCTGCTCATTATCCAGATATGTTAACTTCTTTTCAAAATCTTAATATACATGCAATTTTAGTTTCAGAGTCGTGGTTAAAACCATGTCTGCCATCCATTTCTTACTCGCTTCCAGGTTTCCAATTAATCCGTAATGACAGGATTGGCCGTGTTGGTGGCGGTGTGGCTATTTATCTTCGCTCTCATATCCCATTTAAGATTATTGATTTTTCTGAAACTCAGATCGGTGGAGCAGAGCACCTGTTTATAGAAGTAGTGTTTAGCAATATTAAACTACTCTTGGGTGTGTACTATAGTCCTAGTCTTACTGTGGACTACTTTACATCTTTTGAAAATCTCCTAGATTGCTACAGTCCACAATATAACCACACAATCATAATGGGTGACTTCAACACTTGTTTACTTAAAAAAGACCACCGTTCTGCTCGTTTGAAAAATCTGATTGATAGCATCAACCTGCACATACTTCCATTAAATGCTACCCATACTTTCCCTAACTGCATGCCTTCACTTCTTGACTTAATGATTGTCTCATCGATGGATCATGTTGTAAAGCATGGTCAATGTGCAGCTGACTCTTTTTCATTTCATGATCTTGTTTTCCTATCGTATAAGATTAGACCTCCTAAACCTAAGTCAAGAGTACTTCACCTTCGTAATTTTGGTGGAATGGATGTAGAAAAATTGCAACAAGATGCGTACAAATTAGACTGGTCGGATTTATATAAAGCCTGTTCCATTGATGAGCAGGTAGCCATTTTTAATAACTTGCTAACTAAGCTATACGATATTCATGCTCCTATTCGACCTGTTCGAATAAAACATCTGCCAGCCCCATGGCTGTGTGATGAGGTAAAAAAATTACAAGTTAAAAAAAATTATGCAAAATGTAAATATAAAAAAAACAATAGTGACGACAATAAAGAAAGGTACAGAAGAGCTAGAAATCATTGCAATAAGGTGTGTAGGGACAAGCAACGACGCCATATTTATAAATCTGTCATCGAAGAAGATGATCCTGGTAAAGTTTGGAGTTTTCTTCAATCACTTGGAGTTGGAAAGGCACGTCAAGAGTTTAATCCTAATAATTTTGATTCTAACCAGCTTAACAAGCACTTCTCTAATTATGCCGCCATTGACAGTGCGGCAAAGGCTATTACTCTAAATCAACTTTCTGCCATATCTTCTCCTAATACTCCAGAATTTTTCATAGGTCAGTTTACTATAAGTGATGTTAAGAAGAACATTTTAGATATTAAATCCGACGCTGTTGGATCCGACTGCATTAGTCGTAAGATGATTCTTCCCATTCTTGACGTTGTGGCTCCCGTAGTTACTTTTATTTTCAATTATTCTATTGCTACTAACACTTTTCCTACTTCATGGAAGGATGCTCAAGTATTACCTCTTCCAAAAAAAAGAAATCCTACGTCCCTGTCAGACTTCCGTCCTATTTCTATATTACCTTTCCTTTCTAAAGTTCTTGAGCGCCTTGTCCATCATCAACTTAACTTTTTCCTTACCAAACAAAGCCTTTTAAATCCTCTACAATCCGGATTTCGTCCTTGTCATAGTACGACTACTGCATTGGTGAAAATAACAGATGACATAAGACATGGTATGGAGTGCCGTAAATTCACGGTCTTAATTTTACTAGATTTCAGTAATGCGTTTAATACCGTGGATTTTGACATTCTGCTTGCAACTTTAGGTTCTATTAACATATCTCCTGTGGTACTTGACTGGTTTCATAGTTACTTGCATGGTCGCCGCCAACGAGTTAAACTTGGTGACTCTTTATCGGATTGGTCTACAATCATGGCCGGGGTACCGCAAGGTGGCGTGTTGTCTCCTCTTTTATTTTCTATATTTATCAATTCTGTTAGTGATCATATTTCTTCTCCTTACCACCTTTATGCTGATGACCTTCAAATTTATATTCAGGCAACTTTAGAAGATTTACCTCAAGCTATTAATAATTTAAATGACGAACTTAGTGAAATCTCACAATGGAGTAATTCCTTTGGACTTAAAATAAATACGATGAAAACACAAGCAATTATAATTGGTAGCAAAAAACTTCATTCTCGACTCGACCTTGACAAATTACCTGGTGTGCTATTTGACAGAGTTCATATACCTTTTAGGGAATATGTACGCAACTTAGGAATAATCTTTGACCGTCATCTTTCTTGGGCACCTCAGATCAGTGAGGTGAGCAAAAAGATGTTTTCCTCAGTAGGAACTTTAAGAAGGTTGCGTAATTTTCTTCCCATTTCCACGAAGATTGCGGTGGCACAAAGTATCCTTTTTCCTATACTTGATTATGCAGATGTATGTTATTTAGATCTTAGGGAGGAGCAACTGAATAAGCTTGAGCGTCTTCAAAATCTTTGCATAAGGTTCATATTTGGGCTTCGAAAATATGACCACATATCTGAATTCCGTAAAAAGCTCAAGTGGCTCCCAATTCGCCTTCGCAGGAATACTCATATTTTAAATCTTCTATATCGTATTCTATTCAATCCTGCCCTTCCTCCTTATCTAAAACAGCGTTTTAAGCTTCTTGGGGAATCACACAATCATACTCTTCGCTCCGTAAATAAACTTCTCCTAGAAATTCCTCCCCACTCATCTTCCTTCTATGCTAAATCGTTTACTGTTTACGCCGTTCAGCTATGGAACGCCCTTCCCTTACAAGCAAGAAATGCTAAGTCCCTACCACTTTTTAAAAATATTGTAAAAGAGTACTATCTCAAGCATGGTTAATTTGAATTCATTTATATATATACGAGTATATATGTATATATCTTTTCTTCTTTCCTTTCTTGATGCCAAAATTTTAAGTGTTTCTATAATATATATTTATATGTATTTTAAAATGATTTAAGTCTATTTTTTATATTTATACATTTTTTTTTTGTATATACATAAAGTATTTATACTTATATAGATATATGTATTTATTTATGTATATGTAGATGTGTATGTACATATATCGATTGTGTATTTTTATAATATTAAATTATTTATATTTTCTACTATAATATATTGTAAGTTTCATTATTAGTAAGTTGCGGACCCCTTGTACTACTACCACAGCGTATCCTTAGTCTAAAGGTTGCCTGGTAGAGATCGCTTGTTAGCGATAAGGCCGCCTTTTTGTATAACCAAATTATTCTATTGACTATTTGTAACGTGTAAATTAAAAATATTTGTTTTTCTGGTGTGCAATAAAGTATATTTATTATTATTATTATTATTATTATTATGTATTAGTCGTTATTTTTAAAACCACCAACATATAAGGTAATATTCCCAACAGTATCGGTCCCTGTTGCGTATTTATGAGGAGAGAAAAAAACATACGAGAAAATAAAATAAAAACTCTGTTATATCCTCGCGCTTTTCCATTTGTGAAGCTGCTTCAGGTGAATTAATTTTTATAAGTAACTAACTACCACATGAATTATATTTTGAATTTAATTTTCAATAAGTGATTAAACGTTGTTTAAATATGAATAAATTATTATAATTGGTTTTTTTTATTATCATTGTCTTGTCTAATTGTTTAATTTAGTCTTGATAGTATTTAGAACAAATCTCCATTGACTTAATTGTGATAGCGAATACTAGTATTCACAAAAGCAAATTGAAATATGATGTTGAGAGTCAATTGTGTCAAGGTCTGAAGGATTCCTCTTTACCCATGAAAAGATAATCCAGAGAATCTTCCCTTATGGAATAAGAGTAGAATATTTTTTATAATATTAGATTAATTTATATTATAGTTATGTTATAGCTATTTTATTTATCACATATATTCTATTTATTAGCATAACTATAGGAATATCAATTTGTTGTCATATCAACCCAATAAATAGGTATATTTGTCTCATACTCTGAGGAATATTACAAGCCCTTAATCAAAATATTAGGGTTTGTTCTTTTCAGCACGGAAAATTATAGACTGTGTCTATTATATAACGTATTAAAATAGATATTTTTTCTCGTATACTTTTAGATAAAAGTATACGAGATACAAAGATTCCCACCGCAATGCTTTTCTTTTCTCTCCTACTCATTTCTATTTCTCCTATATTCATATGCTACGTTAATTACTGGGTGAAAACCTAAAATATGTTTCTCGTGAGAAAAAAGGTTTAGTATCTAGTCTATGTTGACTTGAGGTTATAAGGTTGATTAATGTTATAAGGTTGACATTTATTTTCTACTAATACTTAGAAATACCAGTACATAACCATGAATAAAAATTTAATAAGAATAACGATAAGAAATGCATTAAATAATAACAATTCTAAAATAATAATGCAAAATTGCTTACTGGCCTCAGTGCTCTGTAAGTATAGCAGATGAGAGGTTTGACATTAATTCCTTCCATACAATTTTACCATCTTTATAACGACAGTTTCTATGTCAATCAATATTTTTATAAATATTAAATTATTGATGTGTCTTAAATTTTCTTCATAAATAAAACTGTTGTCAATTGTATCCAACTAAACAACAAGCTTTTAGACCTGTGTCAGTTGTATCCAACTAAACAACAAATTTTTTGAAAGATCAATTCTTAAGATTTTACATTGCTTTTTTGCTTCGGTTTTTTGACTTCTGCGGTCAGATATCATAAAGTTATATTATACATATAAATAAAACAAACAATCAATATAGATAAATTAAAATTAAATTAAAATTAAAAATATGTTTATTTAGATAAATCTTTACATACAAGTTGCCGGGGCTTCCCTGAAAGTAATCCGAAGATACCTGTGTTGGGAAAACCTCGCTCTTCCCAAGTAAAATATACATTTTGATTTACAATGCAGTTTAGTGGTGCTACAGTAAGTTGTTTTACATTAAAATAAACATAAATTAAAATAACAAAAAATAAAAGTAAAAGGAAACTGTGGAGAGTTTTTGTGTGTGTGTGTGTGTGTGTGTGTGAGTTGTGTGTGTGTTGTGCGTGTGTGTGTTATGAATGTGTGTGCTATATGTGTGTTGTGTATGCGTGTGTTATGCTTGTGATTGTGTGTAGATGGAGTAGGGTTTCTACTGATTTGTTTAGTACCAATTTGTATCCGTTTACCTTAAATCTGATTCAAGATAAACTGATCAAAATGTCTTCCACGTTCTCATAGTCAATAGTAGAGAGCCATTGTCCTCTTACACTCGTACACTTGCATCGGGTAGATATGAAGGATGCGATTAATTTTATTGTAGGTACGGGGTGCTTGAGCAACATATTGTCGACTGGCAAATACTGACCGCGCAGAGTAAGTTGGGGCTACTATATCACACCGTCTTTTTTTAATCTTATCGTGGCTAAATGGTAATGATTTGTGATATCTTAGTATCATGTGTAAAATATATAATTTTCTAATTGAGTGTAGCTTAGAAATAGCGTAGAGAGACTCAGTGGAGAACCTAAAAGGCCTACGGTACATAACCTTAATCAGAGATCTTTGCGCTCGCTCCAGATCTATAAAATGCGTCTTAGCAGCTCCTCCCCATACTGTGATACAGTATATCATTACTGATTGTGCTAGTGCTAGGTAAATATTGTTTAAAAGTTTAGGACTCAACACGTCTCTCAGGGATTTAAAGACCCATATGAGTTTTCTTATCGTCCCTATAGTAAGTTCGAGGTGTGGGATCCAGCTTAACCTTTGGTCCACAATAATACCTAGGTACTTAACAGAACTCACTTTCTGAATTTCCGGACAGTTACAAGTGGAAATAGTACAACAAGAATGAATTCTAATTTTGAAGTCATTAGAGGGTTGCGAATTAATATATTTAGAGAAGCACACGTAGTTTGTTTTGAGGGTGTTTAGAGTAAGGAGATTCTCCCTTAGCCATTGACTAACACTAGCCAGCCCTCTCTCTGTCTCCAACCTAACAAGGTCCCACAAGGTCCTAGCAGAAAAAACAATAGCCGTGTCGTCAGCGTAGGACAGTATCCTCGTACCGACGCCACTAAGGTTACAAAGTTCATTAATATATATCAAAAAGAGCGTCGGGCTGAGGACACTGCCCTGCGGGACGCCAAAAGTTACATCCTCTTCGTCACTAAGAACGTTGCCTATTTTTACCCCCTGCTTTCTGTTTTGGAGGTAGCTACTCAGAAGGGAGAGGGCAGAACCTTGAAACCCTAGTTTCTCCAACCTGTGTATAAGTATCAAAATAGAGACAGTGTCAAAAGCCTTCTTGAGGTCAAGGTATTCCTTGACCTCAAGAAGGCTTTTCGATAGGGGTAACAAGTGTCTAGTGGTATTCCACTAGACACTTGTTACCCCTATTGACCTCTTTTGCTACGACTGATACAAGTTCCTCAGTAGCATCCTGGGTCGACTTTCCACTTCTAAAGCCATATTGAGAGCTAGATAACAAGTCATACTTAGTCAAGTAGCTTACAATTCTAAAATTTAAGAGCTTCTCAATGATTTTAGAAATCGAGGTCAACACCGAGATTGGTCGATAGTTATTAACGTCGTCTCTATTTCCACCCTTATACACAGGGGTAACAACAGAGCGCTTAAGGAGATAGGGGAAAATTCCGGTTGCAAAACATAGGTTGGCCAAGTCACTAATCAACGGGACTAAGATCTCTTTGGCTTGTTTTAGAAAAGGAGTAGGTATTTCATCCCAACCTGGTGCACTCCCAGAGTCCAAGGACATCAAAGTATTTTGAACTTCCTCATGAGAAGTCTCAGACAAAACAAAAGAGGACAGATTTATGTAAACTATGGTGCTTGGTTCTGGGGGTACGTAGCCATTCAATATGCTCTGAGCCAGTGTATGCCCAATATTGATAAAATAGTTATTAACATGGTTGACTGAAGCTTGTGGACATGATTTAATCCTAAGTAAGTCAATATTAGAACTTCTAGGGGCCTTATAATTTGTGATTTCATTGATGGTTGACCACAGCGCTCGAGGGTTATTTTCAAAGGCTTTAATTTTATTTTTATTATATTTGGTTTTTAATTTTTTTATGAGGTTTCCGCAGAAAGTTCGGTATCGTCTGTAGGTAACTATTAAAATTTGGTTTTGAGGGTTAGATTAAGTTTTAAGTAAATAGTATTTCTTAATCTAATACATCGCAAAGCACCTATGGTTATCCAGGGTTTTATGGACCTCTTGCTATTTGTGATAATCACCTTTTTAGTGCTAGAGAGAAGAGCCGATTTAACCATTTCAATAAGCGCAAATGCATACGTATCAGGGTCAGTGAAGACATTAAAAAAGGAGGTGTCAATATTTATTAAAATATTATGAGCATTTTTATAGTCAACTATGGTTTTGTACCTAGGGGGTATCGTATGTTGATAAATTTTATTTGCTATCGAGAGAAGGACAAGGCAGTGATCAGTCACTGTTGTGTTTAAAATAGCAGTGAAAGCTATATTTTCTCGCTTATCAAGCCTCAAAAAGACGTGATCAAGGCAGCCATCCCCCCTTGTAGGTAAGTTATGCGACGGTAAGAGTCTATGTATTGATATCATATTTAAATAATTTAATCTATTAGTTCTTTCTTGGTTACTTTCTATTGGGGAAATAATTAAGTCGATATTAATGTCACCCAAGATTAAGACGTTTTTACTGGGGGTGGCAGTTTCCAGGTAATTATTGAGGGATGTTATGAAATTACTTGCATGTAAAAATGACGGGGAACGGTAAATACCCAGTAAGGTGTAGTTTAGGAATTGTAACTCGAGCCCGGTAGCATTTAAGAGGTTTAGTTCTTTACACTTCACTGATATATTATTTTTGATGTACGCAACCACCCCGTCACTCTGGTTAATAAGGTGATTTGTTTGAAATGATGTATAATTCTCTAATTGCGGTATATTTTTGTTAGGATTTAACCAGCATTCTGTAAGAATCAATACATCAATTTCACATTTTAGTTGCGATAGAGTGAGTTGCAGATCATCAAAATTTTTGTAGATACTTCTAATATTTTGTGTAACAATAATTAAACTAAATGAAGAACTCTGTGTATTTAGTTTTAGTTCCTGTATACTACATATAAGTGAATCCGATGATTTAATGTGATCAATTTCCTTAAGCGCATCGAAATTATCCATTTAAGATCATATTAGAGCTCTTGGAGTTGCAATTAGGGTATTTCAATAGTAAGATTAATAGGAGGTTAGGTGCTGGTAAGTATAAAATTGTGCTGGTAAATTCAGTATTTTGCTTAGGGAGGAACGGTGAGTAACATATTGAGTAAATACAATGAGAATAGTATAAATTAATAACTAATAAAGGTTTAGGACGTTTGTGATTAGGCTTATAGACGGCGTGAAGGTACATAGGTAAGTATGAATTATGTATGAGTTTACGTTTGTAATGATAGTTACAGTGTAGTGCATCTAGGATATAAGATTGATAGTTGTAATTATGTGATAATGGTAAGTAAACGTGTATGAGCTTGTGTGCAGTGTGTTTTCTTGTGTAGTAGAATTTTAACATTTTCTTTATAGAATTAGAACTAATGTTGTAGTAAATTAATGTAAGCATAAAAAGTAGTTTAAAGAAATATATACCAATAGCTAGTCATTTTTCTTGCATAAGTTGTTGCACTTGTGCTTCATGTTGAATATGGAAGATCCTCGAAGTGTCTTCCTTCCGGATAAAAACCTTACCCAAGGAGGTCCAGCAATATTTATATTTTTGAGCCTTTTTCAGGTCCCGAGCCAGGAAAAATAGACGAGCTCCTTTCTGAGTAAGTTGCTCGGATATAAAAATGGGAGTGTGTACATTGCTTGTATATCCAAGATGTTTAGCTTCCAGTCGTGTCTTGTTTACAAGATTAAATTCTTTCACTTTTTCCAGGAGATCTGATCTCAAAATCGCTGACCTTAGTTCCACTGTTATAGTAGGTTTCTTCACTCCGTCACCTCTGGGTTTCAGGCGGAAAATATCATTAATTTCGCTGCCTTTCATATCAAGATGAATAGACTTCGAGAGGTTCTCAACCAATTTTACCAGATCTTCCCTGGTTTCCTGGGGCTTCTTAGGGACGTTTTTAATTTCTATGCAGGTCTTGCGGGAATTTTTTTGAAGGTCTTCTACTTTGTCTTCTAGAATACAGATATAAATAATCACGGTCTTTTTGAGCCTGGTTTTCGAGGAGTACGATTTTGTCGCGGTACTCTTCATTTTGTGCGGTCAGGAGTGAGACAGCCGCGTCAATTTTGGCGTTAGATTCATTTAACTCGTGCAGTTTGCTGGCTATGGTTGCGAGTTCTTTACTCTGGGTAATAACCAGTGAGCTGATTAGGACTTTTATCTCGTCCTTAAAGACCGAAAATTGATTGGGTGAGGCGGCTTCGTCCCTTGGGCGTTTATTACGTTGTGTTATGTTTTCGGCTAGCGATGGGAATCTTTCACTATTAGTTATTATTCGATTTAGTGAGGGGTCAGACGAGTACTGCGTCATTAGAGTTAAATTATTATCATCCGGTTTCGGAGATTTGGGAGGTGGCGTTCTTTTCAATGACATGTTTATACCGTCCTATTAAGGTCAAGGCCGCCAACAGTTAGTTAGCTGTTAGTTACCGCTATTTAACAACGTAGACAAATGGCGGGCGGAATCTAGTTGAGGACCGCTGCAGAGAAAGACAGTTGTCAATATCAGATCGTTTCACTCACACGTAGTATTGATAGAATTATATATCATATTGTAAAAAAAGAATTGATTTTTTAACAATATTGGAATATAAAAATTAATATAAAAAAAAAATTACATAATAAAATCATCATCATCACAATCATCAAAAACAGACATCCCTGTATAATTTTTTTTATTATCATTATTTTTTTCATGATTTTTCTGAAAAAGTAATAGTGTGTACCGAACTCTCATAGATATAGACTATATATAGGCTATAATGAATACAAATAGAAAGTTATCATACATACATTTCGTATATTGGTTACACAACCGACTTAGATCTTAGACTAACACTAACAAAATTAAACTGTAAAATTGTTGACTCTGCTCCAAGCACTTTGGGTTTAGTCCTTTTTTACTCGTAAGTCATGATATATTATTGCTGATTGTATTTTTAATAATGAGATTAGTCATAAAATAACCCGGAGTTTTGCGCTCACATATTCTTTTATACTTCATTGATTCTCATCAATTGCAAGACACAATATGTTATGTACAAGGAATATAAACAAAGTTTTCTAGCAAACTACACTAAATTCCTCTTTAGTACTTTTGAACTGCCATATGGCGATAACATTAGTATATTATTATCAGATGCAGTCAGTATGGTGTAACTATAGACCAGAGAGTTTGCATACTTTAGTCTTAGTTTTGTGCGGTTAGAAAACTGTCGCATGAGTTGAGTTGATAACGTATATACATAAAAATTTTATATAAATGAAACTGTTTTAATATGCGATTTCTTAAGTATTAGGAAAAAGCATAAAACAAAATTGGAAAAGGTTATTACATAACTATTGTTTAAAGTCAACATTATAATAAGTTTTGCAATGAAGTAGCCTACTTTCAATTTACAATAATTTTGTTCCTATACGAAAATTCTGTAAAATATAAAAATATGTTTGAATACTTTTGTTTTTTGAAAATTGGAAGTTGTGTTGCAATTAAACAACATTGTAATAATATAAACTTGGTTTTATCCTTTAATGAATTACACATCTACTTGAACTACAGATCACAAAGGAAAAAAGCAAAATGTATAGTTAAGTAGACATGTACTGCGATGTTTACAGAACGCTGCAACTTTAAATTATATTTCTAACAATAATTATAAAAGTATTCATAATCCCAACAATGAACACCGCACTTATGTAAGGAGACTCTTGAAGTCACGACATTATGACATATTTCCAATACAGAATTGGCAATTTCTCTTTTGAAGGAACAAATAAGGAATAAAAGTTTATGCGAGGTCGCGTCGTATGATACAAATTTAATTATTGTATCATTATTTTTATTTTTTTATTTTTTCTATTCCATTATTTTTTGTTTTACCATGCTGCTTTTTGTTTGTTCCCAAGATTTTATTATTTGTTAAAAATATATATTTTTTATTTGATATTAATTTAATTAAAATAAGTACGAATTCTGATTATAATTCAGCTATATTCGTTTAATAGAAACTCTCCGTTAAAATTAACAGCATAACACTGTCCTTCAGAGATAGTTAAATTACTGCATAAAAAGACTTAACTTCATTCATTAAGGCCATCTAAATTCTAGTAAGAATGATAATAGTTACCATGTTAAGGATTAAGCTTTTAAATCAAACGACAACCCAACAATTTATAATATTATATCTATTCTTAATAAAGGAAAATATTACTGTTAGAATAATAATTATTATATATTTTGTCGTCGTTTACACATTACCTTAAGTTTTCCCTTTTAAACTACATTACTAGATAATTAATTATGTGTGTCTCTTAGGAAGGAGGGTGATGTAAACATCACCTCAAGAACTTAAAAGTCAAATTAATAGCTGTAAATTGAACCAAATACCAACATATTTTATGGAATTCTTGTAAATGAAACCTCTTGTTATATTAACACTAATTGTTGTAATTAGTATGACTGACTTACTTGTTTTAAATATGCTTTTAAATTGATTCACTGTTTTTAATTTTAAATATACGTAATATATGTCGGATTCAAACCTAAATAATATTTTTTAAAAAGACCAGAATCGATGACTCCATCAGATCTTCGACTCTTTTATCAGTATTACTTCTACTTATCATATAAAAAGTCAAATACTTAATTATAAATTCCTATGAATAAGAAAACACAGCACACTGAAAAAAAAAACAATTTTAATTAATTAAAACACATCAAAACATATTATCGATAACAACTAATTTAAAGTATTTAAAGTTTCCTAATCTCTCACAATAAATGAAATATTAACTAAACTTAACATTTCATTACGAATAATTAAAAATGATTAATTTCAAGTAATCGAAGTTCTGTAATACACTCACTTAAATATATTGTGTGTGTGTGTATTTTACAAAACTATTTACAGCAGCTGGTGTTATTATTTTTATTAATTTAATTTAATTTTTGGTTTATTTTATAATTATAATTTATTTTTATTTTTTATTTGGCTTTGTTTATTTAATTATTTGATAGTTTTGATATATATTATTAGTTTTTTACTACTTTGTTCTTATTTATGCATTACTCATTTTTATTTTTATTTTAGTATTTTTTTTTTTCACTCTTATTTTATTTAATTTTAATATATATATTTTTTAGTTAAGACAAATAATCTTTTATTATCAATTTATATATTAATTATATAACTAAGTGTTTTATTCGCTTTATTTGTTCGGTGTTTAATTCATCACCACAATGCCTGATATCTTAAGTGACAACTCGGATAGTGAATATTTCTCAATATGTTCGTCTTCGGACAGTCTATTAGACTCAGAAAGCAATTCTCCTGCTATGCCGTTACTATCTGAAAGACTGCGTGAGACTTTCGTGGCTTATCCTGGTAATCTTAATGTGGTACATATAAATGCTCAAAGCCTACCAGCTCATTTTTCAGAGATGCAAGTAAATTTTGAAAATAAGAACATTCATGCAATTTTAATATCAGAAACTTTTCTAAAGCCTTCCTTGGCTTCTGCCTCTTTCTCCTTACCTGGCTATCGTCTGATACGAAACGATAGAACATATCAACGATCAAATGAAGGGAAAACTGTTGGAGGCGGTGGAGTGGCCATTTTCCTGCGTGATAACATACCTTGTAGTATTGTTCTCAAATCAACAGCTGCAGAAAATTGCTCTGAATTCTTATTTCTTGAAATAATCTTAAATCATACTAAAATTTTACTTGGTGTAGTCTACAATCCGAATCCGAACATTAATTACTTTGAAACTTTTGAAACCATTTTGTCTAATTTTCGTCCGTTGTATAACCATATAATAATTATGGGTGACTTCAATACGTGCCTTATTAAAGATGATCATCGCTCCCAAAAATTACTTTCGATTGTAAATTCCTTAAATCTGTTTTCCTTACCGCTCTCAGCAACACATTTCTCACATAACGGCCCGCCTTCTCTCCTTGATATTATTATTGTCGCTTGTCCGGAATTTTGTGAGTCACATGGTCAGATGAGCGCGTGTGAATTCTCCCGACATGATTTAATTTTTGCTTCCTACAAAATACAACCACCAAAACGTAGACATAAAATGATTCTTATGCGTAATTACCGAAACATTGATTATTATCAGCTTAGGGTTGATTTCTGTAATGCGGATTGGCGATCGGTTCTCTCTGTCCCTGATGTCGAAACAAAGATTGCAGCATTAAACGAAATCGTTTCGGTATTATATGACAAATATGCTCCACTAAAAACTGTGCGAGTTAAGCATTATCCAGCCCCTTGGCTCACTCCTACCCTAAAGAATCTGATGGCGTCTCGTGATAAAGCATATTTAAAATATCGTCACGATTGTACTGATGCTAACCACGAACTATATAAATCCTTAAGGGCTAAATGCAACAAAATGTGTCGTGCAGCTAAAAGACGTTATATTCATACGAGTATTGAGGACTCTCCGCCTGAAAAATTATGGACTTTTCTAAAGTGTCTAGGGGTAGGAAAAGACTGCAGCAGTTGGCAACCAGCGCTTGATATAGACGCACTTAATGTCCATTTTAGTACATGTTCAGCTTTCCTCACTTCAGAACAAAAAAAACTAACTCTTGCTAGCCTGCAGAAGAAGCAACAACATCTGCCGCCTTTTGAGTTTGACGAAGTGTCAGCCTCAGAAGTGTCTAAAATTATTAAGTCTCTAAAATCTAAAGCAATAGGAAGTGACGAACAAATTTCTCCGGTTCTGGCTCATATATTAACTACTCTCTTCATTTCGGCGTTTTCCCTGCAAATTGGAAGCTTGCTCATGTTATTCCCCTTCCAAAAAGTTCGCATCCCACTGACTTCACTCATTTTCGTCCTATTTCCATTCTTCCTTTTCTCTCTAAGATATTGGAGCATATTGTCAGTCGTACCCTTACTAACCATTTACGTAAATTTGATTTAATTAGCCCGTTCCAATCTGGTTTTCGATCTGGGCATAGTACTACTTCTGCTCTGTTAAAAGTTACCGAGGATATTCGTTTAAACATTAATGAGAAAAAGGTGACAATTTTGGTACTTTTAGATTTTAGTAGCGCATTTAATTCTGTCGATCTAGACGTACTTGTCGGCTCACTGGAAAGAATAAACATGTCAAAAGTTGCTATATCATGGTTCAAGACCTACCTTTATGACCGTCAACAATTAGTCAAATATAATAATAGTCACTCTAAACCGTGTCATCTTACATTAGGTGTACCTCAAGGTGGAGTACTCTCACCCATATTGTTTTCCTTTTTTATTAATTACATAACTTCGATTCTCACTTGCTCATACCACCTTTATGCAGACGATCTGTAAATTTACGCTGCGGCTTCGGTCACTAATATTGATGACGCTATCAAACAATTAAATGATAACCTTGTCTTAATTTCAAAATGGGCAGGAAACTTTGGTCTTGCAGTCAATCCGCTCAAATCTCAAGCAATTATCGTGGGTAGTTGGAGCCATATCTCTAAGTCGCGCGAAATGGTGTTACCTAATATTGTTTTTGACGGTATTCCTATCCCACTTACTACTACAGTTAAAAATCTAGGTATCATAATTGATCAAACTCTGTCCTGGGCACCGCATATTAATGAAATCAGTCGTAAGTTATTTTTTTCTCTTCACTCGCTTAAAAGATTACAACATTTTTTACCAATAAAGACCAAGGCTATGTTGGCTAATTCGTTATTATTACCTCTCATTGATTATTGTGATGTAGTCTTCCTGGATCCTTCTTCGGAGTTGTTATTAAAGCTTGAACGTCTTCAAAATGTAGCAATAAGATTTGTTTTCGGTTTGCGGAAGTTTGACCACGTAACTGAATTTCGCAAGAAACTTAATTGGCTACCGATTAAATTTAAAAGAAATACGCATATACTCTCACTCCTGTACAATATTCTTTTTAACCCAGCGTCACCAATATATTTAAAAGAACGTTTTAAATATTTGTCCTCCCTAAGTAAAGATCGCTTGAGATCCGGCGCTAATTTAACACTTGCTGTTCCTATTAGCAACTCACGTTGCTACTCAAGGTCTTTCACTGCTCAAGCAGTGAAATTATGGAATAGCCTTCCGAGATTCATTCGTGAGTCATCTTCTTTAGACTCCTTTAAGAAAAACGTCCGCAGGTTTTACGAAAACGAATAATAAATACTTGTTGAAATTTACGAGTATATATATATATATATATATATATATATATATATGTATATATTTTAGTTATATTTTTATATATTTTTATATAAGTATTGGTTATATTTCGACAAAACAAGCCCATGTGGGCAATATTGTATTATTATGAGTAGCACTTTAGATTAAATTAGTTTTAGTTACTTAGTTCTTTATAGTTATTTTCTTTTTCTTTCATATTATTGCTTTTTTTATTGTGTTCTTTCACTTTAGTTTACCATGTGATATGTTTTATTTGTTCATTCATCCAGAGGTTGACTGGAAGAGATCCCTTCAGGGGATAAGTCCGCCTTTGTGCATATTTTTTTTTTCTTGTTATACATTAAGCTATGTACTTTAGTATTATTTATGTACAATAAAGAGCATACAAACAAACAAACTTTTTATAATCACTTACAATAAATGAAAACTTAGTAAACTCAATATTTTATTATGAATGACACAAATAATTAATCACTTAGAGTACCTAAAAAAATAAATAAACATTTATCATTACCCACAGCACATCAATAATATGTTCTTATCACTGTACAACTCCGGCACCGACAAAAAGTGAAGTCTCGTAGCGAGTTCTTCACTATTTAAACAGTTCTCAAATAAGTTGATCGTTTGACTCGATTCCGGTAAAATGTCAATATCGTACGATCACGTGACAGTTTTGACTTGACTAATAACATAGACATTAACATTAGTCAAATCATTAGAAGTTAATGGATCCTAACTTTCATTACAAAATTTCTTAAATTTGATTGTTATTTATTTTTACCTTATTTAGCTTATTTTTTGCAACGTAATTAACGAATGTTAATTACGCAAGAAATTATTATTTACCCACAATATTTATCACAACATTACTCATTTATAAAAATAAAAGGATAGCTTGATAGCCTTCAATCTACTTTATAATATTTTACAAACAATTTGTAAGTATGTGATAAATAATTATTATAATAATGAGGCCTTTAAGGCTCAGCGGTGACACATATAATTTCAAGTTATTATAATTTCTTTCGCTGTTACTCCAAAACAGGTGGACAAGTAAATAACAAAGTTACTTCACGGTGACATCTTTTATTGAATGTGTTTCAATATATTTTCTTTACTTCTCATAATATACTCCTAAATAAGACTGATTGAACATGAATAATGAGTAGTAAAATATGAGAATAAATATACAAAACAAAAATGAACAAATTATGAAATTTGATCTCTGAAGTATTGTTTTCAGGATCGTTATATGGAAATACTTCTCATTAATATATACAATATTAATTAGTTGATTCTTCTTCTATTCTTAAAAGCTACATTATTATTATTTAAATATTTATGTTAAGTTTAATGAAATACAAATAAGGAAAAAAAAACAGTACCTGATATAATGTTTGCTTGTTGTCTTTATTTCTTCATTGTTATTTATATTTGTTTATCACCGTAAATATATAATAGTATTGTATAAATCTGGATAGGTGCGGTTAACCTTAAGAAAGTAATTGCAGTTTTGAGTCAATTACTCTCGTTATTATTGACTTCTTAGTCTTACACTTTTATTTTTAACCGTCAAACGAAGTGATGTTTTTTTTATGTTAGAGGAGGGTAAACGAGCTTGCGGGTCACCGTTGATACGTGATCACCGCCGCTCGTGAACTCTTGCAACATCCGAGGATAAACAAGAGCATTGCTGGCTTACAGGTAGGAGTCTACGCCTTTTTTGAAGGTACCCATGTCGTATCGATCTGGAAATACTGCCAAAGGAAGTTCGTTCCACGTTCGAATGGTATGTGGAAAAAAAATCCTTGAAAACCGCACAGTGGAAGATCGCCACGCATCCAGACGGTATGGATGGTAAAGGAGGATGACGTGCTGTGCGGTAATGAAATTCGGCGGCAGGCATCAGCTCAAATAGGTCTTCAGGACACTCCTCATTTTAAAAGCGGTAAACGACGCACAGAGAAGCCATGTTTTTTATATGTTATAAAATTTATTATAAAAATATAAAAATTATATTAAATTTACGTTCTTTTCATACGATTATACATTCCATAACATTTTAATTTATAGTAAAGGCACAGATTTTAAATCTTTTTCACACAAATAATACTCATATTTTGATAATGCATTCCTAACGAACACGGGAATCTGTTTACGAAATTCCAGGTCTATGTATTTTTTTTTAATAAACAGCGATTGATCAGTATTAATATTATATAAATATATTTGTTCAATATTCAGTATGTCGAAAGAGTAATTAGGTCTTTTTTAAATACAAACAACAACAAAAAATCGGTCGTATCGTTTAGGCTTTTTATACAAATTTTAGTCAATAGAGAAAGGGCAAAAGTTTCGAAAAATCAGGGTGGCCGACGGGTAGTAAAATTTTTATTAGTTCTTTCGCTCTTACCATATTAGTTCGCTCCATGCAGCAAGGTTGATTTTTATTCAACTGCTTATTATTTATAAGATTTTATGTTATGCTTTGGTAAAGACTTTATTTTTTAATATGAGTTATCAACCACAATCGAGTAAAAAAATCAGTAATAGCCAGTACAATAACAACAGTCAATCTACTACTCAGATACTTGATTCAGTTCTGTTCTTTGTTTCTATTTAATTTAATTTATAGGAAATTTAAGTACCATTGTAAGACATTTACCAAATTATAATTCCTAGTTAGTATTACTTTTTTTTTTTTTTCCGCCTAATAGTTATTGCTATCCGATGTTTTATCTATTTCGCATATATATACATAATAATATGTAAGTAGTAGTAAGTTCATTGTTATGTTGATTTTGATTTTTTTTTATTCTGATTACTTCTATTAAGAATTTTGTTCAAAATACTATTTGGAGTTTTTTTTTAATAATTAAAAGTTGTTATTACCCTGGACACACAAATCACGCGAACTCGCGTTATCGGCCATGTGGGCTAATTTATAGACAAATATGTCCCGTATGGCCAATCACGCGACTTTGCGTGATAAATATCTATGTTTAAAATGCCTTATTTCAAGATTTATTATTAAGATATCAGATTTAATATATATAAGTATTTTTACCTTATAAAAAAACAAAAAAAAATTGTTGTTGGCCATTCATGCAAGTCTTAAGATATAGGCCTGGCAATGAACGTGTTATAAGGATATAAAGAACACTAGTATAACATTAGTGTGAATTTGTGTGAAGTCGTTTGCTAATAAGATATTTTAAATAAAAAGACTGAAAAAGAACTGAAAAGAAGGAGAAAATTTCTTGTTTATAATTCTATCCTCGGCGAGGGGAGAAATCTGTTTAGTAATTCATCCCCATAACGGACAAAATAGGGATAGCAATGTTTTCCTTAATAATAGTAAAATCAGACTACTTTCATTTTCATCTTTATTAAAAGATGACATATCAAGTTGAAATGTTAAATAATAACCAAAATCTCCGTGTTTAAAGCGGCAAACAGAAAGCTAGTTAATTCATACATTTGTAAGCTGGTAAATAAATGTTATTTAACAGCTTACAAATGTATGTAAGAGCGGAATTCAATTCCATAATAATTATGTCATTTCTATCTGTATGGTGAAATGTTTTGTCCGTTCATTTGAAAGTCAAATTCAAACAAATATAATGGCAGTATAGTAATGGGCTAGATAATTTTATTTTTTTAATTTTATGACCTATATTATAAAATTTAAAAGCAAATTTACTTTTCAACAATATCTGCATTTTTATCACGTCCGATGTTAAAATTAAAGGTTATAATAACAAATACCTTTATAGTATTATAATATAATTTGAATGACGTATGATAGCTTGAGCTACTTGTAGTGGAGTGTACATACTTAATTATAACTCGTAAATATAGAGATTTTACAAACATTATAAACTCGACCAACTTGGACCATATAATATTTGAATCCTGCAAATCTGCCATAATAAATAAGTATTGACTCGTAAAACAAATTATTAAAATGGGTTCTTAAATATTGCTCCAACACTTTATTGCTCTCATAAACGCACTATGCTTACAGGAAAGAGAGGAAAAGATTAGGTAATATATATATTTTTTTATTTATTTAGTGAAGTAACCCAATTAATAAAAAGTATAAATTTCAGATTAAAATATTCACAACCGTTTTAGTTTACATTGAAATTTATTTTTCTTTATTATTTCTAGAAGCAAATAAGCATCAGGTCTACTTGATGGTAAGAGTATCAACATCGACGAACATTTGCAAAAAAAGTAAAAGAAGATACAAAAGTATTGTTAGTTGTTAAACCTCAAATATAAAATAAACGACTTGCACTTCCCAAAACACTCTCGTTTATTAAAAAAGACGCTTATTTATCTACTTTAAGACAAACTTTATTACATTGATCAAGCTAGTTCGCATATGAACTGACCCAAATGGCCTCAGAAATCAACCATCTTAAAACTTAATCTAATATACACGTTACTTTAGATGAATTTATTTTTTAAGTGGTAATAATTAATCTTCACGTTATAGTTAAAAGCACGGGTATGACTATATTTTTATTTATATACTAACTAAAAATGTTATATTAAAATTACTGCAGTTTTTCATTATTTATGTATGTTTATTTTTAGCATTTAGATAGTCACAAAGTCGAATGTGTTGACGGTTTCAATGGAACTGCAGACAAACAGATAAAATAAAAATCCTTTAAGCTTTTAATAGCACCAGCTATCACACTTTGTTGAGAAATAGTCACTGATATTTTACTAGTTCGGGACACCCATACGATAAGAATAGCACATTGACATTTGCACCAGTAGAGAACGAAACGTAAACATCGAAATAAATTGTTTACAAATTATTCAGAAGGGGGAAGAAATTTTGAATATTTTGGAGCTTAAACAACACTGCAGGGATATTATAAAATTAATAAATATACATGGAAGTTGCTAAAAATATGTATAAAATATAAATTTATAATGTAGTAGTGGGTTCTAAAAATATTTTAATATATTTATTATAAACCTTTTTATTTTATTTTTCAAAAGTATTTTGTTAATATCTAAAGTAAATATATACCTGGACAAAACATCTAAATTTATATGATGGGTTGCGCCGTATAATTTTAATGGGTGGTTGTACAATTATCAGACGGGACATTAGCGTGACGTCATTATTATGTATAGCTACCTTTTGTACGGTGAGTCAAAGACATTGAGTTTCAAATCCTTTTCTGCCATTCCCTGTGTAGTTACTATTCTTATTTTCGAGAGATGACAACAATATATGCTCATATTCTGGGAATAGCGTGACCATTTACCGTCACAACTTTGTTTGTTTCTGGTCATAATTTCTGCTTTATAATATTATTTTTACAATAGTTTTAATTATATGTTTAAACAGAACAGTTGTATTTAATTATATCCGTATATAAATTTTGTTATATTTCTTAAACATATATTTATGTATGTCTTATTAATAGTACTTTCTTAATCATTGATTAAAATAAAAATTGCAAATATCTTTTACAACTTTTAGGAGCTAAGTGTTTTATTACAGTGTCATATATAAAATATTTCAGAAGAACTTGTAGAGATGAACTTTATCACCGGATGAAATATTATGTTATTGTAATTGTTATAATACTGTACATTATTTCGTTTGTCAAACACATGTCGTGTTCCTTTTCTCCACATTCCTGTTCCTATGTTATATTATAGTCTTATGCTCTTTTTATTCGGGATAAATAATGGATGTATAAATTGACAAACCACATATATCTCAAAGCGTATATTATATTTGATTCTCATCGTCTGTTTGAGATTTGGTTTTGTTTGATAATTAGTACGAACATTATGTAAACTATGTACAAAAGTATTCAAAATAATGCATTTGCTGTCATACAAATTATATAATGTTGTTTTCTTGAGCTAACTACATATTTGTTTTAATTACAAAATTTTATTGAAATTCTGATATTTTTTTATACATTTAGCTTATTTTAAGAGAAAGGAAATTATGATAACTGCAGAATAAAAACCGAAATGTTCATGTGTAAAATATTATAAACTTAGTTATTGTAATTTAAAAAGTACTTTATTACTTTACTTTATTATATATATATATATTTATGTAAATAATTTAAAATATTAATATTTTTGTATTTTATATGTAAAATTTTGTATTTAGAATTAAAACTATAATTGTATGTTGAAATAAAATGTATATTTATAATATGTAATATAATATGAACAAATGCGGCGTTGGGAACCGCCAACCAACACGCCATGTTCCGAACGGCGGAAGGTGGAGGACGGAGCTACAAATAGCTACGTGGAATGTAAGAGGAGGAATGGAACAGAAGATGAATGAATTATTAGATGTGATGGATGACAAAGATCTGGATGTTATTTGTGTGTCTGAGACCAAGCGAAAAGGCAATGATACGACCGATTTGCCTGGCAACCGGGTCGCTTTCTGGGCTGGGGTTCCAGAGGGTGAGCGAGGTTGCCAAGGTGTAGGCGTATTATTGTCCTCTCGAATGGTTAATGCAATGGTAGAATACAAGGCGATTAACCCGAGGCTTCTTTGGGTTCGCTTTAAGCTGGGGATAACAAGAGTATTCTTGTTAGCCATGTATGCGCCAGTATCCTCAGCTCAAATGAGCGAGCTCGAGGAGTTTTGGGAGAATGTCAGGGATGTTCTAAGTAGTGTCAGAGATAATGAAAAGTTGATAGTATGTGGAGATATGAATGGATGGGTTGGAACCGCGCGAAGCGGTTACGAAAGCGTGCTAGGCAAATATGGTGATAAGAGGGTAAATGAGGCTGGAAAGCTTATTTTGGAATTTTGTAAGGAGAAAAATTTGTTTGTGGCAAACACGATGTTTGATCACAAACAAATTCACATGTACACATGGGAGCGAGCGGAAGAAAGAAGTATGATTGATTTATTCCTAGTGGACCAGCGTATTCGAAGTCAAGTTATGGACACGCGAGTGTTCAGAGGTGCTGATCTGGGAACGGACCACTATCTAGTCGTTGCTAGAATAAGAGGTTTGTTCGCAGGTTGGCGCAGCCGCACGACGTGTCCAAGCTTGGCGTCGAATTATCGCATAAGAAGCTGGAAGCTTCAGGATCCACCGATCAGAGAGGAATATCAAGAGAGGGTTTCCAAGAAGCTTGAAAGCTATGATTCTGGAAATGAAAGTGTTGAACTATGCTGGCAGAACCTTAGGAATGGTATGGTGAAAGTAGCGACAGAAGTATGTGGTAAAAGGAAAAGAGGTTTTAGTAAAAAGCGCGATGAATGGTGGGATGATGAAGTGAAAGACGCTGTAGAGTTAAAGAAGAAAGCATGGCTGGATTATAAAGCCTCTGGTAAGGATAAAGGTATGAGAGAGATAAGAAAAAGAGCGTACAAGCTGCAAAAGCACAAAACGAAAGCACTTATAAAGATGAAGCGTGAAAATTCTAAGAGAGAAAGGGATGAAAGGTTGACGAACAACTTCCGGGAAAACACGAAGCTTTTCTGGCGAGAAGTTAGTGGTTCCCGGGGTTGTTCGGTAACCTGTAGAATGAAAGGGGTGCTTTCGAAAAGCGGTGAAATTTTAACTGAGCAAGCACACGTTTTGCAGCGGTGGGCGGAATTCTATAAGGAGATGTATGAACGTGAGGACGCCTCGGTCTTGACTACCAGCGTAATGCTGAGTCAAGATGTAGCCGATGGTGAAATCAGTTTAGAAGAAGTAGAGAACGTGATTCGAAGTCTGAAATGTGGTAAGGCTGCGGGAGCAGATGAAGTTACTGCCGAGATGATCAAATATGGTGGGCCACGCGTCTGGGACTTTTTCTGGTTTTTATGCAATTTATGCTGGAAATCTGGGGAGGTCCCAGACGATTGGCGAAGTGCAGTCATCGTACCTTTGTATAAAGGCAAAGGTTCACAGATAGACTGTGCAAGCTATAGGGCCATCAGTTTGATTAGCTTGGGCGGTAAAGTTTATGCTAAAATTTTAGCGAGAAGAATGCAAGAGAGATCTGAAAGGCTGTTGTGGGAGGCACAAGGAGGTTTTAGACCTGGAAGAGGGTGTATAGATCAGATCTTTTCCCTCCGCATGATCACGGAAAAGTTTTTGGCCCTAAACCAAAAGGTTTTCTGTGCTTTTGTGGATTTGGAAAAGGCGTTTGACAGGGTTGTGAGAAAGAAGTTATGGGAGATACTGCCCCGATACAATGTGAACGGACCCTTGCTACAGGCTGTAAGGTCTCTTTACCGAGATCACTCAGCCTGTGTGCGAGTAGGAGCTGGCATGTCGCCCTGGTTTGACATCCAATCGGGTGTTAAGCAAGGTTGCGCTATGTCAGCTTGGTTGTTCAATTTGTATTTGGATAGTTGTCTCCAAGGAGTGAAAGATAATGACATGGGAGTGAAAGTAGGTGACCTTAAGGTCAATTGCTTACTATATGCAGATGATGCAGTGCTCATTGCATCATCAGAATGCAATTTGCAGGCATTGGTCACCACTCTGAAAGATGGGTGTGAAATTAATGGTCTTAACCTGAATGTAGATAAGACGAAGGTTCTGATATTTGAAAGAAATGAAGAAAGAACAGAATGTAAGATCAACGTGAATGATAAGATAATAGAACAAGTGACTGAAGTGGTATATTTGGGAAGTATGTTTAGCAGAGACGGAAGATATGAAATGGATGTGGAAAGGCGTATTGCTGCTGGTAACAGAGTCAATGGTGCTTTGACTGCATTGTTGAGACGGCAAAACGTCAGTATAGCTGCACGTTTGGCTGTACACAATGCAGTTTTGCTACCGACACTGTTATACGGCAGCCAAACGTGGGTAACACAGAAGAAGAATGTAAGAAAGATGAATGCTGTGGAGATGCGATCTCTTCGCAGAATATGCGGAGTCAGTCTAGCTGATCGAATCCGCAATGAAGAGATCCACAGAATGGCAGGTACTAGCGAAGATGTCACGGTGAGAATGAAGAAGAACGTGCTCAGGTGGTTTGGGCACGTTGAACGAATGAGTGATGAAAGAATGGTAAAAAAGATTTATATGGGAAAAGTGAGCGGTAAGAGAGACAGGGGGAGGCCTCGAGTGACCTTCGAAAACACAGTAGCTACGATACTGGAGGAAGGTCACGTAAAAAGCATGAGGACCCCCCGGAGGGCATGTATGAAGAAGTTGATGTCTGTGGCCGAGGCGAAAGAGGTATGCAGAGACCGTAGCGTTTGGCGCTCCGTCGTCTCTGGCTACCCCGCAAGGGATATGGCGTGAAGGTAAATAAATAAATAAATATAAATAAATTATTTATTTTAGTACTTGATATTACTTTAGCTTCATTGTGTTAAAAAAATATGTTTTCTATTTTAAACAATAAAAAATAGTTAATTTCCATAATTTGAGATTTATTTGACGTTTTAATTTTTTCAAGCGATATAAAATTACGCAGACTTTAAAGGGATTGTATACTTACAATCCCTTTAAAGTCTGCGTAATTTTATAATGTAGATTATACTCTGTATACTTACAGAGTATAATCTACAAAATAAAATAAGGTGGCATATTTGTCTTAGATGACGATTCTAAATTATGTACAAAGTTTAATAGTTAGATTATTGACCCATTATTTTCATCTAAACAATTACAGATTTCTGAAATGATTTTAGAGCTTGGCTTTTGAAGGTATCGAATTCTTCTATTCCAGTCAAATGGAATTACTAACTTGCTTTCTTTTCCTGACAACGGAGTTAAAACTTTATCGACCGGTGATGCGCAATTATAAATTAAATAATATACAATAGCCTTTTTTTAAATTATTAAAATATAAATAAGTTACAAAACGTCTTTTGTATTTATAGGATGAAATATCAGCGGCCTGTAAAAACGCTTATGCGATCATATACACAGTACATAGGCAATTTTTACTAACAAGGACTGAATGGCCGTCGTTCGTTAAGTCCGAAGCACTTCAAAATTTTGTTTTCACGCCTGCATTTCGCAGATACGATGAAACTTTCATTAAAGGCTTTGTATAAGTGCTAGTCGAATTGGAGATGGACGTTCTCTGTGCAATACTTGCATTCTGTTAGAGACCATAACAAACTCAATACTAGATATTCTTTATCACAGCTCACTTGGTTAGTTAAAAATATTGAAGTAGTTTTATTTCTTAAAAACTGAAGCGAGCACTTAAAGCGATAATTAACTTAGAAACATCTAGTCTTAGTTTAATTTATGTTTATATCAGAAGCATCAGAATATTTTTTTCAATATATAAAGTTATATCCATCCAATCTAGCGTACAAACCGCCTTTAAGGCTGCTCTATATGAATACCCTTGTACTGTGAAGGCTACGTAGGGTTGTTATAACTTTACTCGTAAATTAGGATAAACGTTATATAAGACTCCAGGTGGAGTATTGTGTTCTATCTAATAATGCAACTACTACAATACAATAATACAACCTATCTGACGTTGGTATGTATTTCAGTGATCAAGCAATATAATTCAAAATACATAAATACGTACAACAAATACATTTTTTGTAATTAAAATAATTTATTTTTTTGTTTTTTAAAACCAAATATTTTTTTCCACATAATTATCGCGTTACATTTTTGACGACGTTATATATCGACTTTCATTATTATAGATTTTTGTAATAAATAGTATTTTAACTTAATAAAGTAAAACGAAATGTCTGTCTGTGAGTTTTTCTCGTGTTGCCAACGTATCGAAAATAATATATCTTTTTAGTGGTTCAATTTTATTATTTTAATTTTATAGAAAATATTTTTAATAAATATTCTTGATACTACAGTCTGGTTTAATCCAGTTAACGTGCAAAGTTGTGAATTATACGCCTAAAATTGAAGGGATCTTGTCGCACAGATTCAGTTTCACTATTTTATTCAAAAAAATCCATTTTTAGGATTTAAATCTAACAGACGAGTTGTAGATGTCTTTACAAAATATACGACACGGGTTTATTGGTTAATAATGAAGGGAACCCTTCAAGACTCGTTCTAGAAGGGGCTATTTTAATACAAAATTCATAAGTGATTTTACTGTTTTATTCATTTCAAATTACATATCATATACGTGAAATTAAGAGTTAGGAAAAAATATTGACAGGAAGATAATTGTTGAATAGAAAATATTTGTACCACATGGATTTGATATTTTGTAAATGAAATTTGTCCATAAATGTATTTAGCTATGATAAGATAATTTAATTTGACAGCTAAAAGTCAACCTGATGTGTGACACTGAGAGATGCGCCGTTAAATACATCTTGTCGCATATCCGGAAGGACGAGGCGATATCCCAGAGATCACAAGTAGAGTTGTGCCCGTATTGGTGAATTAACATTTAGTATTAATTAAGGTTTCACAATTAAATTTATTCATATAATTGCAAATGTTAAGTCATTATTCAAATCAATCAATATTATGAGAAAAATAATAACTTTTTCTAAAAAGATTGTCACATAATTTAAAGTACGGGTAGAAGAACGATATAAAACGAGTACAACACAACAGAATTTAATCTGTTTTGTTCGTAGAGCCATATCAGTTTATTAGGTAGAATGTATGGATCAGATTAAACAATGTATAATCTGATATATAATAATATGAAGACATAATAAAAACGGCAACAGTTGTAATTTTTGATTGAAAGTCGATATGTTACAATTTATAATAAACTCCCATTCGTTTCACTCAAACTACAAACTATCATATAAAAACTTAACCCAAAATTTATGGTGCATTTAATAAATGGGAACGTTATTTAAGGTACATTCACATAAAAATAACTTCTATTTTAATAACTTTTCTTTTGCTTTTCATGTCCTAAATATTTTTTTTTCCTTTTAATGAAGTCTTTTACAAAAGATAAATCGAATAAACATTATAATCTTAGATCAATGTCAAAATATTTTCTGTTACACTAGTCTTTGTCTTGGCAGCTTGGCTAATGTTCGACTATTATTAACAGCTTCGTTGGAGTATATCGCAATAAACAGTATTAAGATAAAGCGAGAGTACAAGTGAGAGAGTCATGATAAAAATAGTATGACGTCGCATTGACACATTTTTTTTGAGAAAATAAAATTTCTTCCACGACACGGAGTCTTAAAAATTAAGTTTTAATAATTTTTAAGGTTAATCTCATTTAATTTCTCTCTCTCTCTTTAATATCTTATTTATCTTGCCTTCAATAAAAGCGACACCTTTATCCTAAATTCTTACCTTTTAAAATTGTGTTTAATTTAAAGATTTGTAATCTAGTGGGTTCTAAATATATTTTAATATATTTAGACTGAACCCTTTTATTTCGTTTTTCAAAGGTATTTTGTTAATATCTAAAGTAAATATCTAGACAAAACTACCATTACTTAATTCATATGATGGCTTGCGCGGTATAAATTTGAAGGGTAATAGAATGACATTGTGGCCATTCCCTATGTCGTAAGTATAATGTGTTTTTGGGAGTTGACAACATATCGGTTATTTTCCAAATTTGCTCATACTCACGGCCTAGTATGACCGTTTACTATCACAACTCTGTTTTTTTCTGATCATAATTACTGCATTATAATATTATTTTTAACTATATGTTTAAACAGGACAGCTGTATTTAATTACATTTGTATATAAATTATTTTATATTTCCTACATATGTATTTATGTATATATTATTAATATTAATGGTAGTTTTTTAATTATTGCTTGAAATAAAAATTGTAAATATCTCTTCCAACTTTTAAGAGCTAAGTGTTTAATTACAGTGTCACGTACAAACACTCCAAAAGCATCTTGTAACATTATAATGTTATGTAAAATAGTATTCAAAGTAATAATGCAGTTGCTGTCATTCAAAATGTATAATGTAAGTTTCTTGAACATACTACATGTTTGTTTTATTTGCTGAACATCTGAACATCTTTACCTGAAACATCTGATAATTTTGTTTACATCTAGTATACTAAGGTTATTTTAATATAAAGGTAATTATATATTCCAGTTCGTGGAATCACTTAATTAATCGTCTTAAAAAAGGTTGTTTTATATTTTATACTTCAAAAAAAAAAATATTAAAATATAAGCTTAATTATACAAAACTGTCCTAGAGGTTATTGCTACATTATTCTCATCTTAACAAATGCAGATTTGTAAAATAAATTGGATCATGCTCAAACGTAGCTTATAAAATCATAGAATATCAAGATTCTTCAACAGGTTATTTCAGTAAAGTGGCATTTCCATCTTGCTTTCTTTTCCAAACAACGGAGTTATAACTTTATGGACAGGTGCTATGCAATTGCATTTTTTTAAATAATTGAAAAATAAATAAGTTACATGTTAAAACTCTTATGAGATCATACACACAATACACAGGCAATTCTTACTAACAAGGACTCAATGGGCGTGGTTTGTTAAGTACAAAGCGCTTTAAATTTTATTTTCAGGCCTGCATTTAGAAGGTACGATGAAACTTTGATCACAGGTTTAATATAAGTGCGGGCCGAATTGGAGGTAGAGGTCTGCTGTAAGATACTTACATTCCGTTTCACACATAAATACTATAATTTATATTATTATACAAACTGTTTAATTTTATTTAAATATTTTTTGTAATAGAGATTTGAAATATACGTGTAAGTTATTTTCAATAATATAATTTTATTACAGAACAAAGCAAGAGCTTAATTCATGTGTTTCATATAGCTTGTTCAATAAACGAAAATAAAGCTGACTGTACACGTTCCCTTTGTAGCGATACACAAACTGACACTATCAAAGGATTATGTCGCTAATACATTTTTGTGCTGAATATTGGGTTTTGGCGATATGATATTAGAAATTAACATTCACTGTGCAATTCTTTTATTCTGTTATACACAAATATAATATACTAGCTTTTGCCCGCGACTTCGTCCGCGTTTCCGTCGTTTTTCGAAAAAAAATTAGCAGATGTCCTCCCTCATAGTTTTGACGTAACAGGCAGATTCACTTTCGTATTTTAGAAGGGCAATAGTAATATAATATGCCAATCTACAAAACTGTTGAAAAATATAAGTAACCGCAGAATATTATAATATACCCACGCTATACCCACGACTCGGTCAGCGTGTAACTCCTTGTTTTTTATTAAGATAATATATTGCTAATATTTTTAGATCAAATTAAAATGTTTCAGCGCAAAGCTTCTGGGTAGACTATGTTAAGAGTCGACCCGTCCGGCACGTGAACGTAAAGATTCCTAGAATTGCTAACCCGGGAAAGAGTGACGTATAATTGACCATGCGAGAAACAGCTAACACCGAGATCTACTCCAGCAACACGAAAAGTCTGCCCTTGAGCTTTATTGATAGTCATGGCATAGCACACCGATACTGGGAATTGCGTTCTTTTAAATTGGAATGGAAAATTATTTGGTATTATGGGAATTCTGGGAATAAAGACAGTTTCTCCTGCACCGCAACCTGTTAAAATTTGAGCCTCGATTACATTTTGTTGCAACTGGGTTACTTTTAGCCGAGTTCCATTGCAAAGTTGAGGTGGTCTTAAATTTCGGAGCAGAATTATCGGTATGCCAATTTTTAAACAAATTATATGAGAAGGTAGTCCAGGCATACTTAAACATTGGGCCATCGTACATTCATCCCATACGATTAAATTACACTCACGCAATACCTTAGCTTTGTCGCTATTTCTTGAAATACTACAGGTTGGACTTTCCGTGCGATCTAAATTAATTGGTATTTTAAACATAGTGTGAGCAGTCTTACCTCCTGGTAGCAATGTTGCAGCTATACCTGATGAAGCCACGGCAAGAGCGATTTTACGCTGATTTCGAACATAAGCTAATATTAATTTAGTCAAAAAAGTTTTCCCAGTTCCTCCAGGTGCATCTAAAAACCATATTGTTCCTAAATTATTCTGCACACTCTCGCACACGCGATCATAGACTAAGCGTTGTTCTGCAGTCATCATTGGGACACCGTTTTCTAATGTTACCAGCAGTTCCATTGGGTTGTAACCAATCTCTGCGGAATATTCCCTATTGGTAACCTCTCCGACTGAGGTTGGCGTTGGCAAACCATATTCACAAAGTGATTTACCGCCTACTGCTGTTAAGTCTTCCTGAAGAGCTAATAAGCACTGATTTATAGCCAGATCTCGAAAATTATCATTAGTTGCGCCTTCATTATTGTGAGATAAATTCCGAAGAAAGTCTTCTGCAAATTTTTCTTTATATTTTTCGCATAATCGGACAGGATCAGATAAATTACAAAATGTGAGTAATGTTACAAATAAATGGCGTAACCGTCGTGGATTATCACTAACACAGGATTCTGCTAAAGCGTCATCCCAATGTTGATCATTTTCAAGCAAATGACGCGCTTGGCAAGCTGCATGATAAGTTGGATAAACAACATCGTCTACTTTTCTCAAATCTATAAATGATGTTGGTCCTCGCACTGTATGTAATAATAATCTCAAATAAAAACACTCTGCGTTGTTAGGATGAACAGTATACACTCTACCAAGAACATGTTCTTTGAAAATACCTGTCTCGCCATCTACAGGCCTGCCTCGGCGTCTACGGTTAAAGACACCTCGTTGTTTATCGTAGGTATAATACGATGGAACTTCTTCATACAAAAGAGACTTTGCGAAATTATCAGTTTGGCAAAGTCGAAAGAATGCCAATAAAGTTGTTTGTCTAGGGTTCTCTAATCGTTCTGTAACATTTTCGGCGTTAAAATATATACGTTGACCGCCTTCCAGATGAACATCCAGATGGGTCACAGGTGGATATCTTTCGTGAATATTAAAACTTAAGATCCGCCACACAGCTTCTGAAGAGCTGATATATCTGCCTGACTGAAATCTAGTAACTTCATCATGTTCATTTCTTAACGCAAACGTAGCTTGGTCACTGCCCTTGTTAATGTACTTACAAATATATTTAATTGACTCTACACTATTACACATTTCTACATTTATGTGAGCTTGAAATGCTCTGGACAATACAGGCGAATACGGAACGACCCACCTATTATCTAAAGTAACCTGTTGTCCAGACATTCGCTTTTCAACAGTAAAACCACCATTGTCTCTTGAACGGCGACGATATAATGGGTATCCATCATGTCCTGTTACAGTTTCATCCACTAATGCTTTTGGATACCTTTTAGTGCAACGACCGTCTTGCATGCAAGGAGCATTTGCGTTAAATGCACCACATGGACCATGTATCATATGAGTTTTAACAATGTCGTATAACAGGGGATCTGCAGACGGATCTGGAATTTCAGCACTGATTAATCTGTCTACATCATTAGGTCGAACCTTATCTTTTAACCAAAGCAAGATATGTGCGTGAGGTAAGCCGCGTTTTTGCCACTCAACACTATACATATAACACAATACTTCTCCAAAAATGTTATCTTTGGTAAGAAGATCTATCATTGATTTTAATTTTAAATGAAACACTCTTGCAATAATATCATGGCGGTCATGCGGTGCCTGACCCTCAAGAAGCTCCCGAGTGATTTCATCCCACTTGGGATTGGTAGTTACAGTAACAAATAAGTCGGGACGTCCATATTTTCTTACGTAACAAAAAGCGTCTTGAGTACGTTCATGCATGTAGCGTGGACCACCAGTAAAAGAAGAGGGTAAAATAACTAAACGACCCATATTCACAGTATCGTTATCTTGCTGCATGGCATCGCGAAGGTGCACGTATTCTTCAGCGCGCAGCTGCCTTTGATTAGATCGTATATAAACTAATCTTTCGGTTTCAATTTTTGCGTACATGTCAACAATAAACTGATTAAATAAGCCACGAAAACGTTGAAAGTATACCAATCTATTCCGTCTCACTTGCAGGTGGTAACAATAAAATTGAAGGCATGACACCTTTTTATTATAATTAGGTGCGCCTGTGCGCGGATCGGTTTGGTATACAGCGAAATTATAACCATCTTCCCCTCGACAGTATATCATAGGATATTGCAAACTGTCGTAAGCCCTGTGGGTTTCGAAAATACGTTGCAAACGATTGTCTCTGGAACGTATAACGATATCACGCCTATCACATTCCTGGTCGACCAGTACTACAGCAACTTCATTCATGGATGGAACGTTATGACGCCCAGGGTGTTCCTGAGTTGGACGCTTATCGGCATTTATAACAATTTTATAATTGTTATTACCATCTTGAGAAAGGGCTTCTAATGCCGATTTAAAACTGCATACGTACGAATTAACCTGATGTAACATGTTCTGAAGTTGTGAAATGAGTTCAGTATTTAAATTCGGAAAATATTGATTTCTTATATTCGACTGTTCGTTGTAATCGGATACAAAATATATTTGAAGAAATTTAGGTTGTTCTTCAGGCAAAAGGGACCCTATCAAATGGTAAACCTGACCTTGTACCTTAAAAGTAGGCATGAAAGAGCCTTCTGAGATTTGTTTAGCACCAAAGGATGTCATTTGGAATGCACTATTATAAGTGCGATTATTATCTAAAAACTGTTTGGATTGCAAATGTTCCCCTAAAAGTAGTGATTTTAAAGGTTCCGGTGGGTCTTCGAACGAAGGCAAATTTATTTTACCTCCAGAACAACAGAAACCAGCAGACTCCTTCCTCCACTTCGAAGCATTACAAAAGGAACATACTACGTTCATATCGCCTATTTCAGAAGATGATCTGTAATCAATTGTGAGGTTATAAGCAAACCCACTTTTATATTTATCGGACCACGCCACCGAATTTGTAGATTGATCTACCACGTGTATATCTAAGTCATTAAGACCATGTCGAAATCTATCTGCAGTAAGACGGGCCTCTCGCTGTTCTTCTGTTTCAAGCGACCGAATATTTTCAATTCTTAATCTTTCATTAGATAAAGTAATCAATTGTTCTTGTCTCAAAGAATTGTAATAATCGCGTCCCGACTCTAGTCGTTGTTCATGCTCATGTTCATCTTCAAGAGATCGAATCTTGTTATGGTGCGCCCTATCATTTGTCAAACGGTCTTGATATTGAGTAAAAGTTTCAGATTCTCGAGACAAAATATGACGTTCGCGATCAGCTGTAAGCCGTAATTCCCTCTCAGTGAAGGTTTCGGACTCGCGAGATAAAATATGACGTTCGTGGTCAGCTGTAAGCCGTAATTCCCTCTCAGTGAAGGTTTCGGACTCGCGAGATAAAATATGACGTTCGCGGTCAGCTGTAAGCCGTAATTCCCTCTCAGTGAAGGTTTCAGACTCGCGAGATAATGTATGCCGTTCGCGGTCAGCTGTGAGTCGCAATTCTCGTTGTAAAGCAGTTTCAGCTTCTCGGGATAACGCATGTTGTTCCCGGTCAATGGAACGCCTTAACTCTCGTTGAGAAGAGCTTTGAGAAGCCCGTGTTGTAGCTCGTCTCGCTCTTTCAGCTGCTAATCGCATCTCTCTTTCTTGAGAGCTTTCATTAGCTCGAGATGTTGAGGCACTAACTCTCATAGAGTTTAACCGATGTGCTCTTTCCTCTTCCGATTCTTGAGAACGCGTCATTCTCATTCTCCTAGCTTGACTCGAAGTTCGAGATAAAGATGGTCGTTTTTTAGGTGGCATCGTTTATTTTATTTTTAATCGACGGTAACTTAAATTCTATTTAGTTACCCAACGAAAAACTTACGTCAGAGGTCCTAACTATAGCTAAGTATATAATAAATAGAATATAAATCTAAGTGCCTATTAAAACTAAAATAATATTCTAATCGAATTATAAATATGTACGTAGGTACCTACAAATTACAAAAGAATAAAAAATGAAAATAAAGCTATACTTAATGCGTGTGCAATACTATCTACACTTACCTACTTCACTTAAAAATGAATAATAAGAAATACCTACAACTACTGTAATTAATCAAAGTACCTATGCTAATACAAAAAAAACCTTAGATGTTCTAAGTACAGCTGCTATATAATAAAAAAATATAAATCTAAGTGCCTATTTAAACTTAAATACCTAATATTCTAATAGAATTAAACTAAGAAATATGTACCTACCTACCTACAACTTAGGTACAAAAAAAAAAGAAATGAAAATAAAGCTAAAACACGTGTGCAGTATAGGTAGATAGTAGGCAATATCTACCTATACCTACTTCACTTAAAAATAAATAAAAAATACCTATGAATACTATAATTAATAAAAGTACCTACCTACGCTTTTATCTACTCAATACAAAAAAAACTAAACATAAAATGCCCAAAACTAACCTATCAGTAACTAAAAATCTAACAATAATCTAATCTATCTATCTATTATCTAATCTAAAAATCGAATCTAAATCTACTTAAAAAGAAATAAAATAGGAACTATTAATAGTTAAGAATTTAAACAAAACTAAAACTAATTTAGAAAATAACAACAAAAGAAATTAAAATAAACTGTTTAAAGACAAAAAGTCGCGCTGATAAGCACGGTTTATAAAATAACAATTATTGTCTGTCAATAAAGTTCAACACTCTGAACGCATCAACAGCCAAATATTGAATGACGCTTGCGCTCGCCTCCCGCCCCTTTTATACTCTGCCGCCGCGAGCCCCGTCGAGCGCGGCAACCGTTACGCAAAAATAATCCTTATAGCTTGATTCACTATTCACGCGCGATGTCTTGTTGGCGTATTTCATGTAAGTAAGTATAAGTTTGGTGTTTCTATACCGATTTCAATGATTCTTTTTTTATTGAATTGGTGCTAATGTTTATTTTTTTTTAATTAGGAATGATGGTGAGCATTATTGGTTTTATAAACGTAAAAGTAAACAAATATAATAAGAAATCTCCGAACTGCTAAGCTATCGAGAGTTATGCGTGTTATTGTGAGTTAACTATAAAAGGTAGATATATGCTGTCTTGGAATATTTTTCGTGTATTTTTATGTAGAATATTTCCGTTATACATAGTTTCTATGTAGCTCTAACCATTAAGGCTGCACACACGACGGAAGCTTAAAAAATCAAGCAACTTCTCCCATTTTCTCAACATTTCCTTTCACTGCTCTGCTCCTATTCATTGTAGTGTGATGAAAAGTATACTATTACCTGCCCAGGAGTATAAAGAATAATTGTACTAAGTTTCGTTAAAATCCGTCGAGTAGTTTTTTTTTCTATAAATAACATACAAACAGACAGACAGACAGACAGACAGACAAAAATTTTTTTAACTGCATTTTTGGCATCAGTATCGAACACTAATCACCCCCTGCTACTTATTTTGTAAATATATTTCATGTACAGAATTGACCTCTCTACAGATTTATTATAAGTATAGATATATATAAAAATATTTATATCATTACACATTTATGTTTCATTTTTGGCAATTAGAAAAAGACGGAGTAGACTAGACTAGAGGACGATTATTGTAAATCACAATCAACTTTGAAGTATTGTCTTAGTCTAATTTAAGTGCATATCAGAAGCATCAGAATATTTTTTCAAATATACTAAGTTGTATCCATCAATCCAGCAAAAAAACAGCTTTTAAGGCTGCTCTTATTATATAAATACCGTTGTACTGTTTATATTGTTCTACGTAGGGTTGTTGTAACTCTGCTCGTTAATTAGGATGAACGTTATATAAGACTCCAGGTGGGTGGGTTGGGATTCGAATTCTCTAAAATCCGTTCTTAGTGGACGTCTACGTAACAAAAGACGTAACTATGTAAAATTTTAAGTTAATCGGACACATAGTTTCGGAGATTTCGTGATGAGTCAGGTAAATCGCTTATATATATACATATAGATGATGCCGAATTTCGTAATAAACAAATAACATTTACTAAAATCTCATCATTCATCTTATCAAAGACTAGACATTTATAGCTCTTATTGCTTCAAAACACAAAAAAAAAATATGACACTGATAAAAAAAAAATCATAATAATAAGTGTATATTTAAAAATACCGTCTAATTCCACTTGATCATAAAGATATTATTTTAAAATCAAATTTATTTTTACTCTGTAATGTCAGTAAGTAAATAGTTCAACTATTTGTTTTCTCTTATTTACCGGTTACTATAATCTGATGGTATCTTAGTCTTATCACCACCAAGGGAATATTCTAGACAACAATATGCGATTTTCTTTCTGTGAACACGAATATAGTATTTAGTAATGTGAAGTAAAAATAAAAATATCCCAACCCGTGTTAGTTTTAGGAACGTGTCAGACAGTAGAAATACTTTCTATAGTTCAATTTGAGAAACACCTATTCTATATTTTAAGAGCTATGTTGGGTATTTTTATAGTATGTTGTTTTTATGTTACTATTAAACACTTATAGTAATTAAAAATAATAGGTAAGGTAGAGTTTATATTGCCAAAACTAAAACCAAATGCAGTTGACCTGCAATGAAAGCAACTCGATGAATGACAAAGCTTGAAGCCTATCAATGCCCCTCCCGTCCTACATCATCCATCATTATTGTACATTTCAATTTTATGCAAATTTCTGTTCATAAATAAATATGTATATATATATATATATATATATATAAAATAAATCAATCAAAAGGTGCAGAATATCTTTTCATTTCTGAATAACATACAAACTGCTAAACCTGTGTCAGCATTTATCTTATTGTTCACTTTTCTCTGTGTACCTACTGGTGCAATGTCAATCTATCATTTTTATCGTATGCGTGTGAATCTGTACTAGTGAAATAACGCTCCATATTTCCCAACAGTCTCGATAACTGGTGCTATGAAAATCCTGGAGGATTTTTATTTTATTTCTACGCCTGCAGTTCCATTGAAACTGTCAACACATACGAGACTATGATTATCTAAATGCTAAAAATAAACATATATAAAAAATAAAAAAATGCAATAATTGTGTAAATAATAAGTTCAAAGTAGAAAACCTAGCTATTCTGCTAAGATCATAAACATATTAAAGAGATGTGTACATTTCAAGCTGCTGTTTATTACGATTCTTCATTAACAAGAAAGGTCTGGAGCAATTAATATAGTTAAATGATTTGTATCTTCAAAAATTCGTTACCTTCTTAATACCTAGATGATCATTTAGTCTATGGACCATATTCAAATAACGAAGGCCTTCTGAAATGGGAAACGGTCAATTAGCACTTTTAAAATGAATTTGTTCTAAATTGACTATAAGAATCTTCGATGGATCATTACCGAGTAATTCTAATATTCCCAAGGGGAGGAAAGTATTTTTTTAAATATATACACATAAACGAATTTGTATCGTATGTATTGAATCGTGTAGTTATTGGATTATATTTTTTGTACAAAAGACGTCCTGGATAAAGCAGTCAATTTACGTGACGCTGATCAATTCACATAATCATCAATAGCTGCAATATGTCGACGATGACGAATTTTCTTTCGAATAACATAATTTAGATTCTCTATTATAAAATATCTAAGCCATACGCTACAAAGAGAGATAACATTACAACTTTAATTTGTTTATCAAAATATACTTACTAGCAAAACATCCTAGCGGGTCATGTTAAAAAAGCTATAGATATCAATCTTTTTAATACATAAGCTTACTGATGAACACAATTATAAATATCAATAAAAATAAATCATGATATGAAGAAAACCCATAATATGACCCAACATTGGAACAAAATAAGACATTTCATTTCATAGGCCATAAAGATAAGTGTATGATCCTCATAATACGAAATAACCTAACCTGACTTAAAATATATTTTCCCAGCAATTTATTACTAAGGAGTATACCAAAATCTTACTGTCTCATTGATCATGATGAAATCCATTGCAGGTTTATTATATTTATGATTATTATTAATAACAAAATTATAAATACCGATTGTGTAAACGAAACAAACAATTTTAAATAAATATTTAAAAAAAACTTTCACACTGACAGAGCTCAAACCTGCGACATCTGAAAATCTGTCCGCCACCGCCACCTTTTAAGTCAAAATTCATGTCAAATAATTTATGTGTATACAATTCAAAGAACTTTAACCTTTTTATTATTTAGATAGATTTAGATTAATTAAACATAAGAAAAACAATATTGGGAACACAATATAATATACTTTTACTTTCAATCTTGTTCAGCATGTCATTTGGAAATGTTATGAACTTTGATCATAAATCTTTTCACACTTTACGATCTAGAAACAAATTTAACAATACCCAGTGACGAATCGATTAAGTGATAAATTCGTTAATCGCAAAAAGCTAAAATCGGTCCTTGATTTTCTAAAGCCGAGCTCGCCAAGAAAAGTCATTAATTACACATAGGTATTTTTGTAGCAGCTAGAAAGAAGAGCCAGTTTTATGGTGTACATGATAAAGCGGACGATTTTTTTTTCTTGAAAAATTCTTTCTTTAGTTTCAAATTGCGATAAAATTGCGTTAAAAGCAATAAGATGAATGACAGAGAATAAAGCTTAAGTCTACCGCTTCCCCCTTCTACCTTTACGATAGATTTTACTTACTTTGATTCCATCCCACTTCTGTAGAATGGCTATACATAGTCAAATATTATTATACATTTACATATACTTGGCAACTTTCTTGTATATTTATTCATTTTCAATATTTCGTCTGATAAAAAATATGATCGAAATTTCTTTTCATTTCTGAATTTCCTGCAATCTGCAAAACCGGCATCAGCATTTTATATCATTGTTTGGGTTTCGGTCTGTACTATGCAACCTCCGAACTAGGGCAATATCAGTGACTATTTCCGAACAAATTCTCTATAGCCTGTGCCTTTAAAAGCCTGAAGCATTTTATTTTCATTTTCAAGTCTGCAGTTCTATTGAAGTTGTCAACATATTCGAGACCTAAATTATCCATATGTTATAAATAAACATAGATATCAAAACAAGCAAATGTTTAAATTACATACAAAGTTACTATGGAAATAGTAAAAAAACATTTTGAAAACTTTAAATCAAACAAACAACTCGAATAGTTACTCTGCCAAAAAGCAGGAACGTGGTGCAGTGAAGTTTATGTTTTCAACAGATGTTTATTACGATCCTTCATTACAACGAATGGCTTTAAGCTATGAATATAGTTAAGTTATGAAGATAAGTATTAATTGAAACAAAACATTTGCGGGTATTTTATCATAATGAAATAACAGAAACTCATATACATAAAACTCTTAATAGCTCGTATCTTATTAGAGGTAGGCGTTTGAGTAAATAGGATAAAAATATGAACTGGAAACCACCATTACAGAGTAAATGGGTTGAGTGGTTTGTATATACCTACCTAATCTAAAAATGTAATCTATTCCTAAAACAAGAGTCCTGTTATGTTATTATACCTACTAAAGAACTTTAATAAATTTAATGGAACAAGTATATTACAATAAAATATTTATTAAAATATAAGCTTTAAGTCCATTGAGATAAGATAAAACAATCTGGTCCAACATCCAGACATCTCCCACGAAACAAGCTAGACGTGAAATCAGCACTTCAATTTACAATTTATCTCCGCAAACATTAGGTTGATGGTACCAAAAATACTAATGAAGCAACTCTTTAAAATAACACCTACTAGGTATTAATTTATTAATATATACAAAAAAAAACAAAAGCCCTTATAAATATTTTGGGGTAATAGGGTAATTTTGGGGTAAGATCAAGACATCACACCAAGATAAGACAGTGTTATTATTCGAGTGCGCTGTCGACGACCAGTGAAGTAACTCCGAAACCAGTGTGTCATTGCTGGAGATATGTTAATAGAACGTAGCATTGCTAGTAAAATGTCATAATCAACAGTATTAAAAGTATTGCTAAAATGAAACAATATCAATATTGTAAGCTGTTTACTAATCATTGCCAACCGTATGTCATCATATCTTTGACAAGTGTAGTTGCGTAGCGCGTTGCTATGGTCGTCGTTGGGACGAAATCCCGATTGGAAGAGGTTAAGAATAAGAAATAAAAATCTATTAAGGAATTGATTTAATTGTTCGTTAACTATTTCAAGGGTTTTAGAAAGTAAGGGTAGAATGGTGGTAGGATGAAAATCAAATAAAATTATTATTTCTAGTAAGGCTACTAATTGGGTATATAAAGTAAAATCGGGGGAAGATCATTTTAAAGGATAGTTACTAGTAAATGTTATTCTTTTATCCGTCTTGTACAAGTTTGCCAATATGAGAAAAATTCTGTAGGGAGTTAAAAATTTTTTTTACTTAAAAAAGAAAAACAAACTTTAAATACAAGAGATTGCAGATTAATTGGATTATATATAAACGACAGATACGTCGCATTATTGTAGTAACTGCATTATTAGTTACAACACAATATTCCATCTGTAGTCTAACGTTCATCCTAATTAACGAGCAAAGTTTCAACAACCTCACCTAGAACTTTAGACACTATCTGAATTTGTTAATGAATAAACGCTTTTAAGACTGTCGGTTTTCTATTTATGTGGACAGCTTTAGAAATTTGGCCAATTAATTAGGTAACACTGAGCTTCGCACGCTATTCCTACTGAAATTGTTAATTCTTTCAAAGTTAATAGTAAAAAATACTACAATAAGTTTTCTAATGTCGGCTTAGAGAAGTTTTATCAAACTAAATTTTTATTTAAAAATAGTACTCAAGTAAAAATAAATATTTGTATGATGTAAATCCTTACAGTGAATTACTTCATTAAAATAAAATATAATTACCATATTACCATTTACCATATATAAATCATAAAAATACTCCGTGCTCAGTTCATTGTGGTCTACAGTGGAGTCTACTCTGCGCCGGTCATTAAAACCCACATTATTTTATATTAGTTATATTTATCATCAACGTATAAAATATCATTCATAAATATATAACGTTCATAATTCAAGTCTTATTGAATAAATTAATTTTGTAGTGCACTTTTTGCAGACTACGATAACAATAATCACAAAGTTGTGACATATGTACGTATGCAAAAAATATACTAATTTAAACTTCTATGCGTCAAACATTGGTCCATCATGACAATATATATTAAAAGTATTTAGTAGCACTTTCATAAAATTATAAGTATTATTCACTGAGGTCCTATTTTATCACATACAATACATTATTAGCGCTTTGATATTAGTCAGTTAGTTCAAAGGTACAAGAGGAATATTTCATTGTTCTTTAATTTCGTTTATTAAACAGTTGATTTTACACCAGCTATTTTATATAATACATTAAGATTTAGCTTACTTACTTCAAAATCAGTATATAAAGCATATTTGTACCTTCAACGAGAAATTTTTTTTGTGCAGTTTTGATGTGTAGATATATTCATTAAAATTTAAATTCATAAAAGGAAACTCATACCTTAATTTATTATCTCTATTATATGAAGACATATTTCGACCAAATCCAAATGTTTGCTCAATAATATAAAGTTATGATTTTTGTGTAAAAACCCTTGTTAGAAAAAGTTGCCTTCACACGCATAACATTTTCTATATGTCGGTGACATTTAGTTCTGAATAAATTACAAAAAGTGATAATATTAGGACTCTTCAAATTTAAATACGAAATATAAAAGCAAAAATAAAAACAAATATTGAATTACATGGTAAAAAAACCTATAAATTAATTATACATTTCGAGGGACAGCGACAGCAATATTATTTTGAACTATTGTTTCATCTAGAGGTTTACATAACGTTCGTGCTAATTAACGAACAAAACGTGAGTTTCAAACACAGCTCCCGACAACCAAGAGTAAACTATGTAATCACAATATATAATCTTAAGACGTATCTCTTTTGTGAATTTATACATCTGTATTTTTCCGAATAATATCGGTATAAGACAATAAATATACACAATAATATAAATGTGAAGGAAAAGAAAATAACATGTATTGATGTAAGAAGACAGATTAGTGGACATAGTAACAATTACAAGAACAATAACATAGATAATAAAAGTTACTGCCATAAGCGCCAAGGTTATACAAGAATAACCTTCTCATAACCATCAAGAGGTTTGTGATGTACATTTGTACCTATATTTTATTTATAAAATTATTTTTAGCTAATGAAAATAAAACCATTGTTACAAATTATTTATTAATTATTTTTTTATAATGTACAGCTAAACAAATTAAATTAAAAAAATATATATTAATTGTTTTTTTACTGCAGTATATACGCGGCCTGTTTTTTATAAGAACTATAGTATTCCGTAACACGGTTTGATATAAGAAAAATACCTTAATATTAAAATGAAATAAAAATATGTTTCATGTATTATTTATCATCTACACACAAAAGCATTATACTTAAGCCTATATCTCGCTATATCCTGTAATCGTTGGAAAGAAAAGGGACAGGAGTGGAAGAAAAGATTAGTAATTTTTGTCCGTCGGTGAAATAAAGTGGCACAAACAATAAATCTTGCTCATTTTCTTCCTGGTCGCTGCAAAAATAGCGATGCTTAATTAATTACCTTCTATACTAATTCAATGACTACTTTTGTTCTTTTTTAAATTATTGAATTCATAGGTACGAGATTGATTTACTACTGTGTATTGTAAAATAATATTCTACAAATTTTGGAAGAGTTGTAAAGAATCAACATAAAAAATATATTTTTATAATTTTTTTTTAGCAAATTATAATTTTTGCTAAAGTTTTTCTATGGAATTTATTATTGTATTTATTGATTTATAAATCTCTAATAAAGTAGAAATTCTGGCTGGCCCAAAGGGACTATTGATATTAGAGAGATGATGTTTATTATTTGTAATCATTTGTGCAGATAAATCTTAATTTCAACTTATCTAACTTATTTAATATGAGAGTAACCATAACGGTATCACAGTAACATTCAACTTTATGGAGTTTGTCAATTGGACAAAAATGTTTTAAACTTTGACTTTAAATCTTTTCAAACTTCATGACCTAAAACAAAACTTAACAATACCTAGTGACAAATCGAATTAATGATAAATTCTCTAATGTCAAAAAGTCAAAATGCGTCACTTCATTTTGTAACGCCAACCTCACCAGGTAAAGTAATTAATTACGCGTGGCTGTTTTTTAGATTTATGGTTTCCGGAACTCTAAATTTGTACGATAAGTGATATTTTTTATTAAAGTATACTTCATGTTGTGTTTAATTGTACTTTTAATTAAAAAGCTTGAGCTTAAAATAACTAACTTTTAATTTCACGGATCTCGATTTAAACTTTCGAACGGTCCCTCGCAACCCATTACACAGTAGACAGACAATTTGTGACGCCGGGAAATATTTTATGCAGGTATATTTTATTTTGAGAAAAATATTGTCTCTTATTTTAATTGCAGCATTGTACCTGTTGTTAGCACTTAAGCGTTTTAAGTTGAGGTGAGGAGATTACATATAATATAATTAACAATTCTGAGACAACTAACAAAAATAATTATGAGTGTTGTTGTAAGACCATAATTTATTCAAGGGCTAACCATAGGACTGTTTCGTCTAAAAATATTTACAGTTCTGGAGTTACCATGTCGAACAAATTGACTAAACGTGAATAAATTATGAGTTATTTTTATTTATTTATCTTCACGCCATATCCCTTGCGGGGTAGCCCGAGACGACGGAGCGCTAAACGCTACGGTCCCGGCTCCCTCTTTCGCTTCGGCCACAGACATCAATCTCTTCATACATGCCCTCCGGGTGGTGCTCATGCTTTTATGAGTTTTTTATTATGAGTTATAAAGCTAAAACGTTTACACACAATTATCCTCGACCTTCATTGAATGTTTTGTAAGTGTCAAGCCAATGATAACAATGTCATAACAATAGTGTTAATGAAAATGAAAATAATTGAAATATATACCATGTACGCTTCTACTTAACTTCTTTAATATACGTTATCTCAGAACTTAGTTTATAATATTTTTTGAAGTTGCCAAATACTGAAAAACTTATAAAATAATCCGAAGACCAGTCGCAATATTTTTTGTATAATTATAATACTTAAAATAATTGTTAACGTCTTAGTCGAAAGATAAACAAATTAATTTACCAATAATAAGTTTAAATTTACAGAACTGAGACATGGGTATTTTTAAAACCAAGAACTTAATATTTGCGAAGATAAATTGTAAGTTGAAGTGCCGAATTTCACGTCAGGATTATATCGTGAGGGATATCTGGATGTAACCTTTTTCGACAACAAGTTCAAATTTTTTATAATATTTTGAAAAACGGGTTGAGTCTATAAAAATACCTTAACAGAGAAACAAATAAAAGATGTTTCATTTATTATTTCACATGTACTAAACACAAAGGTATTTTACTGAAGTTTAAATCTCAATTATATCCTGTAATCGTTGTAAGGATAAAAGGAACCGCAGTTGAAAAAGAGAGTAATAATTTTTGTCCATTGGCGAAATAAATAAATAAATAAATAAATAAATAAATAAATAAATAAATAAATAAATAAATAAATAAATAAATAAATAAATAAATAAATAAATAAATAAATAAATAAATAAATAAATAAATAAATAAATAAAATAAAGTGAGACTAAAAATAAATTTAGCTCATTTTCTTCCTGGTCACTACAGCTTCGCGTAATTAATTACTTTCCCTTGCGTAGTCGCCTATACGAAGACAATGACTGCTTTTGACTTTTTTAAGATTACCGAATTGATCGCATGTCTAATTGATCCATTTCTCTATATTTTTTAAATTATCCAGATGTGACAATAAAAAATACAACATCATCATAAACAACGAATAAACAATAATACCGTAAACATATTGATTTTTGATTATAGTCTTTACATTAAAAACCAAAGAAAAAGACTTGCCGTCTAGGTCAATCCGTGATTATTAGTATGATTTTCTTTTGAACTAATTCATAGAATCTTAGATACCTTTTAAAATATGTTCATTACTCTTAAAAAAAAAACAATGAAAAAATTTTTATTCAATAATACATTTATTTTTTGCTTTTAGATGTACATAATGTACATATTTGTGCCTAGTGTATGTATAAGTTCATAAAATTTTAACGTCAGATATAGTCAACAGAGCGATTGGTTTATGTGACTCGGATCTGGCTTAGTTATCAATTCAAAAATCGTCGATAAGAACTATATGTCGTCGCTGGCGAATTTCCTTTCAAAATCTTCAAATCAAACTTTAAAATCTTAACAATTCTAGTTTTCTGATAAACTGAAATAGTTAAAGGATAAACTGACACGGATCATATTCGCTTTTTGTGTACTTTATTCTGTTAATAATAGACTATACACTCTAATTATTCGAAAAAAAAATCTAATGAAAGCCATTAGAAATAAAAAATAATACTAATTTTCTTTGCTAACAGTATAATACAACAACAAGTAAGACGCAACATTTGTACAGAAAAAGACATTGCATTTCACAGGCCATAAAGGTATATGGTCCACATAACGACCTGATTTCACATACATTTCCTCAAGTGTTGATTACTAAGGGGTATACTGAGATATTACCGTATTATTGACGAATATTAATAAATGTAATATTTAAGATTATTAAATATCTTAAAATAATAAGTACCAAGGAAATAAATTAATAATATTAAGATTTAAAACAAATCAAAATAATAAATAAAAAAACACCGTCACTGGCAGAACTTGCATCTGCGACCTCTGGGAAAGAGTCCCGTGCTTGTAACATGCTTATAAATAATTTCAGACAAAGTATTTAAATATTCGACGTCAAAATTATAATTCTTTTAATCTGTTACCTTCATCACTTACGTTAGGCTTTTAATAGCCCTCAATCTTCAGATTAGAAGCATAAGTGAAGCAGGTGCTCGAACATACTAACTGAAAAACTCAATTGAGGAATAAATGGGTTAAGTGTATTGTTGATAAAGATGATGCACCTACTGGTTTAATTTAATTACATAGTACTTTGTCTCGACATTAAATCATAGTTTTTATAATGGAGCTTCAATGCACTACAATAAAATAACAAATATTCAAATCAATAGTTTAAAAAAAACAAAGTAAACTTATTAGTAAAAAAATTGAAATATGTGAAAGTAGGTACAATATTTTTTTTAATCTTTGTATAAATATGAGAAAGTCGTTCTATGTACAATTGAAAAACGTAATACAAAATAAACACCAGTTCAGTGCCTTCTTGTATCCATAAAACCCAAATGTATATGCACACTGATATATATTTATTCCGTAGCTCATAACATTTTTTACACAGAATTTTCAATCGTCTGTCATGGTATGGACATACTGTAAGAAAGGATAACAGCCATGTAATCAGAAGAGTGTTAGGTATGGAAGTAAGGGGATTCAAATATGGGATATGTGGAGGACGGAAGAAAAAAGATGCGCGGATTACGTTAGACAACATGAAGGAGATAGGAGTGTGTACAGAGATGACAGATTTGATGATAACATGTACAAAGAGTATGGAAAACAAAAATAAACTGCGCCGACCACAAAATTAGAATAAAAGTAAGGAGATGATAAATCTTTTAATCACTTTTCAATTACTGAAAAAATATCACAACAAATAAAAAAATATGTTATCATTCAAACGAATGGAAAGATACTAAATTAATAATAAATATTGATTAACAGTTCTCAGATATATAACTAAATATATAAAATAATTTATTCATGGGCTGAAATTCAAAAGCAGAATTGTTTCATCGAACAAATTGCTGAGTGTGAATAAATTATGAAATTTAAAGCAAAAGGTTTTACATCCAATTAACCTAGACCTTTAATGGGTGCCTAAAATAAATTTTTTAGGTGTCAAGGCTATAATATCGTAATAAATTAAAATAATTATAACACTTTGTAGATATCTAAAATATATAAATAGAAATATATGTACAGTCTATTTTAGTGACTCAATATACATTATCAGGTCAGAATTTAGTTTTTGGTAACTTGAAGATATATTATAAAGTGAAAGGTTTCTAAAACAGCCTGCAAACCAGTCGCAATATTTTTTTAATAATTATAATACTTATACAATCTGTTAACGTGTCTGTCATCAGATAAACAAATTAATTAACAGATACTAGTGATATTTTACAGAGCTGCTTCATTAGTATCTTTGGATACCAACAACCTAATATTTGCGGAGAGAAATCGTTAATCGAAGTGCTGAATTTCATGTCTGGCTTATTTCGTGACTGGTGTCTGGATGTTGCACTTAATAACTGTATCTTAATGAAATGAAAATTCTCTTGATAAACTAAAAGCTATTGTATATTTTGTTGTACATATTATAAATTTGTTCCATTATATTTATTAAAGTACTAGGGATAAAAGTTTGGTATGGTGTTTCGAAACGGCTAGAAGGTTTTTTTTATAAATATCATATAAAAACATATTTGTATGATATACGTTATTTCAAAAAGTAAATGAGAGAAACGATAACTTACTTCACAATAATAACATCTAAAGTGGATACGAATAAATCAAATTACGTAATAACTAATTACCACCAGTTTTTTTGTTGATTTGATCACACTAGCTGCTAAACGTACTGTGTCATTGTATAAAATAAGAAAAAAATAAGAGGATGTCTAAGAATTTGTTAGGGTCTGTGTACTCTTCCAATAACTTTAGGACTATAAATATACCCTCATACAACTTATCTGAATATATTTGATCAATGTCAAAACAAGGACCGATGTAATAAAAATAAACCAGCCGATACTACATTATTACCTACCTAAGTAATTATTTGGTTATTGAGAGGCTAACCTATAGCTTGATAGAATAATATTGTTTGAAAATTCTGTTTGAAAGTATTTATCTTATTTTTAATCACGTTTAGTTTATTTAAAATTTAAATCAATGCTGTAAAGCAACACGGTAACTCAAATGGCAAAGGAATGGAAGAATTAACTAGAGGACGCAGATCCGTATTCTGCCAGTGACAACGAATTTTATATTATATATTTATAATCAAAATATTAGTTTATATGACGGAAAGACTTGAAAATGTATTGTTACGTTTAAAGTATACAAAAAAGAAACTATGAAATATTGTTTTTTTTTGGATCGGTGCAAATCAAAATCAAAATACAAGTATAAAATTAAGTTAAGTAACAGTCTCACGTTCAGATTTGCTTTTACTACTAACTTCACACACATTTTCATTTTCAAAATTTCCTTACTGTAACAACGGAAAAGATGAATTCCATAAAAACTCAGAAAATGCATGTGATTTTAAAAGCTTGAATGATCTTTAATTTCGGTTAATATGAAACAAATCCAAAATACTTAGAAATTTAAAAAAATATTACTATGACTCTACCACTCCCCTCATCAGAGTATTTAATATACGTAAACGATATGTGCAACATACTGCGACACGGTTCTGTGTATCAATTTGCTGACGATACATGCTTAATCACTGCACATGATAACACCGAATGGGCTAATAATGTGATGCAATTAGATTTTGATAATCTATGTAAAATGGGCGCGCGATGTTAGCCTTTATATAAAATATTTAAAAACTAAGTTTATGTACAAACACGGATCACATAAAACGGCTTACTTCATACCTAGCATTGTAGCAAATAAACATACTTGCATACATGGTTAATCAACATATGTATTTGGGTCTAAAAATAGACCACCATTCTAACTGGAGCCCTCTCATAATCGAAGTTTGTTGTAAACGGAGAGCTATTTTGGAAAAAATGTGTATACTTAAACGTAAGCTTCTCTTTAAAATTCTAACACCTTTGCATATGCTACTTGAAGATTCCATTATAAGTTATGGCATCTCAAGCTATGGCAGAACCTCTAAAACTTAGAAAGAATTTTTAACCTACAAATGAGAATATTAAAAACAATAGTCCAGCTAAAATTAAAAATAAATTTAGACATAACTATGGCCCTTTATTTTAATACTGTAATTTAATTAACGTTTACGAAAGAGTAAACCTAGAAATTAATATGCTAGGAAGAAATGACAGAGTTGATTTCATGCGAAAACTATCATATCAATCATATTTTATAGAACCGAAATATAATAATGTTTATGGAAAGAGAATTTGGTCCAACATCCTGCCTTGTATTCTTAATAAGTTACTAAAGGAGTTGACTACATAGCTTAAAAGCCATAATGTGAAACAAACAAAAAAAATTAAAAGAACTTTTATATCCAAAATGCGAATTTGCCAATTACACAAATTTAACGTTATGAACATGTTTAACTTTGTCTCTTTTCCTTTTTTTGCTATATTTTCTTTTAAGTATAAGATTTCTGATATAAGTATGAAAATTGATTATAGTATAAGATATTAAGATTGATTTAAGTATAAGATAATGTTATATATTAATTAGTTATTTAGTAGTTATGTTGTTATTATGCGTCCGAACTTCATGAACGCGACAACCTTTTGGATAAGATTTGTGTTTAGGAATACGTTTTATTTTAAAGTTGAAATATAATAAACAAAAATAAATAAAATGGTTCTTGTCTGAAATTTTAAGATGTTTTGAAATAATAGACATTTATGGAGTGTCAACTTAAAGATATACGAAAAGAATGACATTCAGAAATTCCTTATTAATAAAAGAATACGCAGGTGTTCAAATTAACTGTCTATAATATGTACTTTTAAAATATTATGTTGACGACTACAACTTTTACAATGTGGTCTTAAACTTTTGGCTGGCAATATACTTACAACATCCCGTCATTCGTTCCATTAATCAAAGTTAAAGAAAAATTACAGTTACAGTTTTACAATTACTAATAATAATAACACTATAAAGGGTAGTGTAGTTTATAAAGACTTATATTGATTAATATTTTGTCAAATCCTAAGACATGAACTTGCCTACTTAAAGGGCGAGGATGATCCAATGTACAAAATGTTATTAGGTTTAAGTAATATAATTTGTAATGTTTTAAACTGATTATTTTGCCTCTGAAATTCGATTACAAAATATATTTCAGAGTATATATATATATATATATATATTTAATATTCATATATTTTAATATTAATTCCATATAATTGTGACTGTCGTTGCGTCTGTAAATTAATTTGATGTAATTTACGATTATATATAAGATTAATTGAACTTGGTTGTTTTCAGGTAACGGAATGTGGAAGGCCGATTGTGCAATATTTAATTGCCGCGAAGAAAAACAATGCCTCGTTAATTAAAGAAGTTAACTACATTGCATTAGAGTTAATAATATTAATATCGCCTGATATAATTATATTCTGATATATATGTATTCATAACACTTCCATTTTATTTATATGACTTTTACGTTTAACATTTTGTAGTTAAAAAACAATTTCAATTAGGTATTTTCAGTATTACATAAAATGTCAGTTATTTCATTTTATCATTGTTACAATTTTTTTAAACACTGTATATCATAATATTTATTAGTTAATCCAATCTACGAATATCAGCGCATTATCAGTTAAAAAAAAATAAAGTATGGCAAATATTTCCAATTATATGTAACTTTATTAAATAAACCCAATATATATGCTATGACTATTATACTATTAATAATAGCTCGTAATTATCATTTACAATTAAAGTTGGTTCAAAAATTAAATTAAATCTATTAATCTATATTAAGTATCTATAAATAAAACCATTAAGGTAGCAGGTTGTAGAGCCTAGCTGTAGATATATGACTGCAGCTCGTATTGGGATGGTTCGACCAAGGAAGGACCACCCTCTCACGGAAAATCGACGTGTAGTAACCAAATTCATTTGGTTATGTTTCGTCAGTGAGTGAGAGAAACCGGAAGCCCCCCCCCCCATGAAAGCGATGCCTCAAAAAAATATACCCCAGGAGGGTACCGGCTTTAACGAAGCCGGGTGAACCCCTCCACGAGCAAAATCGGGGGAATAATTCTCGGATTTTGCTTGGGCTGCCTGTCATAACTGGGGTGGGCCGTATTGCCTTTTGTGTTTTTTGAGGGCAAATGACAAATCAACGCAGCGGCACCCCGACCCACTCTGGCATCTTTAAGGCTTTCCGATATTAATGTGTCATGTTTCAGACATCCAGAAATGCCAGGCAAAAACCCTTTCTGGTGATTAGGCCCGAAATATTTATTATTAATCATGAATTGTGTCATTTTTGTTTGTAAAAAAGAAAAAATATTGTTGATATTGTATTTGTAAGAGATATCGGTGTAGTGTCCCTAGGAAAATGTCTCGGACATTGTCGCTTTTAGGAATGAGGACAAAAGGAGCATTTCCGAATGTTACCGGTGTTTGTTCTCTTGACCAGATTTTACCGAATATATTCAATAGATGTTTATGAATCGGCGGACATTTTTTATAAATTATATATAGGGATATTATCCGGACTTGGTGCTGACTTACATGGTTTCTTTTTAATTATTTTATTGATTTCCTTCAAAGTTGGTGGGTTGGCATGAAAATCTATGGAAGGACTCTCAGGTTTTCGTTCGTCGGGATCCCCATACAGCCTTTGATTTGAAGGCACTTCATATGTGCTTTTATAGTAATAATAAGTTTGCTCGTTGGTCAAGAGAAGCTTACCTTTTTCTCCTTGTTAGAGTACTTAAAAAGATTTTTATCAAAGTCTAAGTCCGGTCGAAGCTATCACGGTTTTTAGTTATTTGTTGTGATATGCCTTGTATTTATCTTACAAAATATAATAGGTTAAACTAAAAAAATAGTCTACTTTCTTAAACATAAATAATCTACCTGTATTATAAATCAAACCTTTATTACTTTGAGTGGAATCATATCAAAGTTATTTAACAGTTAAGTGAGATCACTCAATCTAAATGTCGGTTGGTGCAGACTGCATACCCCGCTTTGTTATTATGAACTGGGTGAACAACGGAAACTGGCAACCCACAGCTGCTAACGGTAACTATACAATTACATAATACAATTGTAATATACCGTAACTTAGTTGTATTCTACAAAACAAGGATCCTATCTTCTAGAATGTTTGTCATTCGTGTACGCGTATATATTAAAGATATCTTAGAATTTCCCTTTCGTAGTTTTAAATCTGAAATCAAAAGTGTATTATTAAATAAATCTTATTATAACATTCAAGAGTTTTAATGGATAAAAATGTGTGGAACCTAAGTCGTTGACTCATTTACAGGGTTGATATTATAATGTATACATCAAACATTGCCAAATTTTCATTTAAAAATAGCAACTGTTGAATTTCTAGCCGGCACTACTCAGCTGAGCAGCATTTCGTGCCAGTGGTAGCTTACTCACGGACAGACTACCCCGACCTTTTTTATTGTAATAATTGACGAATTTCATAGTGCGTGTAATTCAAAATGTGCCCCTATTTGAATAAAAATAATTAAAGTTTTTCGAAATTGAATTCAAATTATAATTATAGAACTATAGGTTTAAAAAGAATTATTAGCTTAATTGCCCACGTAGAAAAATAATGTTCCAAAAATAATACAATGCATCTCAGGCTATTTTTTTGGTTAGGAAAAATCACATCACAAATTGAATCCAGGATGGAATAATCCTTATTTATTAAATATGTTTCTAGAACTAATGTATTAGCCATTTGTCATACGAGTATAAATATATTTTATTAACTTTTACATGTATATGTTCATAGAAGTGTTTTTGTTCCTAATTTCTCTTTACTTATCTTCTTTGTAAATTCAAGTATAATCTACATTCTTACGTTTAAAATGTGTTAAGTTTTGACACATGTAAATTCTGCTGAAAGGCTCGAATTACTTATAAATCAGTATATTCTGACTCAAAAACTATATCTTAAAATAATTTGTTCTCCTATCAGTTTCGGAGTCCTTTCAAAGCCAAGTCCTAACTAGTTTTAATATAAACCCGGTTTGAATTGAAAGCAATTCTGCACATTTTATATTTTACATATAATGACACGAATTATTATTAAAATCTGTATATGATCACTAATATTATAAGAATTAAGTATTTTGTGTTTAAATTTTCGTCTTAAATTTTTTAATATTTAAAAATTAAATAAGTCAAACGTGAGCCTGCATTATTTAATACTTAATATTTATGAGTTGTGTCCTGACGGCTATTAAGTTCATACCGTCGTACAGTCTGTTGCAGCGCAGTCCATCTGTTACACGATTGCTTTGTTTTATGGATACCATATATTATACAGATCCACAGAAAGATATTTTTTGTTATCTTTATAATAAGTTAACTCTGTACGTACAATAATTATAAAATAACAGACTTTATTGTAATATCTCATACTGCTATTTCTACATTTTTATATCACAATATATTTTAGAGAAGAATATAGAAGGCAAATTAAGATGATAAGTATAAATTTAAGACTATGTAGCTTTAAAATCATTAAAAGATTATGTAATTGATTAAGAAATGTCAGTTAAAGAAGTGCGATCGGAAGTAATGGAGCTTTAGTGACTCGTGCACGTCGTTCTATTCAATGCGGATTCTTATAGATTTATTACTATAGAAAGCTGACAACATTCTTCCTGGCAAGGCTTTATTGTGTACTTTCGATTTTTGTCTTATTTGGCCTTAAAAAGCGTTTTACAAAACCTTATTATAACGTTTCTTTGCGTTACTTATATTTAATGCAACTTAGGTTAACTGTAGAATGTTGTTACGTAGAACTTTCATTTCTGTAGCAGTTTTTACACTTAGTCACACATTCTATTCTATATATCGTTTGTCTGTGATTAGGTTGATTAATTATCTGTTGACAGGTAACTCAAAAGTCTTTAATAGTCTGACATTTCGTATTATTTAAGAAATTAGATATTGCCAGCTTGAAGATACTTTAGGTTCCTCGAAATATCATACTAATTTATTATTTAGGTTCAATGTTATAATTATGTCACAAATTATATAAATTGATAGCAAACTTTTATATTATATAAAATTTGCTGTCATTCGTTTCAGATGTTTAAATGCTGCCTATATTGTCATGTTGATATATTTAGATTATATTAAAATGTTATACATTAATAATGCTTAATTTTTTCGGAAGACATTCAGTTCTTAGGTTTAATATGAATAAATGCATTATTTCAGTTTATAATAATTAGGAATTTACCCACATTTAGTTTGCCGTTCTGTGTGGGGTAGTATCACTATTCGGTTATTTGTTGTTTAGAATTCAACGTTATGACTTTTCTAGTTTTTTCTATCGGATATTCCTTTTTTATTAGCCTCCGTTGAGTGTGGTTATGAATTAGTTTTCTTATTAACGCTTATAAGGCGTTGACCCTTTTAATTACACATGTCTTTTATTGCAGGGCTGATTAAATATTATGGATTAACCATAATTCTCATAGAATCAATCAAATCAATTTTCAATATAAATTAGGAGGTTTTCTTTAGTTATCATAAATTTCTTCAATGCTTTACGTTGCAAAAATTTCAGTATTTTTCCGGTTTCGATAGTTGGAGTCAATATAGACTGTAGTATTGCTTGTGAGGCCATTTTCTTCATAAGGTATTGTACTTTGATCTTATATGGGTAGATTACCGCGTTATTAATGATTTTTCGTAGTTTTTTTTGTAATAGTAGCTGCATATAAGGTCTGCCTTTAAATGTCAATCCTCGTTAAATATTAAGAAGTTATCTGGAGATGTACTACTTAATATATATATTTTTCTACACTATATATTAATATATTTTGTTATATATTTTTAAACATAGTTGAATGTTTTTATCAAAATTTTCAAAATTAGCTCACTCTGTCTACATTCTTTTTCTATATATAAATTTAAGTTTTTTATTATATACAATATTTTATAAATAAACTATTACAAAATTATATACAGAGTTACGCGTAGTTTTAATACATGATTTGAATAAACGTATTTAAAAAGCTTTGGAACGAATTGTAAGTCTTTATTACTATTAACGTAACTTGCTGTATTACTAACAATATTGATCTAGACTTAGTAGATAATTATGGAATGTAAGCTATTAGCAGTTAAGGAGATTACTCTAAATACGGTGATATCTAGCGTAATATCGTTATTATTACTTATTATAATCTATTTATCTAATGAGTGTATAATTATGATATAACTTGTCTACTTATTTGTAATAGGTGCGTCAGGTTATAAAAACGTTTGGGCATAGGATAATAACTTCTGTTAGATATTGTTTTTTGAAATATAGATATTATTTAGTGGCATTTTACAAGGGAAGACTACCCTAAACAATATACTACTATAAAGTTTACCTGAATTTTTATATCGGTTAGTAATGAATTGTCCGAGTAGCAGCTCGTATGATTGATTATTTATTACAGTAAATGACATATCATTAAGACTCTTACATAAAGTCTTGATTATTAGACATAAAAGATACGAATGATAAGATACTCAGTTAATAATTTGTAATAAGTGTGACGATGCATTTCGATGTTATTAATTAATTATTAAACAATTAAAAGAGTAATTAAATAAAACTATGTATGACATATATTGTGGAATAGTTTAATAATCTATTATAATTGTTAATAATAAATTACTTTTATACTTGAAGACATATCATCATCATAAACGATAAACTGTAAGTAAATTCGCTTTAACATAATACCTATCACGTCTTCATGACATTTAGTTTTACGATACCGACAAATTATTTAGCAGTTTGTTATTCTAATTTCTTATTTCTAACATATTGTATTCTTATCTAAAAAAATCATTCTACTCACAATTCAATTATAGTATTAGTTGAAGTAATAATATCTAAATAATATGTAACTTTCAAGTATTATAAATTTTTAAAGTTTTAATGAAAAGTCTAGCTGCAGTGATTCAATTGGAGCTAATACATCGTCTGTTTCGACCAAGGTACTGCTCCCACTTTTTCACAGATGATCGATTGAGTGTATGCCGTTAGCTTCTTATTGCGACTCTGTTTAATAGAAACACTTTTTGTATGTCATCAAGATAATAAATGATATATTTCGTATCATTTATTATCTGCTGCGATACAAAATTTTTGTCACTACGTTTGCGAGAGATAATGTGAATAAAGATATTGTATAAGTTAACCAAAGAGATGAAATGGAATAAATAATACCTTATTTGTTTCATTGTAAAAACTTATATAACTTAATAAAAATTAACTTTATAAAAATTAATTCTAATTTATGTTTATAATATTTGTTTTGTTGAGCTTCCTTGAGAATAAAGTGGTTATCATTTCAAGGAAATACAAATTCGTTCTGAGAATATCTAACACATTCAAAAATATTTGATAACTATGAAATTTACATACATTATAATCTCCTTATCAACCCATAAAATAGTATGCTGAATGTATATAATTCTATAATTTTTCTGTTATTTATGAATAAGATATAGTTAACTTAAAGTATTTCAGATAAATATCAGCAAGTGTTAATATAAATTACGTCTTTAAAGATAACTCTAACTCTAATTAAGAGTTAAAATACATTAATTTTACATTGTTGGAACATTGTTGTATGAGATAAGTTTTATCAACCTACCTACCTACTTATTTTTATTGTAATAATATATTGTCTTTAGAAGTGATTACGTATCTGCATTTTTTATTTCTTATTTTCTTTCTGTCAAATAACAATTGACAATTGGTTAAAGTTTCATTATACTTTTTCTAGTCTCATCGACAGCAATGACGATATTGGTGATATTAATACATTTTACTATTCAAGAGTATCATTAGAAGGAACCACTCCTGTGGTTAAACAGTCAAGTCAAATTCTCATCAAAAACGTATCCTGTTGCATGGAAACGTTATGAGCGTTTTGATAACAAACCTCTATTTACACAAAATCATGTTGAAAACTGCATTGTTCAATAGTGTGAATTCGCCGCGGTTAAGCCATACGTGAGCTATTGAAGCGTGAAGCATATAATACGAAGAAAAGAGCTTCAATTTTGAAAACAGACGAATAGATACTTCACTAATTAAAATGTAATTTAACCGTCCTCACGTAATACACAATATAATTTTCAACGGATTTGCATACTGAATACTCTTTTTTGATACATTTAATTTTAATGGCTAAGATTATAATAAAAAAGTTAAAATACTTGTCACTTAGAGATATAAAGTTAAATAATAATTGTCATATTTGTCACCGAACTTTTGTTTTGCTATTATATTAGATATAATTTTTGTTACATATTTTATATTTTTTCAGTACTTTGAGTATTTGTTAATTTCAATCAATTTCTTTTTATAATAGTTTTTATTTTTATTTTTATTCAATTATTCACGTCAGTTGTAATCTATATATATAATATTAAAATAAAAAACAAATACATTGTGTACAAAGACTTTATTGCGCAATAATAATAAGTGGAAACAGTGTAAAAATAAAAAATAACAAACTTATATTGTTCTTTATAGTATCAATACTGAGTATCATAATATCAACCACAAACTATCATTTGAGTGTGTGCGTTGTTGCGTTGGCGACACACAACACTTAACCTAGCACATCCTGTGGTGTAATTTATTGTAACCGTTAAATAAATCTGGAATACAAACAACCTTTACATGATAATGATTAATCGTAATAACAACGTTAACGAATGCTAAAAAAGTAAGTAATATATCTTATGAACCGGTTTCTGCACGCGGCTTCACTCGCACCTAGTTCGGCATTGGTTGGTAAGTACAACTTTAACCGCGGTAAATTAATCTTTCACTTTTCCACCTTTACCGATATGCGCCCCATCTGCGCACACTACAGACATACAGAATAACCGATTTGTTTTAAGATATACATACATGGGCTTAGATTTCTGTATATGTATCTTTCTATAACTAAAGATATCTTATATATATTTTTATTATATAATAATTTTTATTAAGGTCGGTAAAATGGTTTTTGAGCTATAGAAACACGTATAAAAAAATATAGTGGAAAGCGAATCAGGGCATCATAAAATAATTATTTATGACAAAATTTAGAAAAAAATCAATAGATTAATAAAATTCTATAAACAGAAATAACGAAGTATTGAGATCAACTTCTCATAAGAACTGTTTACATAAATGTCAATTCAAGAGATGGGTCGCGTGTTCTTAACCTACAAATTGTCACTTTAAAAGAAAACTATAGGTACAAATGTAAAGACATGAGTCACAAAAGAACTGACGTCTTGGTAATTTTGTATGTAGTAAACAGCGCTGGTATTATAAATATAATGGTTAGGAGTTTTTGGCCTCGGACTGCGGAGTCCAGCAACAGCTGATTAATAATTCAATGATTCTGTGGTTCCCACAGGACAGCGGGAAATGAGAATATGGGTAAAAGAGATCAGCATTAATATACAATTTGTTAAAGTATATTGCGTATCATAACATATTACCTTCGTTTAAATTATAATTTAGTGTCATGTGTTAACGTCTTATTTCTATAAGTTAATGTTATGTAATGTTCTATAATGTTAGAACAACGCGACCTCTAAACTTATTATGAAATGTAAGGGTCCGTTATACCTTAATATGTGCAAAATTTTGATTAACAGTTTAGTAGGCATAAGCTCTGATATACACCTATACTATAATATATTATAATAATAGTTTTGAGATTATTAATTACATTAATACAATTACTTGTTGGTTTTTAGTTAACGGAAGGTAAGTGACATTATAACAGATAACATAAAAACCAATAATATTTGATAAATTCGTTAAGTAATTTTATTTTGTATAGGAATTTGAATATTAACATACAACAAACAAACTTGTGAAACGTGATTTGTTGTTATCAGCGAACATACATATACCAACCTACTATTTACATCTTGGCAATTTTCATATTTTAAAAGGTTTATTCTAAGTAATTACTATTTATGACTCGGGAGAATAATACTTACTATAAAACAATACAAGCTACTACGCTTGTACATACAAGCTTATTTTTAATGAAAAGAATGAGAATTAGAGCAAAAAATCTGCATTGCATTATCATCTGTCATAAATTTTTCGAAGACAATATGTTTTTTTTTCATTAAAATCATGTAAACTTATTATTTTATACAAATTAAAGCAAAGTAAGGACGAGCTAATTAACAAACTTAGTGATTGATTGCGAATCACAACTGTTATAAAGGTAACATTGAAAGTTTATATAATATGTCCAATATTGTGTTATTGTTAAGTAATTAACGAATTGAATTAGTGTTGTCTTTTTATTAAATATCTTTATTTAATTCAATAAATATCAATATTTTCAAAAAGTAATTAATGGTGAGAGTTAAAAAGGATACTTAATATTATAAACTGTGTAGTGGCTGCATGAGGCAATGTGAACGACTGAAGTCTCATATATTTTATACGCGGTTGAATTTCAAAAGAATAATAAATTCATTTAAAACTCGTACCCTTATTCGCAAGTCTCTAAATTCTTTAAAATTTAAAGTTTTAAAACTAGTTTATTTATCTGGTGGGACATTCCAAGAGGAAGTAAATCTTATTATTAAGGTTAAATATGTATATTCATAATATGTAGAACTAGTGGACGTAACTAATAAGCAAAACACAAAAAAACACTGGTAATTTTTTGAAAATAACCAATTAACTAATTTAGTATAATGTAAGCAAACTCTAGTTATTTTCAATCTAACTAACTGACTCTATGCATACAGTCTAACAGTATACATTAACTTAAGCGGCTTTTATGTGTTAGATCAAGTGAAATCAAATCAAAGTTATTCAATATAAAGGTAAGGAATTTACACAATCAAAGCTTTAGTTAGTGCAGATTGCAGAGTTCTCATCGCTTTGTTATTGTGAACTGGGTGAACTACGGAAACTACAACCCACAGCCTCTAATGGCAAGTATAAGTTAATACAATTTACATTATACCGTAACTTAGCCGTATCTTAGAAACAAGTGTATAAAACAAGATTTTTGTTTCTAACATACTTTTACTTGTACTTGAATCTTGTTTAATGTATATTTTTCTATTAAGATTATTTCATAATTCCTACTAAGTTTTTAAATTTATATGAATATATCATATACTTTTTTTGTCTGTGTAAATACTCTATCTGTTAACCGAGGGTGTATGAGTAATGTCTTGAAATGTTTATCCTTTACTTGATATCATTTAATTTTAAATGCAATCGCTTGCTTTATATGAAAAATTACAAAAAAACTATCATTCACGCAAGACAAGGATCCTAAAATACTCAAAACAAAAGTGTTAATTGATTTCAACTATAATTGTTTGTTCAGTTCTAGACACTCCGATCATTTTAAAATGTATTTACAGCGTGTGCTTAACTTCATTGCGATGCTGAAAGAGGCTTAATTACTGTAGTCCACGTCACTAGTGCCAATCTCTCGTTTAGATACAATTTTACTGATGGTAATAAGGGAACCATTTACCATTTTCATCTTTATATTTTGTACATGTTAGTTATTGTGTGGTAAATAAATATTAATACATAATAATACAACGTCGATACTTACTTTTCTGCCTGTAAATTGATTTTGTAACGGAACTATTAAACATGAATAAATATAATAATAGAAGAACCCTAGACAATTAGCCTCACTACAATTTTATATATCTCAAATGTTGTAATTATAAATCTGTTCATATTAATTGTATTTATTAACAGTTAAATTGCTCAAAACGCAAAACGATATGTTTGAAGATTTTCAAACAATTAGTTTAATGTTATTAGTTGATGGGATTGTAGTGATGACACCGCTGGTTTATTTCATCCTAACCTTATGGTGTTCTTCATCCTAACCTACAATAACTACACAAATCCAGATTTTAATAAAATGTTAATGAATACCTAATCTAATAATTTAATCCTTTACAGAGGTTTAACGGTGGATGGCTGTGCTAATTTAATATTATGTCATTTGGGATAAATCTTAAGAAAAATACATAATTTAAAAAATCTAAAATACATAAAAATAAAGTTTATTTTAAAATAAATTTCATTGTTACTAATTCATAAGAAGTGACACATAAATAATTTATATGAATGAAAAATAAAACATTGATTCTTGGCTCCCAGTTTGGAGCGTGACCACAGAGCTGTATTGAGCAATGGCCTTATGTGACATAATTACTTTTCGTATTGTATTATTTACAATAACGTTATCGTTTATAATTATATAATTTATTAACCTTGTATTAACAAGGCAAAATTTATACAAGAGTTTTAAACCAAGCTAAAAAAAATAATAGGTAACACAAACAAGACTTAATTACAGATAAAAATGTAAATCTTACATAATTTAAAAGTATTAAAGCTTAAGTTACTGAGATGTATTATGGGTGGCGATCCATTTATTTTTATTAAAATATCAAAATTATGTTGATTTTATTTTATTATGTTAAATTAAACATTTAATATTCAGTATGTAATAATGTATTGAATAAATTATATAATTTAAAATAATTATTCTTGTATTTTCTTTTTTCATATGTTTAATGTAAAATTATTAAATAAAAAGTAGTTTAATCTATTATAAATCACGTATCTGAACAAAGTAACAGTGAGGTGGTTTATCACTTAGTATTTAAGTCTACGCGCCATCGAAGAGTCGCGTTGATTTCCGTCAGTTAAATGTTAATACGGTTAGAGATAATTACTCCTCACCCTTAATAGTTCACGAAATTGATAAATTAGACAAACCCCGTTATTAAAGTTGTTTAGATATGGTCTCTGCTTTTCACGGCAACCCTAAGGCGAAAAACTGTAACAAAATACTGCATTTGTTACACCTACGGACAGGTTGATGAAACTTTTAAAAGATAACATGTTTGTTAGAGAACCTAATAGCCCTTGGCATACAGCTTTGCAAGAATTACATTTAACTATAAACTGCACAGATTCAAAAAAGACAGGCAAAAGTGCCATAGAATTACTATTAGGAAAAAGATGTTCCCCACTTGCCATTAAAATATTACAGATTGACGAAGACGAACTGACAGACGACTAAGACGAAGTTAGATTATTTTCTAAACCACGAAAGGACGAGCGGTCCTTTAATGATAAAAGACGTTTCCACAAAGGTTAGACCGCAATCCATCCTTTTAAGGTTGGAGATTGTCATGAACACCACACCACTATGTTAGGCTCAAATTTAGATGCCTAAGGGAAATTTTAGAAGTACCAAATAATCGATACCTTTTCCCGGTCTTAGAAGCTAGATCCCTAGATGGGTGACGCCTGTTTTGTGTGTTGGCGAGATCCCAGGTAGGGTGATACCTGATGTGTGTTGGCTAGATCCCAGGAAGGGTGATATCTGTTTAGTATGTTGACTAAACCCCAGGCATCAGCCTAACTTTAGAACGTTAAAATTAAATTATATTATTATTTAGCGCAGAGAGCGCTCTGTATCAATATAGCCATATGGGCGGCGTTCAATTTAGACTTTATTGCTGTCATGATTGCGGTATGATTACTCGAAACGCCTAAATAACTTGAAAAAATATCTTTTATTGTTTTTTGAGATTTTATAAGAGAAGAGCTTTTCAGTTTCCTCTAAAAGCTAATATTTATCTGAAAATGTACCTCAAATGTAATATATTTTGTTCGATCTTCTTAAAGTTTTATAGTTTAATCTAAGACACATATTACATACCAATATACAGATTGAATATTTTAGGATAAGATATTATTTTGTAAATTATAAATAATTATATATGTCGTATAACTTTATATAGGTCGGTCCAAATGTCTGTGAGAAGCAAACGTAAAATTATATTGAAAAAAAAATCAAAGTTTCTCTGGAAGCGTCCCGTAAAAAGTAGGACTCGCAATTACTCGTTTACCTTTAGTTAAATTAATTATTTGTGCAATCTTGTTATAATTTGAAACATTCATAAAATATATATATATATATACCAGGTCGGTCCGTTTGTCGAGGCTTATTCAAGGTGATAGAGCTCCTTTACGCCATCAATAGATTTTTTTAATTATTTTTAAAACTTTATAGTACAATAAACTTAAAATTCTCTACTACTCTAAAGTCTTCTTTCGGGGATGGGAAGCTTTAGAATGGTAATCAGAAATGTGGTCGAATTAGCTTAAAGCAAAAATTAAGCCAATGAAACTGTTCAGGTGTCAATCTGTGATAATTTATTGAGATTAGTTTTGGAGATGTCAAAGTAACATGCATCAGCATAGTAAGTGAGTGGAAGGATAAGAATTTTCACTAACAGAGTTTTTCTCCAAACAGGTACGTTTTAATATATTTAAATATCGTTTGGGAGTTTCTGCGAGGGTTTCTTCATTTCACATAACATTAAATAACATACCGATACTGTCCGTCTGGATACCGATTAATTATTTTTGTTCCTAGACTAATAAAATGAAAAACTGTGAGTTGTTCTTAATTTTTCAATTCAATTCCATTTTGATGTCGACGTTTAAGATCACATAAATTAAATGATTAAATAATTTGCATATAAACATTACATAATAATTGAAACATACTCGTACTTGTTTAATCAAAACTCCATTTAATTTAACTGTCTCTCAGGGACAGTGTAATGGCTAAACACTACATTAAACGACTTAACTACAATCATTAACACTACCTTCATTCTCTTAAGAGTGATAATAGTTTACCAAGTAAGGATTAAGCTTTTATCTTAAATGATATTTGCTTGAAACGTTACTTATAGGGCATACCTATTTAACAGTATATATAATAACAACTTTTAGGAAAATGAAATTTATGGTTGAAATAAGAAATCTTATGATCATCTATCATGTGGTCGGTTTTTTACACTATTTCAATTATATTTTTATTATTTGTCCCAGCAAAATTTTCTGTCTTCCTATTACGTCCTTGTGATTCTAATAAGTGTATTTTAATTATTAGTTTATCTAAAAAATAATTAATTTATTTATACAAAAACACTATTTTTTCAGTGACAAACGGTAAATTAATTACGAGTATAGTTCATATACGGACAATGGTATACAAAATATATAAATTTTATATTATATATCAAATGGTCACTAAATAATACATTTAAAGTACTACGATTTCTAATATCTTCATAATAAACATAAGAACAAATTCTTTGGGAGCAAGATTTGTTTCGACAAATTTTACATTTAACATGATGATAAAAAATATATATATTAATAGATTAAAAGTATTTAATCTCATAAACTATAACACAGTTACATTTTCGTAATTTTTCATCCTTTTTACTGTTTTGACTTCTTATATTAAAATACAGTCTAACCAATCTGGTTTTCATACAATAACAAATAAACTATTTTACTTTTTATTAAAAGTTACAAGATAAAAGTAAAAGTGTATAAAAATCAAATTAATTATGTAATTAATTATTGCGACAAATAAGGAAAGAAATATACTGAGTTTGATAAAATTGTTTTATTTCCTTTATAATTGTTCCTTGTTTATTATAAATATTTATGAATGTTATATGTAAAATAGTATTTTTATAATTATTCTTAACTTAACAAAATGCAAAAGCTTTCACATTTTTCATAACAATACCTGAAGCATAAAACTCTTAAAAGTATATTTTTAATAAATTAAAGAAAATATTGTTTTATTTACAGTATTTTCATATACATGATTACATAAAATAAAAAATTACATATATTTAACAAATTTTTAGAAAAACCAAAAAAATATCGTTTCTAATTATAAAAAATCAAAAAATATAATTTTATAATACTTTTAACCCATTTTGAAAAAAGTTATATTACAAAAATACATTTCTTTTGAATGTTATTTAAGGCAAATAAAGATGGCTAAAGAATTAAGAAAATATATTATTCAAGCTATATTACGGTCTAGTTAATAAAAATAAAATAATATAAAAGTTCACAATTCTCCACTTAATTACTAATCGTGTAATTAGTTTTAAATACACACAAAGTAATAACATCAAATAAAAATATTATAAACAATAGAAATATAATACCTAGCTTATCAGTGTCCAGCAGAGATGTTCTTAAAAACTCAAATGGGAGCTCGTAGCCGTATTTATAATAGTTTAACAGCTAAAGGCGACTTTTTGTAATTATATCATAGTCTTAACTAAATAAGTTAAATACTTACAAAAAAGGTATTCTGAACAATAACTAAATTCCTAAATGTATTTGTAGCAACCATAATTCACACATTTGTTTTTAACATATTTCAGTATGAAAATATAAAAATTGAACACCATAAAGATGTTCTCTACCAATTAGTGAAATCAATAACTTTCACTAATAATTTAAATTTAATTAATACAAAAATAACACATTTATATTATGGAGTTTTACTGAGGTTAAATAGTTATAAAAACAATGATATTATTGCATTACCCACATTACAAAATATTATATCGAGAAAGTTCAATATGTATAGATTATACATGTTAATAAAATGGAAGTGTCTGTATTGTAATTCCAAATTAACAGGTTGTCTGTAGTTACTAAACAAAATAAAAGAAAACTTACTAAACAAAACAAAAATGTGTCTGTCTGTCTGTTCGGTCCGGCTAATCTGAAACGGCTGCACCGATGTTAACACCATTTTCACTGACGGATAGCTGAAGTTATAAAGAGTTACTTAAGCTACTTTTATTTTAAAAAAAAAACATGGTCATAGTCACAGATATTAATCGATTTAGATTAAGCGATTTATCACTCACTGACTTCACTGACTCACTGACTTATAACATTCAGTGTGGCGAAAGTGTAATTAGGTATTTTTTAAAGAAAGACAAACATTTCATAATAATGTGTTGAAACATTAATAACTTAATAAGTATTTTTAAATGGTAAGGTGAGATAAAAGTGAAATTAATTTAAATATATTATAACTCTAATTTGTTTATTGTAATTTTAAATTTTAACGTTCAAAATTATCATAATTAATATAGTATTATCGCAAAATTTCACTGTGAAAGCCAATAAAACAACATTTTCAACAAGTGCTTCATATGTATTCCCAATGTAATATGTATTCCCAACGCAAGTCAGGAATAAATCTTATCACAAGACTATAAGTTGAAAGTTGAAATGTTATTCTTCAAACAACACAAATAACTTCATTCACGATAATGAAGATATTTATCTTTAACGTTGTTGATCGTTTTTATTTATAAACGATGTGCGAGCTAACAACTTAGACAAACATTGATTTTACTTAATTCTATCAATTTATTATATATATAAAATTATAACATAACCACATCCGTAAATTAAAATATCAGAAGTTTCTGACGTTTTGCTAGTTGTTACAATGAGAGATGCTGCAAATTTTCGTCTAAGCTAGACTTTTATCGATCTAATACATAATGTATTTCGAACCAAATCCATAATATCTTGAACCCTAATGTAAGATACACCTCACACTGTTTAAAATTAATTTAATGTACTATTATTTAGATTTTTACCAAATATTTATAACACGTTACATTACCTAAATGAACAATTTATGTCTCTGATGTCGATTCATTTGAAGTATGTAAATAATTAATGTGCTTCCATTTTTTTTTATTTTTTTTTACCAAAATATATTTCATAAGAAGTTTTTAAACAACAATAATTATATTTCAAACAAATAGATTAGTTCTTAGGTAACTCACTAATCGCATTATTTTTTCCCTCGACCGAGCCATCGCCGCATTCGAACGAGAAAATCGCGAACAAACAAACACCACAAAAGGACAGCAGTTTTTATTTCAAACACATACAAAAATTGGTATGTGCTTGAAACTACTTAATTAGAAATGTCGCTATCAGTATATACTGATATCGACATTTTTAGTTAACTCGTTATGTAACCGTGCTTATGCATGCAACGTTTACTTTTTAATTGATTTATTTTAAATGAATATATTTCAATTAATAGGAGATATAAAGTTGAAAGCATTTATTATATTTCTCACCACAACTTTGTCTCCTCTTAATCCTACAGTCCCACAATACAAATAAACAGAGGCCTCGCGACGAAGCTATTTGACCAGCATCAAAGAAAAAATATGTATATTTATTCAAATAAATTCACTAATTTATGTTACAAGTGAAAAATATACACGTACCTACGATTTTAATTTAGATATTTAATAACTTTACTGACTTTTTTTATTATTTTTTTTCTGCGAGTTTGAGGCATTATTATCTCACTCTATTTTTATTTTAATAGATGACAACTTAAAAAGCTTAAAGGTTTACCTTTATATTTATTTGTTTATTTATTTATATAGTGTCAAAAAAAAATTTTTTTTAGGTTGCAAAATGTGTTTCATTTGTAACTTTTATAAAATAAAAAAAAACGAATTATTAAATTATTATCTATTTATATATAGGAAGCAAATGAGCACAGGGTCTACTTAATACAGATACCCATGGACTTATCCTAATATTATTGATGTATGGCCACACTTGAGGAAACAAGAGCAATGAAGAAAAAGGAAGGTATGGAGGACGCTTACCATAATAACTACTGTTAAATATTACTATTTGATAACCTTAATATATTATTTAGTTACTACGAAGGTAGTCTTATAAAGTGTGCCTTAATGTTAATATCAATTAGTAACGAATTGGCCGTTTAGTAATTTGTTCAGATGATTATTTATGAAAGTAAATGTGTCCTACATAGAGACCTGATGATTAAGCAAATAATTTATACTCACCTAATAATTTATAATAAGTGTGAAGTATTTATAATGTTATTATTCAATAAAAACTTTAAAAAGTAATAAAATTAAACCGTGTATGGCATATATTGGTAAAGAGTTTATTATTTTATGAAAATAATTAATTATAAATTAATCTTTATGTCCAAAATGTCCGAAGCAACCTTTCCGATTATTAATTAATATAATTTAATGTAATTGCCAATTATACTGAGAGGAATATTATTTTTATAAATAATAAACTACAGCTAATTTTACGATAACATAATTAATTACATATAAGTTTTTCATGACCCTTAGTTTTATGTTACAGTCTAATAAGACTTCAATTTTGTGATTCTAATATATTGTTAATTTTCTAAACACTATAATTCTGTGTATAATTCAGTTAAAGTAATCAGTACTATACATTATGTGACCCACGATTATAATACAGTATTTTATGAATTCATGTAACAATTTTTAATCGAATATTTCTTTGGCTTACAATAGAATTCGGAATTGTTGGACACACTTGTAACGTAGATTCCTGTATTTATGTCTGTGTCAATTAAAGCTATAGTAGCTTTTTCTGCAATATTGTTGCACTTAATTGTTTAATTACAATTATATATTATAATAATATATTTTTTCAATTATATCATTTTTCACACATACGCTGTACTTATATGTTTATAAGTATATAAGCGATTATTAATTAAAATAAGATTTTAATAAATTAATTGGTATATATAATATAACTCTTACAATTATATAACTTAAATCCATTCATAATTACCATAACTACATAGTTATACTAACTAACTACATAGTATGTATTTAAATAATAGTATTTTTGATCACAATCTCCCATCACCAATACTCACTAAACCATACCACAAATGATAAATATTTTTATTGAAATTTCTAAATACATTTCAAATGCAGTGAGGCAGTAAAAATCGCCTTTGAAGAGTTCATGATTCCTCGTCTAATAAATTTCTATATCATGGCATCAAAGAGCTTCTGTTAAAATTGCAAAAGTGCATCGACAGTACCTTGTTTAATTAAATGTTTGCGTGTCATAACAAAAATCTAAAAAATTTTATTTTACACAATTTACATTTCTTATTACTTTTCTGTTAATTTATTGATTATATTTAGACACACCTTGCTGTTTTGAATTGATACATGACTGATCCCATGAATGCATTCTTGTAAGAAATCGTCTTTCATTTTCAATGTTGAATAAAATATTTTAGTTTATTAAATCATGAACTATTAAGAACGAAATTAAATAATGTTATTAATTTTATATTAATTGAATTGATTATTTGTAGATTTTAATATAATACATGACTTTAAATGCAATTGAAACCTCAAAATCTCATAGTATCAAATTTCGTATTTTCAGCGGGCAGACGACTAATCGACACAGCGGCAACTTCTCCATACGTCGTAAATGTGCATTAGAAGCGCGGTATCCGCATCATTTATTGATTTGCCTTTGGTGAAACCATATTTTTTACAATTCAAGATTTTATTGCTATAAACAAATGCTAAAGATTATTTCAAAGGTCGTTAAGACAAAGGTAGGCCTATAATTTCCAGGTTCTAGTTTTTCGCCCTTTCAAACAACGGAAACGATTTACTATTTTTCATAAAATCTAGGTACATACCCGTTTCAATACATTTGTTAAAAGTTAAGGATAATTGTTTGGTAACACAATACATAATAGTACTAACTAATTTCATTGCCATACTCTAAAGATCTCCATTTTTTTCATATTAATTGTTGTGATTGTTTTAACAATTGCATCTGATAAAATAGGTTTAAAAACAAAATAACATATTACTGACATCAATATTAATAGTGAATTCCAGCGATTGCATTACATGATGAAGTATTTAAATGACGTGTGATAGTTATCGAAATTTCAGTAAAAAAATAATAATTAATATGGTATACCTGTAACTGTATGTAACTTTCCTTCTTAAATTGTAATGTAACCGTCCTCAGGCAATAAAAATTATAATGTTCAACGGACTTGCATATTTTTTGCACATTATATTGGATTTTAATGGTTCCAATTATAATAATCAAACTAAAGTACTTGCTACTTGGGGATATAATTTAAACAAAGTAGGTATTTATACTTCTAAGAACACTTCGATTTGCCTTCTTCATAGAATGCCACCATACAATTCACCGAAAAAGCTATTAGACCATCGACGAAAAATTATGTACATCTATTGAATACACAATAAAAAAATAAAGATTAATTATTGCATAATTATATAATTACCTACCATTCGTTTCATTATTAGTCATTATATTTACTTTATTTTTAAATTTGTACCATTATTCTTCGATTATTTATTTTTTATTTTACACCGTCTACCTCCTCTCCTGTACAGACTAAAGTTGGCTGATAGAGAATATATGTTAGCATTAAACCCCAGTTTTAAGTCTTTTTGTATTTTTGATGATGTGCAATAGAAATTTAAACAAACTGTATAAATAATGCATCGGAAAAACGAAGTTGTTTCAAAAAACTTTTACTTAACTTTTTTATTGAAAATTGATCGTCTTGTGTTTGATCTCACATGAATTTAGTCAACGTCAACTAAATTTTCTTAAACAATATTAAATTCAGCGTAATAGCGTCATAGTGAATTAAAACTAGTAGCGGAACTTGACACTGATCAATGAATCTTTTAAACGTCTAAAAGAGAAACTAATTTTTAGAAAACTATTTTCAAATTATTGATATAAAAATGTACGTCTATATTTTATTTATTTTCACAGACTAAACGTCTGTGAAAATAAATAAAATATAGTATTATATTAATAATATTATAGTAATAATATTTAAATAATTATAATTTTATTTTCTTTTGTCGTCGTCTTTGATTCGTTGAAACAGTTTATTACGTTAAATTATATCGTTTTACACCTTTTTATTGTAGTAGAATTCTTTTAAACCTGACAAGACCTGTAAGACAGTTTTGATACGGCTTAAAATTTCATTTGTTAAACTGTATTAACTTATGTCCAGGAGTATACCTCTTTAAGGGGAGAGAGATTTATACACAGTAACTCTTTATTTCTATTGTTGCTAGAACTCTAGTAATTCTTAATGTTAATCAAATTCTAATATCTGCATTCACATATTTTGCAAAAGACTTGCGGGTGTCTGGACTTGCATCATTTAGATAAGACAATTTTCTTTATAAGAAGGCCTATATTAAGTGTTGTAACTAAAATTTTGTTAATTTAAATCCTCTTTTGTAGTTTTTGGTTTCCATATGGCGGTAATATATTCGTATAGTATTATCATCTCCAATTCGCAGCTTACAGCACAGAGTTTGTATACTTTACTTTTAGTTTTGGCAGTCTGAAAACTCTGTTCCGAATCAGCGGAGTTCATAATGTATCTACATTAAACTTTATATGAACAATTTTACTTCAATACTGTTAAAAATTGTTTCTATTTAGGTTCTATTTTCTCAATAAGAGAAGTATTCAAAAATATCCGTTAAAAAAGATCAATGAAATACTCGTATATAGTATGATTTGGATCAATGAAATTTTAATATGTTGTTAAATATATGGTATGTGAAAATATCGTATTAGTGGTCATGGTATTGGTTGTAGGTCAGTATAATAGTTCCGTCTCACGTGCATACTGCATGGATAGTTAATTTAGTAAATATTCAGATAGATATTAATATATCTATCTGAATATTATTGTTAATAGATACTAATATATATAACTAATATTTAGTAAGTATAAGTATAAATATAATTGAACAAATTATATTATAATATGAGTGGAGAATAAATTATTAATTGAAGAATAAAGTATCAGTCTTTGATTTATATCAATTATCTTTAATACCTTTTAATCATAACAGCATGACGATAGGTAATGAAATATCCAATAAAAAACAATTTTAACATGCTTTACAATCAGGCTATTAATTTAAAACGTTTAAAATAATTAAATATGGAAACCTTAAAGTAAGTGTTTTTTTTTAGTTTTATATTTTGGTATAAATCACCTGTTTTAATTTAATATTAATTTACAAATTTGTTATATTTGAAGAGTTAGTTTAGTTTCAGTGTTATATATCTTAGCAATATTACAGGTGCAACCAATAATTATATTCCGCCAATGTTGTCGTACTCACCCATCCATTTCGAAACTACGAACTAATATCTAATTCGAATATGTTGCTTTTGAGTAATGAACTCTGCGCTTAAACTTGTGTGTTCGATTGATTTGTCTAATTGGTTCGATGTTCTAGTTAACTTACAATTCTGACTTTCGTAGTTTAACGATTACAGAGTTGTACTTTGATTTGAATCAATATTATTGTATGAAAATGCAACTATTTGTATTGTAGATCAGAATTATTATTACAAATTTCAACTATACATTATAGTCTAAAGTCTTTAAAAGTTGTACAATGCTGGAGATATTACACCTTAAATTTTCACAAGAAACACACATTTTATAATTTCTTCATGATATAAGTAATTTAATTCAATATTATATATAAAACAATCACAAGATCAATCGGCCATTATGTAACGTTTGTTAAACCTTTATTTTAATGTTTTTGTTTCTTTGTGTTACTTATATTTGATGCAACTTAAGTTAGTCGAGTAATGTTTTTATTTATTTATTTATTTATTTAACTTCACGCCATATCCCTTGCGGGGTAGCCAGAGACGACGGAGCGCCAAACGCTACGGTCTCTGCATACCTCTTTCGCCTCGGCCACAGACATCAACCTCTTCATACATGCCCTCCGGGGGGTCCTCATGCTTTTTACGTGACCTTCCTCCAGTATCGTAGCTACTGTGTTTTCGAAGGTCACTCGAGGCCTCCCCCTGTCTCTCTTACCGTTCACTTTTTCTTTATAAATCTCTTTTACCATTCTTTCATCACTCATTCTTTCGACGTGCCCAAACCACCTGAACATTCTTCTTCATTCTCACCGTGACATCTTCGCTAGTACCTGCCATTCTGTGGATCTCTTCATTGTGGACTCCGCATATTCGACGAAGAGATCGCATCTCCAAAACATTCATCTTTCTTACATTCTTCTTCTGTGTTACCCACGTTTGGCTGCCGTATAACAGCGTCGGTAGCAAAACTGCATTGTGTACAGCCAAACGTGCAGCTATGTTGACGTTTCGCCGTCTCAACAATGCAGCCAAAGCACCGTTGACTCTGTTACCGGCAGCAATACGCCTTTCCACATCCATTTCGTATCTTCCGTCTCTGCTAAACATACTTCCCAAATATACCACTTCATACACTTGTTCTATTATCTTAGCATTCACGTTGATCTTACATTCTGTTCTTTCTTCATTTCTTTGAAATATCACAACCTTCGTCTTATCTGCATTCAGGTTTAGACCATTATTTTCACACCCATCTTTCAGAGTGGTGACCAATGCCTGTAAATTGCATTCTGATGATGCAATGAGCACTGCATCATCTGCATATATCGAGCAATTGATCTTAAGGTCACCTACTTTCACTCCCATGTCACTGTCTTTCACGCCTTAGAGACAACTATCCAAATACAAATTGAACAACCAAGCTGACATAGCGCAACCTTGTTTAACACCCGATTGGATGTCAAACCAGGGCGACATGTCAGCTCCTACTCGCACACAGTCTAAGTGATCTCTGTAAAAAGAGACTTTACAGCCCGTAGCAAGGGTATGTTCACATTGTATCGGGGCAGTATCTCCCATAAATTCTCTCTCACAACCCTGTCCAAAGGCTTTTCCAAATCCACAAAAGCACAGAAAACCTTTTGGTTTGGGCCAAAACTTTTCCGTGATGATGCGGAGGGAAAAGATCTGATCTATACACCCTCTTCCAGGTCTAAAACCTCCTTGGGCCTCCCACAATAGCCTTTCAGATCTCTTTTGCATTCTTCTCGCTAATATTTTAGCATAAACTTTACTGCCCAAGCTAATCAAACTGATAGCCCTATAGCTTGCACAGTCTATTTGTGAACCTTTGCCTTTACACAAAGGTACGATGGCTGCACTTTGCCAATCGTCTGGGACCTCCCCTGATTTCCAGCATAAATTGCACAAAAACCAGAACAAGTCCTAGACGCGTGGCCCACCATATCTGTTCATCTCGGTAGTAACTTCGCCTGCTCCCGCAGCCTTACCACATTTCAGGCTTCGAATCGCGCTCTCCACTTCTTCCAAACTGACTTCACCATCGGCTACATCGGGACTCAGCATTTTGCTGGTACTTGAGGCCGAGGGCCCTCACATTCATACGTCTCCTTTTAGAATTCCGCCCACCGCTGCAAAACGTGTGCTTGCTCTATTAAGATTTCACCGTTATTCGAAAGCACCCCTTTCATTCTACAAGTTACCGAACAACCCAAGGATCACTAACTTCTCGCCAGAAAAGCTTCGTGTTTTCCCGGAAGTTGTTTGTCAACCTTTAATCCCTTTCTTTCTCAGAATTTTCACGCCTCATCTTTATAAGTGCTTTCGTTTTGTGCTCTTGCAGCTTGTACTCTCTTTTTCTTATCTCTCTCATACTTTTATCCTTACCCGAGGCCTTATAATCCAGCCATGCTTTCTTCTTTAACTTCACGGCGTCTTTCACTTCACCATCCCACCATTCATCCCGCTTTTTACTAAAACTTCTTTTCCTTTTACCACATACCTCTATCACTACTTTCACCATACCATTTCTAAGGTTCTGCTAGCGTACTTCAGCACTTTCATTTCCAGAATCACAGCTTTCAAGCTTGTTGGAAACCCTTTCTTGATATTACACTCTGATCGGTGGATCTTGAAGCTTCCAGCTTCTTATGCGATAATTCGACTCCAAGCTTCCTAGCTTAACGTGTCCTCACGTTGTGCGGCTGCGCCAATCTGCAAACAGACCTCTTATTCTAGTAACGACTAGATAATGGTCCATTTCCATATCAGCACCCCTAAACACTCGCGTATCCATAACTAGGATTCGAATACGCTGATCCACTAGGAATAAATCGATGATACTTCTTTCTTCCGCTCGCTCCCATGTGTACATGTGAATTCGTTTGTGATCAAACATCGTGTATGCCACAAACAAATTTTTCTCTATACAAAATTCCAAAATAAGTTTTCCAGCCTCATTTACTCTCTTATCACCATACTTGCCTAGCACGCTATCGTAACCACTTCGCGCAGTTCCAACCCATCCATTCATATCTCCACATACTATCAATTTTTCATTATCTCTGACACTAGTTAGAACAACCCTGACATTCTCCCAAAACTCCTCGAGGTCGCTCACTGGAGCTGAGGATACTGGCGCATAAACGCCTAACAAGAATACTCTTGTTATTCCCAGCTTAAAGCGAACCCAAAGAAGCCTCGGGTTGATGGCCTTGTATTCTACCATTGCACTAACCATTTTTTTTTTTACCTACTTCTACTACTACCTCCTACATAATAGGAGCCTTTTTTAATCTACTCTTTCATTCCAGTTCTCGCGTTTTTCCATCGGCACTCATTCCTCATACTAGATCTTTCTTTCATCCATCCGCTTGCATTAATACATTGGTGGGATTCCAATGCTACTTACTCTACGTATCTCTAGCTTTTATTATAATATGGGTTTATTTAACACAAATAAAACGAGAAAACTATTCTTAGTGATTATGCTAATACTACTTACGTTTAATAAAGGTTTTGTTATATACCTATATAATTTAATGAAGACAAACTTATATATTATTATTTTAGGGAAAGCTATCTATTTACACTACTCTGTTGCTACTAATACATTACTAATTTATTCTTACACGGATTTATTTACATAAGATTAGAATATGAAAGCAAATTAACTTAATTATTCTTTATGTCTGTGCCTACGTACAAATTTTTCTATTTAATGATATTAACCTAAGTCCTTATAATTGTGATATTTTATTCATTTATTTTTAATTCTAACTAATTCTACTATTTTTTTACAATACTTTATAAACTTATCTCTACTTGCTTTATTATTTACAATTTCTGGTATACTATTTATACTTATACATACTCCCAGCTCTTCCTCTATTTGTAGTCTTCTATATTCATAAATGGGACATTCTGCCAGTAGGTGAAGAACGCTCTCTTCCACGTCTATGTCGCATCTGCATGAGGGACTCTCCCTACACCGGAAGCGGTGCAGATAAAAGGCGAACCCTCCATGTCCTGTTATCAGTTGTGTGAGGGTGGCATCCACGTTCATCTTCTTAATCTTAGGGTAAGCTGCCACGGCGTCCGGAAAGAACATTTTAGTGACCGATGCAGTGTTTCCGATCTTATAACGACGATCCCATTCGTCAAGCGACTCCAGGCGGATCTGTCGTTTCACAAGACACCTGGCGGTAGATAGTTTGCAGCTGAACTACGAGTCAGCTGCTAAGATCAGGGTACTACGGGACCCCGGTACCTAAGCCCTCCGGCAGCGACACATGCGCTTGCGCGTGTAAACTGCCGGGTTACCGGTTTTGGTGTTGGATTCGTAGTGGTAATGTGGTTAGCTGTAGAGGTGTCGGCGCTGTTCGTCGGGGTTCCCACAGTTGTCGGGGGCTCGTCGGGTCTCGTGCGCAGCGAGAGATGATTGACCAGCCTAAGGCGAAGGGCTGCTGCGGTCTTTTACTTCGGGGCTTGGAACGGTCCATAAGCAGAGATCCCTTCGGGGGTCACTGCAGTTCGGGTAGCCCCCTGCTTAGAGGTTAGATGGATGTGCTAGTATCTATCCGGTCACCCGACTGTACTGTAGGGTAGGCTTGCAGCCTGACTGCCTGTCGGGAAGTGAGCGTGCCTTACAGCTCCGGCACCAGCTGGAAACTGGTAGTTAGCCTCTCTGACGCTCTCAGCAAGTTATTGCTAGTGCGAGAAAACACACGGGAAGTGAGCGTGCCTTACAGCTCCGGAACCTTTCATGGAGAAAAGGTAGCTGGGTGGTCGCGATTGGACTTGTCTATGTCCGATAGCCTTGCGAGCTTATTAGTCTTATAGTGCCGTTGTCGGACGACTTCGGAGGTCAGATCTGCCGTACCAAGGATCCATGTGGCCGGGGTAAACCTGGACCACATGTATAGCGCCTCAACTTTTATAACCGAAGGGTTGGTGGAGTTAAGATGCTATAAACATAAACCATTAGGACAGAAGGAGGCGAGGGCGACTATGTCGCTTCACGAATGACACCGGGAATTTGTCTTAGGCTGGTTTGACTTTTAATTGAAGAGCAGCTGTTTTAGCCAGCTCGTCCGCCCGTTCGTTGTCTACTAGCCCTGCATGCGTTTTGATCCAATGGAGGCTTACTGTTTTGCCTCTCTCACATAGAAGGTCCATATCTTCCCTTATCTGAATGACCAAGGGGTGACGTGAGGTTTGAGATTGTTTGAGATTGTTTCTAGGGCGGCTCTTGAGTCGCTGTAAACTTTAATCTCTGTTGGTTTGCATTGCAGGGCTACGCGAGTTGCCTCCAGCAAGGCGAGCAGTTCTGCTTGGTACACAGTGCGGTATGCCTCTAATTTCAATTTTCTTTGTCTGGTCTCCTCACCGTTTGTCCATACCGACACCGCTGCTCCGACTTTCCCTTCAATTTTGCTACCATCTGTGTATAATTTCACTTCGTCTCCATTGTTCTTCTCCAGCGATGCTCCGTCAGTGACGCAGGTGAAAAGAGGTGCCATTTGTTTTGCTGGGTGTGTGTGTGTGTGACTTTCCGAAGGCTACCAGGCTCTCCATCTCCCGATCTCCCACTATTCGCCGGGTGAAGCCTTTCTTTATAACGTATAGTAAGGCTGCTTCTCGGACCCTGATGTCCAAGGCAAGCAACCCCGCGAGTAGTAGTGCCGAGTTGAGGGAGACAGTCTTGTAGGCCTTTACTATCTTTTGTACGAAGCCACGCTGCAGAGCGTCGAGGCGTTTTTTCACGCATATCTTATCGGAGCCCATGCACTTGCAGCGTACATGATAGTTTATTCCACCACTGCTATATAAATGCTCCTGACGACCTCTGGCTGCAGACCCCACTGCACCTTAGCGGTTCTGGAAAGTTGCTTGTAAAAGTTGAGAGCTTTCCGGCAGACGTTTCCAACATGCATGTTGAAAGTCAACTTAGTGAGGCCTAGTAGCTTAATGTCATCTGATATGGCGATCTCTACCCCGCCCATACTCAGCCGCGGGGTGTCATACTTAAGTTTCTTCGTAATGACCATGGCGCTGGTTTTGTGTGGCGCAAACTTAAGTTTATTTCGGACGCCCCATCCCAGAACGTATTTTAAAGTTTCGTTTGCACGGCGTTGTATTTCGGAGCCCGAACTTCCTGCAAACACCAGGACCACGTCGTCTGTGAATGCCTGCGCGTACTCTCCTCTGCCTTCCAGTCCCCTGAGGAGGGGGTCAAGTAGCAGGTTCCACAAAATGGGGCCTCCTATGGAGCCCTGTACACAGCCTTTCGTGGTGGTTTTTGCGTACTCCTCACCGGCGTATCGTACCCTGACGCTTCGCTCACTCATGTAACAATTTCTGAGACCTTGCTGTGGTCAGTAAAGAAAACCCTGTGGTTGTCCGCCTTCTGGAACGCAAGATATTTAAACTTTTAAAAATCCAAGATGGCGACCGCGCAGGTTTAAAAGCTTCGTAACTTACGAACGCCTTGTCGCAGGAAGCTGATCTTGGCGTCGCCTAGTAGGTATTTTATTTGTCTATCAAAATAAGATGTAAAATTGGGTTGTCGAACAACACCCTCTTTTTCTGACAAAACACGAAAAGGGAGAATTAAGTGAGAAGAGGGTTGAAAATCCCGTCTCTCTACCACTTATAGTTACTGAGATATTCAAATTTAAAAATTTTCAAAATGGCTGCCAAAAAGTGGAATTTACACTAAGATTACGATTTTTTTCCTTCCGGTAGACGGAATCTACCCGTGTTTGGTATCAAAAGTTGAGGAATTTAATGAGGATTCTAAATCCCGTGTCAGAAAAATTTTCCGTATCTCCGTTTCCAAGATATAGCGGAAAAACGCGGAAATTTGCGGAAAAATCAATAACTTTGCCGTTTCTTGACGGATTTTCAATCTGAAAACAGATAAATGTAAGGCAAAGAACTGGCAATTGACGAGCTTAATTAAATCTACCAGATTACAACGGGAACACCGACCACGTGTTTTATCCCCGGTAGTTTTTAGCCTGGCGCTCGGAAAATACTTGTCGGTTTGCGACGTAATTAGACACGTTTATAGAGCCTAAACTGCGCTATCCTGTAGTATTTTTTATGCACCAGTACTTTAAGCGGTAGAGATTTTATTAAGCTTTTAAAAATTTTGTACAGTTTTTCAGTGATTATATTTTAAAGCAGGAATGAGATAATTTGGATCTGACTATTTTAGGAGGTAGGTTAAACTGTCCTCTTTCGATATAAATTAATAAATTAAGTTTTGCTAACAAAAACCTGCCATGTGCTTTTCACTTAATTGGTGCTGGCTTCGTTAATTTTCAGTATAAAAATCTGAAAACGTGGGCATCAATTAGGCCGGCAAAAGGCACAAATAAAAAGTGGTGCTCACCGCTTTAGATTCGGCAGCGTTTCACGTTAAAGTTAGGGATGACTTAACTTTAACCTCGGAGTTTACTAGTTTTCCAGTGTTTTCTCCCAAACGCCTAATCCGATCGGGATGACACTTTCACTAACACGTAGACAATCATAAGACGCACAATTAGACACCAAATATAGCACTAGAACATAACTTTTTACCACTGAAACTGATTTTTAACTACGGAGCGACACGGAAAAATATGTGTTCACGACGCCAGACGGGGGGGGAGGGAACTTGCACTAACCATTCGAGAGGACAACAACACGCCTACACCTTGGCAACCTCGCTCATCCTCTGGAACCCCAGCCTAGAAAGCGACCCGGTTGCCAGGCAAATCGGTCATATCATTGCCTTTTCACTTAGTCTCAGACACACAAATAACATCCAGATCTTTGTCATCCATCACATCTAATAATTCATTCATCTTCTGTTCCATTCCTCCTCTTAGCTATTCCATATTCCACGTAGCTATTTGTAGTTCCGTCCTCCACCTCCCGCCGTTGGGAACATGGCGTGTTGGTTGGCGGTCCCCAACGCCGCATTCGTTGATTTTATTTATTACACTTATTATTTATTACAATTACATTACAATTAAAATTAATTATTATACGTTTACAATAGATTAAATTAATTAATTTTTCAATAAATTTAATATAAATTATAAAAAAACAAATAAAAACGATTATACAAAAAAAAATAAAAATTCAATAATAATATTACAAAAAATTCAATAAACAATAATAATTATAAGAAAAAAATAATAAAAATTAGATAATAAGAAAGTTGGATACACTCAGATCTAAAATATTTCCAATGAGTTAATGTTCAGGCACCGTCAATAACTCGTTATACACAAAAACACCAAATATTTCTCTTTTATCAGCACTACACTCGTAGAAAAGTTGATACAGTTATAACTACATTAATATTGTCTTTTGAAAAACTTTTAACATTGTTTTAGATTTTTTTTAATTATTATTATGAGAACCGCGATATAAAACCAAACTATTACATTCAACGCAAGTTATTTGCTGACACTATACTGGAGCGATTCTCTAGCCTTGAGAATGTATTGTTTACGGACGAGGCACATTTTCACATTAATGGTCACGTAAATAAACATAATTGTCGATAACACCAAAAGCCTCTTCATTCACCAAAAACGACAGTGTGGGCTGCCATATCCGCAAAGGGCATAATCAGTCCATACTTCTTTGAAAATAATCAAGGAAATAACGTAACTGTGAACTCAGTGGAATACGTGAAAATGTTGCGAGAGTTTTTGACACCACAGTTGCATGAATTTGAAGGATACAATAGCCGGACTTGGATGCAACAAGATAGAGCAACATGCCATACATCAAACGTGACTTTACCGGTGGTCAAAGAAATGTTTCCTAACAAATTGATTTCTCTCAGAGGTGATATCCCATGGCCTCCCAGAAGCCCGGACCTTACACCTTGCGATTTTTTCTTGTGGGGATATCTGAAGAGTCGAGTATACCTTAATAAACCGACGACCATATCCCAATTAAAAGAAAACATCCACGAGGAGATAGCCGCGATTCCTCGCAGCATGTGTCAACGAGTTTTCCAAAGTTTACGTAGTCGATTGCAGGAGTGCCAACGATGAGACGGAGCACATCTCGACGATGTCATTTTTAAAAAATAAATTTTAATAAATGATAATTACGTTAAATAAATCATAAACAAAATAACATTTGTACTTTTATTTCTAGACATTTTTCAAAAGTGCAAAAATTTTTGGCCCACCCTGTATAAAGAGTTTACCATCAAAATGTCACAAAATCACAACTTTCCTCGTATTTATTTAATTCACTAAAACACGGAACTTTACTTAATGGTGTTCTTTGTGGCACGTCCTTTCAGATCGACTGCCTGTCAGCGAATGTTTTTAAGGTACTTGTTTTTCAATGAATGGTAAGTAATATATAAATAAGTTTAATGAATCTGCAAATTGTTGTTTACTAACTAACCTGAATAGGGATATAAAGTTTGGTATCAACTTCAAGAAACTTAATCGTAACATAAGATTTGTAACATGTTTAGACGTCCGGATTTTAGTGTCGCGTCGCGTCATATCCGCGATGTTAAAAAAAACACAAGATATACCATTATTTTATTTAGCGAACAATGATTATTAAATTGAAATATTAATATAATGAAAAACTTAAATTAATATGTAGAACAAACATCTTCAAATTTAATTACTTAAATTTATTATTATTATTATCTTTGTGGTTCTTAATTGTACTTTGTTAATTATGACATGATTTAAATTCTCACATTGTCATTACATTTTCTATTTAAATAGTTTAAGCATTACTTGTAAATCATTGTCATTTTTAAAACTAAATAAGAAGTTCCGAATGTTAAAGATTGTATGTAGGATTACCAACAAACACTTGTAGTATTATTGTATATACAAGTAACAACTTAATGTTAAGTTTTGCAATTGTAATACTGATATCAATTCATGGTATTGAATAATTGTTTTTATAACAGGTAATCAAGCGAATATAAGAACATAATATTGTGGATTAAAACAATGCCAAGAAGCAATTTATTAAAAATATTCCCTGGATCGTCTGGAGGAGTACACATAATAGTAATAAGAAGCGATAGTTATTAGAGAAGTCTATCGAGATTCATATTTTGTAAAATACTATAAGTATATTAATCGGCATTTTAAAGGAAACTAAATTGTTCTGAAGAAAATAAAGAAAATCGATCTTTACACTTACTAGCATAAAGGTTGTACGTAAACAAAATTAAGTAACAATAAGAAGTATTATTTTACACTCTTAAAACAATAAATTGTATATAATATTGAAAATAAAATATGGCGGTCTTTTTAGTTTTTCAACATTTTATGTAAATAGCAGAGAAACAAAGTATATATTTACCTCTGCGGAATATTGGGGAACAAAATATGTCAAATACAAAAACAAACAAAAATGCAAATTAAAACATTGTAATTTTTCACGTGGATGACCTTTCACGTTATTGTCGAGTTATTCCACTTCACAGTTTCGAACGATATTAACCGTGTTATAGGCAGTATTCTTTTTTTCAAGATTTCTATTATAAAAAAATTTATTACGTTCCTAGGTTTGAGACTGTTTACTGTGTGTTTTTTTAACTAAGTGCTTTGTGTTTTAAATGTTTCGTATAAATATGTATTTATGGCATAAATATTATTCACTCTTATGCAGTTTATAGTTAAGTCTAAGTAAGTCTAAACTTATTATGAAATGTTTTATTTGTATCTTAATATTTACAAAATTTTTATCTCAGGTTAAAAGGTATAATAATACAGTCCATCAAAATCTCAATAGGTGCGGTAGTCCTTATCGCTTCGTTATTATGAACTGGGTAAACTTCGGAAACCGGCAACCCACAGCTTCTATCGTTAGGTATAACTTAATACAATTTGCAGTGTACTGTAACTTTGTTGTATTGTAGAAACGAGAATCCTATATTCTATTATTGTTTCCATTCAAATAACTAAATAGCTTTTGCTAAGTTTTATAAATATATCTAAATATACATATGTAAGGTTTAGAAGGAATTGTTACCTTAATTGCTCAATAAGTAAATTAATATTCTAGAAATAATACATTAGCTCTCAGGAAATTTTCTTGGTTTGGTTTGGTTGGAAATTGAAATAATAAAAAGTTGCTGTTAATAATACTGTTTGGGTTATATTATTTTCAAATTTAGTGTAGGCCATTCAAATGAAGGTCACACGAAAACAATAGGCGAAGCTTCCTTCAATTATTATATTTAAAAAATGTTAGTTATTAAATATTAACTAACGTACAATGCCAAGTTTAATCGAAAGTTAAAATATACATGTCATTTTGCAGAAGGACCCTCCTATGAAATTTATTGTTACAAAGGTAAGAGATTTAGCAGAACATCAATACTATTTACTACGTTACAAAATTACTGCTTAGTTATTCGTTGGAGAAAATAACTATTAAATATTTATACTTACAAAATAATCGAAGTTGATTATACGCCTAGAAATATGTATTGAAAACAGTTATACTAATTTATATAAGTTAAAGTAACTCATAATACTCTTCCACGAGAATAAAATACATTAAACTCTTTTGAATGTTAATATTGTTACATCTGCAAATTCAGCGACATTTATTTTCAACTTACAAAAATGAAAACGTGCATTGTAGACAGAAGCTATAAACCAGTGTTAAAATATAAATAGAGGAAAAATATTGTTTGCTTTATAAATAATTAAAATGATAAAATTTTTACTATTTAAAACCTTGAAGTAAGGCAGAGATTAAAAAACAAAAAGAAAAAGTTTTAATAAAAAAAATTATACATTTTGTACTATTATTGTTTTTATTTCCTTGTTAGTTCATTCGGATCATTCCGAATGTATTTTATAAGCGGTGCTCAGCTTCATTGTGATGCTGAAAGGCTGCGCCTGAGACAAACTCAATTACTGTAATCCAGGTCACTAGTGTCAATCTCTCGTTTGGTGATCCAGTCGCTATTGTTAGTAGATATAATTTCATCGATCGAGATAAGTCAACACTTTATCATTTTCAGCTTTACATTTTGTACATTTTATTTATAATTTCGTCGTGTAATATGTAATATAATAATGTAAATTCCATACTTACATGTATAATAGATATTGTAACAGAACGTGAATAAACTTATTATGTAATTATGGTAAAAGAAAACTAGTGAAGCATTACTATAATTTAAAATAGCTCAAATGTTGTAATTTTACATTTCTTCATAATAATTGCCATTATCAATGTTAAGGTGAAAAATAAGGTCAAATAAAGAAAATGCTCAAATCACATAAGAATACATTTTGAATATTTACAAACAATTATTTTAATATTATGCGCTTATTGTATTTAAAAAACCAATAATTTAAAAAATATATTAATTAAAACATAAGCATAATTAAAATTAAAAAAAAACCTTCATAGAGACTTAGCGGTTGCCGGCTTTGATAATTTTATATTATGTATGTTATGTTGCTTAATCTAATGTAGAAATTATAATTTTGTTTAAAAAAATATTTTATTATTTTATCGTAATACTATATGCCACTAATGGGTAAGAGGCTGACTTCTTATGCCAGAGCATTTATAATGTATATGAGTAATGAAAAAAATGTATTTCTAGCTCGCACCTGTGACCTCGACGATAAAAAATATATATAACTCTAGCACAGAGCTGTGAAAGAAAATGAACAATAATAATTAAGAACAAGATTCAATTACAGATAAAACATAAATTGTTCATAACTCAATGTATTGAATCGTAAAAAAGTTATTAAGGTGTGTTCTGAAAAATATTGCTACACCTCTTTATTGGTGTCGTGATCGCGTTATGATTACTCGGAAGGTGGAAGTAAGTAATACTTTAAATGTTAATATTTTCAACAATGTTCATGAGGAGTGCACAGTTCATGTGCACTCATTCAACAACGGTTTAAAATCAACATGTAGCCAATGTACGGGAGTTAAATCCATAAAATAATTTTATTTAAATTTGTCTTTCACTTGTATCATTGGTATAAACAAGAAAATGTATTGTGTGTAATATTTTACATACATTATCTAAAATAACTTTTAAACTAAACAGGTGAATTAAACTAGTAATAAAATTTTTAAAACAGGGCCAAAACAGTACCTACAGTGTGTAACGAACCCCTGTATCCTTTAATAAACTGTGTGCCTCTCTTGGCACAGAAATGTGTTCGGTACTTTTTTATATTTTTAGTAAATAAATATAACATTTTCATGAGTGCCACAAAAAACTTTAAAAATATTTAATCAAAATGTAGCAAAAGACAGAGGCAGAAATAGACAATTGCATTCGAAATTAAATATTCTTAATGGGTTTCAAAATGTTTGTTTATGTTTTTTTTTAAGTGTGACGAATTCTAATCTCTCCATCATAAACGTAATTGAGGCGAAATCTATACATTAAATAACCTTTGACAAGAATAATTATTTATAGATATTGTACATTTTGTATATCACATAACTCTAGATGAGTTGTTATTATATTTAAAAACTTACTAATTTTATTGTTTTAATTTCTTATTCTAAAATGGTCATATTCAGTAGTAAGTTACTAATCTGTTTTTCATAACATAACAAAACTAATTTATTATTTATTAAAAGCTACGAAATACAGATATAAAACCAGTGAAGATGCAAATACCCAGGGTATTTCACGAACGAACTTTGACGAAATTATAAATGTTAATAAAAAAACAATTGAATTTTAAGTAAAATGATTATTATTTATTGAAGAAAAGAAAATGTTAAATACATGTTTATATATAATTACTAAAAAATTACAAAAAGTGTGATACTAATACAAAATAATAATATAATTAAATATAAAAATAAACTAAAAATATTCCTGTCCACTGACATCCATCCATACATCTATCCATCTATCCGAGAAAAGTGAAAACAATACAGAACGAACAAATTTCGTTCATCAATATAACATAATAATTATAAATTATTTCATAATTTGTATACAAATTTGTTCAAAACGCTGTTAAAATTGTAATTACTTTGATTATTATCTCGTGACAGTATTGTTCTCAGTGCAATTATATGAACGCACTACTGATTAATTAATGAATACAACAGTTATATTCTTAATACAATATTAATTAGGCACATTATTTTTAAGGACTTAAGTTATATTATTAGTACATAAATTTTTTATTGCAAATAACAAAAACAAATATACTGAGTCTGATAAAGTGTTTTTTTGTATTTTATTAGTTCTTTGTTTTTGTGGCCGGATTTCTCTGGTTAACGAACTTGACCTTCATTTTTGGATGTTTGATTTTTGTGCAAAGTTTGAAAGCGATCCGAGCGAAACTGCGGCCGTTATCGTGCTGACAAAAATCGAATCTGGACGCACGCACGCATATATATATATATATATATATATATATAATATATATATATATATATATATATATATATATATAACTTTTTGACCAATGGTCATTTCGGACTCAGGGGGTCATAAGAAGACCACCTATGAAGAAATTTTTCCAAAATTCGAAAGTCGGGTACAAATGAATGGGCAGACCGAATTCTTCGAGGAGGTCTACCCAAAATAAATTAATATAGATTTATTCTTCAAACGACAAATATTTTATTTATTGTGACCTTAACGTTATATAACATTAAAATATAAAAATGGCTTATGGTATAGCGCATATCTCCAACTTTGATAAAAAATTCTAAGTGTATTTCAGAGAAATAGTCGCATTATATTTTCTGTTTATACAATAGAAAGATAAACGTTAATCATAAAATTAATTTTGAAACAACACCAGTAGCGTGATCATTCGTGTGTAACGCATACTGATCCAATGATGAGTTGGTATTCTCCTGGGCCGAGCCGTCGGCGCATTGGAACGAGTAAAGCACAAATAAACAAGCAACACAGAACAGTTATTTTGTTTCAAATGCAATAAGCTAATATCATCGTTTCTAATTAAATTGTTATGTATGCTTACAAAATTGGATTTTAATGATTTAATTTTAATAAACGAGTTAAAGAGATTTGAAGTTAAAAAACAATTGTTATATTTCTTGCAATAATTTTGCTTCACTTTATTCATACATTCCCACAATCAAATTAAGCACAGCCATCAGAGACAAAACCATTTTTAACAGCAACAAAGAAAATTAATAGATATTTATTCAATAAGGTTCCCAAATATATTCCCAAATATATTACACTGGTACTTGTAAAAAAATGTATCATTATATTATATGTTTTTAAACTCCTCTGAATGTTACAAGATTTTCTGCTAGTTTGAGCTATTAATATCTTACTATATCTCTATTCTTATTATTTATATAATATTAACGTTATTGCAAGAAAATGAAATTTATTTAGAAAACTTTTACAAAATTCTAAAAAGAATTGTACGTACTTTTGACACGTGATTTGAATAAAAGTAGTTAAAAGCTTTGGATCGAACTGTAGTGTTAGTACTCGTATTAGTGTGTCTAAAATCAATTATTAGTTAGCATAGAGACGCTTACTTAAAACCAAACAGTTAACGAGATTGACGAATTTATAATTATGACAACTTGTCTACTTGTTTGTAAAATGAAAATGTAAGGTTAATTTATTTGTAAAATATGTTGTTTGTAATTAAGAAAACCGTCCAAATAATATTTTTTTTATCTATGTGAAGAGTTCTCTTAATAACAAATACCCATGAACATAACTTAAAATTAATTAACTTGGAGTATCAACTTTGTTAATTTGTATATATAACTTGCTTTACAAGGATAACATAATATCTTTTTATTTATTATATTGATATGTGTATTAGTATATATTTTTATAAAAAAAAAAATATTAACAACATTTCTGACACAAAAACAAAAGTCCTTAGGCTAATAGTATACCAATTCATGAAATTGTACAAAAATAAAGCTAGATAATAAATTTCAAGACTAATTCTCAGCTGCATAATATTTTTGATGTATTTGTTTTTTAAATTCTAATTATACTTTTCAAGACACATTTATTGTCGTTACAAAAATAATAAGATCTTTGACAGATAAGCCTCCGAATTCACCGTACTCACTACATCACTTATCTTAACTGATTTATAATTTGATTCGAAATTACATTTTTGTAGGGGAAAAAATCTAATACTTTGAGTCGGCAAAGATGGTTTGATTTATGGAGGTCAACGATTCACAACCACGCGAATACAAAACATACACTTCTTATTAACCATCAGTAAGGTTATTAATTTAATATTGTTTAATTTATTCATCATCTTGAACATTATAACACAATCATAAATACCTTAACATCTAAATCTTGGTGAAATCTTAATTATGTCTTTCAACCCATGAAATAATAAAAGAGACATTAAATATTAAATAAAATGTCTTAAATTTGTATTTTTAATTCCAAAAGAATTTGATGTAAGTGTATACTGTTTGTTCCATATTAATTTTGTTACAAAAATAAGTAATTGAAACATTCACTTTAGAAAACTATGGTCAGTAGAAAGCAGTCGAAGAAGTTATTATTTTACTTCGTACAATTGTACTTTTACAAGAATTTCAGCGATTGAATATTAAGTTACATACATACCAAAGTGTAACGTGGAGTTAAAAACCTGGTTTATTTCTTACATTAACCTTTAATTTGTTAAGATAATCTAATTTATCAGAAATACCTTAGGGGCACAGTTTTGAAGAATTTATTGTATAAATCTAAAGTTATTGTTGAGACGTAGACCGCTATCAATTTCAAAATTAATGTCGACGCCATTTACTCTTATCTTGGATTCATAGTTAATGTAGCCACATACTGTACAATTTATTAGGGTGGTGGTAAACACTGGAAGGACCTCCGCCGCATCATGATTTGAGACCGTGCGACGGGCGAAATTAAGTTAACTTTCAACATTTCTAGCAAAATCATTGCTTTAAATTGCTCTGCACTAAAAAAATTAACATCTTTTCGATCGAAAATGATCATTCAAATGCTTTATTACGTCAATATAACCTAGAGTACTGGTGCATTTGTCGGATGACTCGTATCAATTTATATGTTCCTTCGGCGCTTTGCACACAGTTTATCATCTTTCTCATCATTGATGTCGTGCTAGACACCACTGCTCAAAATAACCTTGAAAGATAACCCAGTCTTGTGTTGCGTGATCAAACATGGAAATAATTCCAATTCCAATATTGCTCATTTTTCACGCGTTTTGTTTTAACTAATATTAGATGTAAAGACAAATGATACAACCGTCTGCTACCGCAGGTTAGTATGCACAGTTTATCAACTTCACACATAAGCGATCGTCACAAACTACATATAACACTTGGGGAATTGAAATTGGAATGAGATATGTAACATAAATAGTTATTTCCAGAACGTTATTGAGTGGAATAATGCTAAATGTTTTTATTCATACTTTCCAATACAAAAAATATTTATTATATTCTATGTACAAATAAAACAATAATCACATACAAAAATGCGTATTACGTAATTTCCAAATAACCGTTAAATAGTGTTATTAAAGTGGTAATAAATTTTAAATACGTCCAAAACAGAACAGTACTAACACATAAATATATCTCGGTTTCCTTTATTAAACTTCATTCCTCTCCTGCAACAGAATTTATATAGGTACCCGTTAGCGAGTATATTACTCTTTTGAAACATGAAATTAACGGACTAACTTAATTTGTATTTTCGGTGTAATATTCTTGGATTTGACTGACACTTTAACAAAGAAACTGCTTACATAATTAAGAAGATGATAACCACGTCCGCTAACCGATGACATAAAGTTTTCTTTGTTCACAATCAAGGGTTAAATTGTTTTACTAAAAATACATTATCTAAATTTATTTTAGAACAATATTGTTAAAATAACACCAATAACGCGAGTATCACTGCTTGTAACGTAGATTAAACGTAGATTTACTACTTAAATTGTAATATAACCATTGCCATATAAAAAAAATATAAATTTATAAACAAGTTAAGGTGCGTAACTACTTCGGGATATGAATTTTATTTTGGCCAAGCTACTTGAAGAGCATCACCGAAATATTATGTACATTAATTCAATAAAATAAAATGGGTCTCACATGTACTCAAGGGGTAAGTTACGTATAACAAATGACGCAATTCTATTTTAAATATTATTTTTGTTACATATATTTCATTTTTACGACTTTAAGCTACAATTATCTTTAGTCGGCTTCTTACAGGAGTATTTCCTATTTTATGTGAGGATTAGACAATTATTTAGTTAATAAGTATGAACTCAGTTACATTTAGATTACAAGAATAAATAAAATAATAAAATAGTAATTAAATTAAAGTACGGCATACATCGTTGAGTTAATTAAACCTTTATTTCATAACACATGAAGCAAATGGTTTGACCAATTAGTTAATGTAATATAATGAGATCGGCAATTTCATTTAAAGGAAGAATAATATTAATTTAAAGAAAGAATCATATTCCATATACAGTAACAAAATGACGAGACAGGACGTGGCCTCTTTTTGCGTCTTCTATCGCATTTACAATGGGAAGTATCCGAGTTATAGAGCTATTCGATCTGTTGTTTGAGGTCGAATTTCATCACCGCACAGTACGTCGTTTTAAATACATCTATTAATCTTATTACGTTGTGGATTTTTCTGTTAGCATATTTAATACTAATACTTATGTAGTATATTTTTCGAATGTTTATTAACAATTAAAATAGTTGAATTAAAATAAAAAACCGATTATTTGATTACAAAAGTACAGTAAAGATTGACAGTATATTATTTTCAAGATAATATAATATGAACATTATAACCCTGATGTGTTTTAAATTATAAATTATTATGTATTAATACATAAGCTGTATATTTGCTAATAATGCTTATAGTAAACTGATCCAATATTAATTTCATATAATATAGAGGTTATTAAAATGTTTTTGCGAATAAAAATACAACTTTAATAACAAGTAAGAGATAAATTTAGAATATAATTTCCTCGTATATCATGAACAAGTAGATGTTTTTCATCTTCATAAGTAACGTATGTAATGTTTATTATTTAAAAAGTAGAATAAGTAATAAAAAAGTTATCTTAAGTTCTAATAAAAATATGTTTATTATTTCAGAAATAAAATTATAAGCGCTTACAAAAATGTTCGTATTACATTATTTTAAAATTGATGTTAAATCATATTACAAGGTGGTTATAAATTTCCGAAAATATGCCGAAAACAGAACAGAACCTACACGTAAATGAGTCCCCGTTTCCTTTATTAAACTTTATGTCTCTCGTGACATCGAATAGATATATTAACTGTTCACGAGCATATTATTTTTCAAAATAAAACAGTAATTAAAGGATTATAATAGTAAATAAAGGGTTAGACTGCACCTTAAACTTACATGAAAATACTTTGTACCCAATCATAGTTTAAACTGCTTTTAAAAGAGGATAAATAATTAATATATTTTGGAATAATAGCGTTGAAATATTATCAACGTATTTTTTTTTTTTTATGTAAGAGGAGGGCAAACGAGCTGGCGGATCACGGATGGACGTGATCACCGCTGCCCATGAACTCTTGCAACATCCGAGGATTTACAAGAGTGTTGCCGGCCTTGTAGGTAGGAATAAACGCCTTTTTTGAAGGTACCCATGTCGTACCGATCTGGAAATACCGCCGAAGGGAGTTCGTTTCGTGGTACGTGGAAAAAATGTCCTTGAGAACCGCACAGTGAAGGATCGCCACGCATCCAGGTGGTAAGGATGGTATTGGAGGCGATGGCGCGCTGTGCGGTGATGAAATTCGGCGGCAGGCATCAGATCGAATAGTTCTTCGGAACACTCCCCGTTGTAAATGCGGTAGAAGACGCACAAAGAAGCCAAGTCTCTACGCAATGCCAAAGAGTCCAGCCGTTCGCAGAACACCGGGTCCCCGACAATTCGAACGGCTCTCCGTTGTACGCGGTCAAATGGTAGAAGCTGATATTGGGGTGATCCGGACCAGAGATGAGAACAGTACTCCATGTGTGGCCGGACCTGCGCCTTATAGAGCGCAAGTCTTTGGCCAGGTTTGAAGTACTGCCTCGCTCTATTGATCACTCCCAATTTCATCGAGGCCAACTTGGCCTTGCTCTCCAGATGACCACGAAACTGACAGTCGCTCGAAATGTCGAGACCCAGTATTCTGATACTTGGCGAGGCAATGAGGGGAGTGCTCTCGAAGAGCGGTGATACGACAAATGGGGTTTTCTTAGTGGTGAACGCGCAAACCTGTGTCTTTAGGGGATTGAACTGAACGTGGTTCAGTTCACCCCACTCAGAGACCATCCCCAGGGAGGTCTCTATTGAAGACACAAGTTTCTTTCGGCACTCGTATGCATGTAACGTGTACTGTTTCAGTGATGAGTGCGGATTTATCGCGGCCGAGTCGTCGCCGCGCTCGAACGAGTGAAGCGCAAAGCAAACAATACAAAAATCGGCTTTTTACTTTCATCAATCTAGATGCTCCTTATTATCGACTATTGTTCTTAAATTCACATAAATTGCATGTAAAAATGCATCAATTTACTTTTTTTTTAATACCTATTTGCTAATTTCAATATTAAATAGTACTTTGTTTTTTGATTTCCTCAACTTAACCTGATTATAATTATTGTTACGTAGTATATCAAAATTCATTAAATTTATTTATTTCTCCTAACTAGCCTTGTTCGTTTCAAATACGATTGGTTCTAAAAGTTTTGGCTTGATTTACCCAATTGCTTGTTTTTAAAACAGATAATATTTTCACTTAAGGTTCACCTTAATAGAATGCCATTTATAATACGATAGAATAGTCATAGTAAGTTAAATACAAAAATAATTTTTTAGAGTATAATGGTGTAGAAAATTCAGTTTAAAAAACATTACAGTACCTAGTTATATTACCAATATATCGGTGGGTTACAATTTCCACTCTCCACCCTAATAATATATAATTATGATTTCTTAATTTTAATGAACTAAAATGAGAAATGTAATCTCGTAGATAATGGTATTTTTTATTATATCACAGCTTATTCCTTATAGTATATAGAACGATGTAGTACGTTGAGTGTCTAAATTTTAGTAAATTTTTATTAAATTATTTTATTTCGTTTCTTAACGAAGACGTAACGTTTCGGTAAGAGTTAGAAATTATTTCAGTATCATGTATACTTATGTAAATAATTTTATAGAACTTCCTCAATGCTTCTGCACCAGCTTTTGCAAGTTTATTATCTTCGAAGTTAAGTCCACTGAATAGTTTAATACTTATTAAACTATTCATATTCTGTTTTAATTTTTTTTTTGTTTCTTTATCCCTATACAAAGCAGAAAATACTGCATATACATATCTGTATATAATTTGGAACAAACATACATCATGTTCTGCATAAGAATAATATATATTTTTTCAATTTATTAAGTTGGCCTGCCTCTCGAACTTTACTTAACTCTCGATGCGTAATCAAAGATTAAATATAACATTTATAAATATATCTGCAAATTAGATATTTATGCAACATGATTTTAAAGTTATATCTTTAACAAATTAAATAACACTCCAACGTCGTTACTTACAACATAGTCATAATGGCCGAGACTATGGAAGACAAGGATAAAATACTTTATGATTTCAGTAGAGGCTCCGGACAAATAGGTCTTAAAAAAACAAGGACAAGACGAAGTCTAATGCCTTTGTCGGGCCTACTCATGTAGTTGTTGGAGGTGCTATGCTCGAAAATGTAGACGATTGATTCTGTATATTTGGAATAAACCGTCCAACTTGGTAGGTAGAACTTCGAAAAAGAGATCAGTCGTCGAATCTAACTTGGATGGGCAGTGTTCGGGAAATATTTTCATGTACAAAATACCATAATGTCTGAAGACGAAGGTCTTTGACTAATGTGTGTCGTCAATAATAACTTATGGCTCTGAGACGTGGCCGTATAAGATGGGCCTTATAAGAAGGCTCTAAGTCACCCAAAGAGTAATGAAAACGGCTATGCTCGAAGTTTTGTTTTTAAATCGAATAAGAAACGAGGAGATCAGCAGAAGAAACAAGATCATCGACAGATCAAAAGAAAAATTATAATCTGTAAACCTGCTTCAATACCAATTATGTGGAATCAGCGTAAAATTTCATCCACTTCCATTTATTTTATCTTATGAATGAATTTGTACAAAGAGTAATAAATAATTAAGAAAGCACATTCTATAATAACTCGTAAATAGATGGGGCAATTTGCAGAAATTTTGACTTTAATTTTCTAACAGTAATAATATTTTGTGCTTCATTGACTTTTTTAATATTTTAATTAATTTTACCTTTATATAAAATTATGAGTTTTGGAAAATATAAACCATTTCAAATTTATTACATAACAAAGTAATGACATATTGGGTACTATCATAACATGACCTCATTTTAATCTCATTGTATCTAACTTTAGGCTATATTTAACGATAAATAGCACTAATATGCTGTTGCTATTTTCATCAACAGGACAATTGAAATATATGTAATTGTTTATAGATGAAAGTCTAATATAGAGACTAAGTAACGGTGAAAGTTATATTACATTTTTATAATTATTTAAAGTAAACACAAACAATATTGTTTTATTTTCTTTTTTTTTCTCTATTTCAGTGCCAATAAGAAAAAGTATAGGACTAGTAATGAGATTATATATTATATAGATATTTGTTATACGTTCTTTTCATTGGGTTCGTAATTGGTATCTATATCTCTACTATTTATATTATAAACTTTTTGAGTATCGAGTATATTTAATATATACCTTATTTTGCCACATTTGAAATATACTTATATTAATATTAAACATTTATTTACAATTCTATAAAATATATCGGAATTATTAGAATATTTTAACTTATTTTATGTGTATATTGAATATATAAAAATATATATACGCCTGTAAGTTCTATTAAAAAATAACATATTAGAGATTCTCTATTTCACGAGGGTAATTTACCAATTCATAAATCTGTATGAACTTAAAGTACATTTGAAGTAGTTTTAGGCGAGTTCAAAATGAGATATAATCTGGACAATAACTTTTCAGGAGCGGAACTGAGCTGCATAATAATTGCTATATTCCCGTTTATTTGACTTTGAAAATTTAAATTATCCGTGAGTATATAGAGTCATATTAACCGACGCTAATGCTTTTGTGGTTATGAACGAATGATATACTGCAGATACATTTTACTATTTTGTTATAAAAATCTTTTATATGTATAATAAACATAAAATAAGGTATCTCAACAAAATATATATATTTAAAAAAAAACCGCAATCACATTGTGACTCTAATATGCAGGAATTATAAATGAACAATTTTTATTAAGTCTATGCCATGTATTACTATTTCAAATAGTGCAACACAAAGAGATTTTATTTACGAATATTGCTATGTATTGCTATCTTAATAATTTTGTTATAAATATACTTTTGACACTCTGTAAAATAAATACAATTTCTATATAAATAGAAACTTTAAGGTTTACTTGCTTGAAGCGGTGAAATTGATTAGAAATATAAGTACATATATCGTTTATATAAAATATAAGTAATAATATATTTCTTAAATTCTTAAAATTTCTTTTATTTGTAAGGTTTTACTTTGAAGGAATTTACTTGCAGAAGAAACTCTAATTAGTGCTTAATTAAATTAGTGCTTGTAGATAAGCTAGTCCCGAACCTTAGAGATCTTAGAATCTACTCGTGAGGCACTATATTATATTTATATAGGTAACAATATATATATATATATATATATATATATATATAATATTTTTTATATAAAGATATTTTATGTTATTGATTTAGTTACAATGATTAACAATAATTTCAAAAAAATTTGCTACATAGAAAGCGAAATTCTGAAATCAAAAATGGTGAAACGTTTTCCAATCAAGTAACATATTACCCAAATTTAATATAAAACAAGAAAATTAAATTAATTGTAAGATATTGTGGAAATTTTTTTAAAATTAATTTCTTATGTTTTATTTGCTATGCCTGCACTTCCAATTGGTTGCAATATTGTATTAGCCTTCCAGACATACCAAAAACAACTACTACTGAAACAAACATAAACAGTTGCAATTTTGTGAAGTTAAAAACAACACTTGTAATATTTTCACATGAAATTATGTCTTAAAGGCTGAACTATTCTGGACGACATGTTCTGTGTATAATGTATAAATGGATACACGATATCCTACCTCTCCTAAATTTTACCGTGAATAAATCGCATAGATATATGAAATACAATCCTTAAGCACAAAAGAGAGCGCTAGCGAGTTTTGATCTTTACTCTTTCCCGAAAATATTAAGTCGCTACGCTTAGTTTTATTGCTTTACTAGCTTATTTCCTCCCGCTTCGCAGGGCACACTATATATTTGGATGTGAACTGAGGTTGCTATGGTAAACTTTGTTATATTAGCCATTGTCATCGTAACCGTTGCTATAGTAACTCTTACCCGCGCGTTAAGTGTATAACTCCTATATGTTTAAAACTTTGCGAAATGCAAAAAGTTGAAATCCGTTGGGCTAGGAATTTCGTAAAATTCCGTTTTTAGTGAACGTCTACGTCACAAAAGAAGCAACTATGTAAAATTTTAAGTTTATCGGTTTATCAGTTTCGGAGACTTCGTGACGAGTCAGTGAGTGGTAAATCGCTTGTATATATATATATAGATTTGGCTATAAATTGCATTTAGCCTATTTGCTCAAAATTATATTGTTAGACAGCCTATATTTTGTTTGTATATAAATATTAGAGGATTATACATTGTAATTCATCGTGTTTAAATGTTTATTGTTTGTATTGATGATCACTTTGTTAGTACGATTAATGATAATAAATTAAAATAAAGTATTAACACTAAGTTAATATTAAAACAACTGCGCAGGTGTTTCATTACTTGTTACTTGAAATTAATGTTCCATTCGATTCAATTCGATTAAAAGTTTCTCAATAGCACTATACTCAATGAACTTAATAATATGTGACAAGCTCTATACAATATCTCATTTTTGTTGTGTTCCTTTTAGCTATTTGTATAATGGGAGAGAGAGAAAAGACAAAAAGAAACATATTTTTGGTGGATAGAGATTCTACTTCTAAATTGTTTATCCTTCTCAATACTTTTAATATTTTGTCAATTACGTTTTATATTTTTTAAAGGTTTATTTTCATTTTTAATATACTATTTTTATAATGCAGAGAATAATAATAAAGAGCTTTACAAGTTTTATTATCGCAGTATTCACACGGTGAAGTTTTAAATAACAAAGAAAAGTATTACTATTAGAAATAGTCTACATAACTATATGTACTGAAGTAACTTCAAGCTATTATCATAAAATCTTTTAAGACAGCGTAAGTATTCTCACTGAACCAGATCAAAATGTACTTCAATAATTCGTCTTCAATAAGGATAATCTGACCTAGATAGCCTTTTAGATATCAAATCCGAAATGGTCGAAAATAATTCCTATTCGAAGTCAAGATGAGCGAATAGTTTTTGTCAAGCCGCTATGTAGTTGTTAATAAAATTCAAGTTCCTAATTCCATTCGCATTTTGATTCAAACAAGGAAAACAAATATATATGAACGGAGAAGTATTTTTTTTTAATTGAAGTACAATCTTCGTTCTATCTTTTTTTCTGTTTGGAGTCCCTTAAAAGCAAAGTCCAAATATATTTTATATTCATACGGGGTTGAGAACAAAATTCAGTATTTATTTTGTGTTATAGGAATTAATTTATATTTTGTTTAAGTTTTACTTCATTTCCGTTTTTGATTGTTATGACTCAAAAGACAATTCACTTTATTATACTTGATCAAAATAAATGTAAAATTATTTATTTAATTTTAAAATAAGTCAAAAGAGAGCCTACACTATTTAATACTAAAAAAATAATGTTTGAGCCCTGACGGCTATTAAGTTTTTTGTAACCATGCATTCTGGTGCAGCTCAGTGCATCCGTTACACGATTGCTTCGGTTTATTGATGCCAAATATTTGATTGAAAGATTTGATTGTACAGATTAACAGAACGAGATAATTTTGTTATATAAATTTTTATTTTAAGTATAGTTAATTCTGAACAATAATTGAATAATAATAATATTTGTTTAACGCTACAATATGAAATATAGTTTTAGAACAATGAAATCATATCTGATTTTAGAAAACGGTTAAGTATTGGCGGTTAAAGACGTTTGGTCGGAAGTAATGAGGCATTGGTGATTCGTGCAAGTCGTTCTATTCATTGAGGATTCTTATAGATTTATTACTACAGAGTTCTGGCAACATTCCTCCTGGCAAGGCTTCATTATGTACTTTCGGTTTTTGTCTGAATCGGTCATTATGTAGCATTTCTTAAACATTTATTTTAATGTTTTTGTTTCTTTAGGTTACTAACATTTATTACAACTTAAGTTAAATGCAATTATCCAATAAATGGTAAGCGATAAATGAAAATCGTTGATCAAATCATCATTAAGCAGTACTTTAACTCAAGATGAATTTAGAACGTTACAATTATTACCCTTGTAACATTACTTTCCTTTGTAAGCAGAGATATGTTGTTGTGTTGATCACGAAATAACCTGGACGTAAAGTCAGGAAACTTGGTTCTATCATTACATCACATGTCCCGATGTGAATGTCGCTTCACGTTATTAGGCGAACGAAGGTAAGAGATTCACTCAATAATGTCAGTTAGTGCAGCCTGCAGAGTTCTCTTCGCTTTGTTATTATGATTTGGGTGAACTACGGAAACTACAACCCACAGCTTCGACAGTAAGAATAACTTAATACAATTTACATTATACTGTAACTTAGTTGTATTCGAGAAACAAGAATCTTATCTTCTATTATAGTTTTGATTCCAATAACGTAATATTCTCTACTAAGTGTATAAATATATTTGAATCAGTTAAATAAGGAAACGGTAGATTTTATAGACTCTGCTATTTGATTAAAACACTAATTAAATTTTTGATCGTTGTATTTTCTTCGTTAGGAAAATTCACACCATAAAGGGTTTTAATAAAATATGTAATAGTAGAATGTGAAAATCAAAATAAAATGTTCAATTTCATAATATTTTTAACCAACAATTTGTATCTGACTAAATTAATAATAACAATTAAGTCTCTAATTTATGCATATGAATTAAAAATATATATATAATAAATTAATAAATTAAACTATGACAAACTAATATTTCGATTAAAAATTATTCACTTTTCAATTTGTTTTTATTATCTTTGCGGCGGTTCAGTTCAAAAGATTTTAAAGAAGAGTGTCGCTGCTTGGCTCCGCCCCCTGAAGGTCACTGACGTTGTATTTATTTATTTATCGAATAATCGATCTTAGATCCCCATCTCTACTTCAGCCAATGTTTCCGCGATTTAACAAAATATGATTTAGTGAAGATTGCAATTAAAATCAGTTTATTTAAAACCAAAATATAAAATTGTATGAATGAATTACAATTAAAACTTATAATTATTTAATACTAAAAAAGGTGATTCCAGGTCAGCGATTGACCCAAGTAGTTTCTAGTTCGTTTCCCACCGATCGCTGCTACGCGGGGCTTTTCGTCTGTGGTTAACATGAAGTGAAATGTTTCACACTTTATTTCACAACAATATTATTTAAAGTAGGATTATTCAAAGTATTCAAGGTAGATTGATTCAATAGGCGTATTAAAATCAAATAATATGTGTCTTCTTAAAGTTAAAAACGCCATTTATTTGTAGTTACGAAATATTAACAAATTTAACAATATTTAACGTGATTATAATGTATTTAATTATGAATGCAATTTATCGTTATTACAGTAATAAAAAAAATAAGAAGTGATCGGTGAATATGTTTTAGTACAATAGTACCTACCATAGGCAAGTTATAAAACTATTCACGTATTTCGACGAGCGTTGTTGCCGCTCTTCCATAACCATATTGATCCCAATAATGTTTTACTTATTATTATTTTTTCACTTTAATTTGTTTGATATTTTTAATTTGAGCATAAGTAATGAAATAAAAGGATTAATAATGTTTTATTGTTATATTACATTTCCTTTAAATTATTTTAAACCATGTAAATTAACCCTGTATATCTAAGTTTAGTACAAGGGTATAAATGTGTAAGTTATCCTACATACAAGTTAAAGTAAATCATAATTCGTAACATAAGATACGTGTATGTTCAATATGATTAATTATCAACAAATAATTACACATAACATTCCATTTCTCCAGTTAATCTCGGCATAATCGGGTGCCATTTGATAAGGGTCGCTTTCTCAGCGATATTCCAATCTATATCTTCTGTCTGTTTAAATCCCCTATTTGTTAAACTCGGATGTATGATAAATGGGTTAAAATGTTTTCATTTATTCGAACTTATTAAATTTTTAATGCAATCCTTTGCATCGTTTAAATGTGCGTTATTCAGATGAATAATCTGCTAGATTCAATCAAGGAGTAATTGGGTAGACCTCGAAGAATTCGGTCTGCCCATTCATTTGTACCCGACTTTCGAATTTTGGAAAAATTTTTTCACAGGAGGTCTTCTTATGACCCCCTGAGTCCGAAATGACCATTGGTCAAAATGTTTATATATATATATATATATATATATATATATATGCGTGCGTGCGTCCAGATTCGACTTTTGTCAGCACGATAGCGGCCGCAGTTTCGCTCAGATCGCTTTCAGACTTTGCACAAAAATCTACCATTCAAAAATGAAGGTCAAGTTCGTTAACCAGAGAAATCCGGTCACAGGGGGCGCTAGGGCCTCACTTTTTCTGATTTCAGTTTTTCGACCATAACTTTTTCCCTATACAAAGTAGATCAATCGCGTTCATGTTATATGATGTCTTTGATAAATACCTATAACTAATGTAAATAAACCGAAAATCTAACTGCAATAACTTAGGGGTGGGGGTAAAAAAACCGAAATTTTTTGGAAAAAAATTCATAACTTTTTTCTGGTAAACATTCTTACATCACAAGTATTTTTAATGGAAAGGAAATTTTTTACTCTTAATTTAGGTATCAAAAGTTTTTCCGTAAAAGGTACCGTTTCCGAGAAAAAAAATAAAATCCACTTTGAGCTTGAAAATTTAAGGTAGGTAAAACCACGGCAACTTTTTTCTGGTAAACATTCCCTCCTCGCAAATATTTTTAATAGAAAGGTTATTTTTTACTCTAAATTTAAGTATCAAAAGTATTTCCAAAAAAGATACCTTTTCCGAGAAAAAAAATAAAAACCGCTTTTTGCTTGAAAATTTTTGATGTAAACAACGGCATCATGTGTTATTCTTAGGTAGTGAGTTATATTTTAAACGAGTTACACACGAGGTCTACCCACGCGTGTCCCCCTGTGGGCACGGATTTTTTTAAATTGTATTTGTTTACTGAGGAATACTAGTACATAAATCTCTTCTATACTGTTTATTTATTTATTTACTATTTAATTTCAAAGAACACAAAATTTGTTTTAAAATTATAAAAATTAAAACGTGCATTGTAGCCATAAACTATGAAATAGTTTTAAAATTTAATAAGTTCTAAATATTTTTAAGTAAGACAGATTCGTATATCGTATGTCTTCAATATCTTGTTACGTTTTAATAATTATTGTTTGTTCTTTCCTAGCTACTTCCGATCATTTAATCATCCAATCGTTCCGATTGTATCATCGAATGTATCATCAATAAATTTCATACCTAAATGTTTACTATAATCACTGTAAAAAATATATTTTAAAGTTTTTTAAGATTTTCGCGAGTAGTACTAACTATGCGTGAAGACGACCGCTGAAGGCATTTGATACATCGGGTTAAAATTAAAATGTAACCAATAGACGACAGATAGATTCGTAAAGTAGTTTGATTCAAATTTGTATTTTATTAGCATCATGGGCATACATGATTGTATATTGTATGTAAAATTACATAAATTTTTGTTAATTAACTTTAAGCCTGTTATTAAGCCGGTAATCTTTTAAAATACTTAACAACATTTACAGTGCGTAATGAATTTCTGTTTCCTTTATTAAACTTTATGCCTCTTCTGCCACAGAATTAACATGGGTACCAAAGTAATTAAAGGCAAGAAAATATATTATAAGAAAATATATAATACACGAAAATAACTTATTATCGGAGTTATAGAATTAAATATTCTGTACAGAAATATCCGATTTTTTGGTCTTTAAAGTTAAAAAAAATAGTAAATAAAATAGTAATAATTCAAAACAAAGCAAAATATAAATAGCCTTAAATTCTCTAATTTAAGATTCTTTATATTCATCATTTTACTTTAATTTAATAATAGTTGTGTCAATTCATTTTCAATTCAATTCAGTTGTGATATGTGGGAGATTTAATGTCTTAACACGTCTTGATTAGTTTTGGGAAATGAAAATTCGTTATTCATATTTTATATATATGTTGCGATGGGTAATGAGTCAGTTTTACTAAATGTTTTTATTTTTCATCTCTGTATAATGCACTTAGTTAGGAATCAAAAGTAGTAAATAATTAAATATTCATTTTAAGTTTATCAGTGTCTACGATAAGAGTTAGACTAACTTATAGGTAAGCAAAATATCACATAATATGATTCATTTCTTAGAGTTATTGTCATTTTTGTCACGAAATCATAGATAAGCAAGAAATCATCTTTACTTTAGTCTTCTATATAGACATTTTTCAATTTTCCACATGTTATTCTAAATACTTAACTGCTTATTTACATGAGGGTCCATGTGTTAATCGATAACGAAAACCCCAATGTCGGAGACATTCTCCGTCTATTTGAAAAATTAAATAATGATTGAAACTTGGTACGAGATTTTTATAACTTCAAACAATATTAATTATTAATTAATCTGTCTGGTTCTATGTATCTTTGTTAATTTAAATGGACGGTTTTTCGGTTAATCGATTAATTATTATTGTTCCTGGAATAATCAGTTGAAACGACTATTTTGACCATGTGGGAATAAGTTATCATAGAATCAGACTCCTTTCATTAAAACTCCATTTAATTTAACCGTCTCTTAGGGACTGTATAATGGCTAAACACTGCATTAAACGACGTAACTATAATCAGTAACACTACCTTCATTATATTAGGAATGATAATAGTTTACCATGTAAGGATTAAGCTTTTAAGACTTGAAACGATATATCGTTTATGGCGTATACGCTATTTAATATTATAATACCAACTTTTAGGGAAGTGACATATTTTGTCGAAACAACATCTTTTATTATACGAGTATATCATATTTTCTTCTTAGTTCTCACTGACGAATTGAAGGTTTTCCGTATTACTAACATGTGTTATGTAATTATTAGTATCTTTTAAAAATAAATTGATTAATTTATACAAAACCGTATGTAGATCATCTCAAGACAGATGATGATACAAAATATGTACATTGCATTTGAAATCACATATTCCTAATTGGCAATAAATAACTGCATTACACTAATAACATTTTTAAATTGAGTATTTGTTAAAGTACAACGGTTTTTACAATCTTCACAATAAACATATATAATCTCATAAACTGCAATACAACTATATTTTTACCATGATCAATTATCATTATACTCTCAATAGCAGGGTCGTGTCTCTTCGTAGTATTTATAGTAATCACCTCGTTTATTTTTAATTATCTTTATTAGTCACAACTTTATGAGTAACAACTTACAAATAGAGTTTTTTTTCTTTTATATGTTTTGTTTTCTAATGTGAAAATGGTCACATGCAATAATAAGTTATTAATCTAGTTTCTCTAAAACAATAAGTACACTTATTTAATATTCATTAGAAAAAAATATAAGTATGTTTATAAAATAATCATGTACAAATAATTATGAAAATTGTAAATGATTACTCGAAAGGTGGAAATAAGTCATAAAAATAGAATTTTATATTCAGGGAAGTAATACAGAGAAAATTTTATGAGTTTAAATCTTAATGTTTACAATCTTTCTAACATATATTAATTATTATTTATGTTAACCTTTAAGTCTACTTGATAGTAAGAAGGATATCTAAAACCATGAACATCAGGAAATCAAAATGTCAGAATTTTCTAATCTATTGCTAGTTGCTTGAAGGAAGAGCTTAAGGAGCTTAGACCAGAGACAGAATACTCTCAATCTAGATAGGTGAAGCAACCAATTTTACTATGACCCAGACTTTTATGAGGGATACTTACTACTTTAATCGTTCTAATGCTTACATCTTTTAAACCAAATCTTAAACACCAACGTGTGTTTTAAACATTGAGTCTTAATGTATAATACTAATAACTAATACATCTAACACTCGTATTATTTCAAATAAATTTGAATTCCTATTGCTTATGTCGTAAAAAATACTCTTTTCCAAAATAATACCAACAAAGTACATTACCGAAATGAACTATTTTCTTTGATGTCGCATAATTAATTTAGATACTAAGAGAGTTTCATTCTTATGAAATATGTGAATAATTTACTTAAATAACACATTTATTTTAAGCAAAAATAAAATATATAAAACGCTTTTGATGTAGAACAAAGTTCAAACTGTAATATTGTATTATAAAGAGATATATGAGATCTTAGGTTACTTACTAATTGCATTCTTATTCCTCTATTTACAATATAAAAATAAACGTTAGCCATAGAATTATTTTTTCGAATAACACCAGTACCGTGATCGTTCGTGTATAACGTATATTGTTTCGATGAGTTCTGATTCACCTCGGATGAGCCGTCGCCGCACGGCAAGGAGGATATCGTGAGCACACTAACAACACAAAAAACAGCTTTTTTCCTTCAAACCTAGTTAAACACGATATCGACATTTCTACTTAGATTTTTATATAAACAATATATTATAGTTTTTAGAAAACATATCATAATGTAGCTGTGGGTTAAGTTTTACACTCGCAGCGTAGATAATTGAGATTTAAATAGATATTTAGATATTCAGCAGGGGTCACGTTTTGGCTGTAAATGGTTTTTGTATCGGGAGACATTTTATTTGTTATTTTGAAATTTGTCTTCGAAAGTAACAAACATTTTTTCAAGTAAGCTTCTTACCTAAAAATACAAATTACCGCGGCCCAGCTGCTATTTTTACATAAGATTTGCTAGTTATATTATATTAATTATAATTTCATATTACATACAAGCCAATTTTGTGTTTTTTGAGAATGACATCAATAAAAGGTAGAGCTACTTTAATAATATAATGGCTCGCGTGATTCATTAGTAAATAAAGTAACACAAGTTCAGAAAGTTTTTAAATAACATCCCTTCCTTCTATCTTCCATAATCGCATAATGAATATTACTTGAGCAGTCAAACAAGTAACAAAACATGAATTTTAATGTAATTTAGGATTATTATTATTATATTAATTAATTAATTTAAATTAATACAAATAAATCTTATTTAAAAATATTAATATTATTTGCTTTGAAAAAATAAAATAAAAATCGCTTATAATAATGTTCGTGCAACATTATCTCATAGTTAATGTTAAATCATAATTTACCTAACGGTTATAAATTTAAAGGGTGGTATAAAAAAAATATTATTAAAAGCTTTTAAATAATTTATTTTAAAAACAATTTTCATTTTTTTTTGAGACATGATATTCTAAAAAAATGGTAAATGAGTAAACGCGTTTATTTTTACTGGTATTTTTCCAAACATTTTCTAACTCTTCCGCCATTCCCAATACTTCAGCACGCTTTAAGCTTATGTTTAAGGGCACGAATTTTCGAAACTAATAGAGCAAAGTCTGATAACAACACGAGAGTAAACCAGTGTTTTATTTAATCAAAAGGCTTCTACGTTGTATAAAAAGAAGAGGCCTTAAAGAAAAAAAAAGAACTCATGATGACGGTAAAAAAAATCATATAAAAATTTTCTTATATGTTGCATTGAGACGCTACCGAATTAAAAACATTTTTATGACGGCTTAGCTTGACACTGATTTCAAACATTTATACTGTTTTTAAATTTAGCTATTGTTTTGTTATCCTAGAGAAGAGTAAGTTTCGTAGAACTTTAGAGAACAAACTATTTGGTTAACTTAATAGTAGTTCAAATTATAATTGGTATTCGCTCGTTTAATTAAAGCCCTAAGTTTTATTAAACTGTCTCTCAGGAACTGTATATTGCTAAATACTTGTAATAAATGTCTCAACCGCAGTCATTAATACTACCTTCATCGTTTAAGTACTTTCAGTAAATTTTTTATATAAGAATAAAATTTGTTTGTAATAGTACTTTTTTTGCCGTCTAATAGCATTATATATAAATCTGAAAGGTCCTAAGAAACCTTAATCTTTTATTAATATTATATAATTTATTGTTGATGGACTTAGAGACAATTTTTAGAGCTTGCTGTAAATGGAATTTATTTACAAATAAACAATTTTGTGAATAAATTATGCAATTAATAAGATAATTCCATTACAATTTTAGAATTATATAAAGTTGTGTACACATAATTTGATACTTTCTCGAATGGGCGGCAGAGTACAAGCAATACATATTAAGGAAAATGAGATGTCACATGAAAAGATATAAGAGAAATATTTTAACGTTATTAGTAGCAAAAACATACAAGATGGGATGGAAGAAGCCGCAAAAATATTTGTGTAAGTTAACAAATTGTGCAACCTCTATATGTGGCCGAATATACCTATTCCTCTGTTTCCTATATAATCTGCTGCAGCGTATGCAAGTGGTCTATGGTGGTGATTAAACTGATTTCAAACAGAAATTTTAACACCATAATATAGTTTTTATAAGGCTTGATGTTTCATTTGTTTAAAATGTATTAATTTATTTCTAATTGTAAAAAAACTTGAGGGGAAAGGAAATGCAAATACAGTAATTGTTACTAGTAGCCATGTAAAATTTAATGTTACCCTGATGTTCGATAAAGCTGAATAACTTTTTGCAGGTTTAACATCTATTGCAAAAGTAAACTTTCTTACCAAACAGGCCGGTATAAAGTTTTGTAAGGAACAGAATTTAAATCCTCTCTGGTAGTTTTTGGTTTCCATATGGCGATAATATATTCGTATAGTATTATCAGCTCCTTTAGTTCTTTACTTTTAGTTTTAGCGGTTTGAAAACTCTGTCTCGCATCAGCTGAATTTATAATGTATATAAATTTAACTTTGCTTTAATTTGAATTGCTTTAATAAAAATGCATTAACTTCAGTGTTCATAAAACTATTAAAATATTTCGCAATATTTTATTGATTCAAGGTAAAGATCGTTTGAAATAATAATGGATGAAAACCTAAAACTAAGTTAGTATCTTTTTTTAATTTTTTATACGTATATCATTAGTTTTAATTTCATATTGATTTACAAATTTGTAATATATGAAGAGTTAGTTTATTTTAATTTTAGTGTTATTTACCATGGCAATAATACAGGTACAACTGATAATTATATTATACCTTACTCACTCACCCATTTTGAAACCGTAGTTTCGAAATGGGTGAGTAACATGTAATTCGAATGTTGCTTTTGAGTAATGAACTTTGCGCATAAACTTGTCACCAGACTGATTTGGCTAATTGTTTTTATGTTCTAGTAACTTACATTTCTGGCTTTCGTAATTTAACGATTACAGATTGTATTTTGGTTTGGAATTAGTATTATTGTTAGAAAATATTTTGATACATGAAATATAATTTTAAATTTGAATACATCGTTGTTAACAGTTGTACAAAGTTGGAGATACTAAATCATGGATTTTAACAGAAAGCACCCATTTTATCATATAATTTCTTAATGTTATATTTTTTTTCGTTATATTATTTAAAAATATTAGATTATTTAATTATAGTGTTGTTATATTATTTTATTGTCCATTAATTATTATTCTACTAGGCCATCGTTGTTGTGGATTAAGATTGTAATTTGTAGTTTATTTTGTTTTAAGGTAATGGTATCATAAGCAAACAAGGCCTTAATAATGTAAATTATATATAATACATCGAAGTTTCCTGGTTTGTAAAATGGTACTAATTATTAAAATAAAAACAGTATTCATACACACTTTCATGTAAAACAATGTTCTTCTTAAGGTGGTAGAGCCTAGCTGTAGTCACTGCAACTCGTATTGGGCCAACTCGCCCGAGGAAGGACTACGTTCTCACGGAAGGACGACATGTAGTGACCAAACTCATTTTGTTATGTTCCACGTTTTATGATTGCGGAGGGCAAACTTTGGGTCTATAAAGCTAGACCCTACTCCACTCTAATTTACGACCCGACCGCGTTTTGTAGTATGAGTCAGCGGATAGGAATGGAATGCGGTCTTTTTGTATTTTACCTATGGGGCCCGTTTGGTTTTCCTTCCAATGATAGCAACGAATGTGCTTTGGCTGTATCTGTTGTGATACAACAGGGGATGATATTCTTTGTACCAAAATATGTGGCACCACCAGGTGACAGACTGCAGTCTTGGTTTGATGAGTCTCTCAGAGTTGCAGCAGCTGGCAAACGGCAGGCGTATCAAACTAGGGCTAATGTCTTATTAACTAAGGATCCGATGTCTAGAGTTCTGAAGAGAAAATATAACCGTGCCTCCAGATTCTTCAAACGGCTAATCTCTAGCGAAAAGTTCAAACATGTCGTCAATCATGGGGATCAGCTGACTAGGTACCTGCCTGGCACGCGCAAATACGGGGCGCTTTCCAAAACCACTCTGGGCATCTTTTGACAGCGTTTCCTAACGCCATTACATACTAGGAATGACTCTCTGGCCCATACGGCAAAAGAGACAGTCGATCTCTTGGGCACTCTTTATGCCTCAAGCTCGACTTCGGACGACCAAGTAAAGTAAGTAAGTTCAAATAATAATAGTTCCTTTCAACTAGATATTGTTTATGACGCATATAGGTCTAGTGATAGCATTGGAAAAGAAATTGGCTCAGTATTTAATTCTTAATTTGATGGACAAAGGTTATTTAAGATATTTAACAGCTGTTTATCTGAATTCAACTTAATAAAATATTACTTCTTAGATAGATAAATCAATTAAACAATTTAATAATTCATCAAATTATTATATTTTGTAGTAAACAAAGGTAATGTGAACCATTTAGAATTTTATAATGAAATAGTGTGGTTTACAATAATGAATATTTCAATAAAGGTATGAATTAAATTTCAGCGATTAACTAGTAAATTACGCACTTTTTTCTGATGCTCTTTATTATTCTAGTTAGATCTAGTGGCCGCATCACACCGCTTTCACAGTAGTCATTATTTGCGGTAGCGGTGAGTGCAGGTTTGGCGGGTGCTGCTTGCAGTGACTGGTCGTCTTGCTAGCGACGGACTTCTTTTTTCATATTATAAATAACAATTGGCCCAGCTTATTGAATTGATTGCGGTGGTTCTAGTTGTTTGTACTTTATTTAAACTTTATTATATTAACCTTAAACTAAGGAAACTAACAAATTTAACTATATTAAAAATAATAGTAATAACAATAATAGTAAAATATGATATAATAATAATAAATAACTAATTAAAATTAAACTATAATAAAATAAAAAATAATTAAATCAAAATAAATAAAAATAAATAATAATTATTATTATGAAAATAACTAAATATAAATAAATACACTACTTTAGGCGATTATATTACTTTATAGAAACTAAGTGTGTAACAAAAGGTGTTGTCGGACCTATCACTTAAATGACAACTTCGTCTGCGATTTTCTAATTGTATAAAGACAATGAGTTCCAGAGTAGTATAGCCTGAACGATGAAAGGGTTATGAACAAATGCCGACCTTTGCGGAGGAGCATACAGGTCGTTCTGGTAGTTGTACTTTTAGCCATTCTGGGCGCTCTGGTCAGACCCCCCAGCTCATGAATGGTGGTGTACCCAAAAGCTGAGTGCTATCCACAACTCTGTTCCTCTTTCACATCAATGATATGTTGGATATTTCCAATATACATTGTTATGCGAAAGACAGCACTGAGGATGCGGTAAATTCCACCCGTGTAAGGATTTCGCGGGAAAACTTCGACAAGTAACGAATGAAACTTGTGTCTTCTAAAGAGACTTGCCTGGTGATGGTCTCCGAATGCGGTGAATAGAAACTCGTTCAGATAAAATCCCAAAAGACACAAATTTGTTCTCAGCTCCCTAATATCACTCCAATATCAGCTTCTACCTTTTAACAGGATACCACGGAGAGCCGTTCGGATTGTTGGAAAGTACTGTGAGCAGCTGCGCTCTTTCTGCCTTTCTTTCACATACCACTTAGATTTGGAACTTCCTTCGTCAGTATTTGTGGATCGATACGACATGGACATGTCCGACTACGAGAAAGATTTGTACCCCACTGCCAACGTTGGAAACGCTCTTGCGATTCCCCGGATATTGCATGAGTTCATGGGCCACGTAGCATAGAAAAAAAAAGATTCATTATTATTGTATTATATATAATGATGATTCCTTAAATACCTATATTCCTTACATGTAATCTCATAGATAGTTGTACAATTTTATTAATAGCTAATGTTATATAGACCGATGTACAACATTGAGTGCCTAAATATATGTAATAATTATTTATTTTCTATATTTCAAAGTAAAATTATTTTAGTTTCATGTATATTAATACTTTGAAAGAACTGCCTCAGCACTTCTGCACCAGCTTCCGTAACTTTACTTGTCTCTAAAGTGTAATATATTGAATATTTTAAAAAGTTTTTATTTCTAACGTTTGTTTGTTTATTCATTAAAAATGAAAAAATACTGCATATATCTTCATCTCATTTGGAACACATAGGCAATGTTCGGGATAGGGATAGTCTATTTTTATGAATTTATTAAGTATATTACTTATAACTTACTTACTTACTTATAACTGTTAAACCATACAATATATATAATTATTAGTCTTAAATTTAAGGGATCCTAATTGTTTCAAGCTTTCTTATGATTCGATTATTTTAAATAGTAATAAAGATATAAGAAAGCTCATTCTACAAATAAATTATAATTCTATAAATCAATAAGACGTACATAAACCGGGCCAATTTCTTATTAATAATACAGGACAGCTATTATTAACAATAACTGCGGGTGAGAAAATTAATCTCCAATTTTCAAACGGTAATAATATTTTGGGTTTTCATTGACTGCTTTCATCACAATATGATCTGTCTCGAAGATGAAAAACCATTACTTTATTATATTATATAAGAAAATAATAGTATATTCCGTATAATCATAACCTGGTGTCATTTTAATCTCATTGTACAATTTTACAATATAAAGCAAACAGGAATAGTTAACGATAAATAGCAGTAATATGCTATTTGAGTTATTTTTAAAATACTGACAACTCTAGGATATTTTGATTTTCGACCAATTATATACACACACAATGTAATAAATAGTATGCGGATAACAGCACAAATAAAAAGACTGATTAACTATGAAAGTAACATTGCATTTTTAGAATTATAAAAAAAATTTATAAGCTTAAGCAATATTGTTTATTTAATTGCGAATAAAATTATAATGTAGGGCTACAATATATTTAATATTTATATTTAATAAGGCACATGAAAAATGTAATCTGATAAGAATATCATCAACAATAACTATTGTGTATAATTAACAATTATTATTTATATATATATTATACAATTCTATATATTATAAATATTTTAAGTTTTTTATGTATATATTGAATATTTCAAGGAAATCATTATATGCGTAAAAGTTTTATTATGAAATAACACATTAAGGAGTCGTATGATCATCCATTCCACGAGGATAATTCATTCGTTTATCCAAATTCATAAATCTGCAAAAACTTAAAGTTGTACATTTGAAGTAGTTTTAGGCGACTACGGAATGAACAATATCTGTTCAGGATCGGAACTGAGCTGCAAAATAATTGCTTTATTCCCTTATATTTGATTTGCAAAATTTAAATTATCCGTGCGTATATTGTCATATTGACCGAGTCTAATGCTTTTGTGGTTATATACGTATGATATATTGCAGGTACATTCATATATATTAATTTTCCTTTGTAATAAACATATATCTTTATAATAAACATAAAATAAAATAACTGAAAAAGTTAATATTGTAAAATATAAAATATATAGGGATTTAATTGCCAATTCCCTTTAAATCTGAATCAAAAATTAATGAATATTTCACAAAGTCTATACATACACAACACATATACATTTATTTATTAAATAAATTTTACTTTTGTAAGATTGAATTTTTGTAATTATTATATGCATTTATTTTTTGTAATTATTTAATTGCTATTAATTAATGTATTGAAAATTTTTAATTTATTGTTGTTGTTATTGTTATTTAATTTTTTGTAATTGTTAGGTTATTTATGTTATATCTTTTTTTGTAATTTATTATAACAACATGAACGAATGTGGCGTTGGGAACCGCCAACCAACACGCCATGTTCCGAACTGTGGCAACCCGAGGCTTCTTTGGGTTCGCTTTAAACTGGGGATAACAAGAGTATTCTTGTTAGTCGGTTATGCGCCAGTATCCTCAGCTGCAGTGAGCAAAATCGAGGAGTTTTGGGAGAGTGTCAGGGATGTTCTGAGTAGTGTCAGAGCTAATGAAAAGTTGATAGTATGTGGAGATATGAATGGGTGGGTATGAACCGCGCGATGTGGTTACGATAGTGTGCTAGGCAAATACGGTGATAGGAGAGTAAATGAGGCTGGAAAGCTTATTTTGGAATTTTGTAAGGAGAGAAATTTGTTTGGGGCAAACACGATGTTTGATCACAAACAAATCTACATGTACACATGGAAGCGGGCGTAAGAAAAAAGTATGTTTGATTTATTCCTAGTGAATCAGCGTATTCAATTCCAAGTTATAGACACGCGAGTGTTTAGGGGTGTTGATCTGGGAACAGACCATTATCGCTGCTAGAGTAAGAGGTCTGTTTGCAGGTTGGCGCAGCCGCATAACGTGTCCTGGCTTGGAGTCGAATTATCGAATAAGAAGCTGGAAACTTCAAGATCCACTAATCAGGGAGGAATATCAAGAAAGGGTTTCCAAGAAGCTTGAAAGCTGTGATTCTGGAAATGAAAGTGTTGAAATATGCTGGCAGAACCTTAGGAATGGTATGGTGATAGTAGCGAAGGGAAGTAGCATCTGGGAAGAAAGATTGGCTCAGCCTGGTGCGGGTGTCCGGACGATCGAGGCCATACGCCCCGTATTTAAGTAGTGGATAAATAGAGGATATGGTACTCTATCTTTCCGATTAACACAGGTCCTCTCAGGTCATGGCTGTTTCGGGGGTTATTTATGTAAGATTGCGGGTAGAGAGCCAACAGCGGCATGTCACCATTGTGACAATTGTCCTGACGAGTCAGCTCAGCACGTGCTCGAGACATGCCCCGAATGGGGAGAGGAGAGAGTGGAACTGAAAGCGATAATCGGTTTGGACTTATCGTTACCAGCTGTCGTTAGAGCTATGACCCGAAATCAAAATTCATGGGAAGCCGTCCGTTTATTTTGTGAGCGGGTCATGCAACAAAAAGAGGAAGCGGAAAGAATGAGGGAGGCTTACAGTATCTCGCACATCCGTCGACGTAGAATGGGACGCCGGAGGGAGGCCTTTATTCGCCACCTTCCGCCATAACAGCAATTAGAGGGCAGTGGACTCGGGGGAGTCTACTGACCACTGATTCTAGCCCGAGTAGGCGTGGGTGTGTCCCTGCACGCCACTCTAACCTATTGTTTGTCAGGGGAAGAACGGCCATCTGTCTTCCACTGAAACGAGTAGAGGTCTAAAAAGGCCACATCGTCGCAGGGGTTGCGGAAGATTGCCTGATGGATGTTCCCGTAGCCCCGGCATATGGCGACGAGTAAGACACCGTGGGGTTTTAGCCGGTTAGAGCCCGGCATAACCAGGTCGTCTCCCCCGAGGCGGCAGGGTATCCGTCCTGGATTTTCCCAAGTAAAAAAAAAAAATAGTAGCGACAGAAGTTTGTGGTAAAAGGAAAAGAGGTTTTAGTAAAAAGCGCGATCAATGGTGGGATGATCAAGTGAAAGATGCTGTAGAGTTAAAAAAGAAAGCATGGTGGATTATAAAGTCTGTGGTAAGGGTAAAAGTATGAAAGAGATAAGAAAAAGAGCGTACAAGCTGCAAAAGCACAAAACGAAAGCACTGAAACGTGAAAATTCTGAGAGAGAAAGGGATGAAAGGTTGACGAACAACTTCCGGGAAAACACAAAGCTTTTCTGGCGAGAAGTTAGTGGTTCCCGAGGTTGTTCGGTAACTTGTAGAATGAAAGGGGTGCTTTCGAAGAGTGGTGAAATTTTAACTGAGCAAGCACACGTTTTGCAGCGGTGGGCGGAATTCTACAAGGAGATGTATGATGCTTCGGTCTTGACTACCTTTTTAAATTATCGGGTGAACGAGGAAGATCGATGCTCAGTTCAAAACAAAGCCACCTTTTTTGCAGTCGATTACTACTTGATCAGATTCCAATGCACCAATCGTAGCTCTCTAATTGTAACGGACTTTGCCATTACCTAGTACAAAGAGGTTAACCTAAATTGTTTTTTTAATAAATAACTAAAATACTAACATCACCGTTGTTAATATGCCTTAATCATTACACCTACTTTAACCCATACATCTAAAATATTAAAAAAAAAACACAGTACCAAGTTAGAAAAAAGATTCTCTAATCATTGCTTATGGATGTAAATTTCTTATGAAGAAAAGAGAAAGATGGAGGAAAGCCATTTGCTATAAAATGAAAAACCTTGTGCAACATGAAAAATCCTGAAATTGATCATCTACAAAGGCTAAAAACATCTTAAATTCTATTAAAATTCTATGGAGGTAGTAAAAGTGGTGAGCGGATTTAATGAAGAAATTGGTTATGTTAACACAATTAGAATACCTACAGAAATATCACCAAACAAAACTTAGTTGTGTATAATTAACAATTATTATTTATATACTCCTATATTATACAATTCTATAAAACTATATATTATAAATATTTTAAGTTATTTTATGTATTTATTTAATATTTTAAGGAAATTATTATATGCTTAAAAGTTTTATTATAAAATAACACATTAAGCAGTCTTATGATCCTCCATTCCACGAGGATAATATACCAATTCATAAATCTGCAAGAACTTAAAGTTGTACATTTGAAGTAGTTTTAGGCGACTACGGAATGAGAAATAAGCTGAACAATAACTGTTCAGGATCGGAACTGAGCTGAATAGTAATTGCTTTATTCTCTTATATTTGATTTGGAAAATTTAAATTATCCGTGCGTATATTATCATGTTGACCGAGTCTAATGCGTTTGTGGTTATGTAAGTATGATTATATTACAGATACATTCATATATATTAAATTTCATTTGTAATATGTAAATGTCTTTATTACAAACATAAAATAAAATAACTGAAAAAGTTGATATTGAAAAATATAAAATATATAGGGATTTAATTGCCAATTCCCAATACAACTGAGTCACAAATTAATGAATATTTCACAAAGTCTATATCAAATTTTACTATTTCAATTTCAACACATAGATATTTATATATTAATTAAGTTTTATTTTCATAACAATTTACTTGCTTGAGCCACTTTAATTAATGGTTAATTAAATTAATGCTTGTAGAGAAACCTGAGACGAAACAATACCTTAGAATTCTAAGAACCTACTAGAGGGAGAACCTACTTTAATATACTTTACATACATCAATATATATATTTTAATGTTACATTTGTATTTATCGGTATTTTATGTTATTTATTTATATAGAACTCTTAACAATAAATTAAAAAAACTACTACGTAGAAGTAGAAGTATTCTACAAATTTAAGATAAAAAAAGAAAATAATAGTAGTTAATATAACTATTTTATTTTTTAAAGAACATTCTGCAAAAACTCTTTTTGACCAAGTTTAATTTCTTTTGTTCAATTGCTCTTGCTCTTGCGATTGGAATATTTTATTAGGTAGATTCCATAGATGAATCTACCTATTGTAATCGATGCGATAACGGGACCCAGACCCCAGAGTAGGGGCGCTACGCCGTTTATGAACTGGAGATTGAGAATCCGAAAAAAAAAATTATATATCCCTCTATATACATATATATGATCCATCAGTCCAAATTCATCGTAGGCGAAATCTGACTTCACAGGTCGATAGGATAAATTAGTAGGACAAATGTAGCATCTCGTTTTTTTGGAAAAAGTGAAAGGGGGGCTGGGAGGGGGGGTGAAAGTGCAAATCTTTGGGACACGTTACAGGTCGCAAATATTGACGGAGGATTTTCAAACTCGGCATACATATTTTTAAGGACAAAATGAAGGTTAAGTTCTTGAACGGGGGAAATCGGTCAAGGGTTGAGGGGCTGGGGGGGTTGAAAGTTAAAAACTGAAAAAAGTCACAGAAGAAGGCAAAATTTTACCGTCGGAAAAATCTTAGAAAATTAACAAATTAAAAGAGTTTGTCCGAAAAGTTTTTTGATGCGACCCCCCGTTTAGGAGATAGGAGTGGTGGGTGGTTCCCCACTCACCCAATATATGCAGAGTGCAATATATCAATCATGCAATATACCCCGTCATAAGACTCGTAATGACCAGTAGAATACTGCTGGCTAGTTTTTCTTTGTCGATCCGACCGACGGGAATCTACCTAACACGATCGACCCTGTCGAACGAGGTATTTTTGTATTGTACTTGCAAATGTTGAACTTGTATTCCGGACATATTGCTTGGCTATAAAAAAAACAAGTTAAAAAGATCATACGATCTGTACGTGGCGTATATGAATGGAAACGAGATATTCTATCTTTTCTAAATTTGGCTATAAATAGATAGCCTGATGATGATGTTAAGATGTATGAAGTACAATCTTTGTGTTCAAAAGTCAGAGTTATGGAATTTATCTTTACGCATATTTATCGAATATATCAAGACGCTACGATCTACTTCTATAGTTTATTAGTTTTATTTGTTTATAAATTTCATTTCAGCTTTATTCAGTCAACTGTTATTGGTAGACAATAGTACATATTTTTTGTATTTAAAAGTGAATCTGTGGATCAGAAAAGTGAATCCTGTTCTAATCCAGCATATGTCTAAATAATTGTCGTCTCAATTCGATTATAACTAATGACAGTTGTATAATTTTTCTTTTGCCTCATGTTACTTATACTTATTTACACAATGCAACAGAGTATGAGAGAGAAAAAGTTACCCAGACAGAGATAGACCGACCGATAAAGAGATATTTATTATAGGTACGTAATTTGACTTTCATCACTGCACAGCACGTCATCGCCTGCATTACCATCCGTATGACCTGGATGCGTAGCGACCCTTTACTGTGCGGTTTTTAGCGGTAACTTCCTTCGGCGGTATTTCCGAATCGATACGACATGGATGCTATAAAGAAAGGCGTTTACTCCCACCACGAGGAGTTCGTGGACGGCGTTGAACACCTGTCATCGATGACTCGCGTGCTTGTTTGTCCTTTACTTACATAAAAAACAATCCGTTTTACGATAAGACCCGGATTGCCTATTGAGTGTCAAATCAGAAACGGTTGAAAGTAATTTCTATAGGAAGTCACCGCAAGCCGATATATGTAATAGTAAATACAAAGAAGTTTTCAAATCGATTAGCAGTTTGCTTCAAAAAACAAATATGGTATATGATTGCAGAAGTTTTCTGCAAAATTTCTCTTTATTTATCTTTTTTGGAAATTCAGGTAAAATTTTTGTTCCTGAGTTAAATATTTAAACTTAGCACAAGTAAATTCTACTCAAAAGCTCGAAATACCTAATAATATTGACACAAAAAAAAATTCTTTGATTTGTAACTTTAAGAATTAAATAAATACACCATATTTTACATAAAATACCTATTCAATTCCAAGTGACTGTACTTTTATATTATAAGAATTAATTAGTTTTTGGTTTAAGTTTAAAGTTTTTCGTGTTAGTTAGTAAAGTTAGTTGTAAAATTATTTTAACAATTTGAAAACAAATCAAAGATTACTTAATATCCACATTTTATAAGTTATGTACTGACAGCTATTAAATTTTTATGACCATGCAGTCTGGTGCAGCTCAATCCATCCGTTACAAGATTGTTTTGGTTTATGATTACCATAAATTGTACCGTTTTATTTTATTAACCGTTTGGGAATCAATTATATGTCGCCACATCACATAAAAACTACTCAGTCGATCTTCATCAAAATTGGCATTGCTGTCTGTAGCTCTTGATGACGGGCTTCTACAGAAAAAAACTGATTAGTAAAATCTTGATTTGATCAAAAGTTATAATCGAAAAACTGATTCCCCATAGGCTTAACTGTTCTCGCGCACGCTTGCCGATCGTCATCCTCAAAATGAGCTTTGTTTATTATTATAATATTATTAAATATTTATTTCCTTTTATTCGTTTTTAATGGATTTTCCTTCGCTCAGCTCAATTCCCGCCACGCACGATGGGCGGATCCTAGTTATTAAAATAACATATATTATTATTTATTAGTGTAAAAACATTATTTCTATTATATTGGCAATATTAAAAACAAAACGTTGAGGTCTTTTATAAAATATAAAATGTTAAACTTCTACATTATATGTACCGCAAGAAAAACAATGTATTGTATATATATGCCTCTGTGGGATATTCTAATAAAACTTCATTAAAGCATTGTTATATCTCATGTAGATTTAACATAGGTGCTGAGTTAGTCCATTTTACAGTTTCAGATATTAACTATGTTATAAACAGTACTTCTACTTTTCTACTTCTATAGCCCTCTATTATAATATAGAAAATTACATAGTACCATCCTAAGTTAGTTATTGCTTTAATTATCACGTCGGGGTCACCACTTTAGGTATGTGGGTCATGATTACGTTATCGTGATTTAGTGAAACATCGACGTTGTTTGACATACGTTTATTCACACCTAATTACATTGCGCTACTGACTCCATGACTGAGTGTGACTGAGTGTGTCAGTGTGACTCAGTGTGGTGCCTTCATCACCACCTCTCACCTCACTTATATACATTTAATATTGCTTACTTGCACAATGTATCCCCTACAAGTACATCGTGGATTACTCGACTCCATTGCGTATAAAATATTTAGATCGTCAATAGTCTTATGCCATTGCAGTAAACATTTTTAATGTTAATAAATATAATCTGATAAAATAGTTTACTCATGAATATATTATTGAATATTGATTCGTTGTGGAAGGTAAATTTAAAAAATTGTGACAAGATAAACACAAACAAGGGATTGATATGTAAGAAAGTAGGGTTTATTATGTGTCTGACATTCGGTTACCTGTTGTAAATATATGAAGAACTTGTAAATATCTACCATCTTCCCAATGAGATTATTAAATAAAACTAAATGAACTGTATTTCAAGACTTGATGTTGGCTGTCATAATACCATATGATGTTATCGCCATTGTTTGAAAATAAATTAATATTGTTTTATTTGTCTATCTGTCTCTCTTTGAGATACTTTAAAATAATAGGACCCCAAACACGCGTCTTACGGTAACCACATATCAAATTATGCAGAATTCCAGAAGTAATATATAAATGAAACTCTGGTTCATACAGAACGACAGGTCTTATTACTGTTTATAGAAATTCCCCTCCACTCTAAGTATAACAAATAAAAAATATACTTAAAAAATATTGTTGACTATTTTTATTATAATATCTAAAGCACCAGCTGTTTTTGAATACAATTTATTAGAACTTAAGATCAAATGATTTTATTTTAAGATATCATTATATTAGGGATCTTATTTAAGTAAAAGTAATCGAGTTGTTTACCTCGCGAGACCCACGACTGAGTCTAGCTGGCACATTTTCTATATATAAAATTTCATTTTGAAGCGACCCCCCCCGTTAAAGATGTACAAAAGAATAGTTAGGTTTCTTTATTAATATTAATAAAATTCTTTACCATTATAAATTCTAAACTATGGAGTATTGAGATCAACTTGTCATAAAAACTACTTACATTAATGTCTTCTAAGAAATGGATCTCGTGTTCTTAACATACGCATTGCCACTTTAGAAAAAAAACTGTATAAAACCTGAATCACATAATCACTGACGTCTTTGTAATTTTGTAAGCAATAGACAGCGTTGGAATTATTAATACAATGGTTCGGAGTTTTTGGCAACGGATTGCGGAGTCCAGCAACTAGTGATTAATAATTCAATGATTCTGCTGTTCCCACAAGACATCGGGAAATGAGAATATGGGTAAAATAGATTAACATCAAATATACAATTTGTAAAAGTATATTGCGTATCATAACCTATTACTTTTGATTAAATGATGTTTGATGTCATGTGTTAATGTCTTATCTTTATTGTATTCCAATTTTAGAACCACACAACGTCTCAACTTATTATGAAATATATGTATATTTGTAAGAATCAGTTTTATCTTAATATATGCAAAATTTGTATCTGAGGCTATTATATATATATTAGATTATATTAGAGAGAAGACTTAGCGCATTAACACGGATATACTCTTACACTGTATAATATAATAATAATAGTTTTTAATTAATGTTGTAATGTAGGGGTTTTTTCAATTAACGGAAATGACATCACATTATAACACATCAATCATAAAAATATTGTATATTGTATCCTTTTGCCCCCGAACTGCTGACATTCAACGATATTTGTTAAAATAATTTTTTGTACCGCAATTTGTCTACATATATGAAAAAGAACTTATAAACGAACGAACTTACTTATGAAACGTGATTTGTTGTTATCAGCAAACATATATAAAAATATTATTTACACCTTAACAATTTTCATATTTACAATGGTTAATTCTGAGTTATTAATATTTATATGAATGTGGGAATAATGCTATAAAACAATACAAGTGTTTCCAGGCCATTTTTAATAAAAAGAACGAGAATCAGAGCAGAATAAACCGCAGTTGCATTTTACTTACTTTTTACATAAGCTATTTGTTTTCGATATATATATATATATATATATATATATATATATATATATATATATATATATATATAGTGAAATGTATACAAAACTCAGGACAGACTAACTAATTAATAAACTTAGAGATTTAATGCTGATTACACAACACAACAACAAAAGTTTTATAACAAGGGAAGAGAGTGAAAGATAGAAGCCTTAATTTCACAATGTATAAAAAAATAAAACAACGTAATATTAGACTTTTATTAATCAGTCTTGCAAGCGATCTCATACAGTAAAAATCGAGCCATTAAAAAATTTTAACTTTGTACTGGTTATTCTGTTTCGTTTCTGTCGCAGGTCCCTATTTCCTTCCTTTTATTTTCCTTGCCTTTAATGGTATTATTAACTACTTACATTGGTTTCGTTTTAACCTCATTTTTCATTACAATAGTATTTTTGATGGAGAACAGGTTGAGCACTTTGTTTATAAGCAATGTAGACAAGTGTATCTATATCAAATTGATTTACTCTTTTTCCAGGATGATTTTTTGAAAAGTGTATAGGGCTTGTTCAAAAGCCACTATGAATGAACGGTAAATTGACATGTCCAAAGGTTGTAGCTTATGTCTAGTTTGTGAGGGAATACTGACCATAATTATATTTTTTGTCGAGCTAAATTCTATAAAAGCTTCTAAGTGTTGATGAGTAGTGTGATTATCTAGCATCAATAAGACTAGTCTGTCTTCTGTTGGTCTTGTTTATCGACAAAAAATTGTTAAAAAAATGTTAGTTTTCCAACCAGTATTCGAAACCCAAGCTTGTGAAACAGGAGTTCCATCTAAAAGACGTTCTTTCATTCTTTGTCTTTGTCCAAATATAAAACAAGGGGGGTAAATTGTCCAATTTACCCCCCTTGTAACTGTCCAGTTGCGCTGCAAGCACAGATTGCTATAGTAACTTGTTATTTTTTTGATACTGCTACAACTCCTACCTGCTTTTTACCTTCTAAAGAAATTATATTTTGTTTTAGAAGAGTTTTAAATGCACAGGTTTTAACATCAGTCTCATCCATAATACAGATGTCATCGGGTCGTGAAACAATGTTATGTTGCGATATATCGCTCCACAGGTTATCATACAACCTATTCACTTGCGTGTGATAAAAGCAGAACAACGAGCTTAAGCTGTAGGTTCCGGTGTTCTGTATATTAGTTGGGGATGTCTTTTCATAAAACTGTCAAGCCATGACTGCCCAGCCTTTTCACATGTAGTTTCTTTACCTCATAAGATTAGTTTATGTTGTAGTTTTAACTTTGTTAAACCATAAAAAACAGGTTTAAAACCTTCCCAGACTTTTAGACGATGTAAAGTTCCAGTTGCAATTCTATATTTCTTTGATACCGAGTGTATTGATGTAGTTTTATCTTCGTTCATCGCTATCACTATCATTTCTACAGCCAAAGAAGCTCTATTTCTTTTCCTTATGTACTGGTTCACCGTCTAAAAATAATTGAGCGAAGCGAGCGGAGCGTTGTACTGAAGACTTTTTCACATTTTTTGTCACGAATAGGCTCGAAAACTGCTTGACGGAATATTATGAAACATAAACCATTCAACTTAAGGCCATACGTAAAACATTAGGAGGAGCTTCCTTGAGTTATTATTATAGGACAAAAGTGCTGATAATTAAATATTAAATATCGTACAATGCCAAGTTTAATCCAGAGTTAAAATATTTAATGAGTCATTCGTCACAAGAACCTCACTATGAAATTTATTAAAACGGAGGTACAAGATTTAGCAGAACACCAATACTATTTATTACGTTACAAAGTTCCCGCTTAGTTATAAGATACAACGTATAATTAATAATTATTAATACTTTAAAAATAATCCAAGTATACGCCTGGAAATGTGTTTTAATCTAAAGTAACAACTGATGAAGTTCAACCTTATATATGTATATGAAAAAGGAAATACTAAATTATCAATAATACTTAAAGTAAATCATAACACGTAACCTAATATACGTGTATGTGCAATATGATTAGTTAGCAACAGATAATTACACATAACATTCCATTTCTGCAATGATTTCGGCAAAAGTGGATGACATTTGCCGATGTTCCTTTATCAGGGATATTCCAATGTACATACATTTTATTTGTCTGTTTATTTACAACACAGTACAGTACAGTACAGTACAGTAACAAATGACTTGAAATGTTTAACCTTTACTCGATCTTATTAAATTGTAAATGCAATTTTGATTAGGTTGATCGTGCGTTATGCAGATAAATAATTACTTAAATTAAATCAAAATATTTTTATATTTACTTAATCGGGGATGCAAATACACGATACTTTTTTATGCTGTTTGTACTATATTTTCAACGTACGCACCATTTGTTTTAAAATTACAAAAATCAAAAATAAGGACAAATTATACATAAAAATGTTGATCGTTTAATATAAAAATAAAAAGACCAAAGAAAATAATATTCACTTTTTAAATATTTGTAATTAAGCAGATTCTAAAATTTTCTAAATCAAAGTGTTAATTATACTAGTATATAGCAATTATATTATTTACAATTATACGAGTATATATATGATATATACGAATAATATATAAGCAACAATTATACGAGTATATATATGCAATATATTAAAAGTCTACTACTACTACTACTAGTAGTACTACTAGTAGTACTAATCAGTCCGATCATTTTTAAATGTATTCTATAAGCTGTGCTCAGCTTCATTGTGATGCTGAAGGACGGCGTCTAAGATAGACTTAATTACTGTAATCCACGTCACTAGTGTCGATCTCTCGCCTAGTGACCCAGTCGCTATTGTTAATAGATATAACTTTTATCAAATGAGATAAGTGAACTTATTACCATTTTCAGCTTTATGTTTGGTAATGTAATGACTAATTATTGTGCATTAATCAAATATGAATTATAATACTTATTTTGTAACACAACTAGTAAAAATTAACATTTTATTTAGCTTTTTCCTAAGCCCATAATAAATACTCTATCAACCAGACAGTAAATGTCATCAGTTTTTTTCACATCGTTTGGGTTATGCAAACGTTATCATTTATAATACAAAACTGTTTTTCATGAATTGTTTCTTGAAGCAATATAAAGTGAAATGGATAATAAATAAAAGCAAGATTCAACTACGAATAAAAATCTAAATCACCCATAACGCAATGTATTGAATCGTAAAACAAGTTATTAAGATTGGTTCTGAAAAATATCGCTTCGCCTCTTTACTGCTGTCGTGATCGCGTTATGATTAGAAAGGTGTAAACAAGTAATAAACATTAAATGTTTATTTTTAGGAAGGTGATTCCGTAAAGTAATGCAGAGTAGATTTATGAAGATGTAAATTTCGTGCTTAAATGTTTACAAGCAATATAAAAAATTATTTTACTCATATCATTAGTATAAACAAAAAATGAAATAGAGAGCGAAAAATTTTATGTACATTTTTACATACCTAATTTAAAATTTTGGTAATATTATTAAGCCGGTATTTGATCTTTTTAAAAATGGTCAGAACAGTGCCTCCAAAGTGTAATGAATCCTTGTCTCCTTTATTAAACTTTATTCCTCTCCTGACACAAAATTAATTAGTAAGAAAATATATTTATTTAAAACACGAAAATAACTAATTAATGCAATAGGACATTATTTCGGTCCAATTGAAACTCTGAAATTAAAAAAAATTGAATATGTAAAATATAAAACAAAATCAAATTAAATCGCATTAAATTCTCTAATTTATATACTCTAGAAAGATATAAGTATTTGTAACTTAGAAAAAGAGTAACGGATGAAATATCATCAGTATCGTGATCGTTCACGTATAACGTGTATTTTTCAGTGATGAGTGCGAATTCACCGCGGTCGAGTCGTCGCCGCACTCAAAGGATTGAAGCGCGAAGCAAACAATACAGAATACTGCTTTTCAATTTCATCACACAACGAATAGGTTTATATCTACATATCATGTAAACATGTACTTCAAAAATGTAATACCGTACCTATATGATTGTAAAAACATCTACATTTTGTGTTGGGTTTTCCCAAAGTTTAATGCTTTAATCAAATACATATTTTGTCAAACTACACAGATTAAATAATTTAGTATTAGATATCGTTTTCCAATGTGAAAATAGTTCATATATACTTATTATTTGAATTTTTAGTTCATCTTTTATATTTTGGTCCAAAACTAAAGAATAATTGAAACAAAATAAAGGAATTAAAATAATTGAAACGTAAAGAATCAGTGTTATTTCAACTGAAGTCTCTAACCTGTGAAGAGCGGCAACAGCGCACGTAGATTACCACGCTATCAGTGATGAGGTAATTAGTACTTTCATATTAGGATAAAGTAACTTAAATCATATATTCACCCTTAATATTATAATTTTTCAATACATTAATCGCAATCAGTCACTTATTATTAAACTTACTATAATCACTTGAAAGGCAATTATATTTTCAAAGTGGCTACCACACAAGTTGTAAATAATACAATTATTGTAATTGCAAAATATTGAACCTACTACTAGCGACATCTTGCATTTTACACATTAACAAATGTTGTCTATGTTTACTTACTCTCTTTTGTCTATGTTTATTAGAAATAAACTTCATTTCATTCTGTTCTCGCTGAGATTACGTTGTTTTATTATAACAATGCATAAGTTACACCTTCTGTCCAACATGTTCATTCACACTCTTGCCAATAAATTAATATCACTGGAAATATTCTTTAATATATTAAATGCACATGTTATTATATTTTTAATAAGTCTTGGAATGAACATATTTTTTACGAACCCATAAACCCACAGAAAAACTCAAACGGTGTGAAGTCAGGTGATCATGATGGTAAAGAGGCATTTTCTTGGTATTCTCCTCAAATCAAGACGGTGTCTGTGTATTCTGATAATATATACATATAACTATTTCACAATAACGACGCTTTCATAATTCATCGGTACTTCGGATTCACTTTTTTAAAATCCCTATCTGAGTCATAAACAATGAACAGTAAAGAGAATACAATCGATAATTTATATTTTATCTTATAAATTATATATTATTTTTTTTGCCGGAATATTATTTTTTAGTTTCTACGTTTTGGCATTTTTCTAAAAATTTATTAATTGATACTGTAATCAATTAATGTTTATGAAATTGTATTATAATTATTTACATACTTACTGAATTTATTATATAAAAAATATATGCTTGCATTGTCGGTCCATAATTTTAACGTTCACTTTTTCAATCAATACTATCACTTCTTAATCAATCGAAAATAATACCAAATCATAAATAAAAAAGCCTTCAGAGTCGCATCACTAGTTAGCGCCGATGTACGGCGACAGTGACCTAAGGGGGCGGAGTCAAGCGGCGACGCTCTTCTTTCAAATCTTTTGAACTAAACCGCCGTGATAGGTAACAGATACAAAATACAAATAGTAAAGTGAATATAATCAAAATGTCTCACAGTTTATTTTGTAATTTATTATTTCTTTGTTTTTTAAGTAATACTAATAAATTTGACAATTGCTTGTTATTACTATTATTTAATGTAGTCAGGTGTAAATTGTTAGTTAAAAAAGTATTATTAAATTGAAAAATCAATTATGACTTTTTATATTCTACTATTCCATATTTTATAAAAAAAACCATTACATACAATGTAATCGTTTTATTGAAAATAATTTGAGTCAGTGACAATCATTATGTTAGGCAATAAATAATATTAAAATAAAGAATCTATAAAATATATATATATTTTTTTATAAGTTGTCCAACCCTGTTTTTGTTGTTGTTACAGACGTCCTATTAATTGTTAAACGACCGTGAGAATAATTATTTTGACAATATGGGAAAATGTAATAATAGAAAGATACTTCTTTAATCAAAACTCTATTGTATTTAACTGTCTCTCAGTATAATGGCTAAACACTGCATTAAACGACTTGACTACAATCATCAACACTACCTCCATTCAAATAAGATTAACAATAATTGACCATGAAGACTAACCTTTTAAGCCTTAAACGAAAGCTTAATACCTAATGTATACCCCAATTTAATATATCTTATATATTGTCTAAATAAGAACTTTTGTGATTTATCCTGTGGTCGTCTTTTATACCACTTCAACTACTTCAATTATATTTTATTCTTAGTTCTCATTAGATTTTTTTTTCTATTTCACTATTATTTGTACTATATTCTTGAAGTTCTAAAAAGTATTCTTTAATTTTTAGGGTCTCTTGAAATAAATTTAATAATTTAAAGCCAAAACGCATGTGTTTCAAGCTAATTAATTAATGGCAAATTATTGTTAAACTAATTTAAAAGCTTTTAATGAATTTGATTAAATTAACTTAAAGATATTTAAGAAATAAGAATGAAAAAAAGTGAGATAATAGCATCTCCAACTGGCAGAATTACTTAATAAAAACATTCATTAGAGTGAAACAAATGTAACAAATATCTATTACACTGAATATATTTAAGACCCTCTATGAATAAATATAAATATATTTTTAATGCTCTTCAAATAATTTAGTCATTGAATGTATGATTAATTGTATTGTAACACTGCACTATGTTATTGTAGGAATAAGGAGAAGCGATAACATGGTGAGAAATATAATAATTAACGTTATATTTTCTATTATTGAAATAAAGTCATTTCTATCAAATCCAGCAAAAATGAAACGTAAAATGCAGGAGCGCGGTTACATAACAATGTAACTAGAAATGTCTATATCAGAGTAGTAGTGTATGTTTGAAACAAAAAGATTTTTTTGTGTTGTTTGTTTGTTCGCGCTTCTTTGTACTATTACTGTGTAGAAAAGATCATCATAACTAAGTTTTTAAGGACATCAAGGAGGAGTTTTTACATTTTTGGAAGGATTCTAAATATTTCTTATCTGTTACAGGCATCTTCTGTTTTTTCTTAAATCGGGCTGTCGTTGGTTTTGATATTTTTGCAGTCTTTTATAAATCGTCGGTAGTAACCTATTATTCCTAGAAAACTTTTTATTTCATTGTCTATGGTAAAGAATAATTAAGGATAGCTTTCATTTTGTCTCTGTTTGGTTTAAGTCCGTTACTCGTAGTAGTATATCTTAGATAAATTTCGTAGAAAATCCCGATTTGTCTAATTGAACTTTTAAATTTGTCTGTCTGATTTTGTCAAATACTGTTCCTAATTTGTCAATATGTTCTTGTAAACTGAATCAACTATTATATCATCCAGATAAACTAAGCAGTGGATTCCTTGTAATCCTCTTAAAATATTATCCATTGCTCTTTGAAAGGTGCTGTCTTAAGTCCAAAAGGCATAAGAGTAAATTCAAAATGTCCTGCGTTTGTACTAAATGCTGTCTTCTGTCTATCTTATTTTTTAACTTCAATCTAATGGTAGCCACTTACTAAACCTAAAGTGGTAAAATAAGAACTTCGTCCAAGTCTTTCAAATAAATTAGTTATATTAGGTAAAGGGTATTTGTCTTCGATATTTATTTCGTTTAGTTTTCTATAATCAATAACTAAGCGAAATTTGCGAAGCGAAGCGAAGGCGCCGTGTGGTGGCGGCGTAAGAATACCATTTCCGCCACCCCTTCTCTTCTCGTGGGTGTCGTAAGAGGCGACAGAGAGAATATACCGGCTCAATTGCCGAGGGAGGAACGGGCAGCAGCGTTCCTTCTCATTTTATTACAGTCCATCTGTACTGCGCTCGCCAACCCGCCTGCCCAGCGGGGCGAGTACGGGCAATTCCCCTTAATGATACGACTACCAAAAACCAGGCCCCTAGTCCCCGGCAGCCCTGCTATTCCTGGCTCCGGTAGCAGTCATGGTAACGGCGGGGCAGGGGGTGCTAAGAATCCCCGGAAGAGATTCGGCTACCACATCAAACGGAAACTGGCCCTGGTAACACACAACATCCGCACTTTGAGGACAGACGAGAAGCTTGTGGAGCTGGAAGAAGAACTGAGTAAGTTGAACTGGGACATAATTGGGTTATCGGAAGTCCGTAGAGAGGGTGAGGACACCGTGACCTTGAGTTCCGGCAACTTATTCTTCTACCGGGAGGGTGAACACCAATCTCAGGGTGGTGTCGGATTCATCGTCCATAAGTCCCTTGTAAAGAACATAGTGACCATCGGAAGTGTGTCGAGTAGGGTGGCATACCTGATACTCAGAATATCTGAAAGATATTCGTTGAAGGTCATCCAGGTATACGCACCGACCTCGTCACACACTGATGATGAAGTTGAGGTTATGTATGAGGACGTAAGTAGAGCCATACATACCTCCAAAACTCACTTCACTGTTGTTATGGGGGACTTTAATGCAAAACTCGGCAATAGAAGCGATTCAGAGATGAGAGTGGGGCAATTTGGATATGGACAAAGGAACCCAAGGGGCCAGAGGCTGGCCGAATTTCTGGAAAAGGAGGGACTCTTTATGATAAACTCCTTTTTCCAGAAGCCGCCTCAGAGGAAGTGGACCTGGATGAGCCCCGACGGTGTGGTCAAAAATGAGATAGACTTTATCTTGACCAACAAGAGACACGTCTTCAATGATGTCTCCGTGATTCACAGGGTGAAAACCGGCAGTGATCACCGAATGGTAAGAGGCGTATTGAAGATCGACGTCAAGCTCGAAAGGGCTAAACTGATGAAGTCTACGCTCCGACCATCTAATGCTCATATCCAAAACCCCGAAAGCTTTCAACTCGAATTGCAGAATCGCTTCAGTTGCTTAGAAGATTGCGTTACAGTGGACGATGTAAACAACAGGTTTGTTGAAACTGTCCATGAAGTGGGGTCAAAGTTCTTTACACCACTTCGTAAAGGTAGACCTCAAAAACTTTCCACCCATACTCTCGAACTCATGGCAGGTCGACGCTCAATGGTGCTGCAGTCATCCTATGACGCAGAGTCATATAGGCAGCTCAATAGAAAGATAAAAACTTCCTTGCGATACGACATCCGTGCTTTCAATACTAAATGTATTGAAGACACGATCGAGCGAAACCAAGGCTCCAAAGTATTCGCTAGGAATGTTTCTATTGGGCAAAGCCGGCTGACAAAGCTGAAGACGGAGGACGGCAATATAGCGTTGACTAAGGCCGACGTTCTGAGGGAGGTGGAAAGTTTCTATGGACAGTTATACACATCAGCCACAAAACCTGTTGTTGCCTTGGAGAAAGAACCCAGAGCCAAGCTAACCCGACACTATACTGAAGACATCCCGGACATCAGCCTGTGCGAGATTGGGATGGCTCTAAAACAGCTAAAGAACAATAAGGCGCCGGGCGAGGACGGAATCACCTCGGAGCTTCTGAAAGCGGGTGGAAAACCAGTACTCAAAGTCCTTCAGAAGCTCTTTAACTCCGTCTTGCTCGAACAAGGAACCACGCCAGAAGCATGGAACAGGAGCATCGTCGTCTTGTTCTTCAAAAAGGGAGATAACACCCAATTGAAGAACTACAGACCGATATCGCTCCTGAACCATGTTTATAAGCTGTTTTCTAGAGTCATCACGAATCGACTCACTCTCAGGTTCGATGACTTCCAGCCTCCCGAACAAGCCGGATTCCGAAAGGGCTTTTCTACCATAGACCACATCCATACGCTGCGGCAAGTTATACAGAAGACCGGTGAGTATAACTTGCCATTATGCTTAGCGTTTGTGGACTATGAAAAAGCCTTCGATTCGATCGAGACTTGGGCTGTGCTTCAGTCTCTCCAGCGGTGCCATATTGACTATCGGTACATCGAAGTGTTGAAGTGTTTGTACAAAAACGCCACTATGTCGGTCCGAGTACAAGAAGAGCATACCAAGGCTATTCCGTTACATCGCGGGGTAAGACAGGGAGATGTCATATCTCCGAAACTGTTTACCACCGCGCTTGAAGACGCCTTCAAGCTTCTAGAATGGAAAGGATTCGGCATCAATATCAACGGCGAGTACATCACTCACCTTCGATTTGCCGATGATATCGTAGTCATGGCAGAATCGTTGGAGGACTTAGGCACTATGCTCGTAGGCCTCAACAGAGTATCCCAAGAGGTGGGCCTTAAAATGAATATGGACAAGACAAAGGTCATGTCGAATGTCCATATTGTGCCCACCCCCATAACCATTGGGAACTCTGTTCTCGAAGTTGTTGACGAATACGTATACCTAGGCCAAATGGTTCAACTAGGTAAGTCCAACTTTGAGAAAGAGGTCAATCGACGAATCCAACTCGGTTGGGCAGCGTTCGGGAAACTTCGTCACATCTTCTCGTCCAAAATACCTCAGTGCCTCAAGACCAAAGTCTTCAATAAATGTGTGTTGCCAGTGATGACTTACGGGACTGAGACGTGGTCTCTAACTATGGGCCTCATAAGAAGGCTCAGAGTCACGCAACGAGCTATGGAGAGGGCTATGTTAGGTGTTTCTCTACGCGATCGAATCAGAAATGAGGAGATCCGTAAAAGAACTAAAGTCACTGACATAGCCCAGCGGATTAGCAAATTGAAGTGGCAATGGGCAGGGCACATAGCTCGACGAACCGATGGCCGTTGGGGCCGTAAGGTTCTAGAGTGGAGACCACGTACGGGAAGGCGCAGCGTGGGTCGGCCCCCCACTCGGTGGACGGACGACCTTGTAAAGGTTGCAGGGCGCCGTTGGACGTCAAGTGCACAAGACCGTCCGTTTTGGAGATCGTTGGGGGAGGCTTATGTCCAGCAGTGGACGTCGATTGACTTATGATGATTACTATCGTTGTCATCATAATTCAATCGACATATATAGCCGTAATAATAATAATAAATAATAATAAAGCGAAATTTTGTTTAATTACTAGCATCAAGTTTTTTTGGGACTCGGTGGACAGTTGCACTCCAAGGCGAATGAGATGGAATTTACTATATTATTCTCTATAATTTTTTCTATTTGTTTATTAATTTCGTCATTAATTACTTGGGGTTGTCTGTAAGGTCGTATATATATGGGGTCCTCATTATGTATCCTAATTTTATGTTTAATGTCGTTATCAAAAATCAAGGGTAGGTTCTCACAATAAAAAATGTCTTTGTATTCCACCCAGAGGGGTATTGTTTCCATCATTCGAATATGAGCGTGCAAACATTGCGAGACGCCGACTCAGTGGTATATGCTGGTGTGACTGTCAGTTCAGCTGTTTGGAATGACGTAACTAGCTATGGGTAGTTTCATTAATAATAATAATATTATATTCTTGTAGATTGGGTTTATTTAAAAGAAAATACATACCATTGGACATATTTTCCTTATTTTATTTTCTAATACAAAACTGATAAGGCGCTAATATTCATAGATCGGATTAACTAATAAATATTATAATAAATAGTGTTTAAAACAGTAGCAATAATGATAAAATGAAACGACTGTCTTTTTATGTTCGTATTAAAAGTAAATGAAATTGTAATAATCAAAATATTGCACAATCTCCCACATTCCATTAATGTTAAAAAATTGCAATGTCTGGGAGACCCATTTATATAATCTCTGTCTCAAGTTCAAATCCGTAAGAAGTGTTTTGCATCTGGAGTTCGATCTTTTATATAAATGTCTTAAAGAATCACCACAATTCACTGTAATTTTTAATCATATTCATCAAAACATATGTACTTAGACGTGTTCACGGAATTCAATTTGTTTTTCTTTTTAGCTATTGGCTGTTGTAAAGTTAAATTCCGTTCATCAGGGTCTCAAAACCTTCATGGTCTAGAGCTATTTTACTTCTTAATAAATCATTCATATCATAATATTCCAGGAGTAAATTCACTTAAGTTTCAAAAGCTGGTTATTAGTAAGGCTTTCAGCAATAATCTTGTCTAGACCACTCCACTAAGCAAAGTACGTGTGAATTATGGTACCGTCATTCATTACACAATAGGGATATCCAATATTAATATTAGTTGTGCTAATCAATAATTTAAGTTTATTTATAAAATACATTATCAACAATTTTTTAATCTTTTTCCTCAAGTTGCATACAATACCTTGTAATGCTTTATATTTATTGGTGTTACCGAAGTGATATTTAGTCTGTAGGTTATGAATATTTGTATATCAAGCCTGTCGTGCCTGATGGCTATCTGTTAGTATTAGGACACGGAAACCCTGGGTCATGCAACTGTGTGTGTCCTACAAGAAATCCGCATTTATCCATACGATCTCCACACACAGTTCCGCAGACCACCATTATAATAAATATAATGAAAAACCATTAGTATAAAAAACAAAGTACCTTAAAAACATCCAATCCTTAAAAGCCTTCTTTGATGTTACAAAAGGTCCCAGGCAGCAACGATTACTTATGTCAATCCGGAACCTTCCTATAATAAATAATTAAATTAAGATCATCAAAGCCGTTTCTCTTATGAATTGGTTAATACAAACTAATTAGTTATTTTAGTAAATAAGTCTAATAATCAAATAAGATAAGCAAACGGGTACAAATTATCCTAATTACATAAAATAAATTGGATTTTAGATATCTACTTAGTATTAATTTTAATTAAATAACGCTATTGTTATTATTGGCTTTACACCTACAAAGTTTCATTTAAACGCCCAATAAAGGTCTAGGGTAATTGGAAGTCAACCTTTTTAGCTTTGTATCTTATAATTTATTCACGCTTAGGCAGTTTGTTCAACATGGTAACTCTGAAATGGAAAATGTTGATAAACGAAACAGTCTCGTTTTTGGTTAGCCCTTGAATAAATTATGGTCTCACAAGAAACTTACAATTATCGTTGTTATGTGTCTCAAGATTATAAATCAAATTGGTTTTATTTAGTAAGCTTTTAATTCGATAAAAATATTTTTTATCCATTTCAATGGTATTTTTTTCTTTTATGCCTGCTTTAAAGAAATTCTGTGTATAAAAAATATGAGCTATGGAATATATTTATAAGTTTTGTGGGTACAAGAGTAGACTGAATGGTGGTTAATTTGTGTCACATATGCTATATCAATTGTACATAGACCGACATCTTCTAATAATAAGTTTCAGTTGTTGAGCCCCACAGCGAATCCAGGCTTTATGAATTGTCTGGTCGTTTAATAAATTATTAATGAATTGCTTTTGTGCAAAGAGTCAACGGTCAGTGTCTGATAAATTTAACATTGGCAATTTCCATTACCTTTTTGAAATTTCATTTGATATCAACTGAAAATTCAATTAGTCTATAATATGTAATAACAACATACAAAAATAAATATAATGAATAGATTAGGTATTTGAATATCTCAATAAACATTTTATTTAAATTACATACATATTTTTGTCATATTTAATTAATTACTGCGAATATCTATTATAAAGTATTCATTCATACTCTAACAATTTGTTTAAGTATTGTGGTTATAAAAATATTGCAATCGGTTTTCAGACTAGGTTTTAGAAAAATCTTCGTTTTATTAACTCTTCAAATTGACAAAAAATTTAGTTCATTTTTTTTTATTAATATCATAGATACGATATTTTAGGTATATTCATTTGATAGAATTTGTTTTAAAAATAACTTACTGCAGTCTAAACGAATAAAACAGATTACGTAAGAATTAATTAACACCAGTTTGTTTGTTGACTTGTTCACACTATCTAGTAGGCATACAGTTCTAAATTCACTCAAGACGTTCTTGAACGGGAACACTTTGTATAAAATGAGACGCATTTCAATTAAGAGGCTGTCTCAGAATTTGTTATCATCTGTGTGCTCTCAAATAACTTTAGGGCTATAAATTTAAACCCTAAAACCTATTTGAATACATTTACATTCGTTGTTTTGATAAACTGTTCACTTATTTATTGTATTATTGTAGTGCATTGAAGCTCAACCATAAGAATTGTCATTTAATAACTTAATTTTTTTATCAATATCGAGAAAAAGTACTATGTAAATAAATTAGTACCTACTGGTCTAATTTATTTATATAGTACTTTTTCGTCATTACCTGTCTTATTAAAAATAAAGGAGGCATGACAAAGCACTTAAGTCATTTATTCCTCAATGAGGATTTCAGTTAGTATTTTCGAGCACCTGCTTCAGGTCTGCTCCTATTGGCAAGATTGAAGGCTATAAGAGACTAACGTATATAACGTATATACGTGATGAAGGCACTACCTTAATAGTCTTTGGATAGGATATCAAAATATCTTGTTTGAAATTTTCTTGAGCATGTTTAACAATGTTAATCTTATTTAAATCTTAAATGATCGCTGCAAAGCGACACTGTAGTTCAAATGGCAAAGGGATAGAACGATTTCCCAGCTGTCGCAGGTACAAGTCCTGCCAGTGTCGACGAACTTTTTGACCTATTTCTTTTTATCACATACATCTTTATAAATTATTACTTATTATTGTATTATAATTTATTATCATGAATATTAGAAATGTATCATGTTTGTCAATCAGCATCAATAAGTCAGTAAGATCTTAATAAATTCCTTAGTAATATTGATTTCAAGAAAGGTTATGTGGTGAAAGGTAAGTATATGTACTTACCTTTATAGTCTATGAAGTAAAATGTCTTATTCTGGTCCAAAATTGAGTAAATTTTTTTGTTGTTTCGCTGTAATACTATTAGCAAAGTTTTTTATATTTTCCTTTTTGCTTCAAATAATTGTCGTATATAATCAAATCAAAAACATTAATGTGAAATATATTTCGCGACAGTTTGTTCCTTTGCTATTTTAGCTTACCGCAATTCCAGAATGGTTAAGATAATTTGAAAAGACAATAGCCATCGACGTCATATTGTAGTTATTGACGATTTGTGAATTGATGACGAAGTCAGATCTACATCACATAAACCAATCGCACTGTTGAATGTATCTAATGTTCAAGTTTCATGAACTAATACATAAACAACGCCCAAATGCCTTTTTGTATATAATTATACCATGAAAATTTAGATATAATGGAAGAAAGAAAACATTTCCTTCTTTAGGGTTTTTAAGTATTAAGAAGTATCTAAGACTGTCGTAGGTAATTCAGAACAAATTTATGCTGATAGTCACGGATTTACCGTGACCTTGCAGGCGGTCTTCGTCATGTATCTATAATCTATAGACTAGAAGAAAGGTACCTCCACCGACGAAAACTTATAATTTAAAATCTTTTTACTAAGTATATTTATTGTAACAAGCCATCCCACGAGGGATTTTAATAAACAGCTGCTGAAAATATAAACATTATTACACTATGTTCATAGTTTGGCCAAAGTAACGATCAAAGTTGTTTGTTGGACAAAGTTTTGTATATATTCTATTCAATATTTTTATAATAACTGAATAATTTTGTTTGAACAATGTCTGCACGTTCTTATTCTTGATGTATGTATGTATGTTTATTTGGATAATTTTACTCTCGAATGTGTTGACATTTTCAATGAAACTGTAGGCAGAAATAAATTGAATATGCTTCAGGCTTTTAATAGCACCAGCCATCTAGACTTACGCCGAAAAAGTCACTAATATGTCGCTAGTTCGAGGATTCACACGTATGCGATAAAAATTATATTATAGATAGCACCAGATAATCAGCAATCGTAAACAACGCAATAAAATGTACGATTCTGTAGTTTGCAAGTTATTCGAAAAAGAAAAAAAAATTGCATATTTTTTACTTTGAACAAGACGGTAGGGGTCTGAAATGAAGAAGAAAAATATAAAGTTTTGAATATTTTGGGTTTTAATATTTATTAACATAATAACGTAATAACGTATTCTGAAATGTATTTTTAATCAATATATCGTTTTATTTGGAGAAAGCAAGCAGCAAGCAGCGCTATAAACATTTTGACTAAAATATAAGACAATATTTTCTACAAAGTGAATCTGTCTGCTGTCTAATGGGTGCCGAGCGACCATTAACAAGTTGATATTGAGATCCGTAAAAGTAAAAGTTAGGTATAAAAAACTCACTTTTCTACTTGTATAAATTTAAAAAAACAAGTAAACGCAGTAATAAAAATAAAATTTCAATAAAAATTACGTTTTCCACTTTATCGTTCAAGTTTAAAGTGTAGCAAAACAATAAATCTGACTCATTTTCTTCCAGGACGCTACAAAATCAGCCACGCGTTATTAATAGTCTTGACTGGGGCGGTCGGTTTTACAAAGTCAAGCTGATTCTGACTTTTTGCGATTAGTGAATTTATCACTTAATCGATTCTCAGTATGTGTTTGTAGGTTTTGATTTAAATAGTAAAGTTTGCAAAGATTTATGGTCAAAGTTTATAACATTTCTATCCAATTAACAAGTTATACGATTAAAAGTTGAAATATATATTATATTTCCATTCTCATTATTATTATGTTCGATATTTCACTTAAATTAGCATATTAAGAAGTTGGCTACGAGGTTAGTTATAGCTATATAATTGCTTTGTTAATGTTAATTGATGCTTCGTCTTACTAATTGCCCTTTTTGGGATTATGACTATCATCACAGAAGCGGATTGAACATATGACTAAACTATCTAAATGGCTAGGACACATATACTCTGTATTTTATTGAAGATTTATAAATCTATAGACATTACTAAATCGCGCTCAAACAACTTTTACAAACACCGAAAATTACATATTACTATTAAAATTTTATAAAAGTCTATTCAAGTTGATTAATTATATTACTCCTGGACTTAAAAGTTTGTAGAAAAACAATTTTCTAACATTAAATTGACAATACACATACATGAATCAATTAGATATGCGATCAATTCGATAATTGAAAAAAAGTCAAATCCGTCACTGACTACGTATAGACAGACGACTTAGTCGGGGAAGGTAATTAATTACGCGTATAAATATTTTGCAATGGCCAGAAAGAAAATGAATAAGACTTATTGCTTGTCCCATTTTATTATGTCAATGGACAGAAATTAGTAACCTTTTTTTCAACTCTGGTCTCTTTTATCCTTCTAACGATTATAGGATCTAACCAAGATTTAGACTTCAGTGAAATGCCTTTGTGTCGATGATAAATAATACATGAATTTTGTTATATATCTTTTATTGTTACGGTATTTTTCTTGATACAAATGGTCTTACGTAATATTATAGTAAAAAATGAGAACTATTACCGTTGCAAAAAAAATTTATAATAAAAAAAAAGTAGTTGTTTTGGCCAAATTTAATTTTTAGTTTTTATTGTTTACAGTTGGATGAATATTTCAAACATCGTAAGGATAGAATCTTAGACGCAATTGTTTCATTTATAGGGACTTAAAATAGATTATAGATTTAATTTAATTATTGAGACAGCTTTAATTATGAATATTAACTAAGAGGTGGTTTCATTATTAATATTATATTCGTATAGATTGAATTTATTTAAAAAGATTATACAATTTTCAATATTTACCCTACTTTGTTTTTTATATAAAAGTGATAACTGTTTAAAAAAGTAGTAATAATAATAAAATAATATAACTGTCACTTTATGTTCATTTTAAAAGTAATTAAATTTGTAAGACTCAAAATTCTTAATAGGAATTAATTATTCTTTAGGTGCAAAATGTTTACAGTAAAAATCATATAATTATAATGGAGGTGTTTTACATATATTACAATATAATCGTCTCAGACGATATTATTATAAATGACTCTGATGCTATATTGTTAACTCTTTCAATAACGAGGTATTCTCTTTCTTCGCGCTAATTAAATATTGCACAATCCGCCTTCCACATTCCGTTACCAAACCAAGTTCAATTAATCTTATATATAGTCGTAAATTATATCAAATTAATTTTCAGTTACAACGACAGTCACAAATATATGGAATTAATATTAAAATATATAAATATTAAATATATATATACTCGTATATATATATTTTGTAATCGAATTTCAGAAGCAAAATAATCAGCTTATAACATCACAAATTATATTACTTAAGCCTAATAACATTTTGAACATTGGATCATCATCGCTCCTTAAGTAAGCAAGTTCATGTCTTAGGATTTGACAAAATATTAATCAATATAAGTCTTTATAAACTACACTACCCTTTATAGTGTTATTATTATTAGTAATTGTAAAACTGTGACTGTAATTTTTCTTTAACTTTGATAAATAGATATTCTCGTTTTTAGTTTATAAATTTTTTATGGGATTTAGAGGTTCTGCCGTAGCTTGAGATGCCATAACTTATAATGGAATCTACAAGTAACATATGCAAAGGTGTTAGAATTTTATAGGGAAGCTTACGTTTAAGTATACATATTTTTGGCCAAATAGCTTTCAGTTTACAACAAACTTCGTTTATGAGAGGGCTCCAGTTAGAATGGTGGTCTATTTTTAGGCCCAAATCCATATGTTCATTAACCGTGTATGCAAGTATGGTTATGCGCTACAATGCTAGGTATGGAGTTAGCCATTTTATGTGAAGAGTGTATGTACATAAATTTAGTTTTTGAATAATTTATATGAAGGCTAACATCGTGTGCCCATTTACAAAGATTCTGTGTTATGATGGCAGTGGTTAAGTATTTATCGTCAGCAAATTGATACACAGAATCGTGTCGCAGTATGTTGCACATATCATTGACATATATTAAATATGCTGTAGGGCCTAATACTGATCCTTGAGCTGTTCCTCGGGTAGCTGGAATTAGTTCACTATATTCATCTGCTGTGTATATCGCATTATATCCATTTCTATAAAAATTTTAAACAACGCCAATGAGGAATGGTAGAGTCATACTATATTTTTTTTAGCTGTCCATTTCTAAATATTTTGGATTTGTTTCATCTTAAAGGGAATTAAAGATCATTCAAGCTTTCAGAACGACATTATTTTTCTGATTATTTATGGAATTCATCTTTTCCGTTTTTACAGTGAGGAAATTTTGAAAATGGAAATGTGTGTGAAGTTAGTAATGAAGGCAAATCTGAACGTGAGATTGTTTCTAAACTTAATTTTTTACTTGTATTTTGATTTTGATTTACACCGATCCAAAAAAAACAAAATTTTCAAACAAACGTTTCCTTTTTGTATACTTTAAACGTAACAATAAATTTTCAAGTCTCTCAAAAGAGGAATAAATGGGTTAAGAGATTCCTAGATATCTGTTCAATTCTTACTTAGGTAGGTAATGATGTAGTATCGACTGGTTTATTTTAATTACATAGGTCTTGTTTTGACATTGATCAAATGTATTCAAATAGGTTGTATGGGTTTATATTTATAGCCCTAAAGTTATTTGGAGAGTACACAGACGCCAACAAATTCTTAGACATTCTCTAAATTGAAATTTGTCTCATTTTATACAATAACACAGTACCTTTAGCAGCTAGTGTGATCAAATCAGCAAATAAACTGGTGGTAATTAGTTCTTACGTAATTTGATTTATTTGTATCCGCTTTAGAGTATTGTTGTGAAGTAAGTTATCGTTTCTCTCATTTACTTTTTAAAATAAGGTATATCATACAAATATGTTTTTTTTATGATATTTATTAAAAAAAACCTTCTAGCCGTTTCGAAAAACAATACCAAACTTTTATCCCTAGTACTTTAATAAATACAATGGAACAAATTTATAATATGTACAACATATACAATAATAGCTTTTAGTTTATCAAGAGAATTTTCATTACATTAAGATACAGTAATTTAGTGCAGCATCCAGACACCAGTCACGAAATAAGCCAGACGTGAAATTCAGCACTTCGATTAACGATTTCTCTCCGCAAATATTAGGTTGTTAGTATCCAAAGATACTAATGAAGCAGCTCTGTAAAATATCAGTAGTATCTGTTAATTAATTTGTTTATTTGATGACAGACATGTTAACAGATTGCATAAGTATTATAATTATAAATAAAATATTGCGACTGGTTTGCAGGCTGTTTTAGAAACCTTTCACTTTATAGTATATTTCACGTTACCAAAAACTAAATTGTGACCTGATAATGTATATTAAGTCACTAAAATACACTGTACATGGTCTATATTTAATAAATATTTTATATATTTTAGATATCTACAAAGTGTTATAAATATTTTAATTAATTACGATATTATAACGGCATTGCCTTGATACCTAAAAAGTTTATTTTAAGCACCCAATAAAGGTCTAGGTTAACTATTTTATATATTTAGTTAGATATCTGAGAACTGTTAATCAATATTAATTATTAATTTAGTATGTTTCAATTCGTTTAAATGATAACATATTTTTTGTTATTAGTTCATGTTTTTGGTATTTTTTCAGTAATTGAAAGGTGATTCAAAGATTCATCATCTCCTTGCTCTTATTCTAATTTTATGGTCGGCGCAGTATGTTTTTTTCTTCCATACTCTCTGTTTATGTCATCATCCCATCTGTCACCTCTATAAATACTCCTATCTTCTTCATGTCGTCTTTCACGTAATCCATTCATCTTTTTTCGGCCATCCTCCACCTTTGAATCCCCTCACTTCCATACCTAACACTCTTCAGATTATATGGCTGTTATCCTTTCTTACAACATGTCCATACCATGACAGACGAGTACCTGATGAATTATGTGTAAAAAATGTTATGAGCTACGGAATAAATATATATCAGTGTGCATATATATTTATAGGTTTTATGGGTACAAGCAGGGACTGAACTGGTGTTTATTTTGTATTACGTTTATCAATTGTACATAGAACGACTTTCTCACATTTATATAAGATTATAAAAAATATTGTACCTACTTTTATATATTTGAAATTTTTTACTAATAAGTTTACTTTGTTTTTTTTATAACTATTGACTTATTTATTATTTTATTGTAGTGCATTGAAGCTCCAATATAAAGTCTATGATTTAATAACTTAGCTTTTAGATCAATGTCGAGACAAAGTACTATGTAATTAAATTAAGCCAGTAGGTATATCATCTTTATCCACAATACACTTAACCCATTTATTCCTCAATTGAGTTTTTCAGTTAGTATGTTCGAGCACCTGCTTCACTTATGCTTCTAATCTGAAGGTTGAGGGCTATTAAAAGCCTAACGTAAGTGATGAAGGTAACAGATTAAAAGAATTATAATTTTGACGTCGAATATTTAAATACTTTGTCTGAAATTATTTATAAGCATGTTTAACTCTTTCCCAGAGGTCGCAGATGCAAGTTCTGTCAGTGACGGTGTTTTTTTATTTATTATTTTGATTTATTTTAAATCTTAATAATATTTTATTTCCTTGGTACTTATTATTTTAAGATATTTAATAATCTTAAATATTATAAACTTATTACATTTATTAATATTCGTCAATAATACGGTAATATCTCAGTATACTCCTTAGTAATCAACTCTTAAGGAAATGTATGTGAAATCAGGTCGTTATGTGGACCATATACCTTTATGGACTGTGAAATGAAATGTCATTTTCTGCACAAATGTTGCGTCTTACTTGTTGTTGTATGACTATAGTACTGTTAGCAAAGAAAATTACTATTGTTTTTTATTTGTAATGGCTTTCATTAGATTTTTTTCTTTCGAATAATTGGATTGTATAGTCTATTATTAACAAAATAAACTAAGCTAAAAGTGAATATGATCCGTGTCAGTTTATCTTGTAGCTATTTCAGTTTATTGTAAATCTAGAACTGTTAAGATATTTGGAAAGGAAATTCGCCATCGACGACATATTGTTGTTATCGACGATTTGTGAATTGATGACGAAGCCAGATCTGAGTCACATAAACCAATCGCTCTGTTAAATATATCTTATGTTAAAAATTTATGAACTTATACATACACTACGAACAAATATGTACATTATGTACATCTAAAAGCAAAAAATAAATGTATTATTGAATAAAAAATATTTCATTGTTTGATTTGTTTCATTGTTTTTTTTAAGAGTAATGAACATATTTTAAAAGGTATCTAAGATTCTATGAATAAGTTCAAAACAAAATCATACTAACAATCACGGATTGACCCAGACGGTATATCTTTGACACTGGTTTATAATGTATATAAACCAGACTATAAAAAATAATAAAAAATCAATATGTTTAGTGGATTATTGTTTCTTCGTTGTTTATGAAGGTATTTTTTATTGTCACATCTGGATAATTTAGGTCTCGAATGCGTTGCCAGTTTCTGTGGTACAAGGCATAGAAATAAAATAAAAATGCTTCGGATTTTTAAAAGCGCAGGCTATCCAGACTTTGTTGGGTAATAGTTATCGAGATTCACACGCATGCGATAAAAATTGACATTCATATTGGACCAGGGCAGATCTAAACGTAGACAATGAAATAAAATAATAATACCAGAAAGGACTATATTTTTTTTTGTTTTTTGAACAAGACTGTTTTGAACTAGACTTTAAAAAACCGGACAAGGGCGATGCAATAAATAAAATATGTTTCGAAATATCTCTAACTCCCTATAAGATTATAATTTTGATGATTTAATTGCAAATGAATGTTACTTTTCCAACTTCATAACATATACATAACATACATATACATAGATATACATATTAATAACATACAAATGAATGTTAAAACTATTTTCTATAAAATAATATAATTTTATAAAAATATATTTTTCAAGTGGACTTGTTGTACTCAGTTATCTGTAGAATAACGTTTAAAACTATTAAGAAATGGATCAATTAGATATGCGATCAATTCCCTAATCTCAAAAAAGTCAAAAGCAGTCACTGACTTCGTATAGACGACTTAGTCGGAGAAGGTAATTAATTACGCGTAGCTGAATGTTGCAGCGACAGGGAAGAAAATGAGCTAAATTAATTTTTTGTCTCACGTTATTTCGCCAATGGACAAAAATTATTAAACTTTTTTTTCAACTGCGGTACCTTTAATCCTTATAACGCTTACAGGATTTCATTGAGATGTAAACTTCAGTAAAATACCTTTGTGTTTGGTACATTATAAATAATAAATGAAACATCTTTTATTTGTTTCTCTGTTAAGATATTCTTATAAACTCAACCCGTTTTTCAAAAATTATAAAAAATTAGAACTTGTTGTCGAAAAAGATTACATTCAGATATCTCTCACAATATAATCCTGACGTGAAATTCGGCACTTCAATTTACAATTTCTCTTAGCAAATATTAAGTTTTTCGTTTTAAAAATACCAATCAGTGTCAGTTCTATAAAATTAAACTTATTATTTGTTAATTAATTTGTTTTTCTGACGACTAAGACGTTTACAATTATTTTAAGTATTATAATTATATAAAAAAATATTGTTACTGGTGGTTCGGATTATTTTAGAATTTTTTCAGTTTATATTTTTTCTTCAAGTTGCCAAATACTAAGTTCTGAGCCAAGGTATATTAAAGAAGTTAAGTAGAAGCGTACATGGTATATACTTCAATTATTTTCATTTAATTAACACTATTGTTATGACATTGTTATGATTGGCTTGACACTTAAAAACCATCCAATGAAGGTCGAGGATAATTGAAAGTAAACGTTCTTAGCTTTATAACTCCTAATTTATTCACGCTTAGTCAATTTGTTCGACATGGTAACTCCAGAACTGTAAATGGTTTTAGACGAAACAGTCCCATGGTTAGTTAGCCCTTGAATAAATTATGGTCTTACAACAACACTCATAATTATTTTTGTTAGTTGTCTCAGAATTGTTAATTATATTATATGTAACGGTAGGAGGGGAAGGGGCAGATTTAGGCTTTGTCATCATCGTCTTATTTTAATTTACTAAATTTTTTAACTTAAATTTGTTTTAGATTCGGCCACCTCAACTTAAAACGCATAAGTGCTATAAACAGATACAACGCTGCGATTAAAATAAGAGACAATATTTTTCGCAAAATAAAATATACCTTCAAATATACCTTCCTAAAATATTTCCCGGCGTCACAAATTGTCTGTCTACTGTCTAATGGGTTGCGAGGGACCGTTCGAAAGTTCTGTGAAATTAAAAGTTAGTTATTTCAAGCTCAACCTTCTTATTTCAAAGTACAATTAAACATAACATGAAGAATACTTTAATAAAAAATACGTCTTATCGTACAAATTTAAAGTTTCGCAAACCATAAATCTTGTTTATTTTACTCCGGCCTCTACAAAAACAGCTACGCAAAATTAATTACTTTGCCTGGTGAGGTCGGCTTTACAAAATGAAGTGACGGATTTTGACTTTTTGAGATTAGCGAATTTATCACTAATTCAATTTGTCACTAGGTATTGTTAAGTTTTGTTTTAGGTCGTGAAGTTTGATAAAATTTACAATCAAAGTGTAAAACATTTTTGTCCAATTGACAAACTTCATAAGGTTGAAAGTTACTGTGATACCGTTATGGTTACTCTCATATTTAATAAGTCAGTTAGATAAGTTGAAATTAAGATTTATCTGCACAAATGATTACAAATAATAAATATCATGTCACTAATATCATAAATTTCATAAAAATATATTTTTTATGTTGATTCATTACAACTACTTCCAAGTTTGTAGAATATAATTTTACAATACATAGTAGTAAATAAATCTTGTACCTATGAATTCAGTAATTTAAAAAAGAACAAAAGTAGTCATTGAATTAGTATAGATGGTAATTAATTAAGCATCGCTATTTTTGGAGCGGCCAGGAAGAATATGAGCAAGATTTATTGTTTGTGCCACTTTATTTCAGGGACGGCCAAAAATTACTAATCTTTTCTTCCACTCCTGTCCCTTTTCTTTCCAACGATTACAGGATATAGCGAGATTTAGGCTTCAGTATAATGCTTTTGTGTGTAGATGATAAATAATACATGAAACATATTTTTATTTCATTTTAATATTAAGGTATTTTTCTTATCTCCAATCTTGTTACGGAATATTATGGTTGTTATAAAAACCAGGATTACGTATTTATTGTAGTAAAAAAAACAATTATTAATTATTTTTTAAATTAAATTAACTAAACATAATAAAAAAAAAATATAAATAATTTGTTTCAATGGTTTTATTTTTATTAGCTAAAAATAATTTAATAAATAAAATGTAGGTACATATTGGGCTGATTTTAATAATAAATGTACATCACAAACCTCTGATGGTTATGAGAAAGTTATTCTTGTATAGCCTTGGCGCTTATGGCACTAACTTTTACTATCTATTTTATTGTTCTTGAAATTGTTACTATGTCCACTAATCTGTCTTTGTACATCAAGATATGTTATTTTCTTTTCCTTCACATTTATATTATTGTGTATATTTATTGCCTTAAACCAATATTATTCGGATAAATACAGATGTATAAATTCACAAAAGAGATATGTCTTATGATTATATATTGTGATTACATAGTTTAGTGTTAGTTGTTGGGAGCTGTGTTTGAAACTTACGTTTTGTTCGTTAATTAGCACGAACGTTATGTAAACCTCTAGATGGTGAAACAATAGTTCAAAATAATACTGCTGTCGCTGTCCTTCGAAATGTATATTTATTGTGTAGGTTTTTTTACCATCTAATTCAATATTTATTTTTATTTTTGCTTTTGTATTTCGTATTTAAATTTGAAGAGTCCTAATATTATCCCTTTTTGTAATTTATTCAGAACTAAATGTCACCGACATATAGAAAATGTTATGCGTATGAAGGCGACTTTTTCTAACAAGGATTTTTACACAAAAATCATAACTTTATATTATTGAGCAAACTTTAAGATTTTGTTTCCTTTTATGAATTTAAATTTTAATGAATATATCTTCACATTAAAACTGCACTAAAAGATTTGATTGTTGAATGTACAAATATACTTTATATACTGATTTTGAAGTAAGTAAGTTAAATCTTAATGTATTATATAAAATAGTTGGTGTAAAATGAACTGTTTAATAAACTAAATTAAAGAACAATGAAATGTTCCTCTTGTAGCTTTGAACTAACTGACTAATATCAAAGCACTAATAACGTATTGTATGTAACAAAATGGGATCTCAGTGAAATAATACTAATAATTTTAAGAAAATGCTACTAAATGCGTTTAATATATATTGTAATGATGGACCAATGTTTGACGCATAGAAGTTTAAATTAGTATATTTTTTGCATACGTACATATGTCACAACTTTGTGATTATTTTTATCATAGTCTGCAAAAAGTGCAATACAAAATTCATTTATTCAATTAGACTTGAATTATGAACTAACGAATAAATATTTATGAATGATATTTTATACGTTGTTGATAAATGTACCTAGTATAAAATAATGGGGGTTTTAATGACCGGCGCGTAGTAGACTCCTCTGCAGACCACAATGAACTGAGCACGGACTGTTTTTATGATTTTAATACATTCTACAACGTCACCTTAAAACATTGTGGTAATTTTCTTTTATTTTAATCAAGTAATTCGCTGTAAGGTTATGTCATATAAATACATCATATTAATATTTATTTATACTGGAGTACTATTTTTAAATAAAAATTTTGTTTGATAAAGCCTCTCTAAGCCGACATTAGAAAACTTATTGTAAGATTTTTAACTATTAACTTTGAAAGAAGTACCAATTTTAGTTAGAAGCTCGAAGCTAGCGAAGCTCAATCTTACCTAATTAATTGGCCAAATTCCTAAAGCTGTCCAAATAAATAGAAAACCGACAGTCTTAAAAGCTTTTATTCAATAGCAAATTCAGATAGTGTATACAGTTCTAGGTGAGTTTGTTGTAACTTTGCTTGTTAGTTAGGTTGAACGTTATATAAGACTACAGATGGAATATTGTGTTGTAACTAATAATGCAGTTACTACAATAATGCAACGTATGTTTATATATATATTCCAATTAATCTGCCATCTCATGTATTTAAAGTTTATTTTTCCAGTTTGAGCAAAAAAAAAAAAATTAACTCACTTATACAGAAAATTTCCTCATATTGGCAAACTTGTACATGACGGATTAAAGAATAGAATGTAACTACCCTTTAAACTTATCTTTATCCGCTTTCTCTTCATACGAGTATACCTACACAGTTAGTAGTCTTACTAGAAATAATGATTTAATTTATTTGACGAATAATATTGTACAGGGTGGGCCAAAAATTTTTGCAAATAGCAACACTTGATTTCTCCAAAACAGTGAGAGCAAGGGGCGCGCGGGTGGCGGGGAAGTGTGCGTCGTTTAATGCAATTTTAGTCACGATGGAGCGCTTCCCGGGACAACAGCGTGCTTTTTGCGTAAAACAATTTTACAAAAACAACGATTCCTACGTTACTGTACGACGCCTCTTTAGAGTTGAATACGGTTTACAACGTGTGAGTGTCCAAGTGTTAATTTAATTAAAGCTTGGGTTAAAAAGTTTGAGCAAACGGGATCGACAACGAATATTAAACAAACTGGGTGACCACGTTGAAGAAGAAGCGAAGAGAACATTCGGGAGGTTGAAATTTCTGTAAGGGACGATCCAGAATCATCTATGCGTAAGCGGTCGGCGGCTCTTGCTATACTAAGAACTAGTCTGCGGCGAATCTTGCATTTGGAACTTAAATTGCACCCATATAAGCTTCAAATTGTACAGGAGATGAAACCAAACGATTACATTCAACGCAAGTTATTTGCTGACACTATACTGGAGCGATTCTCTAACCTTGAGAATGTATTGTTTAAGGACGAGGCCCATTTTCAAATTAATGGTCACGTAAATAAACATAATTGTCGATATTGGAGCACGGAAAACCCTCACTATAAACACCAAAAGCCTCTTCATTCACCAAAAACGACAGTGTGGGCTGCCATATCCGCAAAGGGCATAATCGGTCCATAACGAAATAACGTAACTGTGAACTCAGTGGAATACGTGAAAATGTTGCGAGAGTTTTTGACACCACAGTTGCATGAATTTGAAGGATACAATAGCCGGACTTGGATGCAACAAGATGGAGCAACATGCCATACATCAAACGTGACTTTACCGGTGGTCAAAGAAATGTTTCCTAACAAATAAATTTCTCGCAGAGGTGATATCCCATGGCCTCCCAGAAGCCCGGACCTTACACCTTGCGATTTTTTCTTGTGGGGATATCTGAAGAGTTGAATATACCTTAATAAACCGATGACCACATCCCAATTAAAAGAAAACATCCACGAGGAGATAGCCGCGATTCCTCGCAGCATGTATCAACGAGTTTTCCAAAGTTTACGTAGTCGATTGCAGGAGTGCCAACGACGAGACGGAGCACATCTCGACGATGTCATTTTTAAAAAATAAATTTTAAGAAATGATAATTACGTTAAATAAATCATAAACAAAATAACATTTGTACTTTTATTTCTAAACATGTTTCAAAAGTGCAAAAATTTTTGGCCCACCCTGTACTTGGAAAAGTAATAAATGGAGTTGTATTCCCCTATATTGACCCATAACTTAAATAATTTCATTTCTAATAATAAATTTCCTGAAGCTTGGAAATAGGCCCCAATAACTTCTATTCCTAAAAGGAGCAAACTTGTGACCTTCAGCGACTTTCGTCCTTCCTTCGTGTATTCTAAAACCCTTGAAAAATTAGTTTACGAACAATTAAACCTATTCGTTAATAAAAATCTCATTCTTAATCCCTTCCAATCCAGATTTCGTCCCAACGACGATCATAGCAACGCGCTATATGCAACTACGCCTGTCAAAGGTATGATGACATACGGTTGACAATGGATAATAAATAGCTTAGTTTTGACATTGTTCGATTTTAGCATTACTTTTAACACTGTTGGTTATGATATTTTACTAGCATTGCTGCGTTCTATTAACATATCACCACCAACGACACACTGGTTTCGTAGTTACTTCATTGGCCGTCAACAGCGCACTCGAATGATAGCACTGTTTTATCTTGGTGTGATGTCATGGTCTTACCCCAAAATTACCCTATTACCCCAAAATATTTATAAGGGCTTTTATATTTTTTTAATATATATTTAAAAATTAATACCTAGTGAGTGTTATTTTAAAGTGTTGCTTCATTAGTATCTTTGGATACAAACAACCAAATATTTGCGAAGATAAATCGTAAATCGAAGTGTCGATTTCATTCTTATTGACTTGTTCCATTCGAGATGTCTGGATGCTGGACCAGATGGTTTTATCTTCTCTCGATGGACTAAAAGCTTATATTTTAATAAATATTTTATTATAATATATTTGTTCCATTAAATTTATTAAAGTTCTTTAGTAGGGGTAATAATACAACAGGAGTATTGTTTTAGGAATAAACAAGTAATACGGGTACACCTATAACATTAATTAAATCTATTTCCATTTGGGATACACGATGATATTTGATGATATATTATTTTATTACTTCAGCTCCAAAGTCTGTCACTGACCATATCAATTACTTATATTGAACGACTCTGACGACACACTTTTCGGTAACACCGCATTGGTTTCTGGGATTCAATTCTTAATGACTTTCATTGATAAGAAATTTAACGTAAATAACTTTAAATTCTTTTCTAAATATTAGACAATGTTAAACTTATTATATCTCGATTAAGATTATTGGAATATCAGATTCACCGATGTTTCATATTTTTAATATTCAATAATTAGTAATATTTTGAATACACTAAAAAAAACATCTTGATTATATATATATATATATATATATATATATATTTTAGTTTTAGAAAAAAATCAGTTTATATGTTTTTAGGTCAGAAAAAAACTGAAGTTATTAACAGAAAAAAAATATTTTATTTCTATCATTTTCTATAAGTAAAATTAGGTAGGTATGTATAAACCACTCAACCCATTAACTCTTCAATGGTGGTTCAGTTCATATTTTCGTCCCATTTGCTCAAACGCCTGCTTCTAATTAGATTCGAGCTATTAAGAGTTTTACGTATATAATTTCCTCTTATTCGATTAAGATAAACTACCCGCAAATGTTTTGTGTCAATTAATACTTATCCTCATTACATATAGAATATTCGAAATGATGATCTAAACCGGATATGTTTGTTGTCGAATATGTGTTTTGTACAAAGTTATGTTGCAAATAACTTAACTACATTCATAGCTTAAAGCCATCCGTCGTAATGAAGGATCCTAATAAACATCTGTTGAAAACATAAACTTCACTGCACCACGTTCATGCTTTTTGGCAGAGTAACAATTCGAGTTGTTTGCTTGATTTAAAGTTTTCAAAATTTAATTTACTATTTCCATAGTAACTTTATATGTAATTTAAACAGTTAATGCTTGTTTTGATATCTATGTTTAGGTATGTTTATTTATAACATATTGATAATTTAGGTCTCGAATATGTTGATAATTTCAGGGATAGAATTGCAGACTTGGAAATGAAAATAAAATGCTTCAGGTTTTTAAAGCTATAGAGATTTAGTTCGGAAATAGTCACTGATATTGCCCCAGTTCGGAGGTTGCACAGTATAGACCGAATACCAAACAATGAAATAAAATGCTGATGCCAGTTTTGCAGTTTGCAGGATATTCTGAAATGAAAAGAAATTTCTTACATTTTTTTACTCTTTACAAGACGGGATATTAAAAAAGAGAAAATGTACAAGAAAGTTGCGAAACTACTCGTGTATGTAAATGTATAATAATATTTGACCATGTATAGCCACTCTTCAGAAGTAGGATGATTAAGGGAAGTATGTATCTATCGTAAAGGTAGAAGGGGGAGGAGCATAGTTTAGCATGAAGGTTAACTCTGTCATTTACTTTATCACTTTTGTTGCAATTTGTAGTTACAGAAAAAATATTTTAAGAAACAAAAATCGACAGTTTTATCATATAAATTGAAAGTGTCGTACACCATAAATCTGGCTCTTCTTTATAGCCGCTACAAAAACACCTATGTGTAATTAATTACTTTACCTGGCGAGGTCGGCTTTAGAAAATCAAGGACCGATTTTGGCTTTTTGCGATTAACGAATTTATCACTTAATCGATTCGTCACTGGGTATTGTTATATTTTGTTCTAGATCGTAAAGTATGAAAAGATTTATGGTCAAAGTTCACAACATTTCCAAATGACATGCTGAACAAAATTGAAAGTAAAGATATATTATATTGTGTTCCCAATATTATTTTTTTATGTTTAATTAATCTAGATCTACCTAATAATAAAAAGGTTAAAGTTCTTTGAATTGTATAGACATAAATTATTTGATATGAATTTTGGCTTAAAAGGTTATTTTTTCATATAAAATTATTGCAAGGCGGTGACAGACACAGTAGGTCAATTGGCATAGCAACAGGACAGATTTTCAGAGATCGTAGGTTTGAACTCTGTCAGTGTCAAAGATTTTTGTTTTATATTTATTTAAAATTGTTTGTTTCGTTTATATAATCAGTATTTATAATATTATTATTAATAATAATCATAAATATAATAAGCGTGCAATAGATTTCATCATGATCAATGAGAAGATTTTGCTATACTCCTCAGTAATAAATTGCTGGAAAAATAAATTTTAAGTCAGGTTAGGTTAGGTCGTATAATGAGGATCATACACTTATCTTTATGACCTGTGAAATGAAATGTCTTATTCTGTTCGAATGTTGGGTCTTATCATGGATCTTCATGTCATGATTTATTTTAATTTGTTTTTATAATTATGTTCACCAGTGGGCTTATTTAATAAAATCATTGATGTTTAAAGCATTTTTAACATGGCCAACAAGTGTAGCCCACTTTTAAAATACATTTTGATGAAAAAATTAAGGTTGTGATGTTATTTCCTTATTCCAATTGTTTAAAATATTTTATAGTAGAAAATCTAATTCATGTTATTCGAAAGGACATTCGTCATCGTCGACATATTACAGTTATTGACGATTGTGTGAATTGTGTCTGCGTCACGTAAATCAACCGCTTTATCCAGGACGTCTTTTGTACAAAAAATATAACTAACTACACGATATACAAATGCATTTATGTGTATATATTGAATAAAATAAAAACTTTTCTCATGTAGGGAATATTAGAATTACTCGGTAATATTCTATCTAATATTCTCGTAGTTAATTTAAACCAAATTCATGCTATAAGTACGAATAGACCATGACCCTGTTATATTTAGCTGTTAAGAAGATAACGAATTCTTGAAGATGCAAATCATTGAACTATACTAATTGCTCCACACCTTTCTTGTTAATGAAGAATCGTAATAAACAGCAACTTGAAACAAACTCATCTCTGTAATATGATTATAATCTTAGCAAAATAGCTAAGTTTTCAACATTGCATGTTTTCATTCTTCATGTAGATATATTCATTTTTATCATGTAGATAATCATAGTCGCGTATGTGTTGCGGTTTCAATAGAACTGCAGGCATAGAGATAAAATAAAATCCTTCGGGCTTTTAATAGCACCAGCTATCGAGACTTTGTTGGGAAATAGTGAGTGTTATTTCGCAGGTACGGATTTACACGCATACGTTCAAATAAAAAATAAAAATAAGGACCGCCAAATTATGCTACTAAACTTAGTAAAAACGTAATCTTAATTTGTCATACATTATTGGTCTTATTATTATTATGAAGTAAGCTACTATATAAAATTAAGAATATAATTTTTCGTCTAAAATGTTTAGAATGGTCTTGGTAATTATAACACTTCTCAAATCAACGCTTATAAGAATGTTTATTTTTTATTATTTTGCAAAATTAAAGATTTAAAAGTATGCAAAAATATTATTTATGTATTGGAATAAGATTTCCTTATAAGTAATAATTGAAAATAATAAAAATTCGTGTTTCAGACAACAAATGCTTTATAGATTATTAGTAATACATTTTTTATATAATAACTTCGAAGATTGAGCAGCAAAATTAATAATAAACACAAATTTATGACACTCAAATTCAATTGAACTTTCACATAGAACCTTCATTTTTAAGTTGTACACTATATGAGTTCGAGAGTTCCACAGATTAGTTCAAGTTCAATCCATATATTCGACTCAACAAGTTATTACCGAACATGAAAGTGTAATGTGTTCTGTTCTATCTGTAGTCTGTCTGTCTGTCTGTCGGGTAGTCTGGTAATATTATAAAGAAATCAATTTGATTTACATGACTGTAGAGTAAAATATTATTTTTCTCTTAATATTAATTTGAAATAATGACTAAACCTTTGCAATTCTGGGATTTTTTTTTATTTGTAAACTATAATTATATATAAAACACACATTAATACGAGCACAACACAAACCTTTGATCTTTGGGATACCGAATTTAAGTAAAATTATCATTGATAAAGAGATTTATAGCCATTTTATTTATAGAAAGTATAATCCATGTTATACAAATATTTTATATTTTACAATTATCTTCCTGTTACTATTTCTTTTTTATTTATTTATTTATTTACCTTCACGCCATATCCCTTGCGGGGTAGCCAGAGACGACGGAGCGCCAAACGCTACGGTCCCTGCATACCTGTTTCGCCTCGGCCACAGACATCAAGCTCTTCATACATGCCCTCCGGGGGGTCCTCATGCTTTTTGAGTGACCTTCCTCCAGTATCATAGATACAGTGTTTTCGAAGGTCACTCGAGGCCTCCCCTTTTTTCTCTTACCGCGGACTTTTCCTATATAAATATTTTTTACCATTCTTTCATCATTTATTCGTTCGACGTGCCCCAACCACCTGAGCATGTTCTTCTTCATTCTCACTGTAACATCTTCACTAGTACCTGCCATTCTGTGGATCTCTTCATTGCGGATTCGGTCAGCTAGGCTGACTCCGCATATTCTGCGAAGAGATCGCATCTCCACAGCATTCATCTTTCTTACATTCTTCTTCTGTGTTACCCACGTTTGGCTGCCGTATAACAGCGTCGGTAGCAAAACCGCATTGTGTACTACGTGCAGCTATGCTGACGTTTCGCCGTCTCAACAATGCAGCCAGGGCACCATTGACTCTGTTACCGGCAGCAAAACGCCTTTCCACATCCATTTCGTATCTTCCGTCTATGCTAAACATACTTCCCAAATATATTTATTGTCGGGTACTTGAAATGAAAAATCATATTTTAAAACAGTGACTAGTTTTATGAAATGAAATTAAAATAATGCGTTTTAGAACTAGTCTTAAGGGTTTAACTAAAAATATTTTACGGATTGAATTGGTTTATATTTTATTTAAAACATTATTCCAGTGTCGTATATTTTGTGAAAATAAGATCAACAGACAACTCGTCTGTGAAATTTAAATACTTTTTTTTTATATGCATAAAATAGTGAGTGAGTGAGTTTGTATGAGCAGCCCCCTACAGTTTTTGAAGAGTCATTCACAACTTCGCATGTTAACTGGAGTAAACTGCATTGTAGTGTCAAGAATATATTAATAATAATCTTTATGAAATTAAAGGATTAAATCAAAGATAAAAAGATTGAACCAATAAAATGGTATAATGTATTATTTTCGGCATGCTAGCAATATGAAAAGAAACACACACCACACATACAAACACAGTTACACCGTTCTCAACTAAATCCTTACTTTCCGGTTATTTTTAACTTTAAATGCTATTTAATACAATACTAAAATTGACAAAACTCGATATATTAATTGATAAAGATTACTTATTTTTTCAATAATATCCTTTACATAAATAAAATTATTCCTCGAAATGCAAATTACAATAATTGGTATAATTATTTCCCCTTCACGATTATAAATTCGACTAAATGATTAAATTAAAGTGTAAAAAATGTTTAAATAGACAAAATGTAATTCCGAAAATGTAGTTGTTTTGAATTATATTGCTAGGTCACTAAAATACATACCAACGACAGATTGGTTGCATTATTGTAGTAGCTGCATAATTAATTAGAACACTATACACAACCTGGAGTCTAATATAATTTAATTAAAGATCAAAGTTACAACAACTCTACGTAGAATAATATAAACAGTACAACGGTATTTATATAATAGGAGCAGCCTTAAAAGCTGTTTGTTTGATGGATTGATGGATACAACTTTGTATATTTGAAAAAATATTCTGATGCTTCTGATATTGACACAAATTAAACTAAGACAGTGTTACAAAGTTAATTGTGTTTTACTATAATCGTCCTCTAGTATAGAAATTATTTTAATTGTATTAATTGAAGCCACTCCCTTCAAGGTTTTTAAGAAATAAAACTCAATGGTTTTAATTTATGAAGTGAGTTATCACCAAATGAAGAATATCTAGTAATGAGTTTGTTGTGGTCTCTACTCCGTCTTTTTCTAATTGCCAAAAATGAAACATGAATGTGTAATTACATAAATCATTTTTATATATAGTATATATATGTACAACAGAATACAAGAATTGCACATTGAATATCTATTTTTAATATCGTATCGCTAAAACCCAATATGTATTCAGCACAAAAATATTTTACCGACGTAATCCTTTGATGGTGGCAGTTAGTGTATCGCTACAAAGTGAACGTGTACAGTCAGCTTTATTTTCGTTAATTAAACAAGTTATTTGATTCTTAATACTTGAAACTGAAACACATGAATTAAGCTCTAGCGTAATCCCTAAATAAAATTTTATTATAGAAAATAAATAACACGTACATTTCAAATGTCTATTACAAAAAATATTTAAATAAAATTAAACAGTTTGTTTAATAATATAAATTATAGTATTTATGTGTGAAACACAATTAAAGTGTGATACAGTAGACGTACATCTCCAATTCGGCCCGCACTTATACAAAACCTATGATGAAAGTTTCATCGTAACTTCTAAATGCAGGCTTGAAAATAAAATTTGAAGCACTTAGGACTCAATAGACGACGGCCATTGACTCCTTGTTAGTAAGAATTGCCTGTGTATTGTGTGTATGATCTCATAAGAGTGAAGTGAAGTTTAACATGTAACTTATTTATTTTTCAATTATTTAAAAGAATGATGTTATATTTAATTTATAATTGCATAGCACCGGTCTATAAAGTTATAACTCCGTTGTTTGGAAAAGAAAGCAAGTTGGAAATTCCACTTTACTGAAAGAACCTTTTGAAAAATCTTGTTGATATGCTATGATTTTATAAGCTACATTTGACCAAGCTCCAATTTATTTTACAAATCTGCAATTGTTAAGATGAGAATAATGAAGCAGTAACCTTTAGGACAGTTTTGTATAATTAAGCTTAGTATATGAATTAGAAATGTCATTTGAGATAAGTTTACGAAGACATTTTATCGTGTAGATTATACATTGTACTCGATATACTTATATTCACTGTAATGTTTAACTAATTTTATATCGCTTAAAAAAATCTAAACGAATCTAATAAAACGCCAATTTTGGTCATTCTCCATTATTTTTGTGAAGTATAAAATATAAAAAAAACTTTTTTAAGGCGATAAATTAGGTGATTTCAGGAACTGGAATAAATAATTACCTTTATCTCCAAATAACCTTAATATACCAGATGTAAACAAAATTATCAGATGTTTCAGTTAAATTCAGTAAATAAAACAAACATGTAGTTAGTTCAAGAAACTTACATTATATATTTTGAATGACAGCAACTGCATTATTACTTTGAATACTATTTTACATAACATTATAATGTTAGAAGTTGCTTCTGGAGTGTTTGTATGTGACACTGCAATTAAACACTTAACTCTTAAAGGTTGGAAGAGATATTTACAATTTTTATTTCAAGCAATAATTAAAAAACTACTATTAATATTAATAATACATGTGTGAAAATATGCCATAATTTATATAGAAATGTAATTAAATACAACTGTCCTGTTTAAACATATAGTTAAAAATAATATTATAAAGCAGTAATTATGATCAGAAACAAACCAAGTAGTGATAATAAACGGTCATACCAGGCCGTGAGTATGAGCAAATTTGGAAAATAACGGATATGTTGTCAACTCCCAAATGTAATCTGTATCAATGTAATTCTAACACCCTTTAAAATTATACCACTCAACCCATCATATAAACTTAGTAATGGTTTTATCTAGATATTTACTTTAGATATTAACAAAATACCTTTGAAAAACAGGATTCATTATAAATATATTAAAATATATTTAGAACTACCTTTAAACCACTACATTACAAATTTTTTAATTAGTTATAATATTAAAAGGTAAGAATTTAGGATAAAGGTGTCGCTTTTATTGAAGGAAAGATAACAAATGAGATATTAAAAAGACAGAGAAATTAAATAAGATTAACCTTAAAAATTCTTAAAACTTAATTTCCAAGATTCCGTGTCGTGGAAGATATTTTTTTTCCTCAAAAAAAATAGTGTCAATGCGATGTCATACTATTTTTATAATTACTCTCTCACTTGTATGCTTTGTCTAAATACTGTTTATTGCGATATACTCCAAAGAAGCTGTAAATAGTAGTCGACCATGCCAAGCTTGCAAAACAAAGACTGATGTAACAGAAATAATTTGACGTTGATCTAAGAATATAATGTTTATTCGATTTATCTTTTGTAAAAGATTTCATTAAAAGGAAAAAAATAAATTATTTAGGACATGAAAAGCAAAAGACAAGTTATTAAAATAGAAGTTATTTTTTGTGAATGTATCTTAAACAACGTTCCCATTTATTAAATGCTCTAGATTATTATAACTTGGGAATGTGTTTTTCTGGTATGTGAACTGTGGAACTCTCGAATTCTGCAGTGTACAATTAAAGAAATGCAATTTTGGGTGAATTTTCTATATGATAGTTTGTACTTTGAGTGAAACGAATGTGAGTTTATTATTAATTGTAACATATCGACTTTCAATCAAAAATTACAACTGTTCCCCTTTTTATTATGTTCATTACATTATATAATCTAATCCATACATTCTAACCAACAAACTGATACGGCCCTATGACAAAACAGATTAAATTCTGTTTTGTCGTACTCGTTTTGTATCATTCTTCTACCCGTGCTTTAAATTATATGACAAACTTTTTAGAATAAGTTATTATTTTTCTCATAATATTGATTTAAAATAATGACTTAACATTTGCAATTATATGAATAAATTTAATTTTGAAACCTTAATTAATACTACATGTAAATCCACGAACACTGGCACAACTCTACTTGTTATCTCTGGGATATCACCTCGTCCTTCCGGATACGCGACAATACGTATTTAACGGCGCATCTGTCAGGGTCACAAATCAGGTTGACTTTTAGCTGTCAAAGTCAGCCTAGCGAAGCATCATTGTGGACGGTAGTAAAGGCAGCCATTTTGAGTTCACTTTTGTGCGATACGGCGTCCGCGCACCACATTAGTGACGAATCGCTTTGAATCCGAGGCATTCTACGATTTAATATCCTAATTACGTTGAATGGGTATTACGGTAATTGTATATTAATTATATCCCTGTATACATCCTGACTTAAACGTTCCGCGGATTAAGTCAGTAAATATTCTATATAACTGTGATTTTAAAGAAAGACTTATAATTTCTCTGTCCACGCCCTCCTACCCACATATCTTTTACAAAATGAGTACTGATGAAAGCTCTCCTGCCCCTTTATGTTATTTATTTAAAATTAAATTAACTTATCATAGCTAAATACATTTACAAACATATTTCATTGACAAAATATCCAATCCATGTAGTACAAATATTTTCTATTCTAAAATTATCTTCCTCTCAATATTTTTTTTCTAACTCTTAATTTCATATATATCAAATGTAATTTGAAATGAGTAAAACAGTCATCACTTATGAATTTTGTATTAAAATAACCCGATCTAGAACGAGTCTTGAAGGGTATAACTATTCACTACTAACCAATAAACCCGTGTCGTATATTTTGTAAAGACAAGATATCTACAACTCGTCTGTTAAATTTAAATCCTAAAAATGGATTTTTATGCACAAAATAGTGAAACTGAATCTGTGCGAGAAGATCCCTTCAGTTTTAGGCGTATAATTCACAACTTCGCACGTTAACTGGATTAAACCAGATTGTAGTATCAAGAATATTTATTAAAAATATTTTAATAATAAAAAAGAACCACTAAAAAGATATATTATTTTCGGTACGCTGGCAACACGAGAAAAACAACGCACCTCACAGACAGAAACATGTACAAACCCTTCTCAACTAAATCCTTGCGTTTCGTTTTACTTTATTAAGTTAAAATACTATTAATTACAAAAATCTTTAAAAGATGAAAGTCGATTTTTAACGTTGTCAAAAACGTAAAGCGGATATTACGTGGAAAAAAATATTTGGATTTAAAAAATAAAAAAATATGAGAAATGTATTTGTTGTATGTATTTATGTATTTTGAATTATATTGCTTGATCACTGAAACACATACCAACGACAGATAGGTTGTATTATTGTATTGTAGTAGTTTCATTATTAGATAGAACACAATACTCCACCTGGAGTCTTATATAACGTTTATCCTAATTAACGAGTAAAGTTATAACAACCCTACGGAGACCTTTACAGTACAAGGGTATTCATATAATAAGAGCAGCTTTAAAAGTGGTTTGTACGCTAGATTGGATGGATATAACTTTATATATTGAAAAAATTAATCTGATGCTTCTGATCCTAACATAAATTAAACTAAGACTAGACGTTTCTAAGTTAATTATCTCTTCAAGTGCTGCTTCAGTTTTTAAGGTATAAAATAACCGCAATATTTTTAACTAACAAATTGAGCTGTAATAAAGAATATCTAGTGTTGACTTTGTTATTGTACAAACAAGTATTGCACAGAGAACGTTCATCTTCAATTCGACTAGCACTTATACAAAGCCTCTAATGAAGGTTTCATCGTATCTGCGAAGTGCAGGCCTGAAAATAAAATTTTGAAGCACTTCGGACTTAACGAACGACGGCCATTTAGTCCTTGTTAGTAAAAATTGTCTATGTATTGTGTATATGATCGCATAAGCGTTTTTACATGCCGCTGATTGTTCATCCTAAAAATACAAAAGTCGTTCTGTAACTTATTTATATTTTTAATTAAAAAAGGATATTGTATATTATTTAATTTATAATTGCACGTCACCGGTCGATAAAGTTTTAACTCCGTTGTTAGGAAAAGAAAGCAAATGAGTAATTCCATTTGACTGGAATAGAAGAATTCGAAAAACTTCAGAAGCTACCAAGCTCTAAAATCATTTCAGAAATCTGTAATTGTTTAGATGAAAATAATGGGGAAATAATCTAACTATTAAACTTAGTATATGATTTAGAATTGTCGTCTAAGACAACTAGCACAGTATTTATTATTTTATCTTGTAGATTATACTTTTTATACTTACAATCCCTTTAAAATCTGCGTAACTTTATATCGCTTGAAAAATTTTAAACGACAAATAATACACAAATTATAGAAATTAACTATATTTTGTTTTTTAAAATAGAAAATAAAGTTTTTTAAGACAATGAAGTTAAAGTACTGTACTGTACAAGTACTGGAATAAATATTTTCCTTTCTTTAAAAAAAAGCTAAATGTATGAAAATAACAAAAAATTCAATTAAATTCTATAATTAAAACAAATATGTAGTTATCTCAAGAAACCTACATAATATATTTTAAGTGACAACAACTGCATTATTACGTTGAATACTATTGTACATAGTTTACATAAGGTTCGTACTAATTATCAAACAAAACCAAATCTCAAACACAGACAACGACAACCTAACATAATATACGCTTTGAGATATATCTGGTTTGTCAATGTATACATCTATTATTTATCCCGAATAATAATAGCATAAGACTATAATATAACATAGAAACAGGAATGTGGAGAAAAAGAACACGACATGCGTTTGACAAACGAAATAATGTACAGCATTATAACAATTACAATAACATAATATTTCATCCGGTGATAATGTTCATCTCTACAAGTTGCTTCTGAAATATTTTATATGTGACTCTAATAAAACACTTTAGCTCCTAAAAGTTGTTAGAGATACTCGTATTTGCAATTTTTATATTGATTAATGATTAAGAAAGTACTATTAATAATCCATACATAAGTAAGTATATATGTGTAAGAAATATAACAAAATGTATATACTTAAATAAAGCTGTTATAGTTAATGCTATTGTAAAAAATAATATTATAAAGCATAAATTATGACCAGAAACACACAGAGTCGTGACGGTAAATGGTCACACTATTCCCAGAATGTGTGCATATTTGAAAAATAACTGATATGTTGTCATCTCCCGAAAATAAGATTAGTACTACACAGGGAATGGCAGAAATGAATTTGAAACTCAATCAAAATCAAAATCAAAATCAAAAATCTTTATTGAAAATAAGTTTCATACAAAACATTTTTTCATAGTCAAAGCTACCACCAGCTCGGAAAATTATTTCCACAGACCTGAGAAGAGCTGGCGACAGAAACTCAGCGGGATTGTCATGATTTGTTTTTTTTTTTTTCCTTAAATTCTAAATAACATAAATACATGACACAATATTAAATAAATAATCTTGAAGCAGCCTGGCAGCGATCGCTTCATACCCACGGTGCATTATCCTCTAAGTATTCAGATACATTGTAGTATCCTTTTGCACACAAACGTTCCTTAGCTATTCTCTTAAATTTGTTAAATGGTAATACTTGAACGTTTGCTGGGACTTTGTTGTAAAACTGTATACATTGCCCCATGAAAGATTTACTCACTTTTTTAAGTCGAGTAACAGGTAGCGCGAGCCTGTTTTTGTTCCTGGTATTTATAGTGTGTATATCACTATGCTTAATAAAACTGTCAGTATTTTTATGTACATATTTAAGATTTTCAAAAATATACTGACTGGCGACCGTAAGTACATTAATTTGCTTAAACTTATTTCTTAAAGAATCTCTAGGGCCCAGATTGTAAATTGCACGGACAGCTCTTTTTTGTATAACGAAAATGGTATTTATATCAGTAGAACTACCCCACAGTAGGATACCATAAGACATTATGCTATGAAAATAACTATAATACACTAACTTAGCAATAGTCTCGTCAGTTAGGGATCTAATTTTTTTAACAGCGTACGCGGCAGAGCTAAGTTTACTAGCTAATCCAGCTATATGAGGGCCCCATTGTAGCTTAGCATCAACAGTGATTCCTAGAAAAACTGTGGATTCCACCACTTCCATCGCTTCCTCATTTAAAAGTACATTAGTTTGCACCTGTTTAATATTAGTAGTAGAAAATCTAAGAAGTTTAGTCTTCTTACTATTAAGCAACAGGTTGTTAACACTAAACCCATGCACTATTCTAGAGAGAGCCTTGTTTACATCGTCATACATTACCTGATGCCGTTTTACTTTAAATATTAAAGAAGTGTCATCAGCAAACAATACTATGTCATTATGTTTGTCTACAAAAGTAGGCAGGTCATTTATATAAACAAGGAAGAGAAATGGACCTAAAATTGAACCTTGAGGGACCCCCATATCAATCGGAGCCCCAGCCGATCTTTTTCCATTCACCTCTACTCTCTGAATTCTATTAGACAAGTAAGAAATCAAGAGTTTGAGATCAATGTTCTTAATGCCATAGTGGTACAATTTCCTGACCAATGTTTCATGCTGAACACAATCGAAAGCCTTAGATAAATCACAGAATACTCCAAGAGCATCCTGTGACTGATCCCAGGCCTCATATATATGTTTTATAAGAAAGACGCCGGCGTCCGTAGTAGAGCGACCTCTAGTAAAACCGAACTGTTTATGGTGAAGCAATTTATATTTATTAAAATGGTCTATCAGCTGATTAAGCATGATTTTTTCAAATATTGTACTAAACGAAGGCAATACTGATATTGGTCTGTAATTAGACGGATCTGAATTATTGCCTGATTTTAAGAGTGGTATTACTTTGCTGTGTTTCATTAGGTCAGGAAATACTCCACAAGAAATACAGTCATTAAAAATGGTCGCTAAGTAAGGCGCAACGAGGTCCACTATTGAGCCAATCACCTTTACAGATATTCCCCATAAGTCAGGAGTGTTCTTAATATTTAAGGTCCTAAAACATTTAATTATATCATTGGATTCAATTTTCTTAAATTTAAAAGGAATGTTACATTTTTTTACATTTTTTTGTAGTAATGACTCAGCGACTACAGGAGAAGAAATTAAAGAAGAAGTGGTAGAAGCTGGAATTTTTTTTAAATAATTTTCAAAAGCAGAGGCAACTTCCTTATCTGATTTTATTACTTGATTATCCATTTGAAGAGAAAATTTGGAATTGCGAGCTTTGCTTTTACCAGCTTCGCACTTTATAATATTCCAGGTCATTTTAATTTTATTTAAAGAATTACTAATTAAGTTTCTAATATGTAATGACCTGGCTTGTGAACAAACTTTATTAAATAATTTAGAATAATTTCTAATATGTTGAGCAAACGAGTCACTGCGATTGAGCTCCCTCTCATTGTAGAGTTCAAACAGTTTTTGTCTACTCTTATGAATTCCTGGGGTTGCCCACTCATTAAAAGAAAGGTGATTTCTCAAAGTGCAAGTTTTAGAGGAGAATGTTGATTTGAATTCATTATTAATAATTTTGAAAAATTTATCAAACAATTGTGAAGGATTTTTATTATATTCCAGATATGAACATTTGGCCAAAATATTATTTTTAAACTTATCCATGCGCCTTACAGTTATAGGAACAAACACAATTTTTTGTTTTTCTGTGCTGAATTTGTAATTAAAAGATATTAATTGCCCACAGTGATCAGAATTTAACCTATCAATTATTTTCTTATTCTTCGGTATAAAGTCTGTGAAAATATTATCAATACAAGTGGAAGTAGACTCAGTTATTCTAGTGGGCTCTAAGAATAGGTTAATAAGGTTATATGATTTTAACAATGATCTGAATCTAATAGTGGTAGCGGAGTTATCTAATAAGTTTATGTTAAAATCACCACATACAATAATATTTTTATTAGACGCAGACAGTTTTAATAAAACATTTCCAAAAACAGGTTCAAAAGAATCATATAACGAACTTGGGGGTCTGTAACCACTAACAACAATGAAACGTTCAAGCTCTGCACAGGCTATTTCAATAGTCCGCTCTACAGAGAGGCTCACAATATCTTTACGTTCCTTAAATTTTAAATAATTGTTTACAAGAACTAAAGAGCCACCGCGTATAGTCATGAAATGTTGTTTAACTTTCAGGATCACCACCTGGTGATCCTGAAAGTTAAACAACATTTCATGGCTTTTAAGCCAATGCTCTGTAACACACATTATATTAATTTCATTATTTTTCAAAAATAGCTCAATTTCAATTTCCTTATTCATAATTCCTTGAATATTCTCACGCACCAGGTGTATTAGATTACTAACATTATTAAGGGCAATGCACTGATTACATGATTTAATGTTTTTCTGTAAAAGATTTTTTTTATTGCCAGAGAGTATCTCCTTTGTCTTATTTTCTAATTTAAATTATTTGATTTCAAATTCAATGTCAAATTATTAAATGTCAAATTATTAGATGTCATATTATTATTCTGCTCAATAAAAGCAGTAGTCGTATTAGCCAAATATTTGGCTGAATTAAAATGTAAATATAATATATATAATATATTATATTTACATTTAAATATATAAATACAATATACAATGTTTTTGACTCACCGTACAAAACGTAGCTATACATAATAATGACGTCACGCTAATGTCCCGTCTGTTAATTGTACAACCACAATGAAATTCTATTACCATTCAAAACTATACCATGCAACCTATCATATAAATTTAGTCATGGTCATTTTGTCCAGAAATATTTTTACTTTACATATTAACTAAATACCTTTGAAAAATAAAATAAAAAGGTTTATAATAAATATATTAAAATATGTTTAGAACCCAGTACATTATACATTTATATTTTATACATATTTTTAGAAACTTCCATGTATACTCATTAATTTATTAATATCCCAGCAGTGTTGTTCAAAGTTAAAAATATGCAAAATTTCTTCCCTCTTCTGAATAACCTGCAAACAATTTATTTTGTTGTTTACGTTTCGTTCTTTACTGGTGCCAATGTCAACGTGCCATTTTTATCGTATGGGTGCCCCGAACTAGCAAAATATCAGTGACTATTTCCCAACAAAGTGTCCATAGCTGGTGCTATTAAAAGCTTAAAGGATTTTAATTTTATCTCTATGTTTGCAAGTTCTATTGAAACTGTCAACACATTCGATATTGTGATTATATAAATGCTAAAAATAAACATACCTACATAAATAAAGAAAACATGCAATATTTGTTTAAAAAACATTTTTAGTTAGTATGTAAATAATAAATTTAATTTGAAAGCTTGAAATCTAGCAAACAACTTACCAAGTCTGTTGTGCCAAAAAGCACAAACGTGTTAAAGTGAAGTTTATATTTCCAGCAGCGGTTCATTATGATCCTTCATTGAGAAGAAAGGTAAGGTTAAATTAGTTAAATAATATGGATGCAGTAATTGATGGAGTAATATGCATCTTCAAGTTTATGCCGGTATTAATACACACTTCTGACATCTAAATGTATCTAAATGATAATGTAAATTATAGACCACTGTTAGTAACTTAAAAATCCTCCACAGCTTTTTTTATTATTTAATATATATATTTTTTTATCCGATAATCACATAAATGCATTTTTACGACTTGTAGGCAATAGTTTAAACAATTTTGTACAAAACATATCTTCAACAGAGCTATTGGTTTACGTGATGCATATCTTGCTTCGTTATCAATTCACATAATTGTTAATAGCTGCAATATGTCGATGACGGCAAATGTCCTTTAAAGTAGCATGTATCAGATTCTCTACCACTAAATATCCTCGCCATTCTGAAATTACAATATAGAGAAAGAACATTAGGATAAATTGACATGACACGTATTTGCTGGTAGTGTATCTTAATTTGTTAAAAACGATTCTATATGAATTTGTGAAAAAAAAACCAAATGCTAAAACACCACTGATTTTAATATAAAAGTTTATTTTTAAGGCAATTATTATTATATAATAATAAAGAAATACAAAATATAAAAATCTTTGATAGAACCGGAATTCGAACCTCTAAAAAATCGTCCTATTGAGATGTTATTGGAATTTTTGTGTCGTTAACGTTCTTGCAGTATTTATTTTAAGTTTAAATATGATTAACGTGGTAAGCAATTAAAAACAGAATATTTATATATTTGATACAAAAAATTATAATACTATTAAAATATTACCTTAACCACATACCGGGTTTGAATATCGCTCACTCTTGTGATTTCTAATCAGACGTGAGGCAGATGCTTGAAAATATTACTTGATGACTAAATTGATTAACTGGTTTTAATACCTGCTTAATTTTTACTAAGTTTAACTGTCTTCATGTATGGTTGTAGCTTTATATTTATAGTCTTTAAAAAGTGCCTCAACATTTTGTACGAGTAGAATGTGCTCGCAATCGAGAAACATCAAGAGTGAATTTAGAACTATCTGTTCAGTAGATAAAGTGAATAAATTAAAAACAAGATGAAGTTTAATTCATTTCTATATAATGTTTTATATTTTAAGAGTATTACTTAAATGCAATAAAGTGTCACTCCTCCTGCTTATTTAAATTGAAAAGAACTTTCGTTAAATGTGAAATTTGTAACAAACATACTGATGACAGACTGAGACTAAAGTAATCAAAGAAATATCTTTAGCTAAAATAACGAATATTGTATAAAATAATATAATCACCTACATGATTTGCATATGGATTTAATTCATATTACAGTTAAATTTGTTTATTACTTCTGAACTAACTACTAAAGCATCCGATAATAGAAAGTTTTTCATAGCAGTTTTTGACAACAATACAAGACACTTTTACGTTTTATTCCGATTTAAGTACTGTAATAAATGTAATAGAACAAATTTATAACATTCTTTTTGTTTATCAAGAAAGAAGAGTCCTCGAGAGTCATTAAAAATTAACTCAAAGGATTAAAAATTATGACTTTTAAAATTAAAATTATACAATCAATATATGAAAATTTTGTTTATGTATACAAAATTGTTACAAAATTCAATAAAATTTGTGATGTAGCTAATATTAATACTAGAATTAAAAATAAACTTGCTATGCACATTACAAGGCTCCATAAAATATGTAATCCTTTTAAGGTTAATTGTATACGTTTTTACTATAAACTCTTTAGAAAAGCCTTAAATTTGTCTCTAAATAAATTTAAAATATTTATTAAAAGGAATTTGTTAAAAAAAAGTTACTATAGTGTAAAGGATTACATTAACGACGGAATGGTCTGGGGATAAATTGTATTTTAGCGATTAATTAGTACCTACGTCTTTTTTTTCTGACGCTGTTTGTTACTCTCGTTAAATCTACTGGCTACTTCACATCGCTCTCTTAAAGTCATTACTTGCGTTAGCGGTGGGGGTCGGGTTGCCCCCTTCTCTCAATTATGGCGAAAGGGGTGATGGCTAATCATTGCGGTATGCTCGCGGTGACTGGTGGTATTCCTAGCCACGGAATTTCTTTTCTTATTATTAACTAACATTAAGCCCTCTTATCGAATTGATTGCGATAGTTCTAGTTGTTCGTAATTTGTTAACTAAATACATTGACGTTTGTGAAACACTGATTAAAATAAAAAAAAAACCCGTGTTGAGTTTGTTGCGTGGTTCTCCTCAAACCAGGGCGCATTTGGAACCATCGCAGCGTTATTTTAAGTTGTAGAATGTCTTCACAGAAGGGCTTATTTCAATACGTACCATATTAAAATAGGCCCTCCTATGACTTTCATTTGATGTACACAAATGATAGCTGGTATGGGTTCAAAGTGGAAAATGTATAAATAAATAAAATATATAAAAACACAATGCTTTCATAAATTCAATTACAAAGAACGATTGTATAATTACAAAGTAGTTTGTGAAGTCTAAATTGTTTTAATAGTTCTATCCAGTTTCCGATATCCTATTGTAAAGTACAATGATTGTTAGTTCGGACAAAACTATTTTGCATACTGTTTGTATTTTTCTTTTACAATTGCTGTAACGTTTATGTTTTATAAATATAAACATTACAGTACACCCAAACTCAGGACGACTGTTCGTATATCATGCAAACAATTGTCCAGAGTTGGCATCGAACCCATGACCTTTGGCTCTGCCGTTAGGATCATTAAACACTACACCACTACCCTAACATTCTGTTTTGGTTAAGAAATTAAGACATTCGGAGTAATTCTTAAACCTTCTTTTATGTTTCTAAGTATATTTTGTCTAGCTGAACGAATTTTTTTTACATTAGCTAACAATTTCTCTCGTGCGGTTTTTTTTGTTAGGCTACATAATTGCTAAAGTATTAAGTAAAGTGAATACTTTTATCTATCGCAAAATAATAATGCGCATTTTATAAAATTTACAAAAGTTTTTTATTTTTTTATTTAATTAAAACAAATACTAAATTTTAAGTGCAGGTTGGCTTCTAGGTGGTGCATTCAAGTGCCTGTCTACGTAAACGATCTGGTGCTGTTTTTCGGGTGTGGTCAATCCAAAGTTAATTGCGACGTTTTTTTGGGGAAGTAAATGTGTGATCGATGAAAACCTGGAAACGATGCGTGAATTTTTTGGTAACCTTTTCTTCAATAATATGCTTACAATATTTTCAACTTTACTCTCCGGCTGAGCTTATACAACTGCCATATTTTCGTTTTGCTATGTTTAATAGGAAAGATGTACGTAACAGGTTAATTTATAAAATAACTGAGTAACAACAAAATTTATAGTAACAAGTAACAATGGTTTACATATTGACAATTGCACTTTGAAAATATCTGTTATGCCTAAACAAACGTGTTTAATAAAATACGAAGTTAAATAAATATTAAAAATGGCATACAATTCATTTTTAAACATTTTAACGACTCTTTACATCTTTAAAGATAGGTTTTAAGGAATTAGTTTAAAAAAGTCAAAGCTTTTGTAAGAAGAATGAAGAAACAGTAAGATGAGAGAAACAGTTCAAAATGTTCATAAAAACGTACAGTGGAGTTGAAAAATATGTAAAGAAAATGGTACCATAAATAAAATCGCCTACATTTTTCACAAGCGACATACCTCAGTAAATGTATTTGGGACCCTTATTGAATAAATATATATTATTTTAATATGAAGCTCTTTAATTATAAATAAGGTGAAGTTAAAGTTTGAATAGTAATATACTAATTATTCTTTTACTTTCATACTCCATGTAGTCAGTACCTTAGCTTACCTTATTTCAAGAAATTAATAGATTGGCTTTTTATATACATAAATTTTGTTACATCTTAGATATAAAGTGTTCATTTTGGTAATGTATCATGTTGTAAATATTTGAAGAGATTAATTATTACAACTTAAAAATAGGATTTTAAATTCATCTGAAGCGACATGTATTAGATTAAGTTTTAAAATAGTTGATTTTTGAGGCTATTTGGGTCAGTTTATTTGCGAACTAGCTTGATCAATGTAATAAAGTTTGTCTTAAAGTAGATAAATAAGCATCTTCTTTAATAAGCGAGAGTGTTTCGGGTGTGCAAGACGTTTATCTTATATTTATTATTATAGGTTAAACAACTACTACTATACTTTTGTAACTTCTTTTACATGTTTTGCAAATCTTCATAGGTGTTGATACTCTAACCATCAAGTAGACCTGATGCTTATTCGCTTCTATAAATGATAAAGAAAAATAAAACTTAATGTATACTAAAACGGTTGCAAATATTTTAATCCAAAATTTATACTGAATTATTAGTTTGGTTATTTTCCTTAATAGATAAAAAAAACATGTAAATGAAGGGAAGAGGTAATAAAACCTCTTCCTTTCCTATTTTTCCAGCAACCATAATGCGATTATGACAGCAATAAAATGTAGCAAAATTTAAGTATTCATTTTAATAACTTGTTTTACGAGTCAATACTTATTTATTATGGCAGATTTGCAGGATTCAAATTTGCGGTATTATATGGTCCAAGTCGGTTAAGTTTATAATGTTTGTTAAATTTCTATATTTACGAGTTATAGTTATAGTCTATATATGGTATTATCAGTCTACTACTAGTAACAAAAGCTATCATACTTCATTCAAGTTATATTATAATACTATGAAGAGTATTTGTTATTATAACCCTTAAATTTGACATTGGACGTGATAAAAATACAAATATTGTTAAAAAGTAAATTTCTTTTCAATAAATAAAAATTAAATTATTTTGAATAAAAATTAAATCATAAGATTTTATAAAAAAAAATATCTTCTGATCAATCGCTGTATATTATAAAGAATACATAGACCTGGAATCTTAAACACGTTTCCCGTGTTCGTTAGAAATGCATTATGGATGCGTGACAATCTTCCACCATGCCGTTTTCAAGGACTTCTTTTCCACGTACCATTCGAACAAAAAACTAACTTCCTTCGGCGCTATTTCCAGATCGATACGACATGGGTACCTTCAAAAAAGGCGTAGACTCCTACCTCTAGAGCAAGCAACGCTCTTGTGAATCCTCGGATGTTGCAAGAGTTCATGAACGACGGTGATCACGTATCATCGGTGATCCGCAAGCTCTTTTACCCTTCTATAACATAAAATAAAACAGCACTTGGTTTGACGGTTAAAAATAAAAGTGTAAGACTAAGAGGTTAATAATAATAACGAGAATAATTGATTCAAAGCTGCAATTACTTTCTTAACGTTAACCGCACCTGTCCAGACTTATACAATACTATTATATATTTACGGTGATAAACAAATATAAATAACAATGAAGAAATAAATACGAGAAAACATTATATAAGGTACTGTGTATTTTTTTTTCCATATTTGTAATCCATTAAACTTAACATAAATATTTACATAATAATAATGTAGCTTTTAACAGTAGAAGAAGAACCAGCTAATTAATATTGTATATATTAATTAAAAACTTTTTCCATATAACGATGCTGAACACAATACAGTCATGAAATCAAATTTCATAAATTGTGCATTTTTGTTTTATATATTTATACTCATATTTTACTACTTATTGTTCGTGTTATTTCAGTTCTCCTAGGAGTATATATATATATTGTAAGACATAAAGGAAATATATTGTAACAATCACATTCAATAAAAGACGCCATTGTGAAGTTACTTTTGTTATCTACTTGTCAACCTGTTTTTAGCAACAGCGAACGGAATTAACATGAAATTATATATAACGTATATTTTGGTATAATTAGAAACGTTGAATCACTATACCCCACCTGCACTCTTATACAACGTTCATCCTAATTAACGAGCAAAGTTACCTTATCTAAAACTGTATACACTGTACGATATTGTTACACAATAAAAGCCTTAATATTGGATATTATTTATAGTGGTTATTTAAACAGTGTTATAGTGTTATAGTAAACAGTGGTTATACAACTTCAAAAATCTTAAAATATATATGCTTCTTATATTAATATAAATTAGTTCTACAATAATCGTTCTCTAGCATAAAAATTATTTCAGTTATGAAAAATCTTGGAGCGAATTGTATTTATTAAGGCAACTCGCTTCAAGGTATTTAAAAAAATAAAACTACCTCAATTTCAACTAACGAAGTGAGCCGGTGATAAAAAATATATAGTCAAGTTTGTTGACCACAACTACTACTCAGTCTTTATCTCATTCCAAAAATGAAACGGTTTGTCAATTGATATAAATTATTATTATATATAGTATTCATGTGTATAATAAAATACATGTTTTATACAGTAAGCGTCATTCTCCAATTCAGGCCGTACTTACTCAAAGCTTCTGATGAAAGTTTCAACGTATCTGCGAATTGCAGCCGTGAAAATAAAATCTGAAGCGCTCTGGACACAACAAACGACGAATATTGTTAGGAAGAATTGCCTTCGTATTGTGTGTATGAACGGATAAGAGTTTCTAAATGCCCTGATATTTTATCCTAAAAAATACCAATCACGACTTATAAATTATGTTTAGTTTTATAATTACATAAAGGTGTTATACAATATTTTAATTCTGATTACACAGGACCGGTTGATACAATTTTAATGCTGTCCATTTAATAAGAAATAGAATTGGTAATTCCACTTGAATGGAGCACGTTCTAAAATTTTTTTATATTCTATGATTTCGGGTCCGAATGGGAGGCACTGCTACTCTGTAGTAGCAGTGCAGTGCTGTCACTGCTCCACTCGGATCCTAGTGACGAGTAGGAAATGAACACTACTATTATTAATAAAACACTTTAGTCGCACCATTTATAATTGAATATGTAGGAAAAATAAAATAATTTATAAACGGATATAATTAATTAAGATATAATTAAGTATAGCTGTCCTGTTTAAACATATACTTGATTACTATGTTAAGTACATACAACTGTATAGGTGTATACTAATTGTCAAATAATAGATAATTCTCCGTTAAAAAAAATTATTTACTTACCCCTATTTGTCAAAACTGTTGTAAAAATAACCTCTTAAAGGTCGTAACTATTATACATTTTCGCTTTTATCAAAGAAAAGCTGTAAAATATACTGAATATCCCCATTGTTGACTTCCATTACTAAGACCCTGTAATTCACAACTGCACACAAAAATGCAAAACATTCCGTAGTATGAAATATCACCTTGACAACGAGCATAAACTATTTTATTATCGATACTTTACGAGCTACCGATCACTAAAAGAATCGTGAAAGTAATAGTTTTATTTTTCCCCAACCCATTATTACTTACGTCACTCCACATATTAACAAAATAAGATTGAAAAACAAAATAAGAAACATATTATAAATAAAAAAAAATATTTGTATAATATAATTATACATTTGTAAGTTAGTCATAATATTAAATAAGAACAAAATTCAAGATAAATGTCTCACCTTATTTAAAGTAAGATAGCAAGCTAAATGAGATTGACCTTTGAAATAAAAATTTCAACTTGATTTTCAAGACTCCATGTCGTAAAAGAAAATTATTAATTCATAGAAAAATTGTGTCAAGGCGACGTCTCCCTATCTTTATCATGACTCTCTCGCTTGGATGCTTCAACTCAATACTGTTTATTGCGTTTATAGTCTCCAACGAAGCGGTAGGTATTAGTCGATCATTAGCCCAGCTGCTTAGAAAATATTTTATCTCTGATCTTAGAAGAAAATGTGTATTCGATTCATCTTTTGTTTAAGACAAGTAATTCAAATTATTTAAGATATGTAAATAAAAATAAAAGTTATTGAAATAGGCATTTACTTTATGAGTTTACCTAAAAAGTTAATTTCCCTTTAATACCTTTTTAAAATGCACTAGATATATTATAAATTGAGCGCGAAACTGAATTATGAAACTCTCCAACTCTGTAGTTAAAATTAAAATTAAAATTGGGTTAAAGTTTTTATATGAGAGTTTGTAATTTGAATGTAATAAATGTGAGTCTATTATTAATTGTAGTATATTGCGTTAAATGTAATTTAGGTAAAAATTAATTGAATTAAATTTTTTCGATGTGACGGAGTTGGACAGCGGATTACTACAATAATTCATTGCTGCGTAGAAAATGAATACCTCGTAATTTGATCGAGTTAACTATATTTTTAAACAATTTGCGTTATTGTGTAATATCTAATATTGATGCTACCTGAGTAGCTGTTTATGTTTCTGTAGCTATTTTATACTACTTAGGTTTCTTTTTTTTTTTTATAGTATGGATCAAAAGATAAGTCAAAACCAATGTTGTTGTCATTCAATAAAAATAAAAAGATGAATGACAGAACTGAAAGCTGTCCCACCGCCTCGTACACCGCCGCCTGTCGCACCTTTACAATAGATGTTACGTCTTTCATCCCGACCTACTTATCAATGATTAGTCCTTATAGTCTTGCTCAAAGTCAACTATGTGCAATATTTCTTTCCCCTTCTGCATAACAAGCAAACTGCGAAATGGGCATCAGTTATTTATTTCCTTGTTTACGTTTCGTTTTCTACTGGTGTCAATGACAATGTATAATTTTTCTTGCATGGATGTCTGTCTAAACTAGCAAAATATCAGTGACTATTTCACAACAAAGTCTCCATAGCTAGTGATGTCAAAAGCTTAAAGGATTTTTATTTTATCTCTATGCCTGCAGTTCCATTAAAACTATCAACACGTTCGAGATTACGATTATCTAAATGTCTGTCAAAAAGCATAAACGTATTACAGTGTGTACAAGTTTATGCACTTGTTATTACGATTCTTTATTGCGAAGAAAAGTCTGGTGCAATAATATAACTAAATAATTAGAGTCTTGAAGTTTCCACCGCTATAGAAATCTTTTTAAAGTCAAGATACTCGTATGTCTAGATGATTAACATACTCTATAGACTACATGCAAATAAAGTCTGCAGGAAGGGTCATGGTCAACCAATGGCCATTAGCATGAATTTGTTCTGAATTACATACTATAATTGTAGATGGATCAATAAGTAGTATTTTTAAAATCCTCAAAAGAAGGCTTATTTTATTAAATTTAGTTTTTAATACATATATACACATAGAAACATTTCTAGATATTGGTTCATAAATCTTTGTACATAACATTCAACAGATCTATTGGTGTACATGTCGTATATCTTGCTTCGTCGTCAATTCACACAATCATCAATAGCTGCAATATGTCGATAATGGTGAATGTCCCTAAAGATACCATGTATTACATTCTCTACTACAAAATATCTTAACCATTCCGGATTCCCGATACGGAGACCTAACATTTGAATAAAATTGACACGACACATATTTGCAGTAGTGTACCTTAATTTTTTATCAAATTATAAATTTCACGTGTGCTTAAACGCCATGTCAAAATGGCTATAAACTATAATAATATTAATATAACAGCTTACTCATGTTAACCCAATAAAACTATTATAGCAAGACAATCTATAATAAGACCGTTGGGTCTTAATACAGGTTGTAATGTAGATTGGAACAGAATAAAACATTTCATTTCATAGGCCATATAGTTAACTACATGGTGCGCTAATACGTCCTGAGCTTACTTTCTTGAAATTATATTTTCACATCAATTTGTTACTAAAGAGTGTAGCATAATGTTACTCTCTCTCTTTGATCACGATTTATAAACTTTTAATGTTAATATTAATTATGATTATTATTTATAATAAAATTACAAGTACTTGATGTGAACGAAAATTTTTATTATAAAAAAATTATAGAATCTTCGACAGTGCCGGGGCTTGAAACGAAACATTCAATATACGATTAAGTGATAGATTAAAGTAATATGAAATTTATTAATTTAACACCATTTTAACACCAGAAAGCTGACAGACTTTGAAACTAAAGTTACAAAATAAATGTCCTCATTTACTTATATAATATGATTTAATTCTAATTACAGATAAATTTATTGATTACTACGAAAACTCATCAGATATGTTTTTCATAGCAACAGTTTCTCCGACAACAATATAAGAATAGGTTTTTAGGTTTTACCGCTACTGAAATATTTTAATAAGTCTAATGGAATTAATATATAAAATGTGCAGCAAAATTTTTACTTAAATATTATCTTTTAGTTTATGTAGTGAATTTTCATTTCATTTAAAATACAGCCGTGCAACATCCAGACACCCAACACTAAACAAGCCAAACGTGAAATTCGGCACTTCGATTTACGATTTCTCTTCCCAAATATTAGGTTGTAAGTATCTTCAGATGTAGGATCTACGAGTTACCAAAGCAGCTCTGTAAAATAACACTGACTATATCAAATTTGAATATTTTTTTAATACTTTATATACGTATATAACAAAGAATTTTAAAAATATAGTTTTATATAAATAGACGTTGGAATAAAAAGTAGTTTGTAAACCGTATACTATATCATCTGGATCCTTGAAGTGAAAAATAAAGTAATATAAAATTACATTTCTTTGTACCTTAATTGTAATTACGGTTCAATCAAAATTTACATAAATTCAATTACAAATAACGATTGTACAGTAAATGTGGTTCTTAAGGATAAGAACCTACCTTGTTACTTATATTTTAGTGATTTTTATTATTTCTGAAAGAGGAAACCTTCAGCCATAAAAGATTGAGATTAAAAAAAACTTTATAATACTACAGTCAATTATTTTAAATAAATAATACATTATTATTTAACCTTTGCTTTTAAGCTTAGTTTTAAATTTTGTAGTTTTAGGTAATTTTTTTTAAGTTTTAGCTTTTTCAGATGGGGTAAGTGAGGGCCTGGAAGCTGCAAATAAAAAACAAGTTATAATATATCTAATGCATTTATACTGGTTTACATTGCAGAAGAGCCTAGAACTTCTTTTGGTAATTACGTTAATTATATGAGATATATTTATTATCTAACGAGTTATGTAATTTACCAACTTGGGTTTATCTGAGGACTTTTATGTTGTCTGTTTTGAAAATTGAAGTATCAGATATAGAATTCAGAAAATATGTATTATGACTAAACAAATATATTTTATAAGATACGAAGTTAAATAACTACCATTACGTTACTAGGGCAAATATTTTATAAACATTTTATTGACTCTTATTCCAGCCATATATAAATATACGCATAAAATAATAATATAAAAAAGGTTAAATCTGTTGTGAGAAAAATAAAGAAAGAATGAGATAACAACACATCCAACTGACAAAAATGTTAATATAACAACCAGTGGAGTTGAAAAAATATGTAACAAGAATAATATCTAAAATAAAATCGCGTACATATTTCACACGTAACATCACCTCAGTGAATATATTTTGGACCCTTATTGAATAAATATACATATTTTTTGTTTGATTCTCTTCAAGATATTTCGTCGCTGCGGCCTCTGTTTAATTGTACTTTGGGATTGTAGCAATAAGACGAGGCTAAAGAATGAAGATTAATATAAAGATTATTTTTTTATTTTCATACTCCAAGTAGCAAAAACCTGATACTCGTTTATTGATATTTAAGTCATTTAAATCAAATCAAGTAAAAAATAAAGGTGATATGCAAATCTGTTTTAATATTGTGTATGTAGGTGTATACACAAGTGATCACTGGTATGGATTGAAAGTGGGAAATATATAAATAAATAAATAAATAAAAGTAATACATTATTATCGAGTACGGTCATTACAATTCAAGTGGAAAAGGCAACATCAGCCTATTCCTCTGTGGTTACAATTAAAAATCTGCTTTTTTTTACTGTTTCCTTCACGTTATAATCGTTGACCGACCCGGTTCTGATGATGTTACAAATTTAATATGGCTAACGTGTATCCAAAAATTGTACACACCAGGAATGTAATACAATTAGTGACTCAACTAAGTTTCGCATTTATTTCTTTGAGATAGAAATGTTGTCAAAACAGTTTAAAGCTTAAATTAGATAAAAAACATCCAACATATTTTTACAGAAATTTAAATGGAAGTACATGAATTATTTTCATATTTGAAAAACAATCTCGTGTAGTAGTAAAAAGTCATATGTACATTATATACTGTTTCATTAATTATTACTTTTTAAAAACTTAATTTAAGCAAGTTTTTAAGGAATTATTACATTCAATACCAATACATGATAAAAATATTATAATCTCACCCTAGACGTCGTTAACATTTGTTAAATATAGTTTCAATCCACTACCGGCAACTAAAACTATTGTACGTCAGTGAAATTACATAATAAATTCAATAATATTTAATATTTTAATAAAATTGTCTAAAAATGTATTGTAACCATAAATTGTGACTATATATTATATAGGATAAATTTCGACTTAGACCTGAAAATAAATCCATTGCACGTGAACAAAACGCAATTATGGTTATCGAAGGAGTAGTAGAGAAGATACATAAACATTAAACAAATTTGCCTAAAAAATAATTTTTTTAAAGAATAATTTTTGTCAAAACATTTTATAAGATTTTTACATAACTCACTGCTGTCGACACAATAGACTCGGTGAAATAGACTCTTCATATGAGGGGACACTTCTATTTAACCCCACATATATGGAAAAATTATACTTTTTATGCTGCATAAAAAGTATAATTTTTCCATATGGTCCAGATTACATATTTCAGAGGAATAGTTATTGTCCCGTTTTTTTTCTTATTCTACATTCCCCTAAACCTACTTCCAGTAGTTATATCTTTTTTTTTTAAATATGATTTAACTTGCTTGCTGTTTGTTTATTTCTTGTGTTTTGTTTTTTATCGAAATTTCAACTTAATAGGTATATCAGCTTTATTAAAAAAATCAAGAGTATTTTTTTATTTTAATATTATTAAGGAAATCATTGTTAACCCTATTTTGTCTATTGTGGGAATGACTTGCTAAACAACTTAAATATCATATTTGTCTTGAAGTATATTTATAAACTCGTTTCTACCTCTCGCAGATGATAGGTATTATAAACAAGAAATTTCTTCCATTTATTTTCTAGCTTTTGGTGTACACTTGTCACATGGTTTTTTAAAAAAAAAACAGTCTTATTAGCAACAGACTTGACAAAAATTTACAAAAATATTACACTAGTGTTCTTTAAACCAACTAAATGGACAAATATATATTTATTACATTGTATTATTTCAATACAATTTAAAGTGTATATTATTGAAAAAATCTTCCTTTAAACCAAATTTCCCGATCGAAATATAAGTCTTATTGTATTAAGAATATAAATATTACATCTATGTAATAAATTATTTAATTTCATTGATTAATTATTTTGGTATTTAAAAATTATTATGTAGTCATCATAACGCAATCATAACAGCAATAAAGAGGTGTAGCAATATTTTTCAGAAACCAACTCAATAACTTGTTTTACGATTTAACCCATTACGTTATGGGCCATTTGAAGCTATTTTAAAAGTACATTGTTATCTAAAACTTACTCCATTTTATATTTATTTATTGTTGTTTTTTTAATATGGTTTAAAATATATATTTTTTGTATAAAAGTATTCATATATTACAACGTTATCGTAAACAATATTTTACGAAACCAAATGACATTGAAAAAGATCATTATTATTTGTTGATACAGCTAAATCTTTAGTTTCACGGGTAAAGCTGGGAGACGAAAATTATTCTCTTTATTTCCGTTATATATGTTGCTTCTTATTAATTAGTAAAACAGACTATGGTAGACTAATACTTATTATTAAGAATTGTTTATTTTTGTTAATTTTTGTTAACAAATCGTATTTCACGCTTATAATTCAATCAAACTACATCTGATTGTTTGTGTGTAAATTATAAAAAGTATCTTTAAATGATTTGAGCCATTGACATTCTAGAAAGTAAAGTTTGATTTTATTTTAGAATTGTTAGACGTTTGAATGTGATACAAGAAATTAACCTACGTTGACAATATTTTATTAGTATTATTATTAATTGACCGAAGGACGAATGCTAAGCGTAGCGAAGCGTTTGTCCGAAGGACTACGTTTCCACTAGATAGGCCCATTCTGCTATTTTTCCTTATCTATTCCGTATGTTTGTTCCGGCGTAGAAGACGTATTTTTCATCCTATCGTCACTAAAATCAACAGGCGTATTCTTTGAATTATTTGAAATTTTATGTCGAGCCGTTTTTTTGATTGGGCGAAAAAATCCAAAATGGCGGCGTTTTTTAGTTTTGTTTTTGGCGTAGCAGGAGCAATTTTCATCCGATCGCCACAAAAATTGGTGATCATGTTCTTTGAGTTATTTAATTTTTTTTTGTCTGGCCATTTTTCTTACTGAGAGGAAAAACCCAAAATGGCGGTGATTTAAGATTTTGTTTTGGCGTAGCAAACGTATTTTTTATGCAATCCTCACTTAAATTGGTAGGTGTGTTGTTTGAATTATTTAAATTTTATGTCGATCCGTTTTTTTGCTTGGGCGAAAAATTTCAAAATGGCTGGTTTCTGATCCGTACCACAAAAATGGACTTTGCGGCAGCTAGCAAGCTGAAATTTCGTCTAAGTATTCTTTGCCGAAATCTAAGGTGTTTTTTTGTTTCATCCCCTATCCATCCCCATTTCCGAACATTGTCTCATCCCCTAACGTACTGAGGTCTACTGTTCATAAAACGACTAGAGTATATATATTAAAAATAGTTATCAAGTAATTAAGAATGACAAAGTTCAGTTGATAAAAAATATATATCGCTAAATAAAAAATCGAAATATGTATACATTTATGATATTTTTTATGATAAATTATATTAATCTTTAAAAAATAAATTAACAGTTTTAGGCATTAAAAATAGGGATCATAAGTATAATTTCTATCTAGGTTTAATTATTTTTTCTTAACCAAGAATATGGTCTCGGGTTTTTCTAACCAACAATACAGTCTGAAAGGTATTGTATGGTTTCTGGAACATTAACTTTCTGAGTGGCCCATTAAGCTAACAATTCTCATAAAACCTAACGTTCTCTACGTAACATATACAAATATATTTATAAGCTGACCAGAAATTATTACAATCAAAACAGTAATAGAAGATAAGATTCTGCTTTTTAAGATGCAACTAAGTTATAGTATAATGTAAATAGTATTACATTAGACTTATCTTAGAAGCTGTGCGTTGCCAGTTTCCGTAGTTCACCCAGTTCAGTTCAATAACAATGCGATACGAACTCTGCAGTCTGCACAAACCGCAATTTTGGTTGAGTGAATTCCTTCGTCCGTATGGAATAACTTTGATTTGTTTATACTTGACGCAATAAAGAGAACCATTTCACTTCACGTAATAAATTAAGATATTTAAAATAAATAGCGTTAGTTTTTATATGCACTATTCTATTAAATTCTATTAAATTCTATTAAAATAATGAGGAAATAGATGATCACCATCATCTGGTTTGATGTCAATTATTTGTCGTCGGCGCAATCTCAATGAGAAATTCTTTGAGCACATTAATTAGTTAGGACATAAATATTAATATCTAAGTTGGTGTAAGTTCTTAAAGTCTTTTATATAAAGTTCTTTATATTCATTACTTATTAAATATTATAATATATTTTTAATTATAAAAACTGTTAATGTCACCCTTTTTAATAATTATATAATCAGTAATTATTCTCTAAGTTCGTTAATTAGCTAGTCTACTAAGCTTTTATTTTCAAAGAGAATATATTTTTCAACTTTTAAAAAGGAAATAAACGTATAAAGTACATTTTTTTGCGAAAAAACAGAGTGAATAAAATATAACTACAGTTTTTGCTGCTCTAATTCTCTTTCTATTAACAATAGCCTGAAAAAACTGGTATTGATTTACAGCATTATTCACCGAGGTATAAAATAGTCAGAATAAACCGTTAAAATTATAAAGTGAATATGTATATATGTTTGCTTCTATTGCTATCTAGTTATATGTCTATATATATATATCTCCTAACCATAATAGGTTTACGTAATTTTAATAAATTTCTATACTAATCAAACTATTTAAGTTTTATTACAGTATGTAGTAACGAAGTGATAAAAAGTCCATTCCCAGTGTGTTTATGATGTAAGTAATTATATTATAAAAAACTATACATATATATATAATATATATACAAAGGGACAAATACCTTGTAAAAATAATTTTAATAATTCCTGAAACTGATTCTAATAATTGTGTATCGACCTAATTATCATTATCATTTAATGACAAACCGATTTGACGGAAGTTAAAAGGTCTTTACTTTGTGGCAATTATAGTAATTATTTTTTATATAAAACCAGCTGCAAGTTGTATCAACGGACATTTGAACGAAAACGAAGTGTATGATCCGCCCAGTAAGGAAGCTGGTGATCCACTTGAATTAACTCTCGGGAAACCCATAGAAAGATAGCTTCGGAAGAAGCCCCTTGTGCGAAATATGATCGAAGGTTCTCAAGAATTCAAGATAGAAATTCAAGGTTTTTTAACTTAAGTGTCATCAAATATCAACAGCAGAAATCCGAATTGATTGTTTTCTTCGATGGTAATAACCTCATAATGATTCCATTGATTCCATTCCAATTCTACCATACACTCAACATCACCTTATTGTTTGTCAACGCCGGTTTCACGACATGCTGTACAACTTGATCGACTCTTGACCTCGATATTTTTCTTACATTCTTAACGTAGGTGATCTATTTTTCGTCATCAGTGATCAATCCCTTCTAAAATGGTTGGATTTCGTTGTCTTAAGAGAGAATCGTAAATTAGTATACGGTCCACTAAGTTTCTTTCGGTGATTTCATGTGGCACCCATATATCAAGACTTTTTGTATACCCAGTCTTTTTTAAATGTGTCATTTTGTTCTATGATTAATTCTCAGATGTTAAGATATACAGTAACTACTCACATGTTTTGTTTTGTCGTTCTTCTCAGACCAGAGCCCATTTGAAACTATTGTAACCTTAACTTTAAATGAAGAGTGTCTTTAAAGAAGGGCTCATTTCGATAAATATGGTAACAAAATAGTTCCTCGTGCCACTCCCATTTGAGGTACATAAGTGATTACTGTTATTGATTCAATAATTTTGGGGGAAAGTAAAACAAAAGAAAAGTGGCGCGTAACCGTATTTACTTTTGTATACATTTTTTAGTAGTCACTTTTTATAGCTTCACAACCAGGCAATTACAAACAATACAAGCAAAAATATTATATTAGAACCTCTTAAGAAATAATAAATCCTTAGAAAAAACAAAAAGACTTATTATTCCCCCACCTATTTTTCCTAAAACCGTCAATAACATTTTAGATAAATTAATCAAATTTAAATAATTGAGTTAATTCTATTGTGATCATAGTGTTATAGTTGTCTCTTTAAATGTGTTATTGATGAATAATTACAATTAAATACTAACTCACGTTGTTTTCTCGAAGACGATATACATAAGATAAAATGGAACACAGTACCTTGTAGCGGTTGATTTATTTAACCGCCTTGTGTTTTATTTTGAGGTCACTCCACATACTATCCTACATTATATATTATATTGTCATTATTTTTTATATAACTTTAGGTAATTTATAAATAATTATAAATATTTATATATTATTTTTTATTTTTCCTTCTGTGTATAGAAATATACATATCATATAACAACAAGTTTAAATTCTGATATAGTGATGATTACTTTACAGCGTTGCTTCATTAGTATCTTTGGATACCAACAATCTAATATTTGCGAAGAGAAATCGTAAATCGAAGTGCCGAATTTCACGTCTGGCTTGATTCGGGCGGGGTGTCTGGATGCTGCCAAATAAATATATCTTCAATGAAATGAAAATTCTCTTAATAAATTAAAAGCTAACATAAAAACAAATATATTGCTGTACATGTTATAAATTTGTTCCACTACACTTATTTAAGTACTTTAGTAGCAGTAAAGTCATGTATTGTTATTCTAAACTGCTATGAAAAACTAATTTCTATAACCCAATGCTTGCAGACAACAATAAATTAAAGTACCTAAAATGATTTAAAACCATATCCACATAAGCTATATGGTATTTATTTTGTCACTGTAGCTTTAAAGTCTGTCAGCGGTCGGTGTGTGATAAATTTCACATTGCCAATATCAATTATTTATATTGAAGGTTTCATTCGACGCTGCCCTCGCAATCGGGCTAAGCGAAAGCACTTTTCGGTAAAGCCACATTTATTATTTCTTATTGGTTTTTGGACTTAAACTATAAACGGACTTCATAGAAAATACTTTTAATGTACTAAAAATATTTATTCAAAACAGAAATATAAAATCTTGATTCTCTTAATCAAATTATTATTTCTACAAACATTTTACTCGTGTTTTACATTTTTTTCACATTTAAATCTTCACTGTGAATATTTATTTTCTAAGTATATTCAATATTAAATGAAATAATATTTTTTATAAAGCATAAGGCCTGTTTACATTGCCTATTGGTATATAATTCCCACGTTTAATAACCCATTAAGATTTAAATACAAATACTTGCTTATCTTTTCTAAGTAAATTCGCGGTCTACCAGCTGAGTTGAGAAATTAACATTTATTAAAAATATTACAATTTTCAAGAGATTTTTTTCAACTGGTTTTAAAACTAGATTTTAGAAAATTTTCAGTCTATAATCTACCGCATCTTTCCGTTTGCAACAAACTAAACTTTTGATTCTTCAATTACTATCTATACCATGGTATATAAAAAAAACCTGTATGAAATAGTTGTCTGTACAGAGTTTTAAAAATAGTCCTAAATTATAAAATTACATGTTGTGTGGTATAAGATTTTTATTAACACCCCATCTTTTGTTGATTTGTTTACATTGGCCGCTAGGCACACAGTTCTAAATTCACTCAAGATATGTCTTGAATGCGGGCATATTTTACTCGTACAAAATGTATTTTCTTGAGACACGTTTTAATTAAAAGGCCGACTCAGAATTTGTTGGCAGCTGCTCTCTAAACAATTTTAGGATTAAAAATAACAACAAAACATATATGAAGACATTTAATTATTGGATTGATCTTAAAACATTAAATCTGAGATGTAAGAATATGGCTGTTTAATATATATTGAGACAAGATAATATGTCATTAAAATAATTCGCATCTATTTGGTATGGGTGGGATAATACAAATATATATTTTATATTATAAAATGTATTATTACCTATCTTATTAAAAAATTATCAGATATAAAATCATTTAACTCTAAATTAAATATTTTCAAGCACCTGCTTAACATCTGCATCTAATCGTAAGACTGAGGGCTCTTAAGGAACTATCCCGTGACTTATATGTGATAAAGGTAATAAGCTTAATAGGTAGTATTATCATTTTTGCGTATTTGATTTGAAATTATTGTAAGCAAATGGGTAAATATCGCAACAATACGGTAGCCAGATTGGCTTAGCGACGAGAGGGCTTTCGAGCGGTCGAAGGTTCGAGCTGTGACATGCTCGAAGATTTTTTTATTCTATATTTATTAATCGTTCGTTTTGTATACACAGTAGGTAATTATAATATTTTTATTAATAATAATCATAAATATAGTAAACCCACAATGGGTTCTTAAATCGTCATCAATGTAGGTGGTAGAGCCTAGCTGTAGTTATCCGACTACAGCTCGTATTGGGCTGGCTCGACCGGGGAAGGACCACCCTCTCACAGAAGACCGACGTGTAGTAACCAAATTCATTTGGTTATGTTCCGTCGGTGAGTGAGAGAATCCGGAAGCCCAACCTCCCCCCCGCGCCAAACATGAAAGCGATGCTAAAAACAAAAATACCCCAGGAGGGTACCGGCTTTGATGAAGCCGGGGACCCCCTCCCCGAGCAAAATCGGGGAAATGATTCTCGGATTTTGCTCGGGCTGCCCGTCGTATCTGGGGCGGGCAAAGTATCGCCTTTTGTGTTGTTTGAGGGCAAACGACGAGTCAATGCCGCGGCACCCCGACCCACTCTAAATGTGGACTTTTGCAACATCCGGGGACTTCATTCCAACTTGAACGCCGTCCACTATCATCTGGAGACGGCGCAGCCGGCCTTGTTGTTTCTGACGGAGACGCAGATATCTCAACCTAGCGACACAGCGTACCTGTCATACCCCGGGTAAACTAGAACACCATTTTATACCACACGCCGGGGTATCTGTGTTCGTAAGGAAGGATATCTGCTACCGTCGCCTTCAGGTTTTTGAAGGTCGGGACCTGTCTATACTCTGGCTACGCGTGGACATGGACGACCATGTCAGAGTCTACGCGTGCCTCTACAGGTCCCATAGTGGTAATGCAGAAACGGATCAACTCTTGGGCTATGTTCAGGCGAAGATTGACGATCTGCTTTCACAGACTCCCTCCGCCGAAGTCGTAGTCCTAGGGGACTTTAATGCGCACCACGCCGATTGGCTAGGGTCACGTGCCACCGACTACGCGGGGAGATCTGTGTTTGACTTTGCTCTGGCAAATGGTCTGTCCCAGCTGGTAAAGACGCACACTCATCTACCGGACGTGGACAGCCACACGCCCTCTTTGTTGGATCTTCTGCTGACTACACATCCAGAAAAGTACCAGATCACTGTCGAGGCTCCCTTAGGTTCCTCTGATCACTGTCTGGTACGGAGTGTAGTGCCCATTCAACGGTCGGCTCGCACAACACCTGCGACTCGACGCGTTTGGCACTACAAGTCAGCGGATTGGGATGGAATGCGGTCCTTTTTTGCATCCTACCCATGGGGGCCGATTGGTTTCCCTTCCGATGATCCTAGTGACTGCGCTGCGACTGTAGCTGATGTGACTGTAGCTGTACTACAGGGCATGGAACTATTTGTACCAAGCTCTGTGGTACCACTTGGTGGCAGATCGCGGCCTTGGTTTGATGCGTCTGTCAGGGCTGCAGCAGCTGGCAAACGGCAGGCTTATCAAGCTTGGGTCAATGCGTTAGTCACTAAGGATCCGAACTCTAGAGTTCTGAAGAGGAAATATAATCGTGCCTCCAGATTCTTCAAACGGCAAATCGCTAGAGCAAAGTTCAAGCATGTCGTCAAAATTGGGGATCAGCTGGGAAAGTACCCGCCTGGCACGCGCAAATTCTGGGCGCTTTCAAAGGCCACTCTGGGAAACTTTAGCCAGCCGTCCCTACCGCCGTTGCACATGGGGAATGACTCTCTGGCCCACACGGCAAAAGAGAAAGCCGATCTCTTGGGCACTCTTTTCGCCTCCAACTCGACTTTGGACGACCAGGGGAAGACACCGCCTAACATCCCGCGGTGTCAGAGCTCAATGCCGGAAATAGTTTTTCGGCAGAAAACTATTAGGCAGTCTCTATTTTCCTTGGACGTTCATAAGTCGAGTGGGCCAGATGGCATTTCTCCATTGGTGCTACGAACGTGTGCCCCTGAGTTGACTCCAGTGCTAACGCGTCTATTTCGGTACTCCTACCTTAAAGGCGTAGTCCCGGTCACATGGAAGCGTGCCCTTGTCCATCCGATCCCTAAAAAAGGTGATAGCTCGGAACCAGCTAACTACAGACCTATCGCCATTACCTCTCTGCTCTCCAAAGTAATGGAGAACATTATCAATAACCAGCTCCTAACCTACCTCGAGGATCACCAGTTGGTCAATGACCGGCAATATGGCTTTCGCCATGGTCGATCGGCTGGTGATCTTCTGTTGTATCTTACACACCGTTGGGCAGCTGTTATTGAAAGCAAGGGAGAGGGTCTGGCAGTTAGTCTGGATATGGCGAAAGCCTTCGATCGTGTATGGCACAAGGGACTTCTTTCGAAGCTACCTTCCTATGGGCTTCCCGAGAGTTTATGCAAGTGGATCACCAGCTTCCTCACTGGGCGGAGCATACAGGTCGTTCTCGACGGTTTTTGCTCGGACCCCAAGCCCGTGAACGCTGGTGTACCCCAAGGCTGCGTGCTATCCCCAACTCTGTTCCTCCTGCACATCAATGATATGTTGGATATCTCCAACATACATTGTTATGCGGATGACAGTACTGGATGCGGTATATTCCGGCCGTGCAGGTCTCACTCGGGAAAACGTCGACGAGTGCCGAAAGAAACTTGTGTCTTCAATAGAGACCTCCCTGGGGATGGTCTCTGAGTGGGGTGAACTGAACCACGTTCAGTTCAATCCCCTAAAGACACAGGTTTGCGCGTTTACCACTAAGAAAACCCCATTTGTCGTATCACCGCTCTTCGAGAGCACTCCCCTCATTGCCTCGCCAAGTATCAGAATACTGGGTCTCGACATTTCGAGCGACTGTCAGTTTCGTGGTCATCTGGAGAGCAAGGCCAAGTTGGCCTCGATGAAATTGGGAGTGATCAATAGAGCGAGGCAGTACTTCAAACCTGACCAAAGACTTGCGCTCTATAAGGCGCAGGTCCGGCCACACATGGAGTACTGTTCTCATTTCTGGTCCGGATCACCCCAATATCAGCTTCTACCATTTGACCGCGTACAACGGAGAGCCGTTCGAATTGTCGAGGACCTGGTGTTCTGCGAACGGCTGGACTCTTTGGCATTGCGTAGAGACGTGGCTTCTTTGTGCGTCTTCTACCGCATTTACAACGGGGAGTGTTCCGAAGAACTATTCGATCTGATGCCTGCCGCCGAATTTCATCACCGCACAGCGCGCCATCGCCTCCAATACCATCCTTACCACCTGGATGCGTGGCGATCCTCCACTGTGCGGTTCTCAAGTACATTTTTTCCACGTACCACTCGAATGTGGAACGAATTCCCTTCGGCGGTATTTCCAGATCGGTACGACATGGGTACCTTCAAAAAAGGCGTTTATTCCTACCTACAAGGCCGGCAACACTCTTGTAAATCCTCGGATGTTGCAAGAGTTCATGGGCGGCGGTGATCACGTCCATCCGTGACCCGCCAGCTCGTTTGCCCTCATCATAAATAAAAAAAAAAAAAAAAAAAAATGAGAGAACAAGATTTTGGTATATTCCTTCCTTAGTATTGTTGGGTTAGGTCGTATTATGCGAACCATACTCTTATCTTTATTACCAATGAAATGAAATGTCTTATTCTATTCTAATGTTGGGTCATACTATAGTTTGTCTTGCTATAATACTGTTATTAAGACACATGATCTATTTTTATTTATACGGATAATTGTGTTTATCATTAAACTTTTATATTAAAATATACTGATCTTAATGAAAATTAATTTTAAATTTAATTATAATGGAAAATGTGTGTCGTATCAATTTCTCCCAATGTTATTTCTCTTTATTGCAAATTCAGAATGGTAAAAATATTTTATCGTAGAAAATTTAATATATACTATTCTAAAGGACATTCTCCATCTTGGACATATTGCAGCTACTGATGATTGTTTCAATTGATCTGCGTCTCGTAAACCAATACCTCTATCGAGTATATATTTCGTACAAAAATGTATGATATCTACACGATGTATTTTGCATTTATGTGATTATCTGAATTTAAAAATTTAAAAGTATTGTTTTTGAGAATCTTAAAATAACTGATTGACAATTCGCTTAAGATTTTAGTAATTCCGAACAAATTCCCACTAATAATTACGGATTAAGAATGATCCTTCCAGCAGGCATTCGTTTTATGTATATAGGTTATAACCTTTATTTATTATCTAAGGCTATCTAATCGTTAATAAGGTTTCTATATACTGCGATGAAACCATTTAGCATTTAGATAATCGTAGTCTCGTATGTATTGACATTTCAATGGAACTGGTAAAGAAATAAAATAAAAATCCTTTAGGTTTTGATTAGTACCGGCTATCAAAAATTTGTTGGGAAATAGTCACTGATATTTCAGTAATGGTGCATTGACATAGCATATTTCAAAAATGGTGCATTGACATAGCACTACTACAGACCGAAATGTAAAGAATGAAAATATAATGCTGAGACCGGTTTCCCAGTTTGCAGGTTGCAAAAACAAAACACTACGAAAAGGTTCACCATTACAGATGAAATATCGGACAGATGTTTTCCAAATTCAATTATACCTATAAAGAATATTTCGTGGCGTTACAAATGTCTATTCAATAGATTCTGTCCGAAAGTTTATATTGAGATCCGTGAAAGTAAAAAGTAGGTATGTCAACCCCAACCTTTTTATTTAATATATATACACAAGTAAACAAGTCAGTTTTTATGATAATATCAGGATATATACTTCAATAAATTTCTCTTGTAAAATAATACGTTTAGAAAAAGTGCTTAGCTGTTCTTCAAAGAAAAGTACATCGTTGGGGTTGTTTATGAAACAAAAACGTCGGTCTCATATATCGGGGTATATAAACATGGAATGAAAATTTATGGATGTAAATTTCTTAAGTTGTAATTAAATGTCCAGTTTCTTTTCTACTTTTAATTTTTTTTCCTTTTTTATGCTATTATTTATATGTTTGTATCATGTTATTTTTCTACAGTCTCAAGGATTAAGGATTTTATTTTTATTTAATTTTTTTGTTATTGCATGTTGATAAGACGATAACCAGGAAGCTTTGTTAATTGACATTATATGAATCGTAATCCAAAATAAACATATTACCATACATATATACAATATAAATACATTGATATCTATACTACAATATTTTTATTCGAAATGATAAAAGATGTTAAGATAACTTGCAATAAAGAAGCGTTTAAATTATAATCCATGTTCATTAACCGAAATATGTAAATACGCGCTCTTCAAAAGTCAATAATATAAACTATTTGGCAATGAATCAATTCTGTAATCTCAAAAAAGTTAAAAGCAGTCACTGATTTCGTATAGACGTCTTAGTCGGGGAAGGTAATTAATTACTGTTCTATACAGTGGACAGGAAAGAATGAGCAAGATTTATTATTTGTGTTATTTTATTAAGTGGACGGAATTTACTAATCTTTTTTTCAACTCCGGTCTCTTTTATCCTTCGACGATTACAGGATATAAGCCAGATTTAGAGTCAGTATAATGCTTTTGTGTTTAGTAGATGATACATAATACATGAAATGTATTTTGTCTTTTACGGATAAGATATTTTTCTTGTTCAAAACTGTATGTGTAATAAAAACTATTTTTTTTTGTTTTAAATTGCCTCAGTTAAATTTTTTTTTTCTATTTAGCGCAACTTTTTGATAGTAGAAGTATTATAAATAAAATAGAGGTGTACATATGCCACAATATAATTGCCACGCCAATATATATTTTTTTAAATATTGTTTCATCCTTGAAATTACAAAGTGTTCTTTTTCTATTTGACTATGAAATATTATAGTAATCTTTTACCTGCCTTCTGTTACCTGAAAACAAATTATTTCAATTCTACTTATATACACAATAAATTACAAAGTATTAATCCTCAGTTACTACGGTCATAAATAGAAATCAAGACCTAAATATGTGGATATTAGAAAACGCATATTTTTATATGATTAAAATAATTTAGATTATTATATTTGCGCACGAGTACTGATAAATTGAATAATTATGGAAGGAGACGCAGAAAGTTGTACCGCCTTTTAAGTTATGACAAACAAACAGTGAAGTTTGAAAAATACTTTGTCGTTTAAATATTATTTCTTCATCGTAGTTAATGATTTGCAAAGTTTCTCTAAAAATGTTGTCTAAAAGTTTTAAATACTAATAAAATATTTCAAGCTTTTAAGACTTCCATCTATAGAATATGAAGAAGCTGATATGGCATATATGTTACAAATAAAAAAAGATTAAAATATTAATACTTAGCGTAGATATATTTTTGCGGTGCGGTCGAATTAAAAATTAATAATAATGATGGGGCAAATGTACTTCTATGTCGAGTAGCCACCTGACCTTAATTTATCATAGCTACATACATACATACATCATATAATAGTTCTGTAAAATTTCCATAAAACTATTTAAAAATATGAAACTTAAATGTATAGAGATAAGATTTCCTTATAAATTATATTTGAAAATAATAATTATGAGTAATATTTTTTTTTAGCAACAATTACTTTATGGATTTTAAGAGTATGTATGTAATATCAAACATACGGATGTATGTTACGGATGTAATGTATGTTTATGTAAATAAACAATAGCTATTAATAATCGAACAGCAGTATGTTAGAATTAATAATAAACACACATTCCTGACACTCAAACTCTGTTAAACTATCATATAGAAACGTCACACCGATTTGCATATTTAAGTTTGCAGTGCATGTGTTTGAGAGTTTCATAGATTAAACAACAACAGAATTTCAATTTTAAATGATTTCGAGTATTTATTCCAAAAAGAAACACATCTCGTTTTTAAGCATATTTGTAAAATAAACAATTTTAAAGGACGTAATATTTACTTCCTTTTTAATTCACATATTTTAATTATTATTATTTCTTTCTTTACGTAGCTGTTGAAAGATTTAAAGGAGAGATAATAACGTGTATTCCTATTTAGATACTTCAAGCAGTGTAGACATACTGTGTAACCTGATCCACATACTTTTATTTATAAAACTTAATTAAACTGTTAAAACTGTGGAATACCGCCCCGCCTATTGGGACACGGGATAAGACCAAGTATTCATTAGTTTATGAAGATAAGCCTAGTTAAGTGAAAATATAATTTTTGGTTATAAAAAGAAAAAATATGTTTCATATAAATGAAATACTTTGCATTAATTTATATCAGATCTACATAAAATACAATAATCCACATGGAGTCTTATAAAACGTTCATCCTAATCTAATTACATAGTTAATGGTATTCAATTTTATAATAATCGTCCTCTACTATAAGATTTTTTTCAATTATGAGAAACTTTGGAGCGAACTACTTTAGTTAAACTCCAAGGTCTTTAAAAAAAATTAAACACCTCAATAATTTTAGCTAATGTTTAAGTGCTGAAATAAATAATTATCTGAAAACAAGCTTAATATATTATATATCTTATTACATGTCTGCGTGTAATACATGCTTGCGTGTGTCTTCCCGAACTTGTGAAAAGTAAGTAGGCTTCTAGAAATGATGAAGAAAAATAAATCGCAATGTATACTAAAATTACATTACATTGTTTATATATTTTAGACCTAATTACATTTTCGATGTACTGAATGATGAACAATTATATTTATATAATTTTAATACCGATCAATTGTCGTATATTTAGAAATGGCTTTTGTAAACACATTTCTCACATACGCTGGGAATGCATTGTCAAAATTTGAGTTTTTTATTATTTTAGCAGAGGGCAAATTAGTTTGCGGGTCACAGATGATACGTGATCACCGCCGCCCATAAACTCTTGCAACATCCGAGGAATCACAAGACCGTTGCCGGCTTTGGAGGTAGGAGTATAAGCCTTTTTTGAAGGTACCCAAATCATATTGATCTGGTAATATACCCGAGGAAACTAGTTCCACATTCGACTGGTACGTGGAAGAAAGGTCCTTGAAAACCTTGGCTTCAATGACGTGCAGTACGGTGAAGATATTCGGCGGAAGGTATAATTTCGAATATGCCTTCGGAACACTCGCCGGTGTGTGTAAATGTGATAGATAAATCGACTGGTGATCCTCGAGGTACGCTAGAAGCCGTCGGTTAATGATGTTCTCCATTATTTTTGAAAAAAAGAGGTAATGGCGATAGATCTGTAGTTAGTTGGGTCCGAGCTATCATCTTTTTTAGGGATCGGATGGACAAGGGCACATTTCCATGAGGTCGGGACTACGCCTATCTCTGAATATTTTCTCTGCATTATTCCACGAAATTGCTTTCCCAAAAACAGCCATTTAAAGTTTATTACTTACTTCCACCTTTCGAACAATCATAAAGCGATCATGACACCAATAAAGAGGTATAGCAATATTTTTCAGAACCCATCTTAATAACTTGTTTTACGATTTAACATATTGCGTCATAGGTTTTTAAAGCTGTTTTAAAAGTAATTTTTTAAATAGAATTTACGCCATCTTTATTATTTGTTTTGTTTTATTGTGGTTTAATATTGAAGTTTTTTATATGAAAGTATCACTGTATTATAATGTTGTAGTTTACAATATAATACGAAATCAAATGATATTGAAAAAGGTCACTATTATTTGTTGATACAACTCTGTGCTCGAGTTAAGGCTGGGAGCCGAAAATTTATACTTTTTACATATTATGTGTTGCTTATTTTTAATTAGTAAAATAGACAAGTACGATAAACTAGTACTTAATATTTAGAACTATGTATTTTTGAAACTAAAGTGTATTTTTTACTTTAAGTTCATCAAATGTTTCTTTCGAAATGACGTCTTACAGTTAAACGTAGGCGTCGCTTAACCTTTTTAAAGGCTTCTCTAATTAACTTTAAACTATGGTTAGATATTTACTGAGCTAAGATTAAGGACAGTTAAAAATAATCAACTGGTATCATTGACTCAAATTCCACAAACAAACAACATTTGTTTTTTTTGTGTAAATTATAATAAGTATCTTTATGTGATTTGAGCAATTGACTTTTTAGAAAAGTTTTGATTTTATTTAGAATTATTAGACGTCTGAATATGGACATTAACTTAGAGGGCAATTAAGCTTAAATATTGAATTATTGAATAATTTGAATTAAAAATTGAATAGAAGACAAGCTCTTCTCGTTTCTAAGATATAACTAAGTTATGATGTTAATTGTATTAAGTTATATTTACCTTTCTAACGCGGGGTTATTTGTTTCCGTAGTTCGCCCAGTTTATGATAACAAAGTCATGGAACTCTGCACTAACTGGTATTTTGATTGAGTGCATTCCTTAACTCCTCGTCCTTATTGTGTAACTTTGATTTGATTTCACTTAAAATAATCAAGAAAACCCTTTTAAATAACCAATAATTATATATTCATTTGGTTATGTAACATATATGTTAAAAAAATAAACAGTGCATATTTTGTACACCCTATTTTTCTCAAAATAATCTTCAGAGATTTAGCTCCTGGTCTCAATTCAGTACTATATAAGCACATTTTCGCTTTTACAATTTTTAATTTTAAAAACAATTTAGTGACTTAGAAAATTACGGGCATTCAGTTTTAATTGAATCTATTGTGCTTTCGAGATACCACCGCGTATAAAATATTAGAGTCTTTCCACTCGTATATGGTTCCTTATTAGATATTTACTATCCTTTTTATTTAACATGATTATTTTTATTTTCTGTGAGGTTCTCTTGTTATACATTATCTCAATGGAAACTTGTTGAGTATATCAATTATTTAGGGTACGAATATAATATATTTACTAACAAATAAGTCACTGAAATATAATTATAAACATTTACAGTTAAAGCTGTTTTGTAATAATATATATGTATCTTAGGAACAACATTAGTAACTTACTTTTTAAATATGAAAATAGTTTTAATTATAAAAACTCTTAATATCACACCTAATGTCTGTGGTCTTTAATTAATATCTGAGTTTTTTTATTGAGAAGCAGACTAAGCATTAATTTGCAAAAGATAATTGTAGATATTATTGTATCTTTCTAGAAAATAAACACATGCATATTGCTATCGTTTCCAAAAAATAATATACTAACTTAAGTCACGAGTGAATAAAATGCATCTGCAGTTTTCTACTTCCATTATCATTCCATTGTTAACAATCGCCTGAAAACACTTGTATTGTTATATAGCATTATTCTCCGAGTTGTATACTAATTATTCAGAATAAAAATACCTTTAAAAATATGAAATAATAAACAAAAATATCATAAAACTTATTTGCTAACCGTAATAATTTTGCATAATGTATATATATATATTTTTACTATTTAAGTTTAATTACATATTGCAATGAAGTTCAATTCATTATATATTGGTTATATTTGAGATGTCTAGAGATTGTATTATAAATTTATTTATTTTTTAAAAATATGATTCATATAATTCTAAAAAGTAATTGTGCTAACAATTAAAATAGCACTAACAGTAATGACAAACTATGTATATATATATATATATATATATATATATATATATATACATATTAAGTTTACTGTTTTATGTTATATATATACACATAAAACAGTTTTTGTTAATTATCGATAATCAAGAATATTAATATTATATATTACATTATAATTGTAAATATGGTGCCTATGACTTCAACCTTATACCTGAGACCAAGAATGATTTTGATTTTTAACGCAGGTAAAAAGGATAGGATATATAATTTCATCATATATTTGTGAGCACATTGTACATAGATGCCTCTTGTAGACTTTAGAAAGTTTATTAAAACAGTAATACATGATACCAAACATACTTTAAGCTTTTATGTGGAAAAAAATACAAATTGTATGTTTGATGTTGATCTCGTTTACATGTATTCTCATTTGCCGCCATCCTGTGGGAATAACAGAATGATTGAATTATTAATTTCCTGTTGCTGGACTAGACCGCAGCCCACAGAAAAACAGTACAAAGCGTTATAGCTTATAATTCCTGTGCAGTTGACTACATACATAAAGACAAAGACATCAATTCTTTGCAATTCATGTCTTTAGTTTTATAACGCTTTTTACAAATCGAGAATCTGCAGTATAAGTACACGTGAATATTTTTTTAAAATAACATAAATGTAAACAGTTTTATGACAAGTTGATTTCAACACCACATCATCACTGAGTATAACAATCATATTGATATTTAAATTTCACAATTCTTAAGACTTTTAGTGTACCGCAATATATTTACAAAATGTAATGATTATACCTCCTTCTGTAACATTGGCTAAATGTAAATATATATAAGATTATATATCTATAACATTAGTACGCGAGCACGGTTTTACAACAATTTAAGTAGAAATGTTGATATTCACCTTTTCGTCTAAGTATGGTTTTTAAGATTCTCTTTTGTCGTGTTTACTCCAAACTTCAATCGTTTGAGTGACAAGTCGTTCGCGGCGAATCCCAACTGATTATTAAAATATTGCATGATACACCGGAATGATCACCGTGCCGATGTTGTTACAAAATATAATATTTGGCTAACGTTTATCTAACAGTTGTATTCACTGTTGTTGTTGTTATGTTAGAATATAACAAGATTGATAACTCAATTGTCAATAACTTCTTTTATATTTGTACCGAAAATAAAAATGACTAGTACGTGAATTATTTTCATATTTCAAAAGAATAACACACTCGCTTTGGATTTAAATAAATTGTGTGACATCCGAGATATAATTTATTTATTTGGGTTATGTATCGTGTTGGAAATATTTGGAGAGATTAATTATTACCACTTCAATAATAGAACTTTACATTAATCTGAAGTAATGTAAGGTTATTAGATAAAGTTTTAAGATGGTTGACTTTCGTTGAAGCTGTTTGTGTGCAGCTCTTATGCGAAATAGCTTGATAAATGTAATAAAGTTTATATTAAATAAGCTGCGTTTTTTTTTTTATAATAAGCTAAAGTGTTCCGGGTGTAGGTAGAAGGTTACAATAGTTCATAGATGTTGATCTTCTCATCAAGTAGACCTAATGTTTTGTTGATTCTAGAAATGTATAGAAAATGTATAGAAATATATAGAAATAAATCTCAATGTATACTAAAAAGGTTGTGAATATTTAGATTAAAATTTACACTGAATAATTCACGGAGTTACTTCCCTAAATATTCAATTACATTTTTATTTCCTATTCCCAACCCTCCAGTAATCATAACGCGATCATGACAGCAATAAAGAGTTGTAGCAATATTTTCAGAACTTATTTTAATAACTTGTTTTACGAGTCAATACTCATGGATTATGGGAGATTTGCAGGATTATATGATCTAAGTTGGTTGAATTGTTGTTAAGTTTATTTATTTACGAGTTATTGTTATAGTCTATGTTTTCAATCCACTAATGGTAAGTAAAGCTATCGTACGTCAGTCAAGTAATCACAGATATAACATCTAATAATAGTATAAACAGTATTTGTTATTGTACTTAATTTTAATTCGTTTATATTTATTTTTTGATAATATTTGTCTAAACATGTGTGTGTAATAACATGTGACTTTAAAATAAAGGATAAATTTCTACTTAAACTTAAAAGTAAATCCATTGGACGTGGTATAAACACAATTATGGTCCTTAAAAGGCAGATAAAAAAGATACGTAAACATTAAACACATTTTGTATAAAAAGTGGATTTTTTCAATAATTATTTTTCTATATTAGTTGATTTTTGTCAAAACATTTTATAGGAGTTTAACTAAGTCTCTGATGTTGATCCATTAGAATCGGTTGAATATGGCTCTTCATATGAAGGGATACTTTAAATTTCCGAAAATATATGTTAATTATATATTTATTATGCAGCTCAGATGAAAAGTTATTGTCCAGCTTATTTCTTATTCTGTAATCGCCTTAAACCTATTTCCTGTAGTCATATCTTTCTTTTACATTTACGAATTAAATTGTTTTCTTTTTATTTGTTTATTGTTTTCCGGTTTATATTATAAATTTCAAATTAATATATTAGTTATTTTTATTTTACTATTTTTACAGAAATCATTGTTAATCCTATTTTCTAAGTTATGGGAATGACTTATTGAACATGGTCTGCCCAGTGTGAAAGCTGATTAACCGATGGCATATATTCGCGGAAAGTCTATAGGAAGGGAGCTTCGGAACAAGCTTCTTGTGTCATACAAGGTCGAAGGTTTTTGTCATGTCCAAAGCGACTGCCAGACACTTTCCAATGTTTTCAATAACAGCTGCTCAATGGTGCGTAAGATATAAATAACAAAATATCGTCAGCTAATCGACCATGACGAAAGCTATACTGCCGGTCATTGATCAACTCGTGATTCTCAAGGTAAGTTAGGAGCTGTTCATTGATGATGCTCCCCATTACTTTGGAGAGAAGAGAGATAATGGATGGAAATGAAAATAAAAACTAATATATTAATTTGAAATTTCTAATAAAAACCAGAAAACAATACACAAATGAAGAAAATGTATTTTGTCATTGTCTTTTAATTATACTTTTGTCTATCACAAAAGTATAATTAAATGAAAGTAAAAGGAGGTTAAAATAGTTGTAAAAAGTTTAAAACTGCACCCTATTTGTCTGTATCGAATATAAATGTTATTAAAATTCATCGTAACCTTTTCCATTTGGTTTTTAAGTAACCAGGTGTTGCTTTAAATCAAATATTCAATTTAATATTTAAGACTCAATGAGAATGATAAAAATCACAACTTTTTACCTGATTATTTCAATAGCTTCTTATTATATGAATATATACGTTTAGGAAAACATTGAGTCTCAATATCTAGAATATTTAGAAATGTCTAAATAATATATACTTAACTTATAATAAATTAATCATTATAAGTTAATAAAATATGTACACATATGAAAAATAAACGGGATAGTAAATAACGAATAATAAAAGCTATATGAAGCAACATATACTAGGAGAATGACTCAAATATTTTATACGCGGTGGAGTCTCGTTAATTGAATCCTTCATGGATTCAATTAAAACTCGTCCCCAATTCCGCAAGTGACTAAATTGTTTGTAAAATTTAAATTTTTAAAAGTACAAATCTGTTTATCTTTTGGGGAATGGCAAGCAGAAACTAAATTATGAACGCTATTAAGAGAAAAAATTGTTTAAAATATATAATCTACATAACAATAGATTATATGAATGGCAGCGGTTTTTGTTTTGTATATCCGGGTAAGGAATTACTGTATCAAAATTACCGTTGGTGCAGACTGAAGAATATTTAGTTTTTTTTACACTTGTGTTATTTTATAGCATTACTCTCCGAAGTATAAAAAAAAGTAATTAGTCAGAATAATAAACCGTTAAGAATAAGATTTTGTAAGAGCAGACTACACGTCAATTAGATAATCGATACGTCGTGAGACATCCCATGAAACCTAACTATACAAAAATGTAAAATCATGATTCATAACATTGGGGTTTGAATTTTTAATAAAGGTAAATAGCAAACGAAGTAATTTAAAATTTTACTTATTTAATCTGCAGTTACTGGTACAAAGTTATTATTTACAACATTTACTTAACTGTCAGGTGTATCATTAATCGTACTTTTTCTATATATGTCCGTTGTTCTTGCTTATATTAGAAAATATATATATATATATATATATATATATATATATTGCACATAAAGTAAAATTAGTCTATAAAATATCGAGAATTAAAAACATTTTATCTGCTTCTATTTACTAATTACGAACTCTGTCTGAGAGAAATGAAGACTCATAAAACACAGTGTTCTTAATTAAAACAGGAACTACTCGTAACTTAGGAAGGCAGTAAATAACATACTTTATAATATGAAGCTATAAAAGTGAAAAACTGTCTATAACATAATTAAGCCAATATAGTTCGAAACTGCGTAAAGTGGAATAATTTGGTAAAGACGTGAATAGTAATCCAAGTGAGAAATGATAATATTTTAGTTTACGTTTAATTTTACATTTTTCGCCCTAATTATGCCGCACAGGCAAATATACATGAACTTTTACCTGCTTTACATAAAATGTTAGAGAACTATGAATAGGATATTTTTATTCAAAATTTTGAATAATTTAAAATTCAGGTTACTGTGACAACATTATTAAAATAATATTATTTATTGTGGGCTGAGTTTTATAGATATTTTACTCGCAGCAATTTAACAGTTTAATTTTGTTATGTTAGTTTTATTAGTTGTTATGTTATGTTAGTTTAAGGCTTTAGTCGGTTGTGTAGCCAATATATGAAATTTACGATATTCATGATAACTTTCTATTTGTGTTTAATATGGGCTTATAGCAGAGTTGGGTGTCACACCAAAAAAGTTTCATGTTATAAAAGTTTATTTTATTACCTTTTCTGAAAACTCATGATGTACGAGTATGTCCAAAATAATATCTTCCATAACAAATACACAACAATACAATATAACATGTATTATAATAATTATGAGAAACAATACAGGGATGTATGATATTTCATTTTGTTAATTTGTTTTATATATTCATTCTACACAATAAATTAATGTCCAACCTTCCATCTGCTATAATTACAGAATGCTGAGGCGAGTAAGCAATTTTGCATGCATTATTTTAGAAGTAATATTTACGATTATGTACTGATATTTCTATGTATTTGAACAAAAAAATCTATTTTTATTAACCTTATTATGTTCACTAGGTAGTAAATTGTTTTTTTATATAACAAATATAACAAATATTTTAGGTTTTAACGCAGTAGTTACAATCATACTCGTATATCAACTGAGGAGAAATGGAAATCAGTAGGAGGGAAAAGGAAAGCAATGTGGTGGATATCTTTGTGGGACTAATCCTAATATTGTGATTAAGGGCTTGTAATATTCCTCAAAATATATGACAAATATACCTATTTATTAATATATGCAAATATATTTCCAATTGTATTTCCAATTTATTTTACAATGTGTTGTAACAAAACAACAAATTAACATAAATAAATGGACATCCTTTAGTTATACTAATAAACATAATTTAACTCTAGAATATAAATTAATCAGATTTTTTAAACAAGCATTCTAGTTTTATTCCATAAGGGAGGATTCTCCGGATTATCTTTTTATTGGACTCTCACATATCTGGAGGCAATTAACTCTCGACATGTTTCAATTTACATTTTCAAAATACTAGTGTTCAGTGCTATCACATTTTACTCAATGGAGATTTAATCTCAATAATATAAATAACTGTAACTACATAAGGTATCATAGATACATAATATGCGTAGTTACATAATATGCGTAGTTACATAATATGCGTAGTTACATAATCAAGACTGTAGAAATTGCTATATAAATATAATTGATAATAAAAAAAAAACAATTATATTAATTCATGTTTAAAAAAAATAATCGTGTATTGAAAACACAAAAAAATACAAATGTAAAATTAAAATCATAATAATAATAATAATTAATTAAATTCAATATATAATTCATTTGGTAGTTCGTTATTTGTGCAAATGAATTCACTTGAAACGGTTCCACACATGGACACGGGCACGAGAACATAACAGTGTTTTCACTTCATTTTCTCGTATGTTTTTCCTGTCCTCATAAATACGCAGCAGGAACCAATACTGTTGGCACTATTACCTTATATGTAGGTGGTTTAAAATAAAATACAAAACTTTGCGTATTTTTTCTATTGCAAAGAACATTTACATTATTTTAGACAGCATTATTGATTAAGAAAATGGTATAATTTTAATGATATAATAAATAAACAATAAATAACATAGAGCAATAATAACATTTTAGACTCTTTAATGTTGGCAGATATAACTCAAGTGCATACAACAACAACCCAAGTGCATATATTTTTTGTAAACATACCCAACATTTCCTCGGGACGTGCTGTGGTGTAACTTATTGTAGTCGTGAAATATATTTAACAGATATACATATTTAAAACGCAATTCAATAAAAAAGGAATGCTTAAATTTTTTAAAAAGCTATACCCGAATAAATAAAGTAAACCCGAAAAAATCATATTTCAATTAATAGCGTGTCAAGTATCGTAGGCTAGTGTAGACAATTGTATAAAATTATTTGGGAATACTTTTAAGGTTATGGTAGTTTTTAAAACGTTAGATTATTATGAAACATTCGCAAATATATTTTTATGTCAAGTATATAGTTGTATAGAGATAAGGGTCTTTGTAAAATTACTTTCAATGTTTTTTTTTTGATGGGTTCGTGTTTTTTTAAGATCTTTATGGAAAAAAGATACTCGTATATTGATATCGACATTATACACTTAAGATAAGATAAGATCTCGAAAGTAGTAATAAATTCGAACCATCACAGTTGTGGGCAAGTATTATTGTTCATTCAGTCTATAGGTCCCACTGGACACCGACATAAAGGAGAAAAATAAGTAAGAGATATTTAAATATGAATAACATTCAGTGTAAAAAGTTTTTCATTAAATAAATCTAGGAATAAATTTGAATACTATAAACTTTAACGATTTATCTTAAAATATGATATAATATGTGTAACGTAAATTAAACCGATCACATATAGATTTATTTAGAAAAATAATTTGTGAGCATATTTTTTTCTGTGTTCGGTTGGTTTTTATGTTTTGAAATGAGACATCTTTAAAATCGTTATGATTTGAAACTCGATGTAACGGAAAAATGCGTCATGATAAAAAAACAAACATGTCAATGTATAGGACAGAACGACATATTTCCTACTTCTGTTATGGTGCCATCTATTGTTCAATCTTTAAACTGAGGACTGACTAAAGTGAATTACTAAATAATAAGAAATACTAAAGCGCCGAATCCCGCCCGCTTCGCTGGGCACACTATTAATTTGGATGTAAACTTAGACTTCTTGTATTGACAAAATGTTTAATTTTATATCTAGTGTAATTTTTTAAATTTGAAATAGAAAAATATAATGCTAGTCAGTGAATACACAGATTTCCATATCACCTATGAGGTAGTGTATATTGGGATGCGTTGCCTTTATAGAATGTGGCGGGATGGTTAGTAGGCCTACACCACGAATAAATTGCCAGCATATAACTAAGGACAATATTTTTTTTTAATCTTTATTTATTTTTCAAATATATAAAATTTAATTTTGTAATCAATTATATTTTAACGTTGTTGATTTTTTATTTATCTTCTTCTTACATCCCCCCAAACTCATCTAAATTCTGGTTGCCATGGTAACCGTTGTCATAGTATCCGTTGTTAAGGTAACCGTTACTATGGTAACCGGTGCTATAGTAACTCTTACTTCTATTTAACCTATCTAGCTATAAGAAATTCCGGAAAATCCGTCACAAAAGAAGTAACTATGTAAAATTTTAAATTATCTCGGACAGATATTATTGATTCGATTACAGTAAAAAAGTTTTAAATAAGATGACATAAAATAAGATATAATAGATTGATAACAGCCATCTCAAATAGGGGTTTTATATATATCGTGTCAAAACTTTATCTGAATTTTATATAAACGACACAGCACTCTTCAACTAAAGCTTAACATTTGAGAAATTGGGTGCAAACATATTAAAATAAAATTGTACAAAAATTCATCGACACGGTCACGACTTTAACATGCTGCTGCATGGTGCATGCTGCGACGGGGACGTCACTCTCGAAAAGACTAGTATATATGTAATGTTAATATAAAACATACTTGTATGCTTTATATTATTATTGTCGGAGTAATCAAATTAATAATTATTCTGTTGGCGCCCATAGTTTATACACATCTTAGATACATTAGCAACTCAACTGATAGATGAATTTTCAAACCGCTCAAAACTAAAGTTTGCAAATTCTGCTGTTTGGTTATAGACTGTATCTAATAATAGTATACAATATGTAATTGTCAAATAAAAAGTACTAAAGATTAATTAAATATAGGTAAATTATTTTAGGTAGATTCCATAGATGAATCTACCTATTGCAACCGATGCGATGACGGGACCCAGACCCCAGAGTAGGGGCGCTACGCCGTTTATGAACTGGAGATTGAGAATCCATCGAAAAAAAATAAATTATATATCCCTCTATATATATATATATATATGTATATATTAGGGTGATTCAAAAAATCCTAGTTTTAAATTTTTATAGGGGCACCGTCTTATATGGTTCCAATATGAAAAAAAATATACCCATATATATTTTTTTTAATTTAAGTCAACTTTAGGGGTCGCTACCATCCATTAAAGTTTTTGAAAAATGCGTTACATACGGTAATGGGGTTGCACCCCTTGGGAACCAAAATGGCGGTGCTTTTGTGTATTTTTGTACCTGAGTGTAAACAAGGTACGTTAGGTACCTGGTACATATCCTCTATCCACGTTTTTTAACTTCTTCAGTCTTTAGGTTATTAAGCTACAGAAAGGGTTTAAAGATTAAAGTTGTAATTGCGCAATAGAGTGTCAGCTAGTTTTTAAGTAAGTAGTAATATAGCCAAGCTTTTTTAATGTCGTCCTCTTCGACCTCTTTAGACAGTCGGCCGGCTACTCTATTGTCAGGACCGTCTACCTCGAAGCCACAGCGAAAACAAGGGAGGAAAGAATTAATCGATGACCGTTTGGCTGTAAATCTTGATGTTGCTAAGTTAAGCGATCGAAAAGTTGCTGTGGTATTAACATCGACTCTCCAGAGCGCTGGCTGTGATGCTGAGAAGTATAACGTTAGCTTTTCTTCTATTCAGCGTCAGCGAATCCAGCGACGAAAAAAAATCGCAGAATCTCTAAAAAGCGAGTTTAAGCCAGAGGTTCCGCTCAGTACAGTACTCAGTACAGTTCATTGGGATGATAAAATGCTCGAGGACAAAACGGGACATGAGGTTGTGGATCATTTGCCTGTTATAGTATCAGGACAGGGAGTGGAACAGTTTTTGAGTGTTCCAAAACTTCCGAATGGAAGAGGGCAGGCGATGGCCTCAGCTGTTTATGAAATGTTATTGTCCTGGGGCTTGGACGAAAAAGTAAAATCGATATGTTTTGATACCACAGCATCAAACGCCGGTCGATTCAATGGAGCTTGTACCTTACTAGAGCAAAAGCTGGAGAAAAAATTATTATGGCTTCCATGCAGGCATCACATTTTGGAGATTGTGCTTAAAGCCATCGTAGTTTCAGCAACTAATGCTTCTAGTTTGCCAGATATACAAATCTTCAAAAGACTGCAAAAACTTTGGCCTAAAATACTAAAAGAGGACTCTAGGGCAACTACTGCGGACCCTGAAACTCTAAAACAAGTAGCATATGTTACCGAAAAGATGACATTATTTGCTGAACGCCAGCTTAACGAGTTTCAACCACGAGACGATTATAAAAACTACTTAACCTGATAATCATATTTTTGGGAGGAACACCTGAGAAAGGTGTATCTTTTCGAGCAACCTGCTGGTCTCCACCGGGCAAGGTGGATGGCAAAGGCCATCTATTCTTTTAAAATATATCTTTTTCGGGAACAACTAAAACTAACGAAGAGGGAAATTAAAGGAATCAAAGAAATTTGCATTTTTACTGTCCGAATTTACGCAAAATATTCGTATCAAGCTCCTTGCGCATGGTCTGCGCCAAGGAATGACTTACAACTTTTGAAGGATTTATTAGCTTACAATAAAGTGAATGAATCACTTTCAAAAGTTGCTATGAAACAAGCGTTGGGGCACCTTTGGTACCTATCAGAAAAACTTGTAGCTTTGACCTGCTCTGACGACCAAGTTTCTTTGGAAACTAAGATAAAGATGGTTGTTGCTCTTCAAATAGAAGGGTCAGAAGATTCTCCAAAGCGAGTCATCCTGGATCAAAACCTTATTGCAACAAAAAACCTTGACTTCGTATCTTCTCACACATTAACCTTTTTTAAAAGTATCTCCATCTCCTGAGATTTTTTAAAAAAGGACGTGCAGACTTGGAAGGACGATTGTGAGTTTAAAAAATGTGTGACTGTTGTAAAGGGTCTAAAAGTTATCAACGATACAGCTGAGAGGGGAGTATCGTTGATTGAAGAGTACAATCGCCTTCATACGACAGACGAAGACCAAAAACAGTACCTATTGTTGGCGGTCAAAGACTTTAGGTGAAAATTCCCCAATTGTAACAAATCTACATTAACATCTTAAGTTACCAGTATTAGTTATAATAGTAGTTATCCTTAAATTTTATTGTAGCTATTTAATAAAATAGGTTACTACTTATTTTTTACCCGTTCATAAAACTCAACACTTTTCATCCCTGGTAGCGACCCCTAAAACCTGTTTTAAAAATATAAAAAAAATTTGGTGGAAGTTTTTTAACCAATAGAGCAAAATGACAGGGTGCCCCCATAAAAAACTTTAAAAAAAAATTTCACATGCATTTTTGAATCACCCTAGTATATATGATCCATCAGTCCAAATTCATCGTAGGCAAAATCTGACTTCACAGGTCGATAGGATAAATTAGTAGGATAAACGTAGCATCTCGTTTTTTTTAAAAAAGTGAAAGGGGGGGCTGGGAGGGGGGGTGAAAGTGCAAACCTTTGGAACACGCTACAGGTCGCAAATATTGACGGAGGATTTTCAAACTCGGTATACACATTCTTAAGGACAAAATGAAGGTTAAGTTCTTGAACGGGGGAAATCGGTCGGGGGGTTGGGGGGCTAGAGGAGTTGAAAGTTAAAAACCGAAAAAAGTCACATAAGGAGGCAAAAATTTGACGTAGGAAAAATCCTAGAAAATTAACAAATTAAAAGAGGTAACTTTTTTGTCCGAAAAGTTTTTTGATCCGACTCCCCGTTTATGAGATAGGGGTTGGGGGCGATTCCCCCCACACCCAATATATGCAGAGTGACCTGTCATAAGACCCGTAATGACCAGTAGAATACTGCTGACTAGTTTTTCTTTGTCGATCCGACCACCCCCTCCCCCCCCACAACTAAAGTAAATCATTCAATCTTAATAAAATGAACTATATCTCCTGTTGTTGACTAGAAACAAATGATTTATTTTCGTTTCAGGACAAGTGCGGTGAAATTATTGGTGCGGTGATACCATCTCTTATCATACATTACATGTTTATCGCATTCTCGGTTTCATTGTTACCTTCGCATATTGCATATCGAGAATCGCGTGACGGGAATGTACCTAACACGATCGACCCTGTCGAACGAGGTATTTTTTATTCATGATTGATCATTTCTGTTACAAAAACAATCTGACAGGGAAATGTGTCTTGTTAATAATAATTATACTTTTAACATATTTGATATCTTATAGTGATCCATAAAAGTTTGTCTACCAATAGTAACGACTGAATCCCTGACCATGACATTGGGCGTGGATTTAAGTAATTAAGTCTATCTCAGAGGCAACCTTTTCAACGTCACAATGAAGCTGAGCACGTTTGTTTTTAATGTTATAGGACCTCTGAATGCCCTAAGAAATATTTAATATTTAATGTTGATTCTTTGATATTTTATTTTCACATATGAATCGCCTTGATTTGCATTTGCATACTACTTTTGCTACATACTTACTACGTATTTCAAATCAATAAATATATTTTAGTAAGTTTTAATACCGATTTATACTATAAATCCCCAGTGCCATACTGTTTATTTAAAAGAAAAATATCCTGTACTCGTCGAATATGTAATAGGAAAAGTATAAAAGACTTTATGTAATAGCATTCCCCGGTATTCTTAATTATCTACGTCAAAACATCTCAAAGAATTGCTCTTAAAATTTTATAGGATTCCGTTAAGGGATAAATAAATATCGAAGTTAATAAACAGACGATTTAATCAGACAAATAAGTGAAGTGAAGAAGATACCATAAAGCTTATACATTGGAACATAGTTAGAAAGTATTCCTTATCAGATGCCCTCCGACTATACCGAGATTAAATAGACAAATGGATTGTTATGTGTAATTTTTTGTTAATTGTATTAGAATAACTTTTATATATCTTTAAGGTCATATAAAGTGGGAGACTCTAACTTTTAACACTAGAATTACATGCAATAACACAAAAAAATTGACCTTCCAAACGAGACATTTACAATTATTTGTTCTATTGAAACAAATAAGAGTAAATAAAAAAAGAGTTTCTATTTAAATATTATCCCTATGCTTTGTTTACTTGATGCGAAATTGATAAGTTATAAATTTTTAGGTCTTTTTTGAAGTAGGTCTTTTTAGTTTTGTTTAGATACGGATCCTAACTCATTCGATATAGTCATATTATCATTAAATTAAATTGAGTAAAATTTAAAACAATATATATCTAGAAAATTCAACTAAAAACAAATATGATTTAAAATATTATTTAATATTAACAAAAGTTTTTCAATAACAATTTTTCAAACAATAATTTTTTTAAGTATTAAGTATTATAATAAAACACATTAGTATAATAAGACCGGTTTTTAATTTGGGTTCAATTTGTTCAATATAGTTTTACCTAATAATGAAAGTAGCCTGGGCAATATTATGATGTTTCGGACAATTAAGCTAACAATTTATACAAAACCTAACGTTCAGTACATAATATATTTATATATTTATAAGCTTACCAGAATTTATTGAATAATTAGAATCAAAATAATTATAGAAGATATAATATTTTTACTAAAATACAACTAAGTTACAGTATAACGTAAACTGTATTACGTTTTTCTTATCCTTGAAAGTTGTGGGTTGTAGCTTCCATAGTTTACCAGTTCATAATAACAAAGTGATGAGAACTCTACAGTCTGCACCAACTGATATTCTAATTGAGTGAATTCCTTACCTCCGTATTGAATAACTTCGATGTGATTTCACTTAACATAACAAAGAAAATCTGTTTCATTTCACGTATCAATTGTTAGATAGTTCATATAGTTAAAATGAACAACGTGTTTTTGTATTTACTCCATTATTACCACATATTAAAAGAAAATATAAAACTCGAATTCTTTTTAAAGCTTTAGCTCCTGTTTACAATTCCCCGCTAGTGAACAGACTTCAACACTTACAACTTAAAATTTTATGCGATTTAGTGACTTGGGAAGTGGAGGATGAATTTAATTAAATTTACTATGCTTTCATCACTCTACCGCGTATAAAATACTGTGGTCATTCCACTCGTATGTAATGCCTCATATAGCCCAGTAGGTATAATATATAAACACAGTGTATTATTTTAATTAATATTTATTTATTCTTTTATCTCGCTAAATTATATTTATTTAGCTGAATTAACTATCATTGAATTAATAAAAACGTGAAATATATATTTTTAACTTAACATTACTTAATATTTTAGATATTTATAATTAATATTATTTATTTATTAATTAAAAAGATCATCACATGTTTCAGACATATCACATTGGGAACCTGCTTTGCTTTGACCATATAAATAAGAGAGTAAAAATATATGTACATAACAGAAATGTCATGAGTACGGAACATCAATATACAGGAAAAGCAAGTGCAAGTTTGCGCGTTTTGGCAGAGTTTAGCCTTCGTTAGTACGACCCGATAAATGGGGTGACTACATGATCATGCACCTCTTGTATCGTCGGACGTGGAGCTGACAAGTGTCTACAAACTGTCCCGTTTCCGAAGTGTCAAGTCTCATATTTCCGACATATAAATGTTTGAGTTGCTGAAAACGAATTATAATCATCGACAATTCTTCAACCTTTTTTACAACAATATATGTCTTAGAATCAAGACTTAGAATTCTAGAAAAACTTTTTATTACTTATAAAACAATTAATTATATTTTTTAAAAAGAGTAAAAAAAGAATTATTACTAGTAAAACATTTATTTATATACAAAAATATATTTTTTTATAAAAATATTTAATTTTACCTTTTAAAATGGTTGTATAACCAGCAATTAATTAATGTCTAATAATTTGATTGATAAGCTCGTCTTTACAAATTTGCATGATATAGTCTATTTATTTAATTTTTAGAAGAATATAAACAAATACTTTATACATAAAATACAACTGCAACTCCATTTTTTTTTTTATTACAGTCTTTAACATTATTCGAATGTTAATCATATTCATTTATTTATTTATTTACATATGTCAACAACAATAACAAGGTTACAAGACTATTTACTTACCATAGTCAAACTTCTATAGTAATTAATATACTCGTATCTTTTCAACTCTTATCATATTTGTACGAATGACTTTCATTCATGCAGTTCAGATGTGGAAGGATTTATTGATTGCTTAATAGTTTTTAAACGAAATTCTATTACAATATGAAATCTCTAAATCACCTACTTATAACTTTTAAAACTAATCGTAACAAGAAACAAAATACAAAACATTTGGTACAAATACTTACCGATTCAATAAAATGAATGAATGCGGCGTTGGGGACCGCCAACCAACACGCCATGTTCCAAACGGCGGGACGTGGAGGACGGAGCTAGAAATAGCTACGTGGAATATAAGAGGAGGAATGGAACAGAAGATGAATGAATTATTAGATGTGATGGATGACAAAGATCTGAATGTTATTTGTGTGTCTGAGACCAAGCGAAAAGGCAATGATACGACCGATTTGCCTGGCAACCGGATCGCTTTCTAGGCTGGGGTTCCAGAGGGTGAGTGAGGTTGCCAAGGTGTAGGTCTGTTGTTGTCCTCTCGAATGGTTAATGCAATGGTAGAATACAAGGCCATCAACCCGAGGCATCTTTGGATTCGCTTTAAGCTGGTGATAACAAGAGTATTCTTGTTAGCCATTTATGCGCCAGTATCCTCAGCTCCATTGAGCGAGCTCGAGGACTTTTGGGAGAGTGTCAGGGATATTCTAAGTATTGTCAGAGGTAATGAAAAGTTGATAGTATGTGGAGATTTTAATGAATGGGTTAGAACCGCGCGAAGTGGTTACGAAAGCGTGCTAGGCAAGTACGGTAATAAGAGAGAAAATGTGTTTGGAAAGCTTATTTTGATATTTATTTTATAAGGAGAGAAATTTGTTTGTGGCAAATACGATGTTTGATCACAAACAAATTGACATGTACACATGGGAGCGGGCGGAAGAAAGAAGTATGATTGATTTATTCCTAGTGGATCAGCGTATACGAAGACAAGTCATGGACACGCGAGTGTTTAGGGGTGCTGATCTGGGAACGGACCATAATTTAGTTGTTGCTAGAATAAGAGGTCTGTTTGCAGGTTGGCGCAACCGCACGACGTGCCCTAGCTTGGAGTCAAATTATCGTATAAGAAGCTGGAATCTTCAAGATCCACAGATCAGAGAGGAATATCAAGAAAGGGTTTCCAAGAAGCTTGAAAGCTGTGATTCTGGAAATGAAAGTGCTGATGTATGCTGGTAGAACCTTAGGAATGATATGGTGAAAGTAGCGACAGGGGTATGTGGTAAAAGGAAAAGAGGTTTTAGTAAAAAGCGCGATGAATGGTAGAATGATGCAGTGAAAGACGCTGTGGAGTTAAAGAAGAAAGCACGGCTGGATTATAAAGCCTCGGGTAAGGATAAAAGTATGAGAGAGATAAGAAAAAGAGAGTACAAAACGAAATCACTTATAAAGATGAAGCGTGGAAATTCTAAGAGAAAAAGAGATAAAAGGTTGACAAAACACGAAGCTTTTCTGGCGAGAAGTTAGTGATTCCCGGGGTAGTTCGGTAACCTGTAGAATGAAAGAGGTGCTTTCGAAGAACGGTGAAATTTTATTACAGCAAGCACACGTTTTGCAGCGATGGGCGGAATTCTACAAGGAGACGTATGAATTTGAGGACGCCTCGACCTCGAGTACCAGCGAAACGCTGAGTCCCGATGTAGCCAATGGTGAAATCAGATTGGAAAAAGTGGAGAGCGCGATTTGAAGCCTGAAATGTAGTAAGGCTGCGGGAGCAGATGAAGTTACTGCCGAGATGATCAAATATGGAGACCACGCGTCTTGGACTTGTTCTGGTTTTTGTGCAATTTATGCTGGAATTTAAGGGAGGTTCCGGACGATTCGCGAGGTGCAGTCATCGTACCTTTGCATAAAGGCAAAGGTTCACAGATAGACTGTGCAAGCTACAGGGCTATCAGTTTGATTAGCTTGGGCGGTAAAGTTTATGCTAAAATATTAGCGAGAATAATGCTAGAAAGATCTGAAAGGCTGTTTCGGGAGCCGCAAGGAGGTTTTAGACCTAGAATAGTGTGTATAGATCAGATTTTTTCCCTCCCCATGATCACGGAAAAGTTTTTTGCCCTAAATCAAAAGGTTTTCTGTGCTTTTGTAGATTTGGAAAAGGCGTTTGACAAGACAAGGGTTGTGAGAAAAAAAATATGGGAGATACTGCCCCGATACAATGTGAGAGGACCCTTGCTACAGGCTGTAAAGTCTCTTTACAGAGATCACTCAGCTTGTGTGCCAGTTGGAGCTGGTATTTTGTCCGGGTTTGACATCCAATCGGATATTAAGCATGGTTGCGCTATGTTAACTTGGTTGTTCAATTTGCATTTGGATAGTTGTCTCCAACGCGTGAAAGACAGTGACATGGGAGTGAAAGTAGGTGACCTTAAGGTCAATTGCTTGCTATATGTAGATTATGCAGTGCTCATTGCATCATCAGAATGCGATTTGCATTGGTCACCACTCTGAAAGATGGGTGTTAAAAATAATGGTCTAAACCTGAATGCAGATAAGGCGAAGGTTCTTTTATTTGAAAGAAATGAAAAAAGAACAGAATTTAAGATCAACGTGAATGGTAAGATAATAGAACAAGTGAATGAAGTGATATATTTGGGAAGTATGTTTAGCAGAGACGGAAGATATGAAATGGATGTGGAAAGGCGTATTGCTGCCGGTAACAGAGTTAACGGTGCTTTGGCTGCATTGTTGAGACAGCGAAATGTCAGCATAGCTGTCAGTTTTGCTGTACACAATACGTTTTTGCTACCGACGCTGTTATACGGCAGCCAAACTTGGGTAACACAGAAGAAGAAGAATGTAAGAAAGATTAATGCTGTGCAGATGCGATCTCTTCGCCGAATATGCGGAGTCAGTTTAGCTGACCAAATCCGCAATGAAGAGATCCACAGAATGGCAGGTACTAGCGAAGATGTTACGGTGAGAATGAAGATGAACGTGCTCAGGTAGTTTAGGCACGTCGGACGAATGAGTGATGAAAGAATGGTAAAAAAGATTTATACAGGAAAAGTGAGTGGTAAGAGAGACAGGGGTAGGCCTCGAGTGACCTTCGAAAACACAGTGTCTATGTTACTGGAGGAATGTCACGTAAAAAGCATGAGGACCCCCCGAGGGCATGTGTGAAGAGGTTGATGTCTGTGGCCGAGGCGAAAGAGGTATGCAGGGACCGTACTTAAGTGATGTTTATACAAACTATATTTTTACAAATAACAAATTTCACGTTGATCTCGCCAACATGTATAGTCATTTACCGCTGTCTTATGGGAGCAACAGAGTGATTGAATTATTAATGTTTTTTGTTGAACCCGCCCGCAGTCTGCTGATAAACCCTTCGGACCATTATAATTTATAATAACTGTCATTTTACTATGTAAATAAAAACAGAGACGACAGTTCGTTAGTGATTCATATCTTCAGTTTTATAAATGTTAAGTACACGTGACCCATTTTTTGAATGACATAAATGTAAACGGTTTTCATGACAAGTTGATCTCTACACATCATTTTCGCTGCCTATTAAGTTAATTTTAATCTTCAGACCATATTTTTCAAGAGTTTAAGACTACGGTAATATATTCCCAAAATATAATGACTATAACTACTTCTTTAGTATTCGAACGATATATTATTTTTATTAGTTTATATTATTTATAGTTATATATAACATAATATGACTGTATAATGAATAAATAATTTAAAGGATAAATTGCAATACCTTACATGCAGGATCATCTAGTGCATCGTCCGGCACATAAATATCCTGCAGATATTAAAATGTTAATCTACGGTTTATGTACTCACTTACTATGAATACTATAAATTACACTACACATTTTATTTCTCTCCTCTTCACGTTAATAAGATAATGATGTATTTTTAAAGCAAAATCTTAAATCTTAGTAAACAAGGTCAACAACTCTTTAAATTCCCAAATAAAGTGTAAAAATGAAAGTTAATTTAAGTTATCTTCTTAAAAATAACATTATGAATGAATTAAATACACATACACAAGCAACATACGCATAGAAATTTAATTATACAGTTGGATTAATTTTAAAAAGAGAGAGAGAATATTAAAGATCAATATTAAACCAAAATAATTAAATTAAGGAAATTAGCTGTTACTAAGCAATTTAAATGGATATTGAATTAAAATGTTTTTATGACAGTTTAGTTTCCAGTCTCTTGAAATATATATTTTTAGGTAACAGCCTATTATAGCAGAAAAGTTTGTTTATGGGCTATTGTTTATATAATCGTAATACAACCTGCCGCATTGTATGGATTGAACGTTGGGCTACAAAAGTCAAGAGCATGCAAAAGACATAGGCATATTGAGGTGAATGTGTACAGTGATGGAATCGGTAAAGAAAAAGAGGTTGAGTATCTAAAAATAGAACGAGTGTAGAGATGAAATCATGTAACGAGAAGTGTATAATATAAGATTGTGTATTGTTATATGGATCCATAGAATAGAGTGTGTAAAATTTATTGACCAAGAAGCATGTCTCCACTGAAATTACGTGTGATAGTAGAATTATCATATTGCATCGATTAACATTTTAAATTATTAATTAAATTATGAACATTGGCAGTGAATGGAATTATTTAATATAGTTATTGTTAAATAGTATCTTAGATTTTTAATTAAGTATGAATATAAAATAAATAACTTTCTATTTTAATTTATATTATTTAATATTTTTTTAATAGTTCCATTGATATTTTGCATAACTCAAGTCTTATTTACAGGTAGACGAAAATTGGGCTACTTTCGGTAACGGCTTAACGTAAACTGATTTATAAAATAATAAAAAGTTATACTTTTACGTTGGTTGATGGTATCATATCACATGACAGGTATTCACAACTCTTGATAACGGTGTCCATAATTTTTTTCTTAAATTATCCCACCAGGATCCTGCTTTAAGTCATACAAGTATTTCATATACATGCAACATCTTTAACTTTTTGGCACAAAGTTAACTGTATTTTTTGTATATTTGTTAAAATCTTTCATTCAGATTAAATTAAAACTTTTAAGTTATAAATATATTTACTGCGGCTTACTGCTGTCTACTAAACATAAACACTGCATTAGAGTAATAATTACCTAAATATTTTATACGCAATGGAGTCTCGTAAAACAAAATGCACTTAATTAAAACTGTAACTAACTGAATAAAGCAGTTACATATTATATAATATAAGGCTATAAAAGTAGAAAACTGCCTACTACATACTTAATAAGGTTTGTAAATGTGAAATGAAATAACTGAATAACAACGTGAACGGTGATCCACGTGAGAAATAACAATGTTTTATTTTACATATCTTTGTTTCTAAATATTTCGTAGAGGTACTCATATATCCGAACAAATACGGTAGGGATATTTAAAAAAAATATTATTGATCTAAAAATACTGTATTTTAATTTTAATATTCTCAAAATAATATAAAATTTCGGTTCCGCACAAGAATAATAAAATTATAGATGGTTCTTTTTAGTGTTAAGTAACTATATTTTCTAACAACAAGTTTTATAATTTAGTTTTATTATGCTAGTACAGGACCTACGTCCGTTGTGTAATAAATATGATAGTACAAAGTTCGAGACCTAGGCTTAAAGGCTCATCAAATAAAATAAAAATAAAACCTTCCATTCCAAACATTTGTTATAACATTTGTGAGAAATAATACAATGTCCGTTATTTTATTTTATAAAGATATTAAAAAAAAAATAGAAATCTGGTATCGTTATGAATCCATTTTTTGATTTAGATGGTTTTTTTATATTATTTGTATTAAAAAAAATCTAACTTAAATAATCTCAAAAATTAAACGACTAAAGCAAGAAATTTAAAGTATAGGCTTATCAATGATGTCAAATCTTAATAATTAATGTTTGTAAATGTTATTTACTACTGGGTTGGAGCAAAAGATTAAAAGTTAGTCAGTTATTTAGTTGTTACTTGCAATTGCCTGTTAACTAAATTATTTGTCTCATCAATCAATAAATAATGAAATATTATATTTATGATTATTTATTGGTGTGTGTGTGCAGGTGTGTGTAAAGAAATATTTTCTCAGCGTCAGAGCTGCGACAGGTATAACAGCATATTAACTTGATTATGTACTCTAGCAAATATTTAGCTATTAATATTTTAGCTGTTTTTCTTAGAAGATACAAATAATTTAATTACTTTTATACAGGAATTATTATCGCCCGTGGCCATATACAGATGTGATGGGTTATATATACGCGTTATCAATCAAAGGGACAAACAGGAATGCAAGTGAGTAGTAAAAAAAGGAAGCGATGTGACTATATTAGTATTTTGTATAATTTTAGGCACAATGCATAAATTTTACAATAGAGTATGACCTTTGGTTCAACATGCCGGAATAAATGCCTTTACTCGTTGATTTAAATTTAGAATAACTTTATTACCACAGTATAAATTAACCGCATGTTATAAACAAGCATTTTTATCCTATGCCACAGGAGGGTTCTCCGGATTATCCTGCGAAGGGTGGAGGAGACTTGGACGCCTTTAACTTTCGACTATCAATTTACATTTGCAAGACGCCCATTCCGCGACCGCGACATAGTTAAGTCAATGGAGATTTAATATATATATATTATGTATATATATATATATATATATATATATATATATATATATATATATATATATATATAGATATAGATTGTTGAATATGTTGATATAGTATAAAATATAAAAGAGTTGTTATTTTAAGGTAGAAATTACGTCTTCAAATATCTTGAATCTTATTACTTTATTTCAACACTGTTAACACTTCGACGATTGGTCAACGAATAGCCCGACATAACATTTATTATTGAACGAATAACAAATCATGGTATACAATACTTATATTATTGACAACAGAACAAAGTAATGGTATATGGTTACAATACTTTAATTAATCTAATAATAGCATTAGGCTGAGAGAAAAAAATTATCAAAGATCATTTTCAAAGAAGTTTAGTCGATAATTGAAGTTCATTGAAATAAGTACTCAAAGATATTAATATACATATTATATTTAAATTCAAAACATAATTCATTTGAGTTACTTACTTGTGAAACTGAACCCAATTGCAACAGCTCAAAACAGGGTAATCGACGAAGGCATAGCAGAGTTTTCGCTTTATTTTCATACATTTTTCCTGTCCTCAAATACTGTTGGGATTATTATATTATTACCTTATTGGTTGTTGGTTTTAAAAACAACAATTCTATTCAAAACTTCATTTATTGTAATTATGCCTTCGGTTAAATTACACTTTACATTTTTTTTTGCACAATGCATTTGCTACATACTCATAACACAAAAGCCTATAAACTTAACATAGTGATGTCCGAAATAGTTATAAAATTTTATATTACGATCATGTTCCTGCGAAACCAAGTTTCCTGAAAGTGATACAGAACTTTATGTACCTTCAGGTTTGTTCCATAACAAAATTACAAACCCCTTTAACATATTTTTGTTTACAAAGTAATGTGACAAGAGTGAGGGATTGTAAACATGTCCTAAATTTATCATAGTTTTGAGTACTGTCTAATGGTGTTGTTCTTTAAATAACAATATTATGTATCTTTTATAAATATTACCTATTGTTTATTCAATAATCAATTATCTTAAAGTGGAATAAAGTATTAGTAAAAAAAAATTAGGAAATACTAAAGATATAGTGAAATTTCTGATAATATTTTGAATAATAACTTTTTTATTCCGTCTCTCGTAGTTATCTAATTCGATTCATATATGCATTTAAGATGCAAAAAATTTCCCTGAAAAAAACTTCCCTGGAAAAAATAAGACCATGCAATACTAGAATAAATAATGTTGTAGCTGACAGTATATATAATATGTATGTTGTATGCAGTATCATAATGAAATAGACGGTAGAAAGTTTGTATTGTGACATAACAATAACATGAGTTGTTAAATTAAAATAAATTAAATTTTATTTAAAAAAATACATCCTTCATATAAGAAGGCACCAGTTAAAACGGTCCATAGATGCTGCAGTCACGAGATAACAGAGGCTTGCCCTCTTTTTATTAAACGCGAATAGACAATTTTGTTGGTACGTTCTTTTCGTTCTTTCTTCTCATCAAGTTTAAGAGATTGACGTAATTCATGTCTGCTTGATAGATTACTAAATATATGTTTTTTATATTACTGTTTTATTTAATAAAGCTATATAATACATTACTTTGCAATAGTACATATAAGAGTTACATATGGATATATTGTTTTATTGTTCAGAAATTGAAACTAGACGTTTTACATTACCCGTAACTACTATTACTTGGGCCATTAAAATAGTAGATAATTATTTAGGTTAAGCTGTTAAATACAACTATTTAGGCATTATACAGTTGTGTTGAGACTGTTTAAATCAAATAAAGGGTTATAATTAAACAAGTATGTTCAACACTCGCGGTTATTTGATTAATATTTATGTAATTATAAAATTTGTAGTCACATCTCACATATCTAAAATAATATAAAATGATGATTATTTTTTATCTGTAAAATGGAGTCTAGGTAATAATACCCTTAAAGTAATGTTATTATCTATGCTAAATAACAACATCATATTCTACACCTTACGACAATGCAATGAGGATAGAATATAGTATTACTTCTTGTCCCGAAAAAAAAGTAAAATATATTTGTAATCACATAATATGAACGGTAGCAGTAAATTCGAACTATCAGGACGAATTGTGGTCAAAATCTAGTATGTTTATATATATTTCCAAAGCAACATTAACAATTACATTGAGTACATTAGATTAATGATATACGGGGGTGGCCAGCAACTTTATAATTCAATCAGTTTGTTGCCTCCCAGATGGGGGATGTAAATGTGAACGAGGTTAACTTAAGAGAGTGATTTTCATTACATAAATGTAGGAGTTAATTAGTACTTCTTTGTATCTTTAATTAAACAGAACCGACATGGATAATTTTTTTATATATACCACTTTTAGATTTATATGTAATCCCATTTTTTTATATTTTTATAAAGTAAGTATTTATTTAGCTTTTGAAATATTGTTTGGAAATAGGTGATAACATCTATTAACATACATTTATATAATATATATTTTTTATATTTATAACATAACGAATAATTTATTTTCCTACTATCTTTATTGATGTAATACTTATCATTTTTTTTATTTCAATAATAAGTGGATCTTAATTAAAAATATGTTAAATCTTTTTTTTTTTCATCACATAAAAAAACATACTTAACATCACAATTGCCAATTTTTTTTTTTGCATATTAAAAAAAATAAATAAACATATAATGTGGGAAAAAATTATAACTCAAATAAATATATGTTTTAATGGAGTTCAATTCGGAACAGTCTCTTAGAAGTTGGGATGCCTAAGGATTTATTATAACTTTAGTTATATTTGAAAAGATTTTTTTTACTGTGTTATTATATTACTCATGTAAATGTTTCAAATAATTCTTATAAGTAACCTTACTAACAACCTAACTTAACCTATTAAAATAATACTATAAGTATTGAAAAAGTGTTATCCGTTTTAAATGTTTTTGTAAGCTTTCGACAATCAAGAATATTATTATATTATGTATTACAGTAACATTGTACATATTGTGTTGATGTCATACCCTTTATGCATACTATTTTGAGATCAAAACTTTGATTTATCACACAGGTTAAATGGACCCTCACAACTATAACATTACATAATAAATTTACACGTCCCTTGTATATTTTAGAAAGTTTAATAAGTATGTTTAAAGTAAAACATTAATACATAACACCAACTGTATTTTAAGTGAAGGTTATAGATTATTATACTGACTTGACTGACTGACTCTTGTTATTCTTGCATTGATAGAAGGTCTAGATCACTTTATTATATTTCTTTTTTAAATCATCTCACGAGGAACCAAGTATAAGATATGATGATGATGATGATTCTTCTTTAACGGATTGATTTTTCACGTAATTGACTTTTTAATTAAGTAGTCTGTTAATTTAATAAAATATTAACTGCTGCTATTTATCAAACATAAAGACTGCATAGTAATATTTACAACATAAATATTTTATGTGCAATGGAGTCTCGTAAAATATAACAACTTTATAAAAAAGTAACTAGAAAAGTAGAAAACTCTCAATAACACAGTTAATACAGTTCGAAACAGTGAAGTGAAACAACTCGGCAACGACGTAACAGGTAATACACATAAGAAATAACAATGTTTATTGTACATGTTTTTATTCTCGGATATTCTTCAGAGGCAAATACATACAATAGGGACCTTGTTGCCTGATGTTTATTAAAGACGTAACAGTCGAAAAATACCTCTATATTTTGTTTTCATTATTGCCAATATAATATAATATAAATTCCTGTTGCTTTAACAAAAATATTAATGTAATATATTATTTTAGTATAATAATAATAGTATATTAATATATATAAAATAATTAGATATAGAAAATTATTAATGAGGAAACTGGAAGAGCTAAATCCCAGAGGATCGACTTTAAATTAAATATAGATAATAAATATGTTACGTCTGACCTCGAGGTTGCTACTGCTTTTGAAACCTTTTTTACTAATATTCCAGTGACTACAACGTTATCTTTAAATTCTTCTCCCGCTGCAGCTATAGGATTACTTAGAGATAATGTAGATCGATGTGTTAGCATTTTTAATTTTAAAAAAGTGAATGCTCAAGAAGTAATCAAAGTATTTAAATTAATTAGCGTTAAAAAGACTAGTAATCTTTGGGGAATATCTGTTGACGTACTCAAGTTCATAATTGACATTGTAGCGCCAGACTTAGCATTGATATTTAATAATTGTTTAGAATGTGGTATTTTTCCTGATCTAATGAAACAAAGTAAAATAATTCCATTATTTAAATCTGGCAGTTCATTAGATCCTAGTAATTATAGACCAATTTCAGTCTTACCCACATTTAGCAAGATTTTTGAAAAAATAATTCTTAATCAACTAGTAGATTTTTTCAGTAAAAACAATCTCTTGCACAAAAACCAGTTTGGTTTCACTGCCGGTCGCTCTACAACAGATGCGGGGGTTGAGCTATTACTCAATATATTTGAAGCCCGGGAAGGATCCCAGGATGCACTTGGCATTTTCTGTGATCTATCTAAGACGTTTGACTGCGTTCAACACGAAATCCTTATAAAAAAATTAGAACATTATGGAGTTAAGAATAAGTCCCTAGATTTGATCAGTTCATATCTTAATGATAGAATTCAAAAAGTAGACGTAAATGGAATACGTTCCCCCGGTTCTTTGGTAAAAATAGGTGTGCCACAGGGCTCTATCTTAGGGCCTTTCTTGTTCCTCATTTACATAAATGACTTACCTTACCTAGTGAGGGATAAACATGGGATAGTGTTGTTTGCTGATGATACTTCTCTTACTTTTAAAGTTAGCAGAAGGCAATCTGTTATTGACGATGTAAATAATGCTCTCTCAGATGTTGTACAATGGTTTAATGCCAATAATTTGTTGCTCAATAAAAAAAAAACGAAATGTGTTATCTTTACTTTACCAAAAGTGAAAAATGTTAAAACCAATGTACAATTAAACAATGAGGAATTGGACTTGGTCAAATCTACTACTTTCTTGGGCATTACCTTAGATGAAAAACTGCAATGGGGTCCTCATATATTTGATTTATCAAGTAGACTTAGTTCTGCTATATACGCGGTTAAAAAAATACGTCGATTGACAAATATGGAAACTGCTCGATTAGTTTACTTTAGTTACTTTCATAGTTTAATGTCTTACGGTATACTCTTATGGGGTAATGCAGCCGACATCGATACCATATTCACACTGCAGAAGAGGGCTGTTCGAGCAATATATAATATGAGACCTAGAGAATCCTTAAGAAACAAATTTAAAGAATTTAAAATAATGACTGTTTATAATCAATATATTTATGAAAATTTAATTTACGTTCATAAAAATATTTCTAAGTTCAAAAAAAATTGTGATTTTCATAAAATTAATACGAGAAATAAAAATAAACTCGCTATGCCCAACACTAGGCTCCATAAAATAGGTAAATCCTTTAAGGTTAATTGTATACGTTTTTATAATAAGCTCCCAAATGAAGCCTTAAGTTTATCATTAAATAAATTTAAATTATATATAAAAATAAATTTGATAAAAAAATCCTACTATAGTGTACAGGATTACATCAACGACGGTATGGCCTGGGAATGAAATGTATTATATTGCGAACAACTAGTAATCTCCGCAATTTGTTTTTTGTTGTAGATTAATTTCGTTTTATCGACCTGTTGCATCACACCGATTCCTTGGAAGTCATTACTTGCGGTAGCGTCGGGAGTCGGGTTGCGCTCGTCCCTCAAATATGTGCGAAGGGGGTGATGGCTGGCTCTTGCGTTATGCTCGTGAACGGGTGCTGCTTGCGGTGACTGGTTGTGTAGCAGGCCTATTTTTATTTTTATTTTTCATTATTATTATCATTTGCTATTATTATTATTATTATTATTATTATTATTATTATTATTATTATTATATTGCGACGGTTCTAGTTGTTCCAAAATAGCTTTTAAGATTGACATTTGTGAAACAGTGATCACAATATAAAAAAATATATATATCCGTTTATATATAATTTATCTCCGTTTAAAACACAAAGTCAAATATCATGAATCTTAATGAATCTATACTAATATAATATTATAATAGTGTATCAAGTTCGTTGTATACATTTGCTAAGAAATAGGTTAATTTGTTTTTTTTTATATAAATAAAGTAACGAAAACATCGTTTTAATTCCAATATATATCTTAATCATTATTATAAAGAAGTATTCTTGTTCTGTACCACAGGGGAGTGTTCTTCGCATTATCCATCGAGGGCAGCAGAGGGGACCCTCTCGGACCAGGAGGCAATTAACTCTCGACATGTTTCAATTTACATTCGCAAATACACGGCTCGGCCACCGCGCTATTGTTTATGTTATATTGCTATTGTTTAGTATCATATTTAATCCAATTAATTTAATTGAATAAATTTAATCAAAATATATCAATATATCGAATTATACGATACGATACATTTGACGATTTAAACAAAGCTCTCTCTGAAATAGTGAACTGATTTAATGGAAACAATATCTTGGTCAACAATAAAAAGACGAAACTACGCAGACTTACAACTTACATAATATACAACTTACGTATGAAGGTAGGCCAACTAAAGTACTGTTAAATGAGGAAGCGATGGAAGTGGTTAAATCCCGTTTTTCTTGGTATCACTATAGATGCTAAATTCTAATGGGGTCTTCATATAGCTTGATATGCTAGTAAAATTAGTTCTACCGCGTAATCTAAAAAAAAAATAAGACCTCTTACTAACGAGACTATGAATAATAATAATGATATCCTGTTCTGGGGTCGTTACCCCAGACAGACAGACAGACAGACAGACAGACTCATATGCCATTTTTGTTTTACAAAAGAGAACTATCCGTGCAGTTTACAATCTGGGCTTTAAGGATTCCTTAAGTGATAAGTTTAAGCAATGTAATATACTCATGGTGAGTATATTGTCGAATATCTTAAATATGTACAAAAAATAAGAATAATTTTGTAAAGCACAGTGAGGTACGTCATATAAACAAGTCGAGGAACAAGCACAAGCTGGCTTTACCTGTTACTCGACTCAAAGAGTGAGTAATTTTTTATTGGGCAATGTATACCTACACTTTTACAACAAGTTCCCAGTAAACGTTTAAATTTTATAAATAAAATATAATAGAATTAAAAAACTTTGTAATGAACGTTTGTGTGCTAATCGATATTGCAGTATTTCCGAATATCAGAATATGATGCACCCTGGTTATGAAGCGCTCGCTGCTAGGCAATTCTTATTATAATGTAGACAAAAACTATTTTTTAATATTTTTATTTATTTTGTAAAGTACAAATAAAAAATATGTTTAGAATATCAGTACTTGATCCATGGAACGCAGTTTTTATTTTGACCAGCCAGTTTTTAATTCAACCAATACAATCAGTATGTTGTTCTCACCGGACATCAACTTAATGGAAAGGGTGTGTTAACTTAAGATAGTTGTTTAAATAAATTAAACAAAGAGTGAATTAGAACTCTTTAAATAAAGACGAACCGAATCATCAAAAACTAATTTCTACGCGCTTTTAATTCCGGATGTCTTGTATTTTAATATATTTATAGATTTTTACCTATACTTTCGTATTTATATTAATATGTTTATTTATAGAATATTTTGATTTAATTTACATAATATTAAGTGACCCTCATTAAAATATACTACATAACAATGTTCCAAACTTAACATCGCGAAGTTAAGTAAGTTATTGAGAGTGATACTGAACTTTATGTACCAGGTTGATTCGTAAGCAAAATTGAAAACTTCCTAAGGATATCCCTGTTTACAAATGAGAGTATGTATGAGTATGATACGCGTTAAGGACTATAATCATGTCATAAATTAGTATTGGTTTAAAGTTTTGTTTAATGCTGTTAAATTAATAATGATACTATCAATCATTGAAATATACCAATAACCGTTTATTCAATAATTATATAAAGAAGTATATAAAAACTAAAAAAAATAGATTATTAATATTTATAAGATTATTAAAAAAATATATAAAGCTAACAAACGCTGCATAATGGCCAATCAAGATAAAATCTAAAAGTATAATTAGGCTTTGCTAGAAGGCATGTTACCAGGATTCTGTATTAATAAAACTATAAGAATTTTCAATGAATAGAAGGACTTGCGCAAATTATTAACGCCCCATTACGTCGTACTGAACTCCCAATTCTCAAACGTTTTTAAAATCTGATAATAATTTTATGGTTCTATAAATGCATCGTTTTAACTTTATTTATATCGTGTTTAATATAATTCTACGTGCCTTTTATATTTAAAAGTGTGTATAACAATTAAAAGTATAAAAGTCTATAAGAGTGCTCCACACATACCTGTGACATAACCATTCTCAAGAAAAATAATCACTTATTCAAATAAATAAACTGTGATCAGTTTCTTCATAAGAGGACCCAAATAATGAATATAACAATTATCCAATGTGTTGCTAAGGCATAAAAGTCATTGAGTTCATAGCGCATAGCTCGAATGACGGGTGACTTTGAAAAACATTTGGTTGCTGAAGTGGAAACTTTGGGATCCTGTTTCTCGTCTGCGTGAAGAGTTTCATAGCTTTAATCGGCATGCTTGGGATATTTTATGAATTCTACAGTGTCAAGTTGAAAAAAAAATAAAGTCTCTTAATGCTACTGAGACAAGAAATCGTATTTTACATTTTTTTTTTTTTTTTTTTTTTTTTTTTATGTAAGAGGAGGGCAAACGAGCTGGCGGGTCACGGATGGACGTGATCACCGCCGCCCATGAACTCTTGCAACATCCGAAGATTTACAAGAGTGTTGCCGGCCTTGTAGGTAGTAATAAACGCCTTTTTTGAAGGTACCCATGTCGTACCGATCTGGAAATACCGCCGAAGGGAGTTCGTTCCACATTCGAGTGGTACGTGGAAAAAATGTCCTTGAGAACCGCACAGTGGAGGATCGCCACGCATCCAGGTGGTAAGGATGGTATTGGAGGCGATGGCGCACTGTGCGGTGATGAAATTCGGCGGCAGGCATCAGATCGAATAGTTCTTCGGAACACTCCCCGTTGTAAATGCGGTAGAAGACGCACAAAGAAGCCACGTCTCTACGCAATGCCAAAGAGTCCAGCCGTTCGCAGAACACCGGGTCCCCGACAATTCGAACGGCTCTCCGTTGTACGCGGTCAAATGGTAGAAGCTGATATTGGGGTGATCCGGACCAGAGATGAGAACAGTACTCCATGTGTGGCCGGACCTGCGCCTTATAGAGCGCAAGTCTTTGGCCAGGTTTGAAGTACTGCCTCGCTCTATTGATCACTCCCAATTTCATCGAGGCCAACTTGGCCTTGCTCTCCAGATGACCACGAAACTGACAGTCGCTCGAAATGTCGAGACCCAGTATTCTGATACTTGGCGAGGCAATGAGGGGAGTGCTCTCGAAGAGCGGTGATACGACAAATGGGGTTTTCTTAGTGGTGAACGCGCAAACCTGTGTCTTTAGGGGGTTGAACTGAACGTGGTTCAGTTCACCCCACTCAGAGACCATCCCCAGGGAGGTCTCTATTGAAGACACAAGTTTCTTTCGGCACTCGTCGACGTTTTCCCGAGTGAGACCTGCACGGCCGGAATATACCGCATCCCCAGTACTGTCATCCGCATAACAATGTATGTTGGAGATATCCAACATATCATTGATGTGCAGGAGGAACAGAGTTGGGGATAGCACGCAGCCTTGGGGTACACCAGCGTTCACGGGCTTGGGGTCCGAGCAAAAACCGTCGAGAACGACCTGTATGCTCCGCCCAGTGAGGAAGCTGGTGATCCACTTGCATAAACTCTCGGGAAGCCCATAGGAAGGTAGCTTCGAAAGAAGCCCCTTGTGCCATACACGATCGAAGGCTTTCGCCATATCCAGACTAACTGCCAGACCCTCTCCCTTGCTTTCAATAACAGCTGCCCAACGGTGTGTAAGATACAACAGAAGATCACCAGCCGATCGACCATGGCGAAAGCCATATTGCCGGTCATTGACCAACTGGTGATCCTCGAGGTAGGTTAGGAGCTGTTTATTGATAATGCTCTCCATTACTTTGGAGAGCAGAGAGGTAATGGCGATAGGTCTGTAGTTAGCTGGGTCCGAGCTATCACCTTTTTTAGGGATCGGATGGACAAGGGCACGCTTCCATGTGACCGGGACTACGCCTTTAAGGTAGGAGTACCGAAATAGACGCGTTAGCACTGGAGTCAACTCAGGGGCACACGTTCGTAGCACCAATGGAGAAATGCCATCCGGCCCACTCGACTTATGAACGTCCAAGGAAAATAGAGACTGCCTAATAGTTTTCTGCCGAAAAACTATTTCCGGCATTGAGCTCTGACACCGCGGGATGATAGGCGGTGCCTTCCCCTGGTCGTCCAAAGTCGAGTTGGAGGCGAAAAGAGTGCCCAAGAGATCGGCTTTCTCTTTTGCCGTGTGGGCCAGAGAGTCATTCCCCATGTGCAACGGCGGTAGGGACGGCTGGCTAAAGTTTCCCAGAGTGGCCTTTGAAAGCGCCCAGAATTTGCGCGTGCCAGGCGGGTACTTTGCCAGCTGATCCCCAATTTTGACGACATGCTTGAACTTTGCTCTAGCGATTTGCCGTTTGAAGAATCTGGAAGCACGATTATATTTCCTCTTCAGAACTCTAGAGTTCGGATCCTTAGTGACTAACGCATTGACCCAAGCTTGATAAGCCTGCCGTTTGCCAGCAGCTGCAGCCCTGACAGACGCATCAAACCAAGGCCGCGATCTGCCACCAAGTGGTACCACAGAGCTTGGTACAAATAGTTCCATGCCCTGTAGTATCACATCAGCTACAGCCGCAGCGCAGTCACTAGGATCATCGGAAGGGAAACAAATCGGCCCCCATGGGTAGGATGCAAAAAAGGACCGCATTCCATCCCAATCCGCTGACTTGTAGTGCCAAACGCGTCGAGTCGCAGGTGTTGTGCGAGCCGACCGTTGAATGGGCACTACACTCCGTACCAGACAGTGATCAGAGGAACCTAAGGGAGCCTCGACAGTGATCTGGTACTTTTCTGGATGTGTAGTCAGCAGAAGATCCAACAAAGAGGGCGTGTGGCTGTCCACGTCCGGTAGACGAGTGTGCGTCTTTACCAGCTGGGACAGCCCATTTGCCAGAGCAAAGTCAAACACAGATCTCCCCGCGTAGTCGGTGGCACGTGACCCTAGCCAATCGGCATGGTGCGCATTAAAGTCCCCTAGGACTACGACTTCGGCGGAGGGAGTCTGTGAAAGCAGATCGTCAATCTTCGCCTGAACATGGCCCAAGAGTTGATCCGTTTCTGCATTACCACTATGGGACCTGTAGAGGCACGCGTAGACTCTGACATGGTCGTCCATGTCCACGCGTAGCCAGAGTATAGACAGGTCCCGACCTTCAAAAACCTGAAGGCGACGGTAGCAGATATCCTCCCTTACGAACACAGATACCCCGGCGTGTGGTATAAAATGGTGTTCTAGTTTATACCCGGGGTATGACAGGTACGCTGTGTCGCTAGGTTGAGATATCTGCGTCTCCGTCAGAAACAACAAGGCCGGCTGCGCCGTCTCCAGATGATAGTGGACGGCGTTCAAGTTGGAATGAAATCCCCGGATGTTGCAAAAGTCCACATTTAGAGTGGGTCGGGGTGCCGCTGCATTGACTCGTCGTTTGCCCTCAAACAACACAAAAGGCGATACTTTGCCCGCCCCAGATACGACGGGCAGCCCGAGCAAAATCCGAGAATCATTTCCCCGATTTTGCTCGGGGAGGGGGTCCCCGGCTTCATCAAAGCCGGTACCCTCCTGGGGTATTTTTGTTTTTTGCATCGCTTTCATGTTTGGCGCGGGGGGGAGGTTGGGCTTCCGGATTCTCTCACTCACCGACGGAACATAACCAAATGAATTTGGTTACTACACGTCGGTCTTCTGTGAGAGGGTGGTCCTTCCCCGGTCGAGCCAGCCCAATACGAGCTGTAGTCGGATAACTACAGCTGGGCTCTACCACCTACAAATACACATTAATACATTTCTGATTATAAGAATGTAGACATTTCGAATAATGGTGATATTTTCCTAGTTTTCTCTTACCATATTTATATTTATTTATTTATTTATAATTTTTTTAAAGGTTTGTTACAAAAACTATCTGAGTAATAATAAATGGAATGTTTGTTAACCACACGATCACGAACATATACAAAACATAAAAATACCTCTAAACGTTATTTCTATATGCGATCGATAAAAGTTTTGTCTACTAACAATAGCAATTGGATCACTGAACGAGGGATTGGCACTAATGACTAGGATTAACTAATTAAGTCTATCTCAGACGCGATCCATTCAGCAATAAACCTGAGCACCGCTTTTAGATTACAATCAATATCCTAATTTACTAATATATTAAAACCAGCTTATAGTAAACCTATAAAATGTGTTTAAAAAAACTTGTATGCAAGAGACGGAATGAAGAACTTGATGAAGCTTCTATTGTTTCTGTAATAACACAATTTTAATGCCTTAAGTTCTTCTCATGTCAAAACGTCAAAATTTGTTTCGTCCAATTTGTTTCCGTTTAGAATATAAAATAAAAGAAAACATTAAGAAATTTGGAATATTTCATGTTATTCCTAACGAATGAATCTATATATTTCTTCTCAGATTATTTATTTATATCCTTTCCATTTTGAATTAATACCAGTGATCACTTGTGTACGTCAAATGGTGCTATTTCCATAATTGACGTAATTTAATACCATGCTTATTGAAAAAAGCCCTTTTGTTAAGACACTCTCTAACTTAAAATAAGGCTACGAGGGTTCCAAACGCACCTTGTTTCTAGAAGAACCACACAACAAATCAGCCGTTTTTTTTTTCTTTTTTTGTGTTTACCGTTTCACAAACGTCAAAATATTTAATGAGGAATGTATGACTATGTATAACAATTAGAACAATCATAATCAATAAGATAAGCTGGCCTAATGATTAGTTAACAATAATAAACCAGTGAAGATGCAAATTACCCAGGGTGTTTCCCGAACAAACTTTGACGAAATTATAAATGTTAATAAAAAACACTTGATTTTTAAGTAAAATGATTATGAAAAAAAGTAATCAATAAGATAACATAGAAAAAAAAATCCCTACCAATTTTCAGGACGTGGAAATTTTTTCCTGTCCACAGACATCCATCCATACATCCGACATCAATGAAAACAATGCAGAACGAACAAAGTTCGTTCGTGAAAAGAAATCCGTGGCTAGCAAGACGACCGTCACCGTAAGCAGCACTCGTTCACGAGCATAACGCAAGGGTAAGCCATCCACCTCTTCGCCATATTTGAAGGAAGGGGGCAACCTCGCTCCCACCGCTGCCGTAGTAATGACTCCTAAGGGAGCGGTGTGATGCAGCCACTAGATATCACAAGAGTAACAAACAGCCTCAGTAAAAATTGCGTAGGTTCATTCATTCCATATACCGTCATTAACATAATCCTTTTCTTGTTTGTAAAGAAATTTTCAAAAGCTGTTTTAACCTCAAAGTGACATATTTATTGTTTATATTTAATTTGATGCCGCTTCTCTGGGATTTTGTTCTCTTGTCCTCTAGGTTTCTCATTAATTATTTTCAAATTTGTGTTTATTTTATTATTGCTTCTTGTATATATTCTTGCTGGTTATACATAGTTGTTTTGCAACTTTACATAAGTTTTTAAAAGATTTAAAAAAATATTTTACATTATTTTAAAACTTTCGCTAGTATTTAATTGCTTTTACTCATACAGTTGATACAAGTTTTCTCCTATATATATTGTTGTAAATGTTTGGCGCCGTAAACCCGCCTTTTGCATGTTCCCAAAGTTTATTTCATATTTTTTGCTTTTTTTTGCTGTAATAGAGTATATAAATAAATAAGTAAAAACAATTGTAAACTAATTTTGACTGAAATTGCAGTATATATTTGAAATATATAAGTATATACTTCTTCTCTAACCATTAGTAAGTACTAATGGTATAGAGAAGAATTCAATGTTAAGGTTTTAATTCGAACCTTAAGCTGTATTTGTATTTTCATTATGAAAAATAAGACAGTAATTTTAAATTAACGTAAATAAAAAATATTTTTATATATAAAAAGATTTTTCTAATGATTCTTTTTCTATAGCATATTCATAAACAGCTCCGTTACATGTTTATCTTTAGTAATATTATAAAGAGATAGTAATATTTTAAAGAGATAGGGTTTGATTTTATATTTCTATGTATGTTTTCTATTTATTGGGTAATCTGGGCCAATTTTAAAAATTATTTCATTTTTCGAAAACTCCTTTGTCCGTGATGAAAAATAGGCTATTTTTAATATTGCAATGGATTCGGGACTTTCCCGGGTAAAACCAGAGTAAGTAGAAAAATAATAAGAAATAAAATAAATATAAATAAAATCATTAACTCTCAAAACTATGAACCACAAAAGATAATACAATCGCAAGTTAAAATGTATGACAATCAAATTACGGGGCATGGTCGGCTACTGATATACTCGTATAAGCTCAAGGTGATGTTCTTTTTCTTTTACCAATAGCGGTGTATCCATAATCCACTATTACGTGAATTTCATATGAATATCATAAGAAACATGACAAGGCTTAAGAAAAATATCATTTTAAAATGATCTTTAGTTTTTTTGTAATAAAACTTTATAATACTTAAAAATAATAGTAATAGTAATACGGGTGTTATTTATTGCCATTATTTAGCAACACATCCTAAGAGATTCGAGTTATCTAATAATTAAATATTTAACTTAAAAATATATATATTTTTTCAAATACAACCAAAAAATACAAATATATTTTATATATATTTAAATATCAACTAATATTTGATAAAAAGTAGTATCTAGAAACAAAAATATCTACAAAACAATGAATTAAAACAAGTAATGTAAAAATAGTACTTAATGCCCGTCTGAATTTAATTTACGATGTGGTTTTTCCTAACCAAGAAAATAGCTTCAGACTTATTGTTTTGTTTCTGGAACATAATTTTTCTGAGTGGGCAGTTAAGCCAACTTATTATACATTTAGATATCATTATAAGCTTACCAAGACTTACTTAAAAATTTGAATCAAAACAATAATATGAGATAAGATTCTTGTTTCTAAGATAGTATTATTCTCGGAGTTATAAAAAATAGTATTTATACAAAATAATAGAACCCTTAAGAATTTAAAAACTAATTGTTGAAGTGTTAATAATACTCGTACGTTTATTATTATATGTCTACTAACAACACTAAATCTCAAGTTTTCAAGGTTATTTACTTAATATAGATCAATTTCTGTACAAATTAAATCTTTGATATATTTATTCAAATGAAGTTTAATACATGTTGGTCAGAGGAGGAAAGGATTCATAAAACACGATGTTATGATGATTATATCTAAAAAAATAGTGACGTACTGTGATTATCTTACCTCCGTAAGTAAAATTAAAAAACTTAGAACTAGCCTAGTACTAACATATTTTTCACATTCAAGATAATTATTATTATTTATTAAAACATACGTGTATGTTAAGTGCTTATCATATCAAATGAGAATACAATGATAATATCGTATATCATTAATGCATGACACGACGATGACGGAATTTCACTATAGGGTGTAGGTTAAGATACTGAAAGTATTTTTACAAATTGTGTGTTTGATGTTGATCTCGTTTACATGTATTCTCATTTGCAGCCGCCCTGTGGGAATAACAGAATAATACAATTATTCATTCCCTGTTGCTGGACTCGTCCGCAGCCCGTGAATAAATATTTCTAATCATTATATTTTATAAAGCTGGAGCTCCAATGCATAGGTTAAGTACACATGACACATTTCTTGAATGACGTAAATGTAAACAGTTTTTATGACAAGTTGATCTCAACACTCCATCGTCACTGCGTATACAGTTCATTTTAATGTTCAGACTTCACATTTCTAACATATTAATAAAAAAATTATACTTCTGCCTACTTCTGTAGCATTAATTAAACATACCGTGTCTGTGATCAACTACCTTAGTACAATTAAATAATGAAAACGGTAGTTGTATGGGAGATTTATTAAACGAGTACAATAAATAGCACCGCAGGATGTCCTTGGTTGTGTGTCGTGTGGTGCCGACATATCCTGCACACACTAAAATGTTAGTCTACGGTTTACATTGCGACATTTACTATTAATACTATACTAACACACTAACTAACAATACAAATACTCTTCACATTAAAAACAAAATAATGTATCTTTATTAATTACATCCATTAGTTCGATGAAATCAATCTGAACAACTTTAGTAAAGGAGAGGGTTATATTTGAATTCAAAAATAAAATGTGGATAAAGTATTTATCAAGTCCCCATATTATGGTAAAATTATGAAATTATTGCATAGAATAATCTGGTGTATTATCTTATTTATATTTTTTTTATAAAATAACACATAATATAATATAATTATTGTTACCAATAGATAAGATAAAAATAACTAACTTGTGATCAAATCTCCTGCTATTCTGGGGTTGATTGGTTGTTGGTTTCGTATCACATGATGACAGCTTATCACATCTCTTGATAATGGTATACATATTCTTTAAACCGTAACATTAGAATACGTTATCGTTGAAAATATTGTAAATATTGTTATTTATTAAGGAATAATGACTACATTGTTTTCCATGGAGAATAACGTCAGTAATCAAAAATATAATCCTATTTACGAAGATATCCTAACAATTACAATTGTTTGTTTAGTTTTAGTTGTATTAAATGTATGGAAAATTAATTAAGAAAAACCTCTCATGTCTTATGCCGCCTCCGGGCGTATAAGAATTTTGCATTCATTATTTTAGAATTTTCATTGTTGATGCATTGCTTTACCCGTATTTGTATTTTATAATTATGAATATGTATTTTATTTACTGATATTTTTCTGCATTTAAGGAAAGGAAATTATTTATCCTTTTAGAGTTATAATAGGTATTGAAATAGTATATCTACTTGATTGTTTACACTAGCTAAGAAATAGTTTAATTATTTGTTGACAAATAATAAAATTTTAGTTATTAGCGCATTTAGTAATGTAATGACTATGATGTGTTTATTATAGTGTTTCGAATGTGTTTCCACTTTCAAAGAACATGGAGAAATAAAGTAAGTAGGAGAGAAACAGGAAGTGATGTGACTGTCTTATGGTCCCTTGTGCAATTTTCGGTACTTTGAAATATTTAAAAAATGAATTATGGCTCAGAATTAACCTACTGGAAAAGTCTACTATCCTGTCACGAAAACACTTAAAGATATTGAAGAAAACCCATCCATAAAGGATTGACGGATAATATAATATAATCAGGAAAGGTTTGTAACGTTTAACAAATTTTATTTCTTGAATAATTCGTGACATTTATACCATAAAGAGATATTGGAGGCATAATATATCTAAAACATAGTATTTAGAATAGAATATAAATTAATCATATATTATAAACAAGTATTCTTGCCCTACCGTACGGAAGGTTCACCCAATTATCCTTCGAAGAGCAGAAAGAACCCTCATAGACCTAGACGTAATTAACTCTCCACATGTTTTAATTTACATTCTCATATACAAGGCTCGGCAACCGCGTTGTTGTTTATGTTGCATTGCTTGTGTTTAGTTCCATATTTAATTCAATGAAGATGATGCGAAGATGAATAAAATATTACATTCTCATAAAAATTGCTTTTGTATGAATAAACTTGAATATAAATAAAGGTACAGCGAGAAAAAGAAACATTTGTTAAACGTCATGTTTGAGCAAGTTTTTAATTCAAAGTACTATCTATGCAAATAATTACCTGGAAAATATACAATTATTATGTTTGAATACAAAAACATTAAACAACTGATAGTTGAGTAGATTATAATATACTTCGACACAAGGTAATCCATAGCATTGCAGAGTTTTTATCTTTTTATCGCATGTTTTCCCTCAGTAGTTTTACATATTTTACTCACTAATACGAAACAAGGATAGATGTTGAGACTATTCAATACAAAACTTCGTTTGTAATTTTTATTGTAATTAAATTAAGTCTGCGCTGTAATTAATTTTAAACATACATTGTGTGTTGTAAGTTAATGTAGCCGTGAAATATATTGAACACATGTAAAAATTTTGACTGATATTGCTTAAAAACATTTTACCTATTTTTAAAGCAATACACGAATATCATAAATAATATTGACAGTTTATGGTTAATAATGACTTGTATTGATAATTGTATCACAATTTATTTAAAATAATTTATTAATGTTGTTGTATAAATAGATTTTTAAATTATGATAATATATGACAGTACAACCCAATTTAAAATTTATTTATTTTTATGACATGGCCCTCGTATGTTTTTAGAACTGGCCACTTAAAAGCATTATATTAAAAAAAATAGTTTAAATTTTGAAAATAGAACTCTTTACCAATATTATTGAGTGTACATTTCATTCATTTGTCATTTGTTTTACGATTTGGCGGCAAATTGAAAATTGTCTGTGCACGTCAGAATGAATTTAAGCCGAGAAAATTTTCGTGCAATGATTTTTTATGACTTTCGATGTCATTTAAGTCAACAAGAAAGTTATGATAGACTTCGATTGGCTTTTTACGATGAAGCCCCATCTCGTGCCACAGTTTACAACTGGTTTAATGAATTCAAACGTGGTCGAACTAATCTCACCGATGATTTGCGTGAGGGACGGCCTTCTACAGCGACGACTGAAGATAAAATCAGTGTTGTGCGGCGTATGATAGAGACTGACAAAAGAGTGACCTATCAGCAGATTCGGACAAGTCTAGGCATAGGTATGAGTCAAGTGCACAAAATCCTCCATGAACATTTAGCGGTCAGGAAGCTTTGTACCCGCTGGATACCGCATAATTTGACCGAGGCTCAAAAACTCCGCCGTGTTGATTGGTGCCGAGAAATGATCCAAAAATTTAACGGAGGTGACTCAAATGCTGTGTTCGACATACTAACGGGTGACGAAAGCTGGATTTACTGTTATGATCCGGAAACCAAAAGATAGTCTGCTCAGTGGGTGTTTCCTTCCGAAGAGTTGCCAACTAAAGTGAAGAGAGGTCGAAGTGTTGGAAAAAAGATGGTGGCCTCGTTCTTCGGAAAGACAGGTCATTACGCGACAGTAGTCTTAGAGGATCAGAAAACGGTTAATGCAGAGTGGTATACTAACAATTGTTTGCCACTTGTCTTGGAAAAAGTTCGAGAGAAACGACCTCGCAGCAGGATCCTCCTTCATCACGACAATGCCTCGTCGCACACCGCCAGGCAAATGATCGACTCTTTCGTGACCTCAGACGTGGAATTACTGGGTCACCCGCCGTATAGCCCCGACCTCGCACCCTGCGATTTTTATTTATTTCCGAAAATAAAAGAAAAACTTCGAGGAAAACGTTTTATAGACGCCGAAAAGCAGTGGATGCGTTTCAAAACGCCGTCGAAGAGACCCCTAAGGCCGAGTGGGCAAGGTGCTTTTCTCAATGGTTCCATCGAATGCAGCGATGTATTGATGTAAATGGACGCTATTTTGAAAAATTACAATAAAACTAATAACTTGCTAGAATGCTTAGTTTTTGATTTTCTAAGAACTTTCAGTTTGACCCTCGTAATACAGACTTACTTTAACTTAGTTATAATAATATAAAAACCGGTGCGCTAATCTATATTAATAATTTTGTTAAGGGTACGGTAGACTCGATTGAAACCTAAAATAAAAAAAATATATTTTTAATGGACGACATGTATCCGGATTCGGATTGACGAGTATTTTGTTAAATTCTAAGTGAGTGCTGACAATGAAATCGCAGTCCCCATATTGGCCACTTCAGCAAAACGTCACTGACACTTGATGCCAGTTAAATGACAATTCCGTCCAGTCCGGCACAGTACAGTGGGTGTCTGTGCAGTGTTTTGCTCTCGTGTTAATTATTATTTGAATACGAAAGTTAATAAGAAATATGTAACTAACGATCATAGTTGCCGCGTATCTTCCTTGAACTTTTGTGCTATAAGCTGTCTAAAATTTGTGACAATCAATTTACAGAGGAAGAAATTGACGGTGCAAGGTGTTTTATATCCGATTCTTCACTTGCCCAGCATATAGTACGTAAAGGAGAAGGCAAAACAAACGGCACCTGCAGGATATCATTACGATTCTAAAGGAATCTGGGCCTTTCAGTTTACTAGTGTTTGTCGCCCGTAATCTGAACAGCCTACCACTAGTTACATTCGATCATGTAGACGTGACAAGCCTTTTAAAGAATATCGTTCCTCTAAAATGGAGATTGTGGACATAAAAAGCGAACATCTCAGTGAGCACAGATGCGTGTATGCCTATTAAGCCAGTGGTGTAATCAGCTGTTACATGACCTACGTCTGCAATATTAAACGAACAAGAGTCTATTATTCACGCTGAATCAATAATACTGATAGTACAACTAGTACTGATAAACTTAAAGAATATATAATCTGAAAAGATAAACAAGCGGTTACTATAGAACGAATTTTCTTCTTTTAAGATAACGATTTTATTGCATAAATACATATTTTTTCCATCGTGTATTTAGGCCATTTTGGGTTAAAAAGCAATCAAATTAATTTCAATTAATAATATTACATATTAAACCAAATAGATTATAAATAGTATTAGAAGTTTTACAAACATTTAATTAAAATAAAATTTGTTAAATTTAATTATTAATCACACAGTTAATATAGCTATTATCTTAAGTCATTATAATACAAATTATAACAATGAATTAATATATTGTACATGCAATCATTATAAATATGCGGATTATTAAAAGATTTAGATGAAGTGTCTACTTATGTCAGTTATGCTCATGGTACAAAGAGCTGGCTTGATCATTGCATGGTGACCGCGGTTGCGTGGTCTACTTTATCTAATATATATATAATGTAGATATACTGATCGGATCATAGGCCACTAGCACTAGAATTTGATTTTTATCAAATCAAGCAAATCAAACATTTTCTATTTCATTTCACAACTATTTGGTTGTGAATTTTACAAGTATGAGAAGTAATGTAGTAATTATATGGCAGATCTGGACTGAGAACAGTTGCATGCACTCGATTAGATTATGTAACCTTCAGGTGCATAAATGCTTTTTGCATATAATATATAATTAATTTATTTTATTCATACAAGCTGTAGAAGCGTTCACAGTTTAGTTTTATAAGAGGAGGTTGCAGGCTCAAGGCAACGTCAGGCTTTAATAATCACGTAAAAACCTCATACATTGAAGCTAAATTATACTCAATGAAATGATTATTATCTGGAGCTCCTATTTCGGGTAATATTCACAAAATAAATAAATAAATAATAGGTCGATTTTTAAGGCATTTAATTGTAATTAAATACATTAAATGAGATAGAAACTGACTTGTTAATACCAAGTGAATTATTTTATTTGAGTTAGAATTTTTTATTACCGCCACCAACAACCAAAAAAAAATTTTTTTACCGACCATAGAAAATAAAACACTAGTACGTAGTGGTAAATATAGTTCACTGTTTCTTTACTGTCATACATAACGAAAATTTCACTTTTGTGAATTATATTATTGTTAAATAATTCATGATTAAATAATTTATTTGTAATAAAAACTTATAAAACTTAATATTGTTTTATTAATGTATAAATATTTTACTCTTTGTTCAAAAAATACTTCAAAAGTCATAAAATACTATTTAAAGTATGTGATTGATATTTAGTAATTACAATACCTGATTCGGAACTTACAATGTAAGAAATATTGCGAATATAAAATCTAGAGGATCGACGTATATATTCATATTAGCAAAAAGAATATAAATAGGGAAGAATCAAACCTAAATCAAATATATTACTTACTGTTTATTTAATTATCAAATACCTTACAGTTGCATCTGTTATTGGTAATGAAACAATATATGTATATACTAAAATTATTCTTTAAGAAAAGCTTTATAAATGCCGATTAAGTAAAAAAAATCGTAAGTGTATAATAAAGCTTTGCCAGAAGGAATGCTGCTAGGATTCTGTAGTAGTAAATCTATAAGGATCCTCAATGAAAAGAACGAATGGCGAGAATTACTAACGCCCCATTACTTCCTACCGCAAGTCTTTAACTACCAATACTTAACGTTTTCTGAAATCAGATAAAAACTTAATGGTTTTATAACTACACCATTTCAATTTTTTTTTTTTATATGTATTATATATAAAAATATCAGTTTGACGGAAGTGTTGTACTGACTTAAAGTCTCTGTATCTGTTTTTTCATGAAAATCATGTACAGATGTATACAAAGCAATCGTGTAACTTATGGACTCAGCTGCAACAGACTGTAAGGTTATAAAAAAATATTTACTAAATATTCAACTCATTTAATTTGTATTAAAATGATAATTTAATTGGATTGCCTTAGTTTAAGGTTTAGAATAATGACGGTTAAATTATTTAGTAACCTAGATATCTGTATATACACTAACTATATAGGTTATACTTCATCATTGTAACTATAAAAATAGTGCTTAGTGAGCATATATTACACCAATTTTCTTGAATATAAAATTTATTGTATATACTATATCTATATTTGTATATATTGTAATTATTATTTTATGAAAATATATTTATAAATCTTTTTTTTTTGTATGCCAACGTCCCTGATTTTATCAACCAAATGTTATTTTATTAAGGTAAAATGTAATACATCTAATGTTTACATAATGAACCTTATTATATTTTAAATAAAAAAAATATAATAATATTTGGGAGAGTCATCCAAAGTTATATTTGACAGAGCATAGTTAAAAATTTATAGACAAACAAAAAGGACAATGGACTTTGTTAAAAAAGATTTTATTTTAACTATTATTGACGTTTAAGTAACAAGCAATCATACTACTTTAAGTAGATCATCCGGCCAGTAGTAACCACCCAGCCTTCCGAACGGGTATTGTTCTCATCCTCAGAATATGGTTTGGAGAACGATGTAAAATGTCTACACAGCGGTCTAGACCGACGTATCTGCTGGACTCGGCTATCTGGACCGACGTAAACTAATTATCCATATACATATATATATTTAAATATATATGTATATGGATAATTAGTTTATGTCGTAGTATGTATGCGTAATCGATTATCATAATTACGCATACATACCGTCAAGCATACAAAAAAGAAAGCAGGGTAACCGTTTTTTCCGATTTCATTAATTTTAATTCACATCAAAAGCGACATGATCAGTCGGAATAGTAGAAATATAAAAAAAAATATTCTATATGTTCTGTGTAAGAGCAATAATTTAATAATCATTTTTCTTTGTTTTTATATTTTTGATTACAATGTTTTTAAAACAATTGCCAAAACATATAAATTTGCCGTTTAGGACACCTCAAATCTTCGGTCAACAAGTTTCATTTTTACATTTCACTATTAATCAATATTTTCCAATAACAAGTTAATAAAAATATCAATTAAATATTAATATATATTCCAATTATTATACAAATATTCTTAAGCAGTCTGTTCGATCGCTTCGTATTAATTCTTTTATATATACATAGTGCGGTCACAGACATGGCCTTGGACATGAGTGTGTCTCAGATGTTACATAGGCTCCAACTACCATCTTTATTAAGATCATAGATTTATGATTTGGAATATCTTTTATGGCTAGTTTTATAATGAATTACTAATTTAACCTTGAAGCATCAGTCCTTAATGTCCTAATAACCGCTTAAATAGGAGAAAGATTTATAGAAAAACCCAACAAAAGGTTCTTGGGGCGCTGCATCAATAAATTTACGCACGAAATAATACGATCCCAAGCGATTCATTAAATGGGACAAAGACTTCCATATGATAAAATGAAGATATAGAATAAATGAAAGCTTATATGAAAAAACTAAATAAATGTTTTTACATTACAAATCTTATCTACTAAGTACAAATAATCGTACTGACCTTAATTTATTTTTATTTTGTTTATTAATTTAATAAATAATATTTTAAAGAGCAGATTCTTATTCAGATATTCCATATATCCACGTGATACTCATGTAAAGTGTTTAGAACACTTTGCACGCAAATCACGTTAATAGTTAATGAGCGTATTCATTAATTATTAAGCGGTCTCACGTGATGGATTGATCACGACACTAATATTCGTTACACCAATAAGAGATGACAAGGGGAAGAAAGAGACGAAACACCTGGTTATATTTACAAAATTTAATATTTATGAGTTTCTTCCATACGATATTTCTAAATTAAGTATTTGATGAGTTACCTGTTTTTAACATGCATTTATTTGTAAGAAGTGTCATTAGCAAAGTAACAATTTATCTTGACATAAGTACGTAAGAAATTCTTAAGATATTGTTACTAAAGTTTATTATAAAATAAAAATATTTTATAATTAACAAAAATAATACAATACATTTTTACATATAAATACAAAAATAATACAATGTATACAATTTTTGTGTTTATAATAGTATTTATTTTAATGTATTTAAGAAATGAAAAGTATATATAGTTTCAGAGCTATAAGTAATATAATAGTATATCAATTTAATTGTGTATACTAGGTAACGATTTTTTTTTTACTTAAAACAAAAAAAGTTACTTAGTGGTTACCGTTGCAAGTTTTAATGTAATGGGACTATGCATACACTAATGTAATGGTAGATTTTCAAATACGTTTCCACTTTTAAGGAACAAGAAAACATGAAAGTGAGTAGGAGAGAAAAAGGAAATGGAATATCTTTGCTTTTATATAATATAATTTTAGAAAATGGAAAACTATTTTTCGATGCTTATACATTTATAAGCATAGATGATATTTTCATGATAGGAAAATAAATAAATCATAATATAATCATGAAAGGCTTGTAACATTCCTCAATATATATATATATATATATATATATATATATAAATAAAATATAACTATCGCTTTAACACCGGAATAAAAATGAATTATATGTTATAAACAAGTATTCTTGTCCTATATTACAAGGGAGGGTTGTCGGGATAATCAGTCGAGAGTAGCAGAGCGGACCCTTATAGACCTGGACGCAAATAACTCTCGACATGTTTCAATTTACATTCGCAAATACACGGCTCGGCCACTGCTATATTGTTTATGTTATATTGCTCGTATAAGTATCATATTTTAGTCAATGGAGATTTAATCCTAATATATCAATAATAAAGTCAAATTACACATATATCATAAGATGAAGCGCTGATGATCAATCAAAGCTCTTTTTTTTTATAAATCTGTTTATAGGAACAGACTTGTATATAGTATAAATAAGGAAACAGCGAAAAAAAAACTATTAATGGTCATGTTTGAACAAGTTTTTAATTCAGATTGAATTTTAAATTTTTTTTAAAAATCCTACAGAAAATAAATACATACATTATGTTTAAATTTAAAAATATTACTCATTTAGTAGTTTGTTTCTGATGAATCGGAATGCAATTGAACTAACACTTGACACAAGGTAATCCACACGGGTATTATGGAGTTTTCATTTTATTTGCGCTTGTTTTTCTCTACTTACTAAATAAGCCACACGTACTGTTGGGACTATAACAACTTCAATAATAATTTATATTGTAATTGAATTAAGCCTGCGGTGTAATTAATATACTTATGTTGATAGCTACAGCCCTGGCGCTATACATTCTGAGCACATCCTATGGTGTAACTTATTTTCGCCCTGAAATATATTAAGCGAGTATAGATATCTTGAGCGCAGTTGCATAAAAAAGACTCATTTCACTTTTTTTTAAAGGTAATACACAAATAAATACAGACCAACAAGGTAAAATGGATAATGTAAGGTTAATAATGACCCGTCAAGTATATAGTGATGAGAATTTAAGAATGTTGTTTTATAAACAGTTTCAATACCAATATTGCTTTAATATTAGAAACATTATATGACAGTAAAATGTTATGGACGTGGATGACGATTCATGTGATTCATTTTTGTATCATTTTATTAAGTACATATTAGTGTATACAAACGAGGGTTTGTGTAAGTAAATGTGTTTTTGTGTTGCAGAACATTATATATTCTTCAGCATATACATATATATCTTTGACTTACAAATCGATTGGCAGAAAGAGAAGGAATGACGCGCTTGAAAGTGGCGTGATCGGTGCCCTGGCAGACAACTCTTACGACGACGCCGATATGTGTGTATTATTATTGATTTGTTGTTTTTATTTATATAGATATAATTAAAATTTTCTACATAATTATTAATATAATACTAATTAATTTTATGTTAATATTAAGTTACCCTAATTAAAATATGTTACATCTTATTCATCATAACACAAAATAACTTAACTTAACTTAACTTATCGTCACGCCATTTTCCTTTGCGGGGTAGTCAGAGACGACGGAGCGCCAAACGCTACGGTCACTGCATACCTCTTTCGCCTCGACCACAGACATTAACCTCTTCATACATGCCCTCCGGGGGGTCCTCATGCTTTTTACGTGACCTTCCTCCAGTATCGTAGCTACTGTGTTTTCGAAGGTCACTCGAGGCCTCCCCCTGTCTCTCTTACGGCTCACTTTACCTTTATAAATCTTTTTTACCATTCTTTCATCACTCATTCGTTCGACGTGCCCAAACCACCTGAGCACGTTCTTCTCCATTCTTACCGTAACATCGGCGCTAGTACCTGCCATTCTGTGGTTCTCTTCATTGCGGATTCGGTCAGCTAAACTGACTCCGCATATTCGACGAAGAGATCGCATCTCCACAGCATTCATCTTTCTTACATTCTTCTTCAGTATTATCCACGTTTGGCTGCCGTATAACAGCGTCGGTAGCAAAACTGCATTGTGTACAGCCAAACGTGCAGCTATGCTGACGTTTCGCCGTCTCAACAATGCAGCCAAAGCACCGTTGACTCTGTTACTGGCAGCAATACGCCTTTCCACATCCATTTTGTATCTTCCGTCTCTGCTAAACATACTTCCCAAATATACCGCTTCATTCACTTGTTCTATTATCTTATCATTCACGTTGATCTTACATTCTGTTCCTTCTTCATTTCTTTGAAATATCACAACCTTCGTCTTATCTGCATTCAGGTTTAGACCATTATTTTCACACCCATCTTTCAGAGTGGTGACCAATGCCTGCAAATCGCATTCTGATGATGCAATGAGCACTGCATCATCTATATAAAGCAAGCAATTGACCTTAAGGTCACCAACTTTCACTCCCATGTCACTGTCTTTCACGCCTTGGAGACAACTATCCAAATACAAGTTGAACAACCAAGCTGACATAGCGCAACCTTACTTAACACCCGATTGGATGTCCAAACAGGGCGACATGTCAGCTCCTACTCGCACACAGGCTGAGTGATCTCTGTAAAGAGACTTTACAGCCTGTAGCAAGGGTCCGCTCACATTGTATCGGAGCAGTATCTCCCATAATTTCTTCCTCACAACCTCACAACCCTGTCAAACGCCTTTTCCAAATCCAATAACACAAAATGCTCCAAACTTAATATCTTTATGTTCAAAGTTGTTACAACATTATGTGTTGTGATCGTGTACCGCAAAACAAAATATCTTGGAAGTGACACCGAACTTTATTTCCCTGTTCAGGTTCGTTTGTAAACAACATCGGAGACTCCTTAAGGATATGTTTACAAAGTCCTCCCTGTACAAAGGAGAACAATGAGGTGAGTGTTAATGATTGTAAACACGTTCTAAATTTATCTAGATTTAAAGTTCTGTCTTATTATTTTACTAACAACAATCACTTATGTATAGCTTATATTTAACTAAAATATTAGTACAGAAATTAAAAAAAATAAGAAAGCAATATAATGGCTGATTAAGTGAAAATCGTAAGCATATAATTAAGCCGTACCAGAAGAAATATTGGCGGGACTCTGTAGTAATAAATTCACAACAATCCTGAATGAAGAGAACGACTTGGGCAAATTACTAACGTCTCATTACTTCCTACCGATCCGTCTTTAACTGATAATATTAATCTCTTTAACCGATTTCACAAATAATATTTAAAAGGAGTTAAAACTACACTGTTTAAAATTTATGCTTGTCATGTGATATTCTATATTGGCAAAAAAAACGTATAATCTGACAAAAAAAATTTAAGAATTATTGCACATGTTAAAATCCTATCGATCTGTGTGTCTGTTCTGTATAAGGCATACATAAAATAATGCAATCGTGTACCGGATGGATGTGCTGCAACAGACTATATGATTATAAAATTTTACCGACGTTCAGATCAAACTTATTAAATTTGAATTATTGATAAATTGAAGTGTGTTTTTGATTTGTTTTAAAATTATTATATGGAGATTCAATCCTAATATATTAATAATAAAGTCAAATTACACATATATCATAAGATGACGCGGTGATGATTAATCAAAGCTCATTTTTTTTTATTTATATACAAATCTGTTTATAGGAACAGACTTGTATATAGTATAAATAAGGAAACAGCGAAAAGAAAATATTAATGGTCATGTTTGAACAAGTTTTTAATTCAGATTGAATTTTATTTTTTTTTTTTAATTCTACAGAAAATAAATATTTTATTTTATTTTATTTATATCTTTTCCACTTTGATTATCAGTGATCACTTGTGTACGTCAAAATGGAAGTGTCAGGAGGGCCTATTTCGATACCAGATTTATCGTAATAAGCCCTTCTGTAAAAGCACTGTCCAATTTAATGTTAAAGCTATGAGGGTTCCAAACGCGTCCTGGTCTGAGAAGAACCACACAACAAACTCAGCCGGATATATATATTTTTTATATTGTGATCACTGTTTCACAAATGTCAATCTTAAAAGCTATTTTGCAACAACTAGAACCGTCGCAATATAATGAAAAAAAAAATAATAATGATAATAATAATAAAAAATAAAAATAGGCCTGCTACACAACCAGTCACCGCAAGCAGCACCCGTTCACGAGCATAACGCAAGAGCCAGCCATCACCCTCTTCGCACATATTTGAGGGAGGAGCGCAACCCGACTCCCGACGCTACCGCAAGTAATGACTTCTAAGGAATCGGTGTGATGCAACAAGTCGATAAAACGAAATTAATCTACAACAAAAAACAAATTGCGGAGATTACTAGTTATTCGCAATATAATACAATTCATTCCCAGGCCATACCGTCGTTGATGTAATCCTGTACACTATAGTAGGATTTTTTTATCAAATTTATTTTTATATATAATTTAAATTTATTTAATGATAAACTTAAGGCTTCATTTGGGAGCTTATTATAAAAACGTATACAATTAACCTTAAAGGATTTACCTATTTTATGGAGCCTAGTGTTGGGCATAGCGAGTTTATTTTTATTTCTCGTATTAATTTTATGAAAATCACAATTTTTTTTGAATTTAGAAATATTTTTATGAACGTAAATTAAATTTTCATAAATATATTGATTATAAACAGTCATTATTTTAAATTCTTTAAATTTGTTTCTTAAGGATTCTCTAGGTCTCATATTATATATTGCTCGAACAGCCCTCTTCTGTAGTGTGAATATGGTATCGATGTCGGCTGCATTACCCCATAAGAGTATACCGTATGACATTATACTATGAAAGTAACTAAAGTAAACTAATCGAGCAGTTTCCATATTTGTCAATCGACGTATTTTTTTAACCGCGTATATAGCAGAACTAAGTCTACTTGATAAATCAAATATATGAGGACCCCATTGCAATTTTTCATCTAAGGTAATGCCCAAGAAAGTAGTAGATTTGACCAAGTCCAATTCCTCATTGTTTAATTGTACATTGGTTTTAACATTTTTAACATTTGGTAAAGTAAATTTAACACTTTTCGTCTTTTTTTTATTGAGCAACAAATTATTGGCGTTAAACCATTGTACAACATCTGAGAGAGCGTTATTTACATCGTCAATAACAGATTGCCTTCGGCTAACTTTAAAAGTAAGAGAAGTATCATCAGCAAACAACACTATCCCATGTTTTTCCCTCACTAGGTGAGGTAAGTCATTTATGTAAATGAGGAACAAGAAAGGCCCTAAGATAGAGCCCTGTGGCACACCTATTTTTACCAAAGAACCGGGGGAACGTATTCCATTTACGTCTACTTTTTGAATTCTATCATTAAGATATGAACTGATCAAATCTAGGGACTTATTCTTAACTCCATAATGTTCTAATTTTTGTATAAGGATTTCGTGTTGAACGCAGTCAAACGCCTTAGATAGATCACAGAAAATGCCAAGTGCATCCTGGGATCCTTCCCAGGCTTCAAATATATTGAGTAATAGCTCGACCCCAGCATCTGTTGTAGAGCGACCGGCAGTGAAACCAAACTGGTTTTTGTGCAAGAGATTGTTTTTACTGAAAAAATCAACAAGTTGATTAAGAATTATTTTTTCAAAAATCTTGCTAAATGTGGGTAAGACTGAAATTGGTCTATAATTACTAGGATCTAATGAACTGCCAAATTTATGTAATGGAGTTATTTTACTTTGTTTCATTAGATCAGGAAATATACCACATTCTAAACAATTATTAAATATCAATGCTAAGTCTGGCGCTACAATGTCAATTATGGACTTGAGTACGTGAACAGATATTCCCCAAAGATCACTAGTCTTTTTAACGTTAATTAATTTAAATACTTTGATTACTTCTTGAGCATTCACTTTTTTAAAATTAAAAATGTGTGTTATGTGTTATTATAATGTGTTAGCACACATCGATCTACATTATCTCTAAGTAATCCTATAGCTGCAGCGGGAGAAGAATTTAAAGATAACGTTGTAGTCACTGGAATATTAGTAAAAAAGGTTTCAAAAGCAGTAGCAACCTCGAGGTCAGACGTAACATATTTATTATCTATATTTAATTTAAAGTCACTATACATATTGTATAATTTCTCTCTATTTTTGTGTAACTCAGCAGATGCCCACTCACTAAATACTAATTTATCATTAACAACCACTGTTTTTGTGGTAAATACAAAGTTAAATAATTTAATGAAAGTATTGAAAAACTCATTATACATAACATTGGGATTTGATTTTTTCAACGAGGGCAAATAGTGTATTAAATCATTTTTAATTTGACTAATACGTTCTACAGTCACTGGTATAAAACTTACTTTCTGTTTTGATTTTTCTATCTTGTTACAACTGAATTTAATAAATTGGCCATAGTGGTCAGAATCTAATGTATTGAATAAACATTTAAAATTTGGAATAACACTTGTAAAAATATTATCAATACAAGTGGCACTAGTGGTTGTGATTCTAGTAGGCTCCATAAACATGTGTAAAAGATTATAAGATTTGAATGAATTTAAAAATTTTATACTTGTTGAATTTTTTTCAAGAATATTAATATTGAAGTCTCCACAAATGATTAGCTTTTTACTAGAATGTGATAGTTTAAACAATACCTCATCCATAATCTTTTCAATTTGTTCAAAGCTAGATGACGGTGGCCTATATACGTTTACAATTATTAATTCCTCTATTACAATACATATATTATGTTTAAATTTAAAAATATTAAATTTAAATAAATTGAACTAACACTCGACACTAGGTAATCCACACGGGTATTATGGAGTTTTCATTTTATTTGCGCTTGTTTTTCTCTACTTACTAATAAGCCACACGTACTGTTGGGATTATAACAATTAAAACTTCAATAATAATTTATATTGTAATTGAATTAAGCCTGCGGTGTAATTAATATACTTATGTTGATAGCTACAGCACTGGCGCTATACATTCTGAGCACATCCTATGGTGTAACTTATTTTCGCCCTGAAATATATTAAGCGAGTATAGATATTTTGACCGCAGTTGCATAAAAAAGACTCATTTCACTTTTTTTTAAGGTAATACACGAATAAATACAGACCAACAAGGTAAAATGGATAATGTATGGTTAATAATGACCCGTCAAGTATATAGTGATGAGAATTTAAGAATGTTGTTTTATAAACAGTTTCAATACCAATATTGCTTTAATATTAGAAACATTATATGACAGTAAAATGTTATGGACGTGGATGACGATTCATGTGATTCATTTTTGTATTATTTTATTAAGTACATATTAGTGTATACAAACGAGGGTTTGTGTAAGTAAATGTGTTTTTTTGCAGAACATTATAAATTCTTCAGCATATACATATATATCTTTGACTTACAAGTTGATTGGCAGAAAGAGAAGGAATGACGCGTTTGAAAGTGGCGTGATCGGTGCCCCGGCAGGCAACTCGTACGACGACGCCGATATGTGTGTATTATTATTGATTTGTTGTTTTTATTTATATAGATATAATTAAAATTTTCTACATAATTATTAATATAATACTAATTAATTTTATGTTAATATAAAGTTACCCTAATTAAAATATGTTACATCTTATTCATCACAACACAAAATAACTTAACTTAACTTAAGTTATCGTCACGCCATTTTCCTTTGCGGGGTAGTCAGAGACGACGGAGCGCCAAACGCTACGGTCACTGCATACCTCTTTCGCCTCGACCACAGACATTAACCTCTTCATACATGCCCTCCGGGGGGTCCTCATGCTTTTTACGTGACCTTCCTCCAGTATCGTAGCTACTGTGTTTTCGAAGGTCACTCGAGGCCTCCCCCTGTCTCTCTTACCGCTCACTTTACCTTTATATATATTTTTTACCATTCTTTCATCACTCATTCGTTCGACGTGCCCACACCACCTGAGCACGTTCTTCTTCATTCTTACCGTAACATCTTCGCTAGTACCTGCCATTCTGTGGTTCTTTTCATTGCGGATTCGGTCAGCTAAACTGACTCCGCATGGACGAAGAGATCGCATCTCCACAGCATTCACCTTTCTTACATTCTTCTTCAGTGTTAACCACGTTTGGCTGCCGTATAACAGCGTCGGTAGCAAAACTGCATTGTGTACAGCCAAACGTGCAGCTATGCTGACGTTTCGCCGTCTCAACAATGCAGCCAAAGCACCGTTGACTCTGTTACCGGCAGCAATACGCCTTTCCACATCCATTTCGTATCTTCCGTCTCTGCTAAACATACTTGCCAAATATACCGCTTTATTCACTTGTTCTATTATCTTACCATTCACGTTGATCTTACATTCTGTTCTTTCTTCATTTCTTTGAAATATCACAACTTTCGTCTTATCTGCATTCAGGTTTAGACCATTATTTTCACACCCATCTTTCAGAGGGGTGACCAATGCCTGCAAATCGCATTCTGATGATGCAATGAGCACTGCATCATCTGCATAAAGCAAGCAATTAACCTTAAGGTCACCAACTTTCACTCGCATGTCACTGTCTTTCACGCCTTCGAGACAACTATCCAAATACAAGTTGAACAACCAAGCTGACATAGCGCAACCTTACTTAACACCCGATTGGATGTCAAAACAGGGCGACATGTCAGCTCCTACTCGCATACAGGCTGAGTGATCTCTGTAAAGAGACTTTACAGCCTGTAGCAAGGGTCCGCTCACATTGTATCGGGGCAGTATCTCCCATAATTTCTTCCTCACAACCTCACAACCCTGTCAAACGCCTTTTCCAAATCCAATAACACAAAATGCTCCAAACTTAACATCTCTACATCCAAAGTTGTTATAACATTATATGTTGTGATCGTGTTCCTGTGAAACAAAGTATCTTGTAAGTGATACTGAACTTTATTTCCCTGTTTAGGTTAGTTTGTAAACAACATCGGAGACTCCTTAAGGATATGTTTACAAAGTCCTCCCTGTGCAATGGAGAACAAAGTGGTAAGGGTTAATGATTGTAAACACGTTCTAAATTTATCTTGATTTAACACTAAACCTACCGACAATTCTTGTATACTTGTTCCTACCGCACGCGGTCAAATTGACCGGTGATTAAAACTTATTTTATTATATAACGCAGGTAATAATGTAAAAAATAATAACTAAAAGTAAAGAGTGAAGAAAATATTATATGCATATTCTAAGAATTGTCATGTAGTTTGATAACGATATTGTAACGTTTAAAAATGTGTATGTTTTACAAAAGTTTAAGAACGGTCAATTTGACCGGTACTGGTAGGTTTAGTGTTGAAGTTCTGTCTTATGATATTTTACTAATAACAATAATTTATATATAACTTATATTTAACTAAAATATTAGTACAGAAAATAAGAAAGCAATATAATGGCTGATTAAGTGAAAATCGTAAGTACATAATTAAGCCGTAGCAAAAGAAATGTTTGCGGGACTCTGTAGTAATAAATACACAACAATCCTTAATGAAGAGAACAACTTGCGCAAATTAATAACGCCTCATTAATTCCTACCGATCGTCTTTAACTGATAATATTAACCTCTTTAAGTGATTTCTTTAACAAGTAATATTTTTATGGAGTTAAAACTACACCATTTAAAATGTATGCTTATCATGTGATATTGGCAAAAAAAAACATATAATCTGACAAAAAAATATTAAGAATTATTGTACATGTCAAAATCCTCTCGATCTGTGTATCTGTTCTGTATAAGGCATACATAAAATAATGCAATCTCGTAACAGAATGATGTGCTGCAACAGACTATAAAATTATAAAATTTTTACCGATGTTCAGATCAAACTTATTAAATTTGAATTATTGATAAATTGAAGTGCCTTTTTGATTTGTTTTAAAATTATTTTTAAAAAATATCTATATTTTTATTAAGTAAAATTTTTTATTAAAAAATTATTTGTTGTGTATTTTTAATGTAAATATTCCAGCAATATATTTAAGTTTGATCCCCCTAGTGGTTGGTCTAGAATAAATATAAACATATTATGTAATACATTGCGCAGGAAATAATAGAGATTTTACTTTCAGGCGTTCATTATTACCTTGAAATGTAAAAAAAACAGTTTTTTATTTGTTTTTAACTGTTATGTGAGAATAGAAATTTGATCGTGGGCTTACTATTGTACATGAAAGCTAATATTATAATAAAAATTAACGTTATAACATACAACATTAATAATTTTATTGCATCCAACACAAATTAAACGACGTTTGTAAATTGAAAAAGGAGATTATTTTCTAAATGTAAAAATACTAATTATTATATATTATAGTTACGCAAAACAGACAAAGAAAAAAAAATCTAATATTTCCGAGTTCTTAACCTTTATATTTTATTTTAATATTTCCATTGGCAGTGCACAATTTAATTCGTGATCACAGAAGGAAGAGAACTGGGATACTATCCATAACCGAATAATAAATAAAGAAATAATACATTTGATATTTAAGCAAAGCTATAACATACTCTCATAACATCTCTCTTACCATGAAGCTATAAAGTAGAAAATATAGTTAATATTGTTCCAAACTGTAAAGTTGAACAACTTTCCAACGACGTAAAAGGTAATCCACATGAAAAATTACAATGTTTGAGTTAACGTTTTTTTTTACATGTTCCTCAGAGCCAATCCTATACGTTTGGGACGTCTGTATCATTCACCTTCTATTTACATAAAAAGGTAACAATCTAACAGTACTGCTATATTTGTTTTCAATATTGCTAACATAATATAAAGTTTCTGTTGATATGACGATAATACTAAATTCATATGTGTTGCTTAATCATGGTTAGTTATTTATTATTTAGTAGGTTATAATGACTACATATAGGTCATGGAGAATAATGTCTACATATAGGTCATGGAGAATAATGTCAATGATATAATATTCCTTTACAAAAAAAAACAATCTTATTTACAAGGCATTCTTAAAATTCCCTTTTTTTTAGTTTAATTTAGTTTTAGTTTTATAAAATGTATCGAAAGAGTTGACGTCAAACTTCTCATTTTCTATACAGAGTGTCGTGGTTAATTGTCATTGTTAATTATTGAGTAAACAAGTTTGATACATTGCTTTAGTTTTACCTTTATTTTATATATTAATTATGAATATGTGTCATATGTATATAAGTTTCTATGCATTTAAGGAAATTAAACATTTTATAATTGCAAATCTGTAATAACTATAAAAATATATCAACTTCATTGTTTACACTAATTATGAAACAGTTCTTTTTTTTACAAATAAAAAAAATATTTGGGTTTTTTTATATAGAGGTTATCTTATTGGTGTGTAAACGCGTTTCCTTGGATAAGGAACCAGAAAGAGTGAGTAGGAGAAGAAAGGGACGTTGTCAGTCAAAGGATTTAGGATATCTTTTCCTCTTCTACAATTTTAGGTGTATTAAAACATTTTAAAATGAAATGCCTTTAATTTAATTGCTGGTTAAGAACCTACTTACTATCAAAAAAACAAAAAATAAATATCAAACAAAATACAAACGTATCACAATATAATCCGGAAAGGTTTGTAACATTCTTCAAAATATTTAACAAATTTTGTACTTCATCTGTTGCATAATTCGTAACATATATAAATATATTTCAGTAAAAAAAATTAAAATCAAGCTTTTACGCCAGAATATTAATTAATCTTATGTTATAAACAAGTTCTCTTGCCTTACCGTAAGGGAAGTTTCTCCGGATTATCCTTCGAGAATTGGTAGAGGGGACCCTCATAGACCTGGACGCAATTAACTTTCGACATGTTTCAATTTACATTCGCAAATACACGGCTCTCCGACCACGCTATTGTTTATGTTATATTGCTCGTATTAAATATCATATTTTAATAAATGGAGGTTTAATCTAAATATTTAAATAAATCCCTGGGGAATTCAAAACATACTTCATTTTGTAGTTTGTTATTTATGAAACTCAATCGAGATGAAATAGCTCGACAGAAGGTAATCCATGAGGATATCACAGAGTTTTCCTTTTATTTTTACTTATGTGTTTTCTCTCCTCACTAATAAGCTACCGGGAGAAATACCGTTAGGACTATTACGTTATTTGTTGGTGATTTAAAAATAACAATTAAATACAAACCTTAGTTTATTATTTCTAGAGTAATTAAATAAACCTTTCTGTAGAGTTATTATTACACTTATGCAGCTAGATCCTTGGCGCCATACACAAAATATCTAACATTTCTTGAGGATATTCTGTGGTATAATATATATTGCAGACGTGAAATATATTTAACACTTATAGGTATTTAAATTGCATCAGTTTTTTATACATTTTCAATACATGAATAAATAAAGATTATAAACAAAGTACTCATAAAACGAGAATTTATGATAAATAATGCCCGTGAAGTAACAAGTGTTTTATAAATATTTTCAAAACCAGTACTGTTTTAATTTATGAAAACATTGTATGACTGTAAAAAGATCCTTATCTTTTTACAGTCATACAATGTCAGATGGATGACCATCCATGTCCTTACATGGATGGTCATCCATCTGATAATCAATATTATTTTTATTTTAGTAAAACGGTAAAAAGTAGAAAAAAAGATATGATATAACTAAATGAACTATCTTAAATATAAAAGTACTTAATTCTATTTTTAAATGATAATTAGATATAATATAAATATTTATGTCGTATTTTCTAAACTCAACCTTGTTAGATAAATACTAAGACTGATAGATAAAGACTTGTTTAAACTTGACTTTAAGGGATTCTAATCACAGAACCGGATGAAAGACCTCAAAATGTTACATTAGAGTTCAATTATCTTATTTATAATTAACCCGTGCCTTCAATGAAGTCGGATTTATACGTTTCAAGACCAAATGTAACTCAGAAACGAAGATCATACTTAGTTATGTTCAGTATAAAAAAATATAGCGCAATTATATAGATTTAGCAAGAAATAAAAAAAAATGTGATACCTTATCTAAAAAATGAGTAAATTTAAAATGAAGATTTTTCTACTCTAACGAACGATAATAAGAGTATTAAAAACTACATTTTAAGTGTTTACATATATTGTTTATAAAATTATTCTCAAAGTTACAAAATAATAAATACAGGCAAACCTACAGAGAAGTAAGATGTCCATGCAGGAACCATTGCAGTAAGCTATCTTTAGACATGTCTAAATCTGTCTAGTATGTGGGAGTGAGTGGAAAAATAATCATCAGACATCTTACCCCAGAACCATAGTATACCAAAAAACTCAATCCACATCCAAACCGGTAAAGTCTGCAATACAGATCTACAGTATCTGTCTCATTTAGTCATGACCCAACCCTCGTAACCGAGCCGTAGCCCATAGCCCAAATGATCCAAACAGATCTAAGCGATATTAACCTGATATTTGCCTACATAGAGGCAAACCATGCATTAGAATCTTATCTATATACTATCTAATCCTATCTAAGGCACCATGGCCGAGTATCTCACTTACATTAATTACTCAAAATATCGCAGAATACGACAATGTAATAGTAAGATGTGGGCAAAATCATGTTTATTTTTTTTCCTGAACTACTAAAATAAACATTTCCAGGACACCAGATCACTGATCCACGGAAAGTAGTCTTGTGAATAGCCACATTCATAATAATCCAATCAAAATGTTGTTACCACCGGGCATCAAGTTAAGGGTAAAGGGTATGTAAACATTAACTTAAAAAGAGTAGTTAACAATAAATAAGCCTAAGAGTTAGCTAGAACTCCTTAAATAAAGACAAACTGACAATCACGAAATATTAACTTCAACGCGTACTTTTTTGTTTGCGTTTGTTGCGTTCCGATGTTTTATTTTTTATTAATTTTGTTTCATATTTTTTAATAATAATTATCGTTATAATTATTAAGTTTATTTTCAAATTTTAAAAGGAAATTATAAATTTGGTAAATGTCATCCAAATGTTTGTTTATAAGATGTTTTAATTTAAAATGTGCCACATAATTGCAAAAAAATGCTTTGTATGTTTACCACCCAATGTTTATTTTTATATATTTATAAATAACAAAAATTGTTTTTACAATTCTTATTATTTCATACTGATTATGATTTTTTTATTTTAATTTTAATGTATATATATATATATATATATAAGTGACCTTAATTATAATATACATCTTATTATTTTTCATTACAAATGTTCTAAACTTAATAGAACAACGTCCAAAGATGATATAAAATTGTATGTTACAATAATATTCCTGCGAAACCAAGTTTTCTGAAAGTGATACCGAACTTTATGTTCCTGTTCAAGTTAGTTAGTAAACAAAATTGCAGACTCCTTAATCATATGTGAACAATGTGGCAAAATCTTTAAACAGAATCTCAATTTGAAATTCTGTTTAAAGATTTTTTTTATTAATAAGAGTTGCAAGAAATATTAGTAAAAAGACAAAAATATATATTTACTATTCTAAGGAACGCTATATAATTGCCAATAAAAAAATCGTAAGAGCGAATTAAGCCTTGAAGAATGTAACCATAATAAATCTATAAGGATCCTCAATGAATAGAACGAATGGCGAGATTACTAACGCCCCATTACTTCCTACCGCAAGTCTTTAAGTGACAATAGTCAATGTTCAAAGTCAATAGTCAAAGAATTGAAATTTGAAAAAAACCCGACTGCATAAAAACAGTCTACAACGCATTTCCCTAGTAAAGGATTTTCTTTGGCTGAGGCGTTTGAGTAGAGCTATTATGCACATCATAAGCCGCCTTGATACACCTACCCATCATTGGGAAGATTTGACGTTGTAGAGATGTTGGTCCCGACAGTAAAAGTCAATTCTGTGTGTGTATGTTATTCAATAGTTTTTTTTTTTGTTATATTTGTTGATTTTTTAAAGTTATTTGAGTCACAATCAGGTATACTTAACTTAATTTTACGTTTTTATCAAGCAAATAAAAATAAAGTAGGGAATAAAAGCTAGTTTTATATTATATGTTTGAGAAATGCTAGTTAAGTCACACGGTACCCTTTAAAGGTTTTTGTTTTCATTCACGGCGTACTTGCCTCTAGAGGGCGGCTTATTGGATTAAGTGTGACGTCACATATCTAAGAACACTTGAACAATAAACACGTATCTGACGTCATCTTAATTATATAAATCTGTCAAGAGATTTGGAAGATATGAGGAAATAAAGAATATTATAAACAAGAGACGCGCGAAAATCATAACCCTCCCTGTACAGTCGGATAATTAGTGAGACGGCCACCCAGGAGGATATTGTTTTGATTCTTAGAGTAAAGGTTTGCGAACAATGTTAGGTACCGACACAATGTACCAATATATCTGCTGATTCAGCTGTCAGACCGACGTCCATAAACGAATTATCCATGTTTAATAAATCTCGGGACTTCTCTTTAATACCACGATTGACGCAAAATACAAGAAATTGGTATAACCCACTATCTTCATACTATTTTAAAGTGATACAGGTGTTCAGGTTAACACTAAAACTAACTATTATATCTAATATTAATAAACTCGACTATAGATTAGGACTTTTCCTTTAAAATCGAAAGAGAGAAACGGATATATTAATTAAGAATTTAGTTTTTATAGGTCCTGGTTGGAATAAATCAGATATATACGAGTAAAATAAGCACGTACCTTATGCGTTCGTAAATATTTAGATTTGTTGTTTGAAGAAAAACGTTAATGGAATTAAGGATTTCATTTGATTTTATTATTAACAACAAATAGGTTTGACATATTCTATTCGCTTATCCTGGCTTCGATAGGAATTATCTTCGACCATTTCGGATTTGCTAACGAAAAGGATGTCCGGGTCAGATTGTTCTCATTAAAGAGGGATTACTGACGTATACTTTGATTTCCTTTCGAGGGTATGCTTACACCGAGACATAAGATTTGACGACAGTAGTATGAAGTTACTTAACTATATATATATATTAAAAATTTTAATTAACTATATAATAATTTTCTTTATTGATCAATCTATCGATGTGTAAAGAGACATCGCTCATCATCTAATTTAAATATTAGTTTTAGTATATTCTAGTATTTTTTAGTAATTTCAATACAAAAAAATGTGTATATGTTTATAATTGGATAGAATAAATTCATCAACACGACCACCATTGGAATACCGCCCCCGCTTTCGAAAGGATGATTGTATTGCTGAGATCGTCATTGTGGCTTAAACAGGGATGTTCAGTCCAGAGCACGGTAGACGGTGTGATAGAGATCACAGTTTAGAATTCTGCCAGTTTTGGTAATTCTTATTTGATCTGATCATTTGATATTATTTATAAAATTTAAACAAGCTTAACATGCTATTTTTTATAATTGTTTGTGGCTGTTAGTGAGTTAGTTAATTTGTCATCTACCTGCAACGTTTTTTCTGTTTTAAAGCTTAGAATTTTGCATGCACTCAAAATACATTTACGGTATCTTAAGATAAATAGTGCGGTTTCATAAATGTACTTGGATACGAATGTGTCTCCATAGGCTCCAACCACCGTTGTTATTTAGATCACAGATATAATTTACAATTAATTGAAAGCATTGTAATAAAATACAAATTTAACCTTGAAAGATCAGTCCTGTTATGTCCAAATGACCGTTTAAATAAGAGAAAGATAAAGATAAGTAAAACCCAATAAAAGGGTCCTCGGGGCGCTGCATCAATAAATCTACACAGGAAATAATACGATCCCAAGCGATTTTTTAACTGGGACAAAGACATCCATACGATAAAATAAAGATATAGAAGCTTATTTCCAAGTAAATAATATTTTAAAGAGCAGATTCTTATTCAGATATTCCATGTATTCACGTGATACTCATGTAGTGTTTAGAATACTTTGCACGCAAATCATGTTAATAGTTAATGAGAGTATTCATTAATTATTAAGCGGTCTCACGTGTGAGAGATGGAGTGATCGCGACACCAATATTCGATATACAAAGAAGAGAAGACAGGGGGAAGATAAGATAAAAGATAAAACACCTGGTACGGTAAGACAAATTGATATTTATGAGATTTTTCTACCCAACATGTCTAAATACTTACATTACTTATAATATAGTGTATAGTATAGTATAGTAAATACTTATAATACTTAAAGTACTTCAAAGTAGCAAATTATTTTAACATATGTCACATGTAAAGAAATCCTTAAGATTTTATTGCAAAAGTTTATTTTAAAATAAAAAATATCAAATATTTAACAAAGTTTACATATAAGTTATTTTATAACTAATAAATCTGCTCAAACGAACATATATATATGTATATATAGTGATATTGTAGCTTTTCATTCTTATATTTCTTATATTTGGACTTCTCTTCATATATTTGGACATATAGCGCTATATATATTAGCGCTTAAAAGCATTTTAAGAAGGCTCTTTTGTTATAATCTTGTTTCTGCCTTCATAAATAGGTACGATTATTTTTTATGTTACAAGAAAACCATGTCATTAATATACATGTTTCAACTGTGAAAAGTCGACTAAAAGAGTTCGGGTTGCATAGACGACGCCCAACTAAGAAACCATTGATTTCTGCAGAGAACAGGAAACTGCGTCTTGCATTCGCAAAACGGTTCGTTAAAAATAAATTTAATTTAGTGTCATCTGGTGGCATAAGGTTCGTGCGACTTACATATAAAAAAATGTTGTTCCAGGCCAAATACCCACAGAGAAATATGGCGGTGGCAATACTATGGTTTAGAGATGCTTTTCACGTCACGGCGTTGGACCATTAGTTAGAATAGAATGTAAGATGGATCGTTTTGTGTAGGCGGAGAGAATTAAGAAGTAAATACTACCATATGCTAAAATGAATATGCCACCAGGTTGGTATTTCCAACCAGATAACGATCCTAAACACAAGTCGAAGCATGTTAGTGACTTCATGAAACTCGCAAAAATCAAACTCTTGGAGTGGCCAAGCCAAAATGCCGACTTAAACTAAATAGAGATCTTTGGGAAGAACGGAATCAGAATAAGATGCCGGAATTATTCAAACAAGGAAGCTTTGTACGAAGCATGAACTAAAGACGATGGCGCCTAATTCCTATTAATCGTTTGCGAAAATAGTCGATTCAGTACAAGTGAGCTGTAAAGCGGTATTGAAGGCGAATGGATATGCAACGAAATACTAATAAAAAAATCTAAAATAGTTAGCATCAAATAATTAAAAAAAAAAAGTTAATTGTCAAAATACTTTCAAGCTGTCGTTTAGCAAACTTTGTTCATTTTTTTGTGTGCCATTTCATACCTTTTAGGTGTCTTAATTTGTGAAACATGACATCACTTTAAATATATTATTTAATTCAAAACAATACTATTTTAATTTTATTTAATATGTAGTAAATAGTACATGTCAATATAGTTTTCAGCGCTAGTATATATAGCGCTAATATATATATTTATTAGGTCCTTACATTTGAAATTAGCGTTTGGTATGGGAAGAATAAATATTTTTTTTAATAATATATTCATTTAATCAAAGTATGATCCATTGTTATCTATGCATTTTTACCATCTCGTGGGGTAGTTATTGATCCCTAAACTACAAAAAATCATTTGGACGGTAATTAATAAAACCTTTGAAGGTGGTGTGGACTGACTCATCGGAGTTGAATTTTTTCCTTTGTGAGAAGGTAACCAAATTTCAAAAAAAAATTGTAGTCTGTTGGAGCAAGGTGCGGATAGTACGGTGGACATCTTAGATACTCCAATTGAAGCTCTTCTAATTTAGTAGCCGTCTGTTATGCAAAGTATGGTCTAGCACCGTTGTCGTAAAGCAACAGTGGCGTAGACCGATTGACCAGCCTGGGTTGTTTAGCATTTTTCCATCATGGTTTGCATTTGCTGACAAAAGATGTCTGCCGCAATTGTCTTGCCCAATTTGAGAAGACCGTAATGAACGATACTGGAACTAGTCCATCAAACGCTTACACTTTCTCGGATCAATTTTCACTTGGGACAGGATTTGGCTGGTTTGCCAGGGTCCAGCCATTGCGATGAGTGCTTCCAATTACCGTAGAGAATAAAATTTTTATCACAGGTAATAATTTGATTTTTAAACCCTTCATTATTGTGCTGGTTAAGTAATGTGGCGCGGCAGTCCACGCGATTTTGCCGATTTGCTTCATTCAACTCAATTCAATTCTTTAAAGCATTTTAACCTTTCCAATTTAATTCATAACAAATTTAATTTATAATTAAAACAGTTTAATCACTAACACCGCAGCGTGCAGCTAACTCAGACCTAGTTTTCGATGGATCCGCTTTCTCAATATGTTGGGAAAATGTTGGAACAAAAATGGCACTGTGTTTTCTTTTGTTTCGGTAGCACTGATGCCACGGAGTAAATCATATTCGTAAATAAGGTGATATTTCAAGTTGGCCATTTTGTAAACTATGTGATGCAAATTGAAAAAGCAGAAGACAAAAATAAATGAATAACTGTACTGTATAAATTTGTATTCGGAATTCCTAATCAAAGAGGAGGAAATTGTGGTTAAAGTGGAGTAATATACCTAGTATATATAGTATCTAATTTATAGGTAATGAGCAGCTTTGTCCACCTTTTGGCTATCACAATCACTTATTACGTAAAAGAACAAAAGAACTGAGGTCACTTTTTTGTCTTTCCTCTTCGCTTGGGCGAGTCTTCCAAGTAAAGAAAATGGTTTGCCTGTTCATCAGACTCATTAGTAGAAGTGCGGCAAATATATCTCCGCTGATCAAGATAATAGAACGAATTTAAAAATAATTTAATAAATAAAAATTCTAATAATAGAAATAAATAAATACCTCGTTCGACAGGGTCGATCATGTTAGGTAGATTCCCGTCGGTCGGATCGACAAAGAAAAACTAGCCAGCAGTATTCTACTGGTCATTACGAGTCTTATGACGGATCACTCTACTTATATTGGGTGAGCATGGAACCACCCACCACTCCTATCTCCTAAACGGGGGGTCGCATCAAAAAACTTTTCGGACAAAAAAGTTTCCTCTTTTAATTTGTTAATTTTCTAAGATTTTTCCGACACTAAAATTTTGCCGTCTTCTGTGACTTTTTCTGGTTTTTAACTTTCAACCCCCCCATCACTTCAACCCCCCGAACGATTTCCCCCGTTCAAGAACTTAACCTTTATTTTGTCCTTAAGAAAAATTTTGAAAATCCTTCGTCAATATTTGCGACCTGTAGCGTGTCCCAAAGGTTTGCACTTTCACCCCCCCTCCCAGCCCCCCCCTTTCACTTTTTCCAAAAAAACGAGATGCTACGTTTGTCCTACTAATTTATCTAATAATATATATCTAATAATATATCTAAATATCTAAATATATTGACCTGTGAAGTCAGATTTTGCCTACGATGAATTTGGACTGATGGATCATATATACATATATATATATAGAGGGATATATAATTTTTTTTTCGACGGATTCTCAATCTCCAGTTCATAAACGGCGTAACGCCCCTACTCTGGGGTCTGGGTCCCGTCATCGCATCGATTGCAATAGGTAGATTCATCTATAGAATCTACCTAAAAATAAATGTCTACTTAATAATACCGTTACAATAAAATTGTCCATATACCTAAACAAGCGTTTGCTTACTGTATTCACAAAATAAAAAGACATTATTCAGTACATATGAATACTTCTGACGCAAAACACACAAGAACTATTATTAATAATAAATAATTTAACCGGACTTGGAATTCAATATCGAGAATACTATTTCTGGCATTAGAATTACGGTATAGTTCCGACAATTTTTGGCAGTTGAGCTGATAGCAGGTCATAAATTCATGCGGCGGAGGCTGCTAACAGACAACTGGCGGGCATTATTAACGGGCCATTAGACGTCGAAGCTTCGCTGGGATCTGAGACTGCCTAACAGACAACTCTTCCTTTCACAAAAGGAATTGTTAAGTCGATAAGTGTTTAACTATAAACTTTATTCAACAATTTAAAGTTTCAGATACCCGATACTTGAAACTTTAAAACGTTTAAAACTTGTTAAAAATTTTAACCGCAACGAAATGCAGTTTCCCGAGCAAGAAATGTTATGAAGGTTATTATATTTCTTCTAAAAGTATGGTTAACATCAATACTTTGTTTAAATATCAATAAAATATTATTTTACAAAACTTAGTAACGATAAACTAGAAAATCCCTCTAAACATATCCAATTTCGCTTCAGAATATTTCCACACTAAACTATGTTTGCAAATAGGATTCTGTATCCAAACTTTCCTGCGTTGTGCAGACGTTCATCCACTCGTAACCAATGGTAATATTCCAAACTGCATCTAAAATGTAAATATACGCTAAAACATAGCAACAGATCTCACCTGGGTTTAACACAACTTTGCCTAACATGCCGTGCGCCTAATGAATGAGCGAAGTTACTACACTGTCCTTAGTTCAAGCAATGTTTTATCTGTTTTCGCAATTACTAAGAATAAATCATCTGATTGTTGTTAAAATGCTTTGTAAATATAACCTGCGTTTTTAATACAACACATCATTCTGTTTATTCATGTTTCAACTTAATAAATTATTGATAAAATAAGATATAGCTTATAAGGAAATATATTTTTAAAATCTACAAATTAGTTTTTTTTCGAAAAAAAAGGCGAGAATTTTGTTAAAACCGTTTTTATATTTTTACGTATTTGAGATAGAGATAATAATTTGAAGTTTGGTAATAATTTGTTACAGCAAATTCTCAATGGCATTACGCAGGCAATCTCAATCACATAGCAAGGTAAACTCTTACGGGAACAACCCAATTTAGTTGTGTATAAGTTTATTTGGGTTTCTATCCGTAGGGCATTGTAATAAATGTAAGGACAAATTCAATACCTAACATTAATATTGAAATTTTATTAGATGCAAACGGCCCTAACCAAGTGATAAAAATAACATCAAAACTCAAATATTTTTATTCTACAACTGACCAAAATAATATATTATCTAAAAAAATAATTAAGCATTGGTCTAAATGTACTGACGCCCAAATTATTTGAACTATATTCATGTTGTTTTTTTTGTAGAATATTCAATTTAGAAGCGACGGCAAGGACTAAGCGCCTATAAAGCGAATAAAAGTTTTGTTCAAAATAATTTCGACTGAGTTTGTACATTTATACAAAACATTCACGTTTATCTTCAAATCCTCTAACGACCATTACTTCATAAAATAAAAAATATTATCATATTAGAGGGAGAAATATTATAAGATCATAATTTATAATATAGACAAATTTGAAATTGCGTTATTATTAGACTACCAGATGACACACATTATACTTTTAAATACAAAGCTATTCTGATTGGCCTACATGTAACACTTTATTAAAGTAAATAACTAAATCGGTATTATAATTTCAATTAATAAAATATACTGTTACTTATAAATGAGTGAAAGAATAACTACTTTCTTTCTGGTAATTGCAAAACAGTCACGCGTTATTAAATATCATGCCTTTCTGGGTGGTTAAGGTGAGGTTAACAAAAGGATTACTTTCTGCAGTTCAGGTTTAGGGATGTTTCACTAATTTCAACAAACATGACAGATCTGTTTAAGAACATTGTAAAGTAAACAAAGTAAATGAATACTCCTTACTTTATACTTATTTATATAAAATGAATTTATATTATATATAATTTTCTACAATTATCAATAACAAATATTATTTTGTTAAAGTTGAATATTTTAAAGACTTCATAAGGTGAGCGACATCGGCTACTCTCATCAAATAGATGAGCTTAAAACCACTTAAATTCACAATAGATTATGTAATAGATAACAAAAGATCAGTTAAAGATTGTTGCATAAAAAATAGCAAAACAAACAAACAAACAATGATTTTGAAAAATTTAAATATATTTTCATGTCAAACGTGCAACAATTGAAATTAGATTATAAACGTACCTTTATTTTAAGGTTAAATCAAATCAGATAACATTTCTACAACATTATTTTCAATAAGTACCTCTGTAAGCTTTTCTTTTCCGGTCAATGCAATATAGAAAAGATTGAAAGGAAATGTTTAGGAAGCGTTTCCTTTATCCGGATCAAGCGTCATTCACCGAAAAAGAAAAGAAAGAATAATTTTAATCTTTGTATTGACGTAAAAACAGATCAGGGTAGGATGTTAAAGACTGTTTGTTGTTGTTTTAATATACTTTATTAAAAACAATTGTCAAATCTCTTGCAATTAAAAAAAATACATAAATAAACTTTTTACTTTTTTACGAGTAAGTGTCGGAACAGTTTAAAATATTATAATATATATATATATTATAATATTTTAAACTGTTCCGACTACGTTACGTTACGTTATATGAATATATATATATATATATATATATATATATATATATATATTCATATATTTTTTGTACATGAATTTTTAATTTTTAAAGGTTTGATTATCAACTCAATACCAATTGATTTTCAAATACACTTACACTGACTCTGATGTTTTTCTTTTCGGACAAACACGACATTATAATATAAGTTATTTCAGAAGACTTTACAAATATAAATCACAAATATATACTACACTGAGATTAGGAACAATAAATATGTACATCACGTGCACATTGAGAGTACTCCCGTGTCGGAATCGAAGCATAATCATTGGCTCAGCAGATTTCCAATCTTAGTTTCGTTCTCATTAACATTAGTTAATAATATAATTGCGGACATTTTTAATGTTTTTTGTAAACATTTTAAAAAGCTCAACACATTATAAATAATTATTAAGGAATTCACATTACCGGTTATAGATTAACTGGCGATCCTCAAGGCGTACTTTCAGGATGGGATACTATTCACTTAGAAAAAATATTTAATTTCCACTGGAAAATACAAAAACTATCGAGTGCTATGATCGCAATATAAAAATATGTACTTGATATTTTATTGACATATAGATAAGTCAACTTATAAAATGTTCTTATTTCGCCAATCTTATTTTAATAAGAAATCATTATATATTTTTTTCGGAGGTTGTAATTATACTAATGTTAATAATGGACACAAATTTTATTTCCAGAAGTACCTTATTTTCAGTAGAGATTAAGGAAAATATAGGTTAATAGACAGGCAATGTAAGTTAATTATTATTATAACAACGTTTGAATTTATTTTTAAATGTGTAGCCTATTTATTATTCTTAAGTTTTATGTTAAATATAAATTACTTCAAAATAAACTAAGAATAAACTAAAATTATGAACTTATAATGAAAAAAATAATAATTCTTGTGAAATTGTTATTCTTTCAATATTAATCCGCTTCGACACTCAGCTTCGCTGTTAAAACTTTAGGCTATTGTTATATAAGAAGCAGCTACTAGATTTTAACAATTCGGTGATCGTTTATAAATTTGTATTTAATTTATTAAATTTGGTAATTAGAATGGTTTCATATTCTACAACTCTATGTAAAAACAAAATAATATAATCAATTCATATAAAGTAAAGTATATTACTTTAAAAAATATGTTATAAACTGTGTTAAACACAAATATCAATGTTTTAATTATTGAAAATAGTTTACTGAGATTCAATTCTTTCTCAAATCTAGTAATAGGTGAAATTCATAATAATTAATACATAATACACAAAAAATAAATGTATAAAAAATAACATACATAAATAAATTCTTATAAAATCAAGAATCAGGCTTAACGTCTGTTATCGTCGGAGGGATAAAAGGGGATTAGAATTAGAGAAAAGATTAGCAATTTCCTGTCCATCAACCCGAAGTGGCAGAAACAATGGACCTTGCTCATTTTTCCTGGTCGCTGCAAAAACAGCTTTTAGTAATTAATAACTTTGAAAGTTTTGGGTGGGATATATACTTTTATATATATATTCGTAGTTATTGAACAAAGTTTTGTGACGACCTGCATTTTATATACGAATCATAATTACAGATAACATATTTTTAACCTAGCAAACCTCAGAAAAGGCAATATCAATCTTCAGTCTACCTCTGATTATATTTAGATTTCAGGCTTCTTAACTTTTATATAATAATTCAAACACAATTCTAACTACTTACCGCTATCTTCCTTAGACTTACTTGTAATTTAGTAATATTTTGAATACTTTTTTAAACACGTAGAACATATACAACAATTCGAAAGTTTTTCAACTATCAACACAAAGCAAATTAAGAAACATAATATGTTATCCTTAAGACTACCGGCTTCCAAGAATTAATATTAGCAATGTTGAGAATTATTTTCTTGGGAAAAATTGTGTCAATGGCAGCGTCATCCTATTTTTATCAGGGCCTTCTCACTTGGATGCTTCGTCTGAATGCCAGGAATTTATTGCGTTACAGCCTCCAACGAAGCGGTAAGAATTAGTCGACAATCACCGGAGGGGGTCGTCGCTAGACAGAGACAATGTCTCAGGCAGAAAATATTATTTTGGCATTAATTCAAGAAATAAAATGTGATTCTTTGTTATGAGCGACATATTATGTTATTAACTACAGAATAACATAATATGTCGCTAATTCTTTATAAGGTAGCATCTAATCATACCTTCTTAGCTGAAGTAGTTTTCAATAATTAATTTGATAGGTGAACATGTCTTGTTATGGAAAACATTCTCGCTTTTTTACATTATTGTGTATTCGTTTTTTTTACTTTGTATGTTTATATAAGGTTACTTTGGTTTACTAAAAATTATAATAAGATAAGTTGTTGATATGTATCGTTTCATTTATAATATAATGAAAAAAATCATGATATGTGTATTAAGATTATACGACTATATATATTATCAGTATAATTACTAAAAGGGAGTGCAATTAATAAAACACATGTTTCATATTACTTGATGGTTGATTTAAACTCATAAATGTTGATGGAATTAGTTTACTTTTAAAATTTTTATCAAAAATCACAATGGACAAAAAGGGATTGACCATTTGAATTTACTGCCCATCACATAGTGTTCCTTGACACATTGTGAACAATTAGTAAATAACTTATGTGATTCTCTATACGATATAAATTTAAGACAGTATAATTCTAATATTCCAGTTGAATTAAAAAATTTCAAAACCACAATCCACTAACATTTATATTACACATACATGTAGGTGGTTTCTACTTGTTAACAGGTGAAACTTTGCTACGTTACAATTTTTTTTGTAATGAACCAAATGAAACTATTAGTTAATTTTAACATTAAATAATTTCCCAAACAACGTTGAGATATAAATGACAGTCCTAAAGGTATAAACAAATGGGTAAACTTTGAATTGAGATTCTGTATTACTCGAACCTGAACTGTGAAACTCTAGAACTTTTGCCATGAAATGTATTCACCATTTAAAAATGCAAACGCGGTTAAAGCGACACACGAAGGCTGACGTTAAATAAATTAGTTTATAGTTATTAATTGGCACATTGCTTTAGGCTATCTTTCAATTCACGAACAGTGTGAGGTATCAATTAATTAATGCTGAAGGTAAATTGAATTTATAACTAAAATAAATTTTATTAAACTGAACATGTCGATAAGATAATTTAAAGAAATTTTCTTCGGATTTTACACTTTGCTAAACCTTAGAATCTTGTTCGTCCTAATATTTTTCAATTCTATTTGTCTGATAAGTAGGTATTCGTAATAAAATGCGACATTGTTTTTTAATTTCAATTTACTTATTGATTTTATACTTTAGAAACATGAATGGTAAAGGAATATATTTAGGCAAAAAATCTCAATTATGCAAAATTACAACTTGTAAACAAAGCGGTACTATTTTCAAATATAGATTAGTTTTATATTCGGTTTTATTTAAGACATAACCATATCATGTTTGATTTTCATTAAACAGAAAAAAAGATAATAGTAATAAAATCAAGAGAAATATTTTTAATTATTTCACGGATTACATGAAACTTTTATCTGTAAAATATATAAAACGATGACTAATTTAGTACTTATCAAAAATATACTTTTAGTGATGTAATTCAACTAATAAACCTGAAGTGCTCGGTTTTTAGAGTGAACGATCTTTTTTTGGAACCACCACTCTATTTTGAAAAGTAATTTCTTGCATGTGATAGCTGATTCTCGACCAACGTTATAACATAAACATATCACTATTAAAAAGGTTTATTTATATATTTTTTGTAATTAGATAAAACATTAAAGTATTGGAAGTGCCGTTTAACAAAATGGAAGAAATGGAGATAATGCTTGTTCATTCCCGAGTTCGATCGGTTATACAACATAAAACACTCTTCTCTAGATTGCGGACGCAGTCAAGATAGTTATTACTATCATTCCTAATTACATCGCCCATACAAAAATGTAAACGCAATTCACAATCCTTTAATCCTACAGACTAGTTTTAGTATTTTGTTCGGGTCACTAATGGGTGCGATGTCAATGTTCCATTTATAACGAATACGTTCGAGTCTCTAAACAACAGCACGGCTATTCCCAGCATTAAAAAGTGGAAGCTTTTATTCCAATGTTCTATAATACTCAAACACGACTTCTCTTTTTATTGCAGCTAAATCCTCGATGATGATAACAAATAAACTGAAAAACTTCCATCTTTATTTGAAATAATGTTTTTCATATTTTACATATTTTCTACCTGTTGATAATGTATACATCAGCTAAATATACACGTTTTTTTAAAAAAAATTTTCTGATATGTTACAGAAATATGAACAATTTTACAATTATCTTCCCGTCACAATCTTTTTTATACATATTCTAATGTGTATGAAATGTAAATTGAAATAACGTATTGAAACAGTTACCAGTTTTTACGTATTGAAGTTATAATAACCAAGGGGTCAAGAACAGCTTTAAAGTTAAAGCTTGTCTGAAACGTTTTAATTAAAACTATTTAATGAATTATTTTCACGTAAATTGGTTCACGTTTTTTTGTTTTTTGGAAATATTTTGAATTATGAAATCTCTACAACTAGTGTACGATAGTTAAATATTTAAAATGGTTTTATACAAACGAGTGCCACTGAATCTGTATCAGAGGACCGTTGCTGTTTGTTTTTGTTGTTTGTTTCTCTAGTAAGTCAAAACTTTTATGTGTTGCCAAGAATTATAATAGATACATTTATTTTTATTAAAATAAATGTAACGATAATATTAAAAGGTATGTTAGTGGCGATATAATATAACACACATTAACACATAAACCCTTCACAGCTAGGTCCTTATCTTTCGCTTTTTTTTTGTTATTTATTATAGTAATATATACGCTAAAAATACATTTATTGCAGCATAAAGATCATCAATTTTTTTAAATAGTTCATCAAATAAATAAAATTATTACTTCCAAAGGCCACTGGGTATTTTAAGTGAAATCGGATAACTTTATAAGTAATAATCTATTTCTTTTAGAGTTTGTTTACAAGTTTATGAATATAAGCATTAGCTTATATTCATAAACTTGTTCCATTAGGAAGTGAAAATTTTATTTTGGTTTTTATGATAAAAAAAAACATTCTATTCAGAAAATGTAGTTATTTTCTATTATTATTGCATTGCTAATAGTAAATTCAAATTATAGTCATATTTTGAAACAAATACGTTGAATTAGTGTAGCAACTGCATTATTAGTTAGAACACAATAGGGGTATTGTGTTCTAACTAATAATCCAGGTGGGGACCTGTAGTCTTATATAATGTTCATCCTAATTAACGAGCAAAGTTACAACAACCTACCCTAAAACTACTAGGGTGGAGCGATAATGTATGTTTTTATATATATGTTATGAGGTGCCCCAAGATAGTAGAAATCTGATTTTTCTATTATATTCTTGTCAAACTATTTAATACGTTATAGACCTCAGTCTTTCTGTTACAAAATTAAATACCTAATAATTATTCAGGAATTCTAATCAACTTGAATGCCATAAGTTTTAAGTGTTTATGATGTATAAAATTAGTTATATAGAGAATTATTCAGAAATACATTAATTAAACTAATAGTAATTAATTTAAGATAAAGTAATTAAATATAAGATTGGATTTTTTTTAAAGTAGGCATATTTAGACGCGATAACGGTCTTGCTCCAATGAAACAGCCTCTTTTATTTTCGACACAAACTATATTGAACGGTCACAAACTTGATGTAGCACTCCACTGCGTTTGGGTGTGACATGGAAATTCTTTAATAATCTGACATATGCCGATTCCATTTTTGACGATCGCTATCAACGCTTCATCAAATATAACTAAGGTGAGAGTCGGCTTAAGTATCTTAGTCAGGCAGGCGATTTAAACGTTTGAAATCCTAAAGTATTCTCTGTTCTTGCTTATAAAATTCGTCGATACGAGTATGATAGATCTTAAATGATAAGATACGCCAAGAATAGCAGCAACAAGTAGATTTCGGGGGTGATCGAAGTATCCATTTTGTTGGATTTCTTGTTGATGTTCTTCAAGGTGCAGATGAAATATTAGTTGAATTGAAAAAAAATACACCAGTATTAAAATCATTGTATCGTAAAGATATATTTTTTTCAGTGTTCAAATATTTTCACACTTTGTAATTCAGATTCAATGGTGCCAAAAAAAACATTTAGTATCATGTATAAAATACATGTTACAAATATATATTTATGCCTAATTTAGAGATTTGCGATGACAGCTGTAGTAGTATTAAATGTCTCATAGTTGTCAGCGTCTTCCACCCAGAAGACATTTTTCAAGTTGTTACTAATATAATATGAAAATTAGTGAAGCGACATTAAATAATGGTATGTTATTGTATTTAAAATAAGGAAACAAATAAAATGGTGCATGTAAAACAAAAGAAGTGTAATTAATCCAGCTTTAATATTGTCAGTTTAAATTCATTTATTAAACATTTTGAAACAAATATTTAATACATGTTTTTGAAGAATCATGAATTAATTTTGCTTATTTAGTTTAAATACAATATATTAATTATATTTGTACTTTCAGTAATTATATTTTTATGTATCTTTCAATATGCAAACAGCTTCCCGTTAAATTTTTATTTCAGTAACTTCATAACTCCATTTTTAAATGACATTAATAATTTCTAGCGCCATTATAACTAAAAAAAAACAGAATATATTTCAATACAATCAAACAATTTGTCCAATGGTACAAAATAATAACATTTAAAAACAGAATATAAATATTGCTCTGTCAACGTCTATCTCCGCGAGGTTGTTCAAAGCCTCTGATGAAAGTTTCAGCATATCTGCGAACTGCAGGCGTGAAAATAAAATTTTAAGCTCTTGGGGACGGAAGATGGATATTGAGACCTGTTAGGAAGAGTTGTCTTTGTATTGTATATATGCATGCCCAAGATTTTCTACATAAGTATAAAAAATAAATATGGAAAACTTTTTCATTAATTTACTTTAAAATATAATATTTTAATTATACTTGCACTGGACTGGTAAGATTTTAACTTTGCTATTTGAAGAAGAAAGCGAGTTGATTTTCCCTTTTCCGTTATTTCTGAAGAATATTTAAATCTGTTTATGTGATTATAGGAGATACATTTGACGAAATTCCAAATGTTTTAGTAGTTTTTAATTTTTTTAATTAAAAATATTAAGCTGATTATCTCCATGAAAGCTTTGTATAAATATACTTGGAATACTATTTTGAATCATCATTTATTAAAACGATACTTTCATAAATTATTTGTGGTTGGAAACACACACGATATATTTTTTATCCTTATAATATCATTATAAGGATAAAAAATATATCATGATTAAATTATTTATTCCCTGTTGCTGGACTCGTCCGCAACCCTTGAAAAAATGTTTCTAACCATTATATTTTATAAAGCTTTGACTCCAATGCATAAGGTTAAGTCACATGACCCATTTCTGAAATGACGTAAATGTAAACAGTTTTTATGACAAGTTGATCTCAACACTTCATCATCACTGCGTATACATTTTAATGTTCAGACTTCACATTTCCAATATATTTATAAAAAATTATTACTCTTCGTACTTCTGTAGCATTCGTTAAACATACCGTGTCTGTGATCAACTACCTTATTACAATTAAATAATGAAAACGGTAGTTGTATGGGAGATTTATTAAACAAGTACAATAAATTGCACCGCAGGATGTCCTTGGTTGTGTGTCGTGTGGCGCCGACATATCCTGCACACACTAAAATGTTAGTCTACGGTTTACATTGCGACATTTACTATTAATACCATAAATAACAATACAAATACTCTTCACATTAAAAACGAAATAATGTATCTTCATTCATAATAATTACATCTATTATTTAGATGTAATCATTCTGAACAGCTTTAGTAAAGGAGAGGGTTATATTAAAATTCATAAATAAAATGTTGATAAAGTATTTATTGTTGTGAAATTATGTTATGAAATTATGAAATTATTGCATTAATAATAATCTGGTCTACTATCTTATTTATATTTTTTTTATAAAATAACATATACTATAATATAATTATAATTTTTGGCCAATATATAAGTTAAAAATTCCTAATTTGTGATCAAATCCCCTGCTATTCTTGGGTTGATTGGTTGTTGGTTTCGTATCACATGAAGACCGCTTATCACATCTCTTGATAATGGTATGCACATTCTTTAAACTGTAACATTAGAATACGTCATGCAAGCATTTCATATACAACTCTTCTGTAACGGTCCGGTCTTCTTTAGTGTAAATATTTTTTTATCATATATGTCTGTATTTTAAATAATTAAGTATTTTTATTTTTTTATGTCACAATATATTAATTGTTGATAATTATCAAATATAAACGCTTCATAACATTAATAACGAAATAAATATTTTATACGCAAAAAAGTCTCTTAAAACACAACGCAGTTAATTCAAACTGTGACTTATGCAGTCAGAAACATTTTTTATAATATAAAGCTACAAGAGTAGTCAACTTTCTATAATAATATCGTTCAAAACTGTGAAGTTAAATAACTTTTCAACGACATGAAAGATAGGTAATCCACATAAGAAATAACAATGCTTTCGTTCAAAATATTGCAAATATTGTTATTTATTAAGGAATAATGACATTGTTTTCCATGCAGAATAACGTCAGTAATCAATAATGTAATCCTATTTACGAAGATATCCTTACAATTACAATTGTTTGTTTAGTTTTAGTTTTATTAAATGTATGGAAAATTAAATAAGTCAAACCTCTCATGTCCTATGCCGCCGCCGCGCCGGGCGTATACGCAATTTTGCATTCATTATTTAATGCTTTATTCGTATCTTTTATAATTATGACTATGTATTTTATATAGGTACTGATATTTTTCTGCATTTAAGGAAAGGAAATTACTTATACTTTTAGAATTATAATAGGTGTTGAAATAGTATATCTACTTGATTGTTTACACTAGCTAAGAAATAGTTTAATTACTTGTTTACAAAAAATAAAATTTTAGTTATTAGCGCATTTACTAATGTAATGACTATGGTGTGTTTATTATAGTGTTTCGAATGTGTTTTCATTTTCAAAGAACATGGAGAAATGGAAGTAAGTAGGAGAGAAACAGGAAGTGATGTGACTGTCTTATGGTCCCTTGTACAATTTTAGGTGCTTTGAAATATTTAAAAATGAATTATGGTTCAGAATTAACCTGCTCGAAAAGTCTACTTTCCTATCACGAAAACACTTAAAGATATTGAACAAAATCCATCCATAGAGGATTGACGGATAATATAATATAATCAAGAAAGGTTTGTAACGTTTAACAAATTTTATTTCTTGAATAATTCGTGACATTTATACCATAAAGAGATATTGGAGGCATAATATATCTAAAACATAGTATTTAGAACAGAATATAAATTAATCATATATTATAAACAAGTATTCTTGCCCTACCGTACGGAAGGTTCACCCAATTATACTTCGAAGAGCAGAAAGAACCCTCATAGACTTAGACGCAATTAACTCTCCACATGTTTTAATTTACATTCTCATATACAAGGCTCGGCAACCGAGTTATTGTTTATGTTGCATTGCTTGTGTTTAGTTCCATATTTAATTCAATGAAGATGATGCGGAGATGAATAAAATATTACATTCTCATAAAAATTGCTTTTGTATGAATAAACTTGAATATAAATAAAGGTACAGCGAGAAAAAGAAACATTTGTTAAACGTCATGTTTGAGCAAGTTTTTAATTCTAAGTAGGGGAACGCGGGGCTGGTTTTAACGGAGGTAAGAATTAACAAGCTTATTCCCGCCAAACGTGAAGTGTTAAAAATATGAGACTCTGTTTAGAAACCCTATATACACAGCCGAACGTGTCTTGATTTGTCAGATATCGGCCGGTCATCGCTAGTGATAGTTATGCGCAGTGCCCTCAGATTGACAGGTAAACGAACTTTTCGTACTTCGTAATAAATTGATTTGAGATTTATTTATTCGTCAAACTGAATTATAGTTAATCCTACATGCAACTCTATTTTATTCACATTAAAGCTGTGTTATTTGTTTGTAATTATTTTGATTAGATTATTTTCTGCATTTGATGAAATATTAAAAAAGACCTTGAGGCTAAAATTAACAAAATGAGTGAGGAGTATAAGGGGTCATTCACATATTACGTCACGCAATTTTTAGGCTTTTTGAGCCCCCCCGTCCCTGTTGTCACAACCATGTCACAACATCACAACCCCTACCCCCCCTTTGTGACATCACAAATTTTGATAATTATTTACTATTTTTTATTATTAATTAATTTCTCAACGTCGAACGAAAATAGTGAAATTGATTTTTTTATGTTTAAAATTGAACATAAATGGTGAACTTGATCATTTATGTTCAACATTGAACATAAATGGTCAAGTTGGTCATTTCTGTTCAATATTGACAACAAATTGTTCCATATAACTTTAATCGCAAAAGGTGTGTTAAATAACAAATCAAGTACATCTTTAAAACTTTATTTATTTTTCCAAGTTGATGTGAACCACGAATCAATATCGCCAATTACAGGCATCCCTAAATTTTCGTCGCGAGTTCCAAAATTTGGTCGGTGGCTCTGATCGACTTCATCTTCGTCGAACCACATCCCTTCTTCAGCATCAGAGAGATCGTCATTCATAATGCAAAAAAGTTCTCGCGCCCGTTCAGCAGCAATCCTTCGAGGCCTCACTTTTACTGTTTGGACTTCGACATCAGACTTGTCCAAAGTTCCCTTCTTTTTATGAGCTAGGCGAGCGTGTAGCACAGCGGATTTCATCGACGCAAAATAAAGACCGCACTTCTTGCAAACTCTGTGAACAAAATTCAAATTAAAATGTATAATTTAATATTTTAGAATCTTAGCCACAACACTTTTTACAATTTGTTTTATACCTTTTGGGCAGATCATTTTGTAGACTTGGGCAATGATAATTGTGTCTTGTGCTTGCAATTTAAGAGCGGTTTGAAGTAGCAGAGGACAAAATTTTGTTTGATTATCCTTTGTATTGACTGCACTGTAACCTTGACTGGTTTGTTTAACCAGAACCGGCGGAGGTAAAAATCCGTCGGGAAGTCGAGTCCAAATACTTGATCTTCGAACGCCGCAACATTTTTGTGAGTCACACTTGGCAATTTGAAGGCAATATTGCGATTCACGTACGTGTTTAGCGTACCACTCTGCATCAACGTTGAATGCTGCTTTAGGATGCTCATTGGGACCAATGTACTCAGCTTCCACAGTGTATTCATCAATGACGAGATCTGTCCAGATATCTGCCAGCACTTTCCCTGCGTGTTCGAAGTTTCGCTTCTCTAGTTCTCCGTCTACAGTTTCATTTTGGGAGTTCAGATGGGTTCCAAATGTATCGTGCTTCAAAATCACTCCGGTTAACTCGCGACTGAGCGGTGCCATACGGCGTTCTACCCTATTAAATGCACTTCGCCCTGGTGCATTCGTAGCGATATAATAAACATCTAGATCGTAAGCTTTGAAATGTTTTATCGCCGAAGCTATAACCCGAGGATAGCGAGGATTTTCATCTGGTCCTCCATCCGATGTGCAAATGAAAACAGGTTTTACTCGTCCTTCTGTCGTTTTTGCAAATGACTGGATTGCAGGTCGATCAACAAGCGTTTCGAGATCCGCCGCATGTGTTTCTGCAGTTGACGAGCAATGCTTACCACTGCGTATGGCCACATAAGTAGGGCCTGAATAAGTCACATCATCGGGCTGGTCAATTCCATCCGGGCGAATGTTAATTACAGCATAAACTGATGGAATCAATTTATGCTTTTCAGCAACGACAAAATCGTGATCTGGAAGTCTCACACGATAATCCATACGCATTAATATGGGAGCTTGTGCCTTCGCTGCTGTTATTCCAAGTGGTACTCGAGCTTTATCATCCTGGGACCAGAAGAAGACCTGTTGTGGACCCAAGACTGACGCCAAAGATTCCAAGGCCCTGATCGTTGATACACAGAAGTATCCATCTGGATGATTAGCGTGATGGTCCGATTCAGGAGCAGACAGTTTCACAGGGACAGTAACAACGTGTCTTTTTCCTTGAATAGATCTTCCGTTTTTCGGGAGAAGCCGAAGGTAAACACCAGAACGGCTGATTTTAAAACCTCCGTTTAAGAGCTCGTCGTGAAGATCATCTAATGTGCGACAGCTTCGAATGATCTCAGAACGTCTGCGGTCCGCTGCAGCTCCTCCGAACAGAGCAATTTCACTTATCACCTATAATACAATGTGATATGATAATGTATGATTGGAATTGTCATATTATTGATAGAAATAGGCGATTGAAGTTATATTAATCAATTTGTTGTCAATATTGAACATAAATGATCAACTTGACCATTTATGTTCAATATTGAACATAAATGATCAACTTGACCATTTATGTTCAATGTTGACCATAAACGATCAACTTGACCATTTACGTTTGACGTTTATAGGTATGCTATTTTTTGTTTACAAAGATTATATATTAAACGTCAATCACCTAAAAAATATGTTCATATCATACCCTTAACAGTTCGGGTTGGTCTTCTTCTATTCTTGGTCGCCCCCTCCTTCGACGAATGGAAAGTTGTCCAGCGATCTCAGGATTTTCGTCTGCGAACGAGTCAAATTTCTGCTTTTTCAAATTCCGGCATTTTTTTTGACGTTCTGCCGCATCCCTTTTTCTTTTTAAAGTTTTGTTTTCTTCGTCTAAGTTTGTTTTCACTTGACGGATTTTTTCCTCCGAAGAAATTTGAGCGATACCAGCATCCCGGGCGAGAAGTAGGCTGTTCAACTCAGTTTTATAATAGTTTATCTTTTTTTGTGATAAATCTTGAGCAGGTGTTTCACGGACCGAAGTTTTAAGAGAAACTGTATTCTGGTCCTTTTGATCTTCGTGAAAATCCTTCTACAAAAAGAGATCGAAAAAATGATTAATCTTTTGTTGTATAAAAATGTTATGTTTGTATTCGTTTTCTTTGACCGATTATTCACCTGATTTTCCTTATTGTCGTCTGAGTGAGTTTCATTGGAATTGGATGCAGGCCTAGTGATCTTCGGTTTGCTCGGCCTCAAAGATGTAAAAAAGTGAAGAACACTAGCTTTGTTTTTTGTAGCTTGTTGTAACCACACTGAAATTCTTTCCTCCGCCAAAGTAACACAATTTTTATCGTCTCTTATAGCTCTCCAACACTCGTTTGCCTCATCTTGATTTTTTTGATTTGAGTTTTTTGGATGAGCATTATTGTACGCTTCATAAAATCGACGATAAAGAGGACGCGAATCAACTTTTTTTTGAGCACTCATTGTGAAATACCACGATAGTTGAAACTACGTACGCGATTGTTATCACTTTTTGAACGAAAATTTAGAGCTCGGTTAACCCGGTGAGAGTACTCGGTGAAAATGATCTCAAGAATAACTGAGAACTGGATGGACATTTTCAATAAACAACAATTGGTTGTTTGAATTTTAGGAGGGAGTAAATACCACTCCCCCCTTAATTGTTATTTGGTAAACGTCTAAAATTTTCCATTTTCAACTCAGGTATGTTCAAAGACCCATAAAAAAATTCCGAGAAAAAAAAAGACAAATTTTCGACAGATGTTCATAAACAATGAAAAACTCATTGACCATTTTACCCATTTTATTATCTTGAGCTTATCTTAGTTTCGTAGAAAAAAAGGTAATTTTTATGACCTAAAATGGTTCTTTTTCTTTTGATTTTCGATCCTTTGGAACAAATAATTTTAGGTGTGATGTCACGCGGATTCTTTACCCCTGCCTACCTCTTGTCACAATTTGTCACAAACACCTGGACCCCCCCTCCCCTCCGACTGCGTGACGTAATATGTGAATGACCCCTAACATGTTAATACTTACCCCATACATATGTATGTGACATTAAGAGTGTGTTTTTTTTGCAATAAGTTTTTTTACAGCATGAGAAATTACAAAAGGAAGAGCACAAGGGGGTCCACGTCTCAAGAAGTATTCGAGCTGGCCGCTGAGGAAATTCTGATAAAAAACAGAAAATATAGAGATGTTGCTACCGAATACAACATTTGTCATGTAACACTGTTCAAATACGTAAAGATAAAAGGGAGGGAACTTCTATTGAAGTGGGTTATAAAAAAACCGTCTTGTTTTCAATTCTGAGCAAAAAGCAATGATAGCAGATTATTTAATAAAATGTGCCAATATCTATTTCGGATTGCTACCTGATGATGTCAAAAAATTTGCTTACGAGCGTGCCATTCGATACAAGATAGATAATATTCCAGAATCTTGAAAAGAGACGGAAAAGCTGGCAAAGATTGGTTTTCAGGATTTATGAAGCGCAATGCGTCATTCTCTATTCGGACTCCAGAGGCTACCAGCTTAAGCAGGACAACATCATTTAACCGTACTAATGTTCATTCATTTTTCGAAAAATATCGAGAAGTGCTTCAAAGATACAAGTTTCCTCCGAGTAGAATATGGAATGTAGACGAGGCTGGAGTCACAACGGTGCAAAAACCTAAGAAAATGGTAGCTAAACGAGGTTCTAAGCAGGTAGGAGCAGTCACATCTGCTGAACGGGTTACTCTCATCGCAATTGCGGCAGCGGTAAATGCTATTGGAAATTTCATACCATGTATGTTCATTTTTCCCCGGATCAGATTTAGCAATTAATTTGTCCAAAATGGGCCGCCTGAGTCCATAGGTGCAGGTAATAATTCTGGATGGATGATTGATAGTAAATTTTCAAAATTGAGTGTAGATTTAAAAGATTATACTATATTCTTTCAGTTCCTATAATAAAAAGTACTGATTTCTTAAACAATAAAACCATTTTCATTAATGTAAACTACATTTTATTTAAGTATTTGATAGAATTTTAGTCTCTGTTAATAATTGCACCTAACGTTAATACTTACCCCAACTCTGTTAATATAATATTTGCCCCAAATACGGGGTATATATTAACAAGTGACTTTTTTTGTTTTTATGGCTCTCTTTCTGAAATTACTTAGCTAGCTATTGGTTTTAGTTAGTAATATCATAACTGAATAACCAAAGCATGTTTTCGATTAAAAATAATACAAAAAAGTTAATTATTATTGAAAGTATAAACCATAGTAAAAAAAATCCGTGCCCGCAGGGGGACACGCGTGGGTAGACCTCGTGTGTAACTCATTTAAAATATAACTCACTACCTAAGAATAATACATGATGCCGTTGTTTACATCAAAAATTTTCAAGCTAAAAGCGGTTTTAATTTTTTTTCTCGGAAAAGGTATCTTTTTTGGAAATACTTTTGATACTTAAATTTAGAGTAAAAAATAACCTTTCTATTAAAAATATTTGCGAGGAGGGAATGTTTACCAGAAAAAAGTTGCCGTGGTTTTACCTACCTAAAATTTACAAGCTAAAAGTGGTTTTTATTTTTTTTCTCAGAAACGGTACCTTTTACGGAAAAACTTTTGGTACCTAAATTTAGAGTAAAAAATAACCTTTCTATTAAAAATACTTGTGATGCAAGAATGTTTACCAGAAAAAAGTTATGATTTTTTTTCCAAAAATTTTCGGTTTTTTTACCCCCACCTCTAAGTTATTAAAGTTAGGTTTTCGGTTTATCTACATTAGTTATAGGTATTTATCAAAGACATCATATAATATGAACGCGATTGATCTCCTTTGTATAGGGACAAAGTTATGGTCGAAAAACTGAAATCAGAAAAAGTGAGGCCCTAGCGCCCCCTGTGACCGGATTTCTCTGGTTAACGAACTTGACCTTCATTTTTGGATGGTTGATTTTTGTGCAAAGTTTAAAAGCGATCCGAGCGAAACTGCGGCCGCTATCGTGCTGACAAAAGTCGAAAGATATATATATATATATATATATATAAACTTTTTGACCAATGGTCATTTCGGACTCAGGCGGTCATAAGAAGACCTCCTGTGAAGAAATTTTTCTAAAATTCGAAAGTAGGGGACAAATGAATGGGCAGACCGAATTCTTCGAGGTCTACCCAAAATTGTTAGTACCAGCCCCGCACTCCCCTACTTATATATGCAAATAATTCCCTGGAAAATATACAATTATTTTCTTTGAATTCAAAAACATTACACAATTAGTAGTTGAGTAGATTATGATATAGTTCGGCACAAGGTAATCCATAAGGGCAATGCAGAGTTTATATCTTTTTTTCGCATGTTTTTCATCACTAATTTTGCATATTTTACTCACTAATACGAAACAAGGATAGATGTTGAGACTATTCAATACAAAACTTCGTTTGTAATTTTAATTGGAAATAAATTAAATCTGCGGTGTAATTAATTTTAAACATACATTGTGTGTTGTAACTTAATGTCGCCGCGAAATATATTGAACACATGTAGAGATTTTGACTGATATTGCTTAAAAAAACATTTTATCTTTTATTAAAGCAATACACGACTATCATAAATAACATTGATAGTTTTTGGTTAATAATGACTTGTATTGACAAGTATATCAATAAATTATTCTAAATAATTTATGATATGATAAGGTGTGACAGTACAACCTGATTTCAAATTTATTTTATTTTTATGAAATACTACAGACATACTTTAACTTAGTTACAATAATATGAAAACCAAAAAAAAACAACGATATTAACAATTTCGTCAAGGGTACGGTAGACTTGATTGAAACCTAAAATAAAAACAAATTATTATGAGTCGACGACATACTCGTATATCCGGATTCGGATTGACGAGTATTTTGTTAAATTCTAACAGTGAATGCTGACAATCAAATCGCAATCCCCATATTGGCCACTCCAGCAAAATGTCACTCACACTGGATGCCATCAGTGAAATCACAATTCCGTCCGGTCCGGTACAGTACAGTGGGTGTGTGTGAAATGTTTTGTTCTCGTGTTAATTATTATATGAAAACGAAAATAAGAAATATGGCTAATGATTATAGTTGCCGCGTATCTTCCTTGAACTTTAGTGCTATAAGCAGTGTTAGATTGATGTAATAGACGAAGTTAGCTAACTACAAATTTGTGACAATCAATTTACAGAGGAAGAAATTGACGGTGCAAGGTGTTTTATATCCGATTCTTCACTTGCCCAGCATATAGTACGTAAAGGAGAAGGAAAAACAAACGGCACCTACAGGATATTATTAAGATTCTAAAGGAATCTGGGCCTTTCAGTTTACTAATGTTTGTTGCCCGTAATCTGAACAACCTACCACTAGTTACATTCGATCATGTAGACGTGACAAGCCTTTTAAAGACTATCGTTCCTCTAAAATGGAGATTGTGGACATAAAAAGCGAACATCTCAGTGAGCACAGATGCATGTATGCGTATATTTTATTGCATAAAAACATATTTTTTCCATCGTGTATTTAGGCCATTTTGGGTTAAAAAGCAATCAAATTAATTTCAATTAATAATATTACATATTAAACCAAATAGATTATAAATAGTATTAGAAGTTTTACAAACATTTAATTAAAATAATATGGTAGAAGGATGAAATGTGAATTTTACAAGTATGAGAAGTAATGTAGTAATTATATGGCAGATCTGGACTGAGAACAGTTGCATGCGCTCGATTAGATTATGTAACCTTCAGGTGCATAAATGCTTTTTGGATATAATATATAATTAATTTGTTTTATTCATACAAGCTGTAGAAGCGTTCACAGTTTAGTTTTATAAGAGGAGGTTGCATGCTCAAGGTAACGTCAGGCTTAATAATCACGTAAAAACCTCATACATTGAAGCTAAATTATACTCAATGAAATGATTAAAGTCTGGAGCTCCTATTTCGGGTAATATTCACAAAAAAATAAATAAATAATAGGTCGATTTTTAAGGCATCTAATTGTAATTAAATACATTAAATGAGATATAAACTGACTTGTTAATACCAAGTGAATTATTTTATTTGAGTTAGAATTTTTTATTACCGCCACCAACAACCAAAAAAAAAAAATTTACCGACCAAAGAAAATAAAACACTAGTACGTAGTGGTAAATATAGTTCACTGTTTCTTTACTGTCCTACATAACGACAATTTCACTTTTGTGAATTATATTATTGTTAAATAATTCATGATTAAATAATTTATTTGTAATAAAAAGTTATAAAACTTAATATTGTGTTTTTAATATATAAATATTTTAGTCTTTCTTCAAAAATATACTTCAAAAGTCATAAAATATTGTTTAAAGTATGTGATTAATATTTAGTTATTACAATACCTGAAATAGGGAAGAATCAAACCTAAATAAAATATATTACTTACTGTTTATTTAATTATCAAATACCTTGCAGTTGCATCTGTTATTAGTAATGAAACAATATATGTATATAATAAAATGATTCTTTAAGAAAAGCTTTATAAATGCCGATTAAGAAAAAAAATCGTAAGTGTATAACAAAGCTTTACCAGAAGGAATGCTGCCAGAATTCTGTAGTAGTAAATCTATAAGGATCCTCAATGAAAAGAACGAATGGCGAGAATTACTAACGCCCCATTACTTCCTACCGCAAGTCTTTAACTACCAATACTTAACGTTTTCTAAAATCAGATAAAAACTTAATGGTTTTATAACTACACCATTTGTAATTTATTTTCTATATATATTATATATAAAAATATTAGTTTGACGGGAGTGTTGTACAGACTTAAAGTTTCTGTATCTGTTTTTTCATGAAAGTCATGTACAGAATTAAACAAAGCATTCGTGTAATTGATGGACTTTGCTGCAACAGACTGTAAGGTTATAAAAAATATTTACTAAATATTCAACTCATTTAATTTGTATTAAAATGATAATTTAATTGGATTGCCTTAGTTTAAGTCTTAGAATAATGAAGGTTAAATTATTTAGTACCTAGATATCTGTATAAATACTAACTAACCTATACTTCATTATTGTAAGTATTAAAATAATGTATAGTGTTTTTGTATATAAAATTTGTTACATATATATTAATTATAATTTTATAAAAAATTTGTTTATAAATCTCTTTATTTTTTTTTGTATATACGCCAACGTCCCTGATTTTATCCCATCCTGAATATTTATCATATTTTAAATAAAAAAATTATAATTATATATGGGACAGTCATCCAAAGATATCTTTGACAGAGCATAGCCAAAAATATATAGACAAACAAAAAGGACAGTGGACTCTGTTAAAAAATATTTTATTTTAAATATTATTGACGTTTAAGTAACAGGCAATCATACTACCTTAAGTAGACTAACCATCCGGCCTTCCGGAAGGGTATTGTTCTCATCCTCATATGGTTTGGAGAACAATGTTAAATGTCTACAAAGCGGTCTAGACCGACGTATCTGCTGAAATCGGCTATCTAGACCGACGTAAACTAATTATATATATATATATATATATATATATATATATATATATATATATATAAAGTTATATTAAAGTATCATAACATCTCTTCAACGTTGACATTAAACTTAGATCATGCTATCTAAAACAATTGGAATGTGAGTTGTTTTGTTTGTTACGCCTACACTACTAAACCGATTATTATAATTAAACAAACATACCATCAAGCATACAAAAAACGTATGCAGGGTAACCGTTTTTTTCCGATTTCATAATCATTGAATCATCATTTTACTTTGTTTTTATATTTTTGATTACAATGTCTTTAAAACTATTGCCAAAACATATAAATTTGCAGATTAGGACATATCAAATCTTCGGTCAAAAAGTTTCATTTTTACATTTTACTATTAATCAATATTTTCCAGTAACAAGTTAATAAAAATATCAATTAAATAATAATATGTAATCCAAATATTATACATATATTTTTAAGCAGTCTTTTCGAACGCTTTGCATCAATTCTTTTTCATGGAAAGACGAGTTGTTGGTGTTTGTTAGTGACAGTTACCACAAATAGTTTTTCGTATCCAAACTTAGAGTTCAGCATAAACTCAAAATACACTTACGGTATCTTGAGATACATAGTGCGGTCACAGAGAAGGACTTGGACATGAGTGTGTCTCAGATGTTACATAGGCATCCAACCACCGTCTTTAGTAAGATCTTAGATTTATGATTTGGAATATCTTTTATGGCTAGTGTTATTATAAAATACTGACATAACCTTGAAGCATCAGTTCTTAATGTCCTAATAACCGTTTAAATAGGAGAAAGATTTATAGTAAAACCCAACAAAAGGTTCTTGGGGCGCTGCATCAATAAATTTACGCACGAAATAATACGATCCCAAGCGATTCGTTAAATGGGACAAAGACTTCCATATCATAAAATGAAGATATAGAACATATTAAAGCTTAAATGAAAAAACTAAATAAATATTTTTACATTAAAAATCTTATCTACTAAGTACAATTAATGTTACTGAAGTTAATTTATTTTTATTTTGTTTATGTATTTAATTAATAATATTTTAAAGAGCAGATTCTAATTCATATATTCCATATATCCATGTGATACTCCTGTAAAGTGTTTAGAACACTTTGCACCCAAATCACGTTAATAGTTAATGAGCGTATTCATTAATTGTTAAGCGGTCTCACGTGTGAGAGATGGAGTGATCACGACACTAATATTGGTTACACCAATAAGAGATGACAGGGGGAAGAAAGAGACAAAACACCTGGGTACAGTTACACAATTTAATATTTATGAGATTCTTCTATACTATATTTCTAAATTAAGTAATGGACGAGTTACCTTTTATTTAACATGCATTTATTTGTAAGAACAGTCATTAGCAAAGTAACAATTTATCTTGATATACGAGTAAGTATGTAAGAAATGCTTAAGATATTATTACCAAGGGGTCATTCACATATTACGTCACGCAATTTTTAGGCTTTTTGAGCCCCCCCGTCCCTGTTGTCACAACCATGTCACAACATCACAACCCCTACCCCCCCTTTGTGACATCACAAATTTTGATAATTATTTACTATTTTTTATTATTAATTAATTTCTCAACGTCGAACGAAAATAGTGAAATTGATTTTTTTATGTTTAAAATTGAACATAAATGGTGAACTTGATCATTTATGTTCAACATTGAACATAAATGGTCAAGTTGGTCATTTCTGTTCAATATTGACAACAAATTGTTCCATATAACTTTAATCGCAAAAGGTGTGTTAAATAACAAATCAAGTACATCTTTAAAACTTTATTTATTTTTCCAAGTTGATGTGAACCACGAATCAATATCGCCAATTACAGGCATCCCTAAATTTTCGTCGCGAGTTCCAAAATTTGGTCGGTGGCTCTGATCGACTTCATCTTCGTCGAACCACATCCCTTCTTCAGCATCAGAGAGATCGTCATTCATAATGCAAAAAAGTTCTCGCGCCCGTTCAGCAGCAATCCTTCGAGGCCTCACTTTTACTGTTTGGACTTCGACATCAGACTTGTCCAAAGTTCCCTTCTTTTTATGAGCTAGGCGAGCGTGTAGCACAGCGGATTTCATCGACGCAAAATAAAGACCGCACTTCTTGCAAACTCTGTGAACAAAATTCAAATTAAAATGTATAATTTAATATTTTAGAATCTTAGCCACAACACTTTTTACAATTTGTTTTATACCTTTTGGGCAGATCATTTTGTAGACTTGGGCAATGATAATTGTGTCTTGTGCTTGCAATTTAAGAGCGGTTTGAAGTAGCAGAGGACAAAATTTTGTTTGATTATCCTTTGTATTGACTGCACTGTAACCTTGACTGGTTTGTTTAACCAGAACCGGCGGAGGTAAAAATCCGTCGGGAAGTCGAGTCCAAATACTTGATCTTCGAACGCCGCAACATTTTTGTGAGTCACACTTGGCAATTTGAAGGCAATATTGCGATTCACGTACGTGTTTAGCGTACCACTCTGCATCAACGTTGAATGCTGCTTTAGGATGCTCATTGGGACCAATGTACTCAGCTTCCACAGTGTATTCATCAATGACGAGATCTGTCCAGATATCTGCCAGCACTTTCCCTGCGTGTTCGAAGTTTCGCTTCTCTAGTTCTCCGTCTACAGTTTCATTTTGGGAGTTCAGATGGGTTCCAAATGTATCGTGCTTCAAAATCACTCCGGTTAACTCGCGACTGAGCGGTGCCATACGGCGTTCTACCCTATTAAATGCACTTCGCCCTGGTGCATTCGTAGCGATATAATAAACATCTAGATCGTAAGCTTTGAAATGTTTTATCGCCGAAGCTATAACCCGAGGATAGCGAGGATTTTCATCTGGTCCTCCATCCGATGTGCAAATGAAAACAGGTTTTACTCGTCCTTCTGTCGTTTTTGCAAATGACTGGATTGCAGGTCGATCAACAAGCGTTTCGAGATCCGCCGCATGTGTTTCTGCAGTTGACGAGCAATGCTTACCACTGCGTATGGCCACATAAGTAGGGCCTGAATAAGTCACATCATCGGGCTGGTCAATTCCATCCGGGCGAATGTTAATTACAGCATAAACTGATGGAATCAATTTATGCTTTTCAGCAACGACAAAATCGTGATCTGGAAGTCTCACACGATAATCCATACGCATTAATATGGGAGCTTGTGCCTTCGCTGCTGTTATTCCAAGTGGTACTCGAGCTTTATCATCCTGGGACCAGAAGAAGACCTGTTGTGGACCCAAGACTGACGCCAAAGATTCCAAGGCCCTGATCGTTGATACACAGAAGTATCCATCTGGATGATTAGCGTGATGGTCCGATTCAGGAGCAGACAGTTTCACAGGGACAGTAACAACGTGTCTTTTTCCTTGAATAGATCTTCCGTTTTTCGGGAGAAGCCGAAGGTAAACACCAGAACGGCTGATTTTAAAACCTCCGTTTAAGAGCTCGTCGTGAAGATCATCTAATGTGCGACAGCTTCGAATGATCTCAGAACGTCTGCGGTCCGCTGCAGCTCCTCCGAACAGAGCAATTTCACTTATCACCTATAATACAATGTGATATGATAATGTATGATTGGAATTGTCATATTATTGATAGAAATAGGCGATTGAAGTTATATTAATCAATTTGTTGTCAATATTGAACATAAATGATCAACTTGACCATTTATGTTCAATATTGAACATAAATGATCAACTTGACCATTTATGTTCAATGTTGACCATAAACGATCAACTTGACCATTTACGTTTGACGTTTATAGGTATGCTATTTTTTGTTTACAAAGATTATATATTAAACGTCAATCACCTAAAAAATATGTTCATATCATACCCTTAACAGTTCGGGTTGGTCTTCTTCTATTCTTGGTCGCCCCCTCCTTCGACGAATGGAAAGTTGTCCAGCGATCTCAGGATTTTCGTCTGCGAACGAGTCAAATTTCTGCTTTTTCAAATTCCGGCATTTTTTTTGACGTTCTGCCGCATCCCTTTTTCTTTTTAAAGTTTTGTTTTCTTCGTCTAAGTTTGTTTTCACTTGACGGATTTTTTCCTCCGAAGAAATTTGAGCGATACCAGCATCCCGGGCGAGAAGTAGGCTGTTCAACTCAGTTTTATAATAGTTTATCTTTTTTTGTGATAAATCTTGAGCAGGTGTTTCACGGACCGAAGTTTTAAGAGAAACTGTATTCTGGTCCTTTTGATCTTCGTGAAAATCCTTCTACAAAAAGAGATCGAAAAAATGATTAATCTTTTGTTGTATAAAAATGTTATGTTTGTATTCGTTTTCTTTGACCGATTATTCACCTGATTTTCCTTATTGTCGTCTGAGTGAGTTTCATTGGAATTGGATGCAGGCCTAGTGATCTTCGGTTTGCTCGGCCTCAAAGATGTAAAAAAGTGAAGAACACTAGCTTTGTTTTTTGTAGCTTGTTGTAACCACACTGAAATTCTTTCCTCCGCCAAAGTAACACAATTTTTATCGTCTCTTATAGCTCTCCAACACTCGTTTGCCTCATCTTGATTTTTTTGATTTGAGTTTTTTGGATGAGCATTATTGTACGCTTCATAAAATCGACGATAAAGAGGACGCGAATCAACTTTTTTTTGAGCACTCATTGTGAAATACCACGATAGTTGAAACTACGTACGCGATTGTTATCACTTTTTGAACGAAAATTTAGAGCTCGGTTAACCCGGTGAGAGTACTCGGTGAAAATGATCTCAAGAATAACTGAGAACTGGATGGACATTTTCAATAAACAACAATTGGTTGTTTGAATTTTAGGAGGGAGTAAATACCACTCCCCCCTTAATTGTTATTTGGTAAACGTCTAAAATTTTCCATTTTCAACTCAGGTATGTTCAAAGACCCATAAAAAAATTCCGAGAAAAAAAAAGACAAATTTTCGACAGATGTTCATAAACAATGAAAAACTCATTGACCATTTTACCCATTTTATTATCTTGAGCTTATCTTAGTTTCGTAGAAAAAAAGGTAATTTTTATGACCTAAAATGGTTCTTTTTCTTTTGATTTTCGATCCTTTGGAACAAATAATTTTAGGTGTGATGTCACGCGGATTCTTTACCCCTGCCTACCTCTTGTCACAATTTGTCACAAACACCTGGACCCCCCCTCCCCTCCGACTGCGTGACGTAATATGTGAATGACCCCCAAAGTTTATTGTAAAATAACAATATTTTATAATTGACAAAGTTTACATATAAATACAAAAATAATACAATATATACAATTTTTATGTTTCTAATACTATAAAGAGAAAAGATTTTTGTCTGTTCCTTTATATCGAATAGGCTTCAAAACTACTGGACCTTATTTAACAATTTTTCACTAATAGAAAGCTACATTATTAAGAAGTTATTAAATGTTTTTGATTGATTGATGATGAAGTATCAATTTATTATATTTTTTTCTTAAATTATGTCTCTAGGAAGTTGCTGTAAGTTATTAAAGCTGTCGTATACATACAACTCGTCTCTAACGTTCCACGTAACTTTGTACTTAAGTAATCTATTAATTTAACAATATATTAACTGCTGCTATTTATCAAACATAAATAAGAATGAGACGAAGCTTCTTAGCATTCCATGGATTCACCGTGCGGGTGCCGGGCCCATCGCGTTGCAAGAAGAGGAGCGCAAACAATGCCTGGGACTTGCGACCCAGATGTAGGTTTAAGGGGCCCCTTTACTATGCGCATACACGCTCACCTTCACTGTTTACGCTCCTCTCCCTACCTAACCAAATATCGTAAGAACCTACTAAAGCCGCCTTTGAAATACGTTCCAGAAATGAACTGATGATCGTTCTAGAAAGGCCGAGATCCTTAAATAAGTTGTAGAGAGATTTTGCTGTTATACCTCTCGCTCCTACTTCTACAGCGTACAAATTAACTATAAATTTATTCCTGATCAGTTCGTTACACAGTTCGTAATACTTGTTAAGCTTAAATGTATGATCTTTGGGTATGTTTGTTTCCCAGGGTACAGTAAGCTCCACAAGTATAACGCGCCTTAGTTGTTTTGAATACAGGAATAAGTCCGGCCTAGATGACGAAACACAAACATCCCCAGGGATTTTGTATTGCCTTTCATACGTGTCCATCATGAGAGTCCAATCAGGAGACGCGTCCAAGATGGAATAAAGTTTTAAATTAGATTTTTTGGACGAACCTGCCTTTACGAACTCTACTGATTTTTTGGTGGTTGTTATACCCCTCTGCGCTCTTGCTACAGAAAGACTAACCGCTTCTCGTATGATTTCTAATACTTTATCGTGGCGACGCGAGTATTTACCTCTATTTAATAGTACCCTACACCCTACTAGCAAGTGTTTCGCGGTTCCTACTGCCTCCCCGCAGATGTTGCAAGATTTTTCGGTGGCTTTGCCCCATCTTACTAAGTTACTTTGATCTGGGAGAGTCATTTGGAATGCATTAAGATAAAATTTTAATAATGCTGGGGACCAATCATAAAGCAGGGTGCGCCATCGTAAAGCTAATGGAATACAAAAATCTCCTATGGTCACCCATTCGTTTTGCAATTCTAGGCTCATCGCGTGCAACCGGTAATTATCATTTTCGTCGTGCCGAATAAAGGATTTTATTATTTCTATGTCTGGTTCTTTCCTACTTGATCCTAGCCCTGCTTTATTTGTTTGAGCACCTATCATAAATTGTTTATGGAATTGAAGTCGTGACTCCAGCTCTGCGGCAATTTTATCTTTTGGGAGAGATGTTACAGTATCATCATTCGACTTTGAGATGATATGTCTCTTGGTCACTCTTAGGTGTTTATAGAGTTCCGATGGTTTCTTTAATTTTAACCCAAAATTGTGTCGGTCTCTAAATAAGGTAGAAGAGTCCGCTGGATGCGCTAACCCGAGCCATGACTTCAATGTCCTTATGACGCTTGCATCTAACTTTAACAAAAGGGTCTTATTAATATCGTAAACGAGGAAAGGCCAATTTAAACGTGATGTTAAATAATTATCGTATATCCAAGCCTTTTTGATGTTACTTATTGGCTGATTGTCTACCTTTTTAAGATCATTCAAAAAGCTGTCGACTATTATATCTAAAGATGGAGTACGCCCTTGGTAATCGATTTTTTGCCTAAGAATTTGAACGGAGCTGCGTCGGTAATAGCAGTAACGCACTTACCGCCTATTATAAGACCCGGATCGTAAGAGGTATATCTGGTGTTCCGCCTACCCAGACACAGACTGTAACATTTATTGGGTTTTGTCCTCAATCCGTCCGTCCAAGCACAGAAATCCTCCACAACATTTAAAAGTAGCTGACATTGTTTTGGATTACGTGTCAGTATCGCGAGATCGTCTGGGAATGCTAGTATGGATTCTGTGTATTTATTGTTCAACTTAAACCGATAACCCCATTTCTTTTCGTTTTTAATTAATTTATCTATTAAAATATTGATCACTATGTTAAATATAATTGGAGAAATACAACAACCTTGAAATAAACCTATGTTGTAATTTAATGATTTGGAATGATTTTCATTTGTGATTATGGAAAATTTTAATTTTGAATAATATGATGCAATCATGTCACTTACTAACGTAGGAAAGTTATACCACCTTAGCGCGAACATCATCAGTTCATGTTGTACCGACCCGAAAGCGTTCTCTAAGTCTATCCAACATACCGTTATTTGTCTTTCGCTATTTCTGGCATCTTTAAGGCTTTCCGATAGTAACGTGTTATGTTCGAGGCATCCAGAAATGCCAGGAAAAAACCCTTTCTGGTGATAAGGCCCGAAATATTTATTATTTATCATGAATTGCGTCATTTTTGTTTGTAAAAAAGAAAAAAATATTTTTGATATTGTATTTGTTAGAGCTATCGGTCTAGTGTCCCTAGGATCCGAGACATTATCGCTTTTGGGAATGAGGACAAAAAGAGCATTTCCGAATGTTACCGGTGTTTGTCCTCTTGACCAGATTTTATCGAATATATTCAATAGATGTTTATGAATCGACGGACATTTTTATAAACTATATAAGGGATACCATCCGGACCTGGTGCTGACTTAGATGGTTTCTTTTTAATTATTTTATTGATTTCCTCCAAAGTTGGTGGGTTGGCATGAAAATCTATGGATGGACTCTCAGGTTTTCGATCGTTGGGATCCCCATACAGCCTTTGATTTTTAGGCACTTCGTATGTGCTTTTATAATAATCAAAAATTTGCTCGTTGGTCAAGAGGAGTTTGCCTTTTTCGTCTTTGAAAATGTTTTTAGAGTACTTAAAAGGATTTTTATCAAAGTCTACTTCGTGTTTTGCCCGGTCAAAGCTATCACGGTTTTTTGTTATTTGTTGTGATATGCCTTGTATTAATTTAAGAATTGACCTTAATGCCCTAGACAGTTGGTGACTAAGTTGGTTGTCGCCCATGGCTTTGGCCCTACGAAGTTTCTTTATGAGGTCCCTTTTTTTCCTTCTCATTTTCAATTTAAAACCGTTTTCTTTATACTTGTGAGCATAACGATTCGAAGGTGGATAGTGCTCATTGAAGTAGTCAAAAATAGTATTTTGTAGAGTCTCTACTTGCGCGTTGAGTACCTGGTTTGAGCCCGGGTGCTCTAACAGGTCCGCTATATTTTGATCGTGTATTTTCCATGTCGATTGTTTAATAGTGGGAATGCTAAGACGCGTCCGGATGGTTATGGACTCCTGGTGATTCGCATTCAATGGTTCACCATGGGATGTATGAGGGTAAACTCTATCCGAAGTGAAAACTGAAGATATTACCGGCGATTGCCGCGCTTCAGCACCATCGTGTGTTTTGAGATGTTTAATAAACCAGGCTCGTCTTTTGTAAATTTTCCCGCACGTAAGGCATTTCAATTCCGTTTTCGCGCCGTTTTCGCCGTTATTATCAACCGATGGACAGTTCTTCCGCCCCCCCTCTCGGACTGTCCCAGGGGTATTTTTCTTTTTCGGACTTTTAGCTTTAAACGAAATTCCCGGGCTTGGCTTGCTAGGCCGTCACCCTCGGCTGTACTTTATTTTTTATACGTATGGAGTATCGTAAAATACATTGCAGTTAATAAAAATAGTAACTAACCTTCCTAAGAAGGCAATAATATATTTGATAATATAAAAATAGAAAACTGTGTATAACGTATTTAACATAGTTTGAAAGAAAATGTGAAACGGAATAACTCGGCAACGACGTGAAAGGTAATCCACATGAGAAATAGCAATGTTTTCGTTCAGGCTTTATTTTACATGTTTTTATTCTCGAATATACCGCAGAGTAAAATAGATCCAATAGGGACCTTGTTACCTGCCGTTAACATAAAAAGATAACCAACAGTCTACAAATATCGCTATATTTATTTTCAATATTGCACTATATAAAATAAAATTTCCTTCGATTTCCGTTGATGAGTTGATGGATGTTTTCCTTAATTATTGATACTTTTTTTTAGTAAGTCACAATGTATTAATATTTTTTAATGATTAATAATATCAATAGTCAATAATTCAATAATGTCTGACGAAATAACGCAAAACCCCTCTTTTCCTGTACTTACAGACCGCTTTAATAGGTTAGTAAATTTTTCATTATTTGATATATTGCTTTATTCGTATCCATATTTTATGATTATGAATATGTTTTATATATTGATATTTTAATGTATTTAAGAAATGAAAAGTATATATAATTTCAGAGCTATAAGTATATCAATTTAATTGTGTATACTAACTAGGTAACGATTTTTTTTTTACTTTAAACAACAAACTTAATTCTATTTTTAAATGATAATTAGATATAATATAAATATTTATGTCGTATTTTCTAAACTCAACCTTGTTAGATAAATACTAAGACTGATAGATAAAGACTTGTTTAAACTTGACTTTGAAGGGATTCTAACCAGAGAACCGGATGAAAGAGCTCAAAATGTTACATTAGAGTTCAATTATCTTATTTATAATTAACCCTTGCCTTCGATGAAGTCGGATTTATACGTTTCAAGACAAAATGTAACTCAGAAACGAAGATCATACTTAGTTATGTTCAGTATAAAAAAAATATAGGGCAATTATATAGATTTAGCAAGAAATAAAATAAAATTGAGATACCTTATCTAAAAAATGAGTAAATTTAAAATGAAGATTTTTCTACTCTAATTAACGATAATTAGAGTATAAAAAACTGCATTTTAAGTGTTTACATATATTGTTTATAGTATTATTCTCAAAAATTAAAAAATAGTAAATACAGGCAAACCTACAGAGAAGTAAGATGTCCATGCAGGAACCATTGCAGTAAGCTATCTTTAGACATGTCTAAATCTCTCTAGTATGTGGGAGTGAGTGGAGAAATAATCATCAGACATCTTACCCCAGAACAATAGTATACCAAAAAACTCAATCCACATCCAAACCGGTAAAGTCTGCAATACAGATCTACAGTATCTGTCTCATTTAGTCATGACCCAACCCTCGTAACCGAGCCATAGCCCATAGCCCAAATGATCCAAACAGATCTAAGCGATTTTAACCTGATATTTGCCTACATAGACGCAGACCATGCATTAGAATCTTATCTATATACTATCTAATCCTATCTAAGGCACCATGGCCGAGTATCTCACTTACTTTAAATACTCAAAATATGGCAGATTCTTATAATAAGATGTGGGCAAAATCATGTTTATTTTTTTCATAAACTACTAAAAACACATTTCCAGAACATGAAATCACTAATCCACGGAAAGTAGTATTATGAATAGCCACATTAATTATAATTCAATCAAAATGTTGTTCCCACCGGGCATCAAGTTAAGGGTAAAGGGTATGTAAACATTAACCTAAAAAAAGTAGTTAACAATAAATAAGCCTAAGAGCTAGACCTCCTTAAATAAAGACAAACTGACAATCACGAAAAATTAACTTCAACGCGCACTTTTTTGTTTGCGTTTGTTGCGTTCCAATTTTTTATTTTTTATTATTTTTGTTTTATATTTTTTTATATTTTTAATAATAGTTATCATAATAATTATTATACATCTTAAGTTTATTTTCAAATTTTAGAAGGAAATTATAAATTTGGTAAATTTTATCCAAATGTTTGTTTATAAGATGTTTTAATTTAAAATGTGCCACATAATTGCAAAAAAATGCTTTGTATGTTTATCAACCAATATTTATTTTTATGTATTTATTAATAACAAACATTGTTTATACAATTCTTATTATTTCAAACTTTTTTTTTACTTAACTATTTTTTACTTTAATTTTAATATATACCTATATAATTGACCTTAATTATAATATATATCTTCTTATTTTTCATTACAAATGTTCTAAACTTAATACAGCAACGTCCAAAGTTGATATAAAATTTGTATGTTACGGTAATATTCCTGCGAAACCAAGTTTTCTGAAAGTGTTTCCGAACTTTATGTCCCTGTTCAAGTTAGTTAGTAAACAAAATTGTAGACTCCTTAAACATATGTGAGCTTACAAAGAAGAACAAAGTGGCAAGGGTTACCGATTGTAGTCATGTTCTAGATTTATCTTAATTTAAAATCCTGTTAACGATATTTTTAATTAATAATTATATTATCAATCATTTATATATAACATTTTTTTTCGTTTATTGAATAAACATATACCTTAAAGTTGCATGAAATATTAGTAAAGAGACAAAAAAATATTTTTACATTTCTAAGAAACATTATATAATTCCCGTTAAAAAAAATCGCAAGTGCGAATTAAGCCTTGCCAGGAAGAATATTGCCAGGATTCTGTAATAATAAATCTATAAGGATCCTCAATGAATATTAACGCCCCATTACTTCCTACCGCAAGTCTTTAACTGACAATAGTCAATGTTTTCTAAAATCAGATAGAAATGTCATGGTATTTGAATATGAATATGAATAGTAATATGAATTATACTTCTACGTATACTCTATAATTGCAAGATAAGTATGTTGTGATTATTGTACAGACTTAAATAATTTCTTGACAAAACTCTCTCGGTGTATCTTTAAATTAAATAGCATACATAAAGCATAGCACATTTTGTGTGCGTACATGTAACTAACAGCTTGTATGGTCACTTGACACAACTTAATTTTAATTATTAAAAATTCATTTTTTAAAATGTTATTTTATTTGAATTGTCTTATGTTTACAATAAGGAAAGTTAGGTTATTGTGTACTACTAAGTAACCTATCCTTGATTATTTTAAACTGTACTAAAAATACACCTTTTATGCATTATTTTATATATTGTGCAATGAACAATTAAATAAATAAATAGATAATAATATCGCCCAGCTCAGATATCTTACTAAATGATACTTGCCAATAAATGTAAGATGTTTTTTTCATAATGTTAAATATAATACATGGAATGTTTACATCCTGTTAATTTCTTGTTAATATTTACTTTTAATGTTATTAATATTTATTACATGTTATTAATATTTATTACATTTTACATAATATTATTTTAAAAATATGTGTTAGTTGACTTTTTATATCATCTTTACTAACTATAATTTTGACATAACTAAATCAAAAATATATACAGTATTTAACCTAGTCCATAAACGGCAAGAGGTTTTTTTTTATTTTATATTAATTATAATTTGTATTTGATATTTAATTAACAATCAATTACTTATACTACGTTAAATAGATTAACTTTATATTAATTCAATATCATTAAATAAGAAATTAAATAAAAAAAAAACCACCTGCGTAAAAACAGTCTACAACGCATTTCCATAGTAAAGGATTTTCTTTGGCTGAGGCGTTTGAGTAGAGTTATTATGCAGATCATATTCCGCCTTGATACACCTACCCATCATAGGGAAGACTTGACGTTGTCGAGATGTTGGTCCCGTCAGTAAAAGTCAATTCTGTGTGTGTATGTTATTCAATAGTATTTATTTTTTTTTCCTTATATTTGTTGATTTTTTAAAGTTATTTAAGTCACAATCAGGTTTACTTTACTTAATTTTACGTTTTTATCAAGCAAATAAATATAAAGTAGAGAATAAAAGCTAGTTTTATATTATATATTTGAGAAATGTTAGTTAAGTCACACGGTACCCTTTAAAGGTTTTTGTGTTTATTCACGACGTACTTGCCTCTAGAGGGCGGCTTATTGGATTAAGTGTGACGTCACATATCTAAGAACTAGAACTATGAACACGTATCTGACGTCATCTTAAAAATGTAAATCTGTCAAGGGATTTGGAAGATATGAGGTAATAAAAAATAATAATAAACAAGAAACGCGCGCAAATCATAACCCTCCCCGTACAGTCGGATAACTAGTGAGACGGCCACCCAGGAGGATATTGTTTTGATCCTTAGAATATAAGTTTGTGAACAATGTTAGGTGCCGACACAATGGACCGATGTATCTGCTAATTCAGCTGTCAGACCAACGTTAATAAACGAATTATCCATGTTTAATAAATCTCAGGACTTCTTTTTAATACCGCGATTGACGCAAAATACAAGAAATTGGTATAACCCACTGTCTTCATACTATTTTAAAGTGATACAGGTGTTCAGGTTAATACTAAAACTAACTATTCTATCTAATATTAATAAACTCGACTATAGATTAGAACTTTGCCTTTAAACAGACCACGAAAGAGAGAAACGGATATATTAATTAAGAATAAATTTTTATAGGTCCTCGTTGGAATAAATCACAAATATAAAATAAGCACGTACCTTATGCGTTCGTAAATATTTAGATTTGTTGTTTGAAGAAAAACGTTAATGGAATTAAGGATTTCATTTGATTTATTTATTAACAACAAATAGGTTTGACATATTCTATTCGCTCATCCTGGCTTCGATAGGAATTATCTTCGACCATTTTGGATTTGCTAACGAAAAGGATGTCCGGGTCAGATTGTTCTCATTAAAGAGGGATTACTGACGTATACTTTGATTTCCTTTCGAGGGTATGCTTACACCGAGATATAAGATTTGACGACAGTAGTATGAAGTTACTTAACTACGAGTATATTTATGTATTAAAAATTTTAATTAACTATATAAAAATTTTCTTTATATATCAATCTATCGATGTAAAGAGACATCGCTCATCATCTCTTTTAAATATTAGTTTTATTATATTTTAGTATTTTTTAGTAATTTCAAGACAAGAAATGTGTATATGTTTATAATTAGATAGAATAAATTCGTCAACACGACCACCCTTGGAATACCGCCCCCGCTTTCGAAAGGATGATTGTATTAACTGCTGAGATCGTCATTGTGGCTAAAATAGGGATGTTCAGTCCAGAGCACGGTAGACGGTGTGTAGAGATCACAGTTTCGAATTCTGGCAGTTTTGGTAATTCTGATCTGATCTGATCATTTGATATTATTTATAAAATTTAAACAAGCTTAATATGCTATTTTTTGTAATTGTTTGTGGCTGTTAGTGAGTTAGTTAATTTGTCATCTATCTGTAACATTTTTTCCGTTTTAAGTTTAGAATTTAGCATGCACTCAAAATACATTTACGGTATCTTAAGATAAATAGTGCGGTTTCATACATGTACTTGGGCACGAATGTGTCTCCATAGGCTACAACCACCGTTTTTATTTAGATCATAGATATAATTTAGAATAAATTGAAAGTATTGTAATAGAATACAGATTTAACCTTGAAAGATCAGTCCTGTTATGTCCAAATGACCGTGTAAATAAGAGAAAGATAAAGATAAGTAAAACCCAATAAAAGGGTCCTTGGGGCGCTGCATCAATAAATCTACACAGGAAATAAAACGATCCCAAGCGATTTGTTAACTGGGACAAAGACATCCATACAATAAAATAAAGATATAGAACACATAAAAGCTTTTTTCCAAAAACTAGATAAATATTTTATATTATAAATACTTATAATCTTACTGGTGTTAATTAATTTTTATTTATTTCAGAAATAATATTTTATTTCAGAAATTTATTTCAGAAATAATATTTTAAGGAGCAGATTCTTATTCAGATAGTCCATATATCCAAATGATGCGCGAGTAGTGTTTAGAATACTTTGCACGCATGTCACGTTAATAGTTAATGAGCGTATTTATTATTTATTAAGCGGTATCACGTGTGCGAGATGGAGTGATCGCGACACCCATATTCGATACACCAAGATGAGGTGGCAGGAGGAAGATAAGATAAGGGATAAAACACCTCACACATCTAGTAACACAAATTAATATTTATGAGATTTTTCTACCCAACCTGTCTCAATTAAGTACTTCAAATTAGCAAATTATTTTAACATATGTCATAAGTAAAGAAATCCTTAAGATTTTATTGCAAAATTTTATTTAAAAATAAAAAATATCAAATATTTAACGAAGTTTACATATAAGTTATTTTATAACTAATAAATCTACTCAAACCAACATGTATATTTACGTATATATATTGATATTGTAGCCTTTCATAATCTACATTTGGACATATAGCGCTATATATAGTAGCGCTCAAAAATATTTTGACAAGGCTCATTTTGTTATAGTCTTGTTTGTGTGTTCATAAATAGGTACGATTATTTTTGATGTTGTTATTTACGATGCACCTTAATCTCATACACTGTGAAGTACAAATTGAATCATGTTTCTTTGCTTTTTGCGTAAACACGAAAACACTTTTAAACTTGTTTTGACAACAGTTCAGTTTCTGATTGTCAGCGGTACCGCTCGCACTGTAATCAGAATTTTATTTTAAATAATTAGTTATAATTTATTAATCATGCCCAAGACTGAAGGACACACAAATGATTTTAGAAATGCTGTGATAATTTTATTAATCATGCCCAAGACTGAAGGACACACAAATGATTTTAGAAATGCTGTGATAATCGCCGTACCAAGTGGAACGCAAGAGCAAGCAGAAGTTTCTCGATTGTTTATATCTCGAAAACTTGTTAGTGCGTGGAATAAAGCTTATAATCAAGGTAAAACTGTGGAAAACAAGCCTTGTAGTGGCCATCCGAAAAAACTACTACGAAGGAAAAAGGTTATCGACTAGTGATGTCCGCTGTGCAAATAAAGAACGAGTTACAAGAAAACCATGTCATTAATATACATGTTTCAATTGTGAAAAGCCGATTAAAACAGTTCGGGTTGCATGGATGACGCCCAACTAAGAAACTCTTGATTTCTGTAAAGAACAAGAAACTGCGTCTTGCGTTCGCAAAACTGCTCGCTGAAAGTAAATTTAATTTAGTGTCATCTGAAGGCATAAGGTACCTGCGACCTACAAATAAATAAAAAAAATTATGTTCCAGACCAAATACCCACAGAGAAATATGGCGGTGGCAATACTATGGTTTGGGGATGCTTTTCACGCCACGGAGTTGGACCATTAGTTAAAATAGAATGTGAGATGGATCGTTTTGTGTAGGCGGAGTTAATTAAGAAGCAAATGCTACATTATTCCAAAATGAATATGCCACCAGGCTGGTATTTCCAACAAGATAACGATCTTAAACACAAGTCGAAGTATGTGACTAGCTTTGTACGAAGCATGAACTAAAGAATGGTGCATAATTCCTATTGATCGTTTGCGAAAATAGTTGATTCAATGTAAATGAGCTGTGAAGCGGTATTGAAGGCGAATGGATATGCAATGAAATACTTATCAAAAATTCTAAAATAATTAGCTATTTATGACACAAGCATCATATAATTTAAATTTTAAAAAAGTTAATTGTCAAAATACTTTTGAGCTGTCGTTTAGCAAACTTTTATATATTTATTTTTTTGTTCGCCATTTCCTACCTTTTAGGTCTTAATTAGTGAAACATGACATCATTTAATATATATTATTTAATTTAAAACAATACATTTGAAATTAGCTTTTGTATGGGAGGAATAAAAATTCAAATACTTTTAAAAATAATATATTCATTTAATCAAAGTATGAACCATTGTTGTCTAAGCACTTTTGCCATCTCATAGGTAGTTATCGATCCCTATACTAAAAAAACCATTCGGACGGGAATTAACAAAATCTTTGAAGGTGGTGTGGACTGCCTCATCGGAGTTGAATTTTTTCTTTTGCAAGAAGGTAACCAAATTTCGAAAAAATGGTAATCTGTTGGAGCAAGGTTCAGGAAGTACGGTGGATGTCTTAGATATTCCAATTGAAGCTCTTCTAATTTATTAGCCGTCTGTTGTGCAAAGTGCACAGGTAATTAATGATTTGATTTATTAACCCTTCATTATTGTGTCGGTTAAGTAATGTGACGCAGCAGTCTACGCGAGTTTGCCGATTTACTTCATACAATTCGTGAGCCTTTAAAGCTTTTTAATGTTTCCAATTTAATTCATAAAACTTTAATTAAAACAGTTTTATCACTAACACCGCAGCGTGCAGCTAACTCGGATGTGATTTGCGATGGATCTGCTTCCACAACATATATTTCCCTTTCGCTTGGGCGAGTCTTCCAAGTAAAGAAAATGGTTTGCCTGTTCATTAGACTTACTAGTAGAAGTGCGGAAAATATATCTCCGCTGATCCAGATAATAGAAATAAGTTATAAAATATCTGAAAAAGATTTATATATATTTGATAAATAAAATATTGAAGTTGATATATATTTAATAAACAAAAAATTGAATTTATTATTTTTTTTTCTTCCTAAATATGCAAAACATCAAAATATTTTGTGTCATAAATAGCTGATCGCTGTTTGAATACCTAGACAAAAATATAACAAAAAACAATAAATAAAAATTAAATGTCGCCTTAAGGATACCGTTAAAATAAAATTGTTCATATACCTAAACAAGCATTTGCTTACTTTATTCACAAAATAAAAAGACATTTTTCAGTACATATGAATACTTCTGACGCAAAACACACAAGAACTATTATTAATAATAAATAATTTAACATGATTTGGAATTAAATATCGAGCATATTCTGTCATTAAAATTAGCGTACAGTTCCGACAATTCTTGGCAGTTGAACTGATAGCAGGTCGTAATTCATGCGGCGGAGGTTGCTAACAGACAACTGGCGGGCATTATTAACGGGCCATTAGACGTCGAAGCTTCACTGAGACTGCCTAACAGACAACCCCTCCTTTCACAAAAGGAATTGTTAAGTCGATAAGTGTTTAACTATAAACTTTATTCAACAATTTAAAGTTTCACATACCCGATACTTGAAACTTTAAAACGTTTAAAACTTGTTAAAAATTTCAACCGCAACGAAATGCAGTTTTCCGAGCAAGAAATGTTATGATGGTTATTATATTTCTTCTAAAAGTATAGTAAATATCAATACTTTGTTTAAATATCAATAATATATTATTTTACAAGACGTAGTAACGATAAACTAGAAAATCCCTCTAAACATATCCAATTTCACTTCAGAATATTTCCACACTAAACTATGTTTGCGTGCCATAAGTTGGTCATGAGGAGGAAGTTGCAAATAGGATTCTGAATCCAAACTTTCTTGCGTTGTGCAGACGTTCATCCACTCGTAACCAATGGTAATATCCCAAACTGCATCTAAAATGTAAATATACGCTAAAACATAGCAACAGATCTCACCTGGGTTTAACACAACTTTGCCTAACATGCCGTGCGGCTAATGAATGAGCGAAGTTACTACACTGTCCTTAGTTCAAGCAGTGTTTTATCTGTTTTCGCACTCACTAAGAATAAATCATCTAATTGTTGTTATAATGCTTTGTAAATATAACTTGCGTTTTTAATATAACACATCATTCTGTTTATTCATGTTTCAACTTAATAAATTAATGATAAAATAAGATATAGCTCATAAAGAAATATATTTTTAAATTCTACAAATTATTTTTTTTTTTCGAAAAGAAAGGCGAGAATTTTGTTAAAATCGTTTTCATATTTTTACGTATTTGAGATAAAGATAATAATTTGAAGTTTTATAATAATTTGTTGAAGTAAATTCTCAATGGCATTTTACGCAGGCAATCTCAATCACATAACAAGGTAAACCCTTACGGGAACAACCCAATTTAGTTGTGTATAAGTTTATTTGGGTATCTATCCGTAGGGCATTATAATAAATGTAAGGACAAATTCACGACCTAACTTTAATATTGAAATTTTATTATTTAAAAACTCTAATATTTTTGTTCCACAACTGACCAAAATAGTATATTATATAAAAAAAATAATTAAGCATTGGTCTAAATGTATTGACGCCCAAATTGTTTGAACTATATTCATGTTGTTTTTTTTGTAGAATATTCAATTTATAAGCGACGGCAGGGACTAAGCGCCTATAAAGCGAAGAAAAGTTTTGTTCAAAATAATTTCGACTGAGTTTGTACATTTATACAAAACATTCACTTTTATCTTCAAATCCTCTAACAACCATTACTCCATAAAATAAAGAATTTTATCACATTAGAGGGAGAAATATATTAAGATTATAATTTATAATATAGACAAATTTGAAATTGCGTTATTATTAGACTACCAGATGACACACATATATATACTTTTAAATACAAAGCTATTCTGATTGGCCCATATGTAACACTTTATTAAAGTAAATAACGAAATTATTATTATAATTTCAATAAATAAAATATACTTATAAATGAGTGAAAAAATAACTACTAAAGAAAACAAAAAAAGAAAATAATATGAAATCTCCTATAACCTTTTAAATTAACTTTAGTCGGCAAGGAATCAGATTTAAGCAAAGTTATGTAATTTTCCGCCAGCGGTGTTGGAGTCGAGTAGCGCAAACAATAATGGGCATTTTCTTTATGTTAATTGCAAAACAGCCACGTGTTATCAATTATAATGCCTTTCTGAGGTGGTTAAGGTGAGGTTAACAAAAGGATTACTTTCTACAGTTCAGGTTTAGAACTGTTTCACTAATTGCAACAAACATGACAGATCTGTATAAGAACATATTTAATACTAGCTGTACCAACGACTTCGTTCGCGCGGATTTTTTTTTTTTTATTGAAAGTAGCCTAAGATACGTCTTATAATATAAGCTATTCGCTAGTGAAAGTCCTGTTAAAATTGGTTGATCCATTTCACCCGGAATAAACAGACTTACTATTATATATTATACTAGATATTTTTTTACTACCGTATATACCGCATTTAGTGAACTGTTAACTGGGAATTACAAATAGACAATTCAATTTCATTTATATATATAGATGATTCTTATATATTTAACCCTCATCGTAATTAAAGTGCATATATGAATTTTGAGCTATATACACATCTCCCATAAAAGCATAACTTTCACTTACTCATATAACCGGTATAAATACTATTAAGTTAATCTTCAATTAATAAACGGTCTAATCTAACCATAACCAACTACAACTAATGAACAGTAAGACATTCAGGATTATAACCGGCTCCATCGTAGATGGTTTAATGACTTTGTGAATGTATACAAAGCTCGCTTTAATTAAACTCGCCCATCAAAGCGGCCGGTGCACGCAGATTGGGGCAAATCGACCATGCTTTCATTTAAATATTAAAAACGGTAATAAACATTTAATGTTTTTGGGTAGACCTCGAAGAATTCGGTCTGCCCATTCATTTGTACCCAACTTTCGAATTTTGGAAAAATTTCTTCACAGGAGGTCTTCTTATGACCCCCTGAGTCCGAAATGACCATTGGTCAAAAAGTTTATATATATATATATATATATATATATATATATATGCGTGCGTGCGTCGAGATTCGACTTTTGTCGGCACGATAGCGGCCGCAGTTTCGCTCGGATCACTTTCAAACTTTGCACAAAAATCAACCATCAAAAAATGAAGGTCAAGTTCGTTAACCAGAGAAATCCGGACACAGGGAGCGCTAGGGCCTCACTTTTTCTGATTTCAGTTTTTCGACCATAACTTTTTCCCTATACAAAGAAGATCAATCGCGTTCATATTATATGATGTCTTTGATGAATACCTATAACTAATGTAGATAAACTGAAAACCTTACTTCAATAACTTTTTTAATTTTTAATTTTTAAAGGTTTGATTGTCAACTCAATACCTATTGATTTGTAAAGAAACTTACCCTAACTCAGTTGTTTTTTCTTTTCGAAAAAACACGACATTATAAGTTATTTCAGAAGATTATATAAATATAAATCACAGATATATACTACACTGAGATTAGGAACAATAAATATGTACATCACGTGCACATTGAGAGTACTGTCGTGTCGAAATCGAATCATAATCATTGGCTCAGCAGACTTTCAATTTTAGTTTCGTTCTCAGGCAGTAATAATGAAAACTATTATTAACATTAGTTAATAATATAATTGCGGACATTTTTAATGTTTTTGTAATTTTTTATTCACAATAGATTATGTAATAGATAACAAAAGATCAGTTAAAGATTGTTGCTTAAAAAATAGCAAAACAAACAAACAATAATTTTGAGAAGTTTAAATATATTTTCATGTCAAACGTGCAACAATTGAAATTAGATTATAAACGTACCTTTGTTTTAAGGTTTAATTAAATCAGATAACATTTCTACAACATTATTTTCAATAAGTACCTCTGTAAGCTTTTCTTTTCCGGTCAATGCAATATAGAAAAAATTGAAAGGAAATGTTTAGAAGCGTTTCCTTTATCCGGATCAAGCGTCACTCACCGGAAAAGAAAAGAAAGAATTATTTTAATCTTTGTATTGACGTAAAAACATATCGGGGCCTACCCCGATCTACTAACATCCTAATGTTAAAGACTGTTTGTTGTTGATTTAATATACTTCATTAAAACCAATTGTCAAATCCCTTGCAATTAAAAAAAATACATAAACAAAACTTTTTACTTTTTTACGAGTAAGTGTCGGAACAGTTTAAAATATTACGATATATATATATCCATATATTTTTTGTAAATGAATTTTTAATTTTTAAAGGTTTGATTGTCAACTCAATACCTATTGATTTGTAAAGAAACTTACCCTAACTCAGTTGTTTTTTCTTTTCGAAAAAACACGACATTATAAGTTATTTCAGAAGATTATATAAATATAAATCACAGATATATACTACACTGAGATTAGGAACAATAAATATGTACATCACGTGCACATTGAGAGTACTGTCGTGTCGAAATCGAATCATAATCATTGGCTCAGCAGACTTTCAATTTTAGTTTCGTTCTCAGACAGTAATAATGAAAACTATTATTAACATTAGTTAATAATATAATTGCGGACATTTTTAATGTTTTTGTAATTTTTTTTTTTTGAGATACTATTCACTCATAAAAAATATTAAATATCAGTTAATAACTCGTTCACAAATTATTTAAAGACATTTTTTATGGAAATGGAGATTAAGTAGTTTTAAATCTACCAGTAAATTAATACTCATTACTATATACTTATTTATATAAACTGAATTTATATTATATACAATTTTCTACAAATATCAATAACAAATATTATTTTGATAAAGTTGAGTACAATAAAGACTTCATAAAGTGAGCGATATGGGCTACTTTCATCAAATAGATGAGCTTAAAATCACTTAAATTCACAATAGATTATGTAATAGATAACAAAAGATCAGTTAAAGATTGTTGCTTAAAAAATAGCAAAACAAACAAACAATAATTTTGAGAAGTTTAAATATATTTTCATGTCAAACGTGCAACAATTGAAATTAGATTATAAACGTACCTTTGTTTTAAGGTTTAATTAAATCAGATAACATTTCTACAACATTATTTTCAATAAGTACCTCTGTAAGCTTTTCTTTTTCGGTCAATGCAATATAGAAATGATTGAAAGGAAATGTTTAGAAGCGTTTCCTTTATCCGGATCAAGCGTCACTCACCGGAAAAAAAAGAAAGAATTATTTTAATCTTTGTATTGACGTAAAAACAGATCGGGGTAGGATGTTAAAGACTGTTTGTTGTTGATTTAATATACTTTATTAAAACCAATTGTCAAATCTCTTGCAATTAAAAAAAATACATAAATAAACTTTTTATTTGTTACGAGTAAGTGTCGGAACAGTTTAAAATATTACAATATATTCATATATTTTTTGTAAATGAATTTTTAATTTTTAAAGGTTTGATTATCAACTCAATACCAATTGATTTTCAAATAAACTTACACTCACTCAGATGTTTTTTCTTTTCGGACAAACACGACATTATAAGTTATTTCAGAAGATTTTACAAATATAAGTCACAGATATACTCTATACTGAGATTAGGAACAATAAATAAGTACATCACGTGCACATTGAGAGTACTCTCGTGTCGGAATCGAATCATAATCATTGGCTCAGCAGACTTCCAATCTTAGTTTCGTTCTCAGACAGTAAAAATGAAAACTATTATTAACATTAGTTAATAATATAATTGCGGACATTTTTAATGTTTTTGTAAACATTTTAAAAAGCTCAACACATATTATAAATAATTATTAAGGAATTCACATTACCGGTTATAGATTAACTGGCGATCCTCAAGGCGTACTTTTCGTCAGGTTTTGAATTTAAATTGTTGCCTCGATCCATGGATGGGATGCTATTCACTCAGAAAAAATATTTAATTTCCACTGGAAAATACAAAAACTATTGAGTGCTATAATCACAATATAAAAATATGTACTTGAGATTTTATTGACATATAGATTAGTCAACTTATAAACTGTTATTATTTCGGCAATCTTATGTTAATAAGAAAACATTATTTATTTTTTTCGGAGGTTGTAATTATACTAATATTAATAATGGGCACAAATTTTATTTCTAGAAATGCCTTATTTTCAGTACAGATTAAGGAAAATATAGGTTAATAGACAGGCAATGTAAGTTAATTAATATTATAACAACGTTTGCATTTATCTTTAAATATGTAGCCTATTTATTATTCTTAAGTTTTATGTTAAATATAAATGACTTCAAAATAAATGAAGAATAAACTAAAATTATGAACTTATAATGAAAAATAAATAATTCTTGTGAAATTGTTATTCTTTCAATATTAATCCGCTTCGATACTCAGCTTCGCTGTTAAAACTTTAGGCTATTGTTATATAAGAAGAAACTACTAGATTTTAACAATTCGGTGATCGTTTATCAATTTTTATTTAATTTATTAAATTTGGTAATTAGAATGGTTTCATATTCTACAACTCTATGTAAAAATAAAATAATATAATCAATTCATATAAAGTAAAGTATATTTTACTTTTACTTTAAAAAATATGTTATAAACTGTGTTAAACACAAATAACAAATTTTAAATTATTGAAAATAGTGAGATTCAATTCTTTCTCAAATCTAGTAATAGGTGAAATTCATAATAATTAATATATAATACACGAAAAATAAATGTATAAAAAATAACATACATAAATAAATTCTTATAAAATCAAACTCATAGAATCAGGCTTAACGTCTGTTATCGTCGGAGGGATAAAAGGGGATTAGAATTAGAGAAAAGATTAGCAGTTTCCTGTCCATCGACCCGAAGTGGCACAAACAATGGACATTGCTCATTTTTCTCGCTGCAAAAACAGCTTTTAGTAATTAATAACTTTGACAGTTTTGGTTGTACTTTTATATATTTATATATATATATTCGTAGTTTACACTACTGAACAAAGTTTTATGAAGACCTGCATTTTATATAAGAAGCATAATTACAGATAAAATATTTTTAACCTACCAACCCACAGAAAACGCAATATCAATCTTCAGTCTGTCTCTGATTATATTTAGATGTCAGGCTTCTTAACTTTTATATAATAATTCAAACAAAATTCTAACTACTTACCGCTATCTTCCTTAGACTTACTTGTAATTTATTAATATTGTAAATACTTTATCAAACACATAGAATATATACAACAATTCAAAAGTCTTTCAACTATCAACACAAAGCAAATTAAGAAACATAATATGTTATCCTTAAGACTACCGGCTTCCAAGAATTAATATTAGTAATGTTGAGAATTATTTTCTTAGGAAAAAATTGTGTCAATGGCAGCGTCATCCTATTTTTATCAGGGCCTTCTCACTTGGATGCTTCGTCTGAATGCCAGGAATTTATTGCGTTGTGCAGCCTCCAACGAAGCGGTAAGAATTAGTCGACAATCACCGGAGGGGGTCGTCGCTAGACAGAGACAATGTCTCAGGCAGAAAATATTATTTTGCCATTAATATAAGAAATAAAATGTGATTCTTTGTTATGAGCGACATATTATATTATTAACTACATAATATGTCGCTAATTCTTTATAAGGTAGCATCTAATCATACCTTCTTAGCTGAAGTAGTTGTCCAAAATTTATTTGATAGGTGAATATGTCTTGTTATGGAAAACATTCTCGCTTTTTTACATTATTGTGTATTCGTTTTTCTACTTTGTATATTTATATAAGGTTACTTTGGTTTACTAAAAATTATAATAAGTTAAGTTGTTGATATGAAGCGTTTCATTTATAATATAATGAAAAAATCCACGATATGTGTATTAAGATTATACTACTATATATATTATTAGTATAATTACTAAAAGGGAGTGCAATTAATAAAACACAAGCTTCATATTACTTGATGGTCGATTTAAACTCATAAATGTTAATGGAATTAGTTTACAATAAGATAATAATTTTTATCAGAAATCACAATGGACAAAAAGGGATTGACCATTTGAATTTATTGCCTATCACATAGTGTTCTTTGACACATTGCGAACAATTTGTAAATAACTTATGTAATTCTCTATATGATATAAATTTAAGGCAGTATAATTCTAATATTCCAGTTGAATAAAAAAATTGCATAACCACAATCCACTAACATTTATATTACACATACATGTAGGTGGATTCTACTCGTTAAAAGGTGAAACTTTGCTAGGTTACAATTTTTTTTGTAATGAACCAAATGAAAATATAAGTTAATTTTAATATTAAATAATTTTATCTGTAAATATCCCAAAACAATGTTGAGATATAAATGACAGTCCTAAAGGTATAAACAAATGGGTAAACTTTGAACTGAGATTCTGTATTACTCGAACCTGAACTGTGAAACTCTGGAACTTTTGCCATGAAATGTATTCACCATTAAAAATGCAAACGCGGTTAAAACGACACAGGAAGACTGACGTTAAATAAATTACTTTATAGTTATTGATTGGCACATTGCTTTACGCTATCTTTCAATTCACAATTTGCGAACAGTGTGAGGGATGAATTAATTAATTAATGCTGAAGGTAAATTGAATTTATAACTAAAATATATTTTATTAAACTGAACATGTCGATAAGATAATTTAAAGAAATTTTCTTCGGATTTTACACTTAGCTAAACCTTAGAATCTTGCTCGTCCTAATATTTTTAAATTCTATTTGTCTGATAAATAGGTATTCGTAATAAAATGCGACATTGTTTTTATTTCAATTTACTTATTGATTTTATACTTTAGAAACATGAATGGTAAAGGAATATATTTAGGCAAAAATTCTCAATTATGCAAAATTACAACTTGTAAACAAAGCGGTTCTATTTTCAAACATAGGTTAGTTTTATATTCGGTTTTATTTAAGACATAACCGTATCTTGTTTGATTGTCATTAAATAAAAACAAAGATCATTGTAATAAAATTAAGGGAAATATTTTAATTTCTTTCACGGATTACATGAAACTTTTATCTGTAAAATATTTAAAAAGATGACTAATTTAATACTTACTCGTATCAAAAATTTACTTTTAGTGATGTAATTCAACTAATAAACCTAAAGTGCTCGTTTTTTAGAATAAACTATCTTTTTTTGGAACCACCACTCTATTTTGAAAAGTAATTTCTTGCAAGTGATAGCTTGATTCTCAACCAACGTTATGACATAAACTTATATCCCTATTAAAAAGGTTTATTTATATATTATTTGTAATTAGATAAAAACATTAAAGTATTGGAAGTGCCATTTAACAAAAGGGAAGAAATGGAGATAACTCTTGTTCATTCCCGAGTTCGATCAGTTATACAACATAAAACACTCTTCTGTAGATTGCGGACGCAGTCAAGATAGTTATTACTATCATTCCTAATTACATCGCCCATACAAAAATGTAAACGCAATTCACAATCCTTTAATCCTACAGACTAGTTTTAGTATTTTGTTCTGGTCACTAATGGGTGCGATGTCAATGTTCCATTTATAACGGATACGTTCGAATCTCTAAACAACAGCACGGCTATTCCCAGCATTAAAAAGTGGAAGCTTTTATTCCAATGTTCTATAATACTCAAACACGACTTCTCTTTTTATTTCAGCTAAAACCTCGATGATGATAATAAATAAACTGAAAAACTTCCATCTTTATTTGAAATAATGTTTTTCATACTTTACATATTTTCTATCTGTTCATAATGTATACTTTAGCTAAATATACACGTTTTTAAAAACAAATTTTCTGATATGTTACAAAAATATGAACAATTTTGCAATTATCTTCCCGTCACAATCTTTTTTACTCATATTTTAATGTGTATAAAATATAAATTGAAATAACATATTGAAACAGTTACCAGTTTTTACGTATCGAAGTTATAATAACCAAGGGGTCAAGAACAGCTTTAAAGTTAAAGCTGGTCTGAAACGTTTTAATGAAAACTATTTTACGAATTGTATTCGCTTAAATTAGTTCACATTTTTTTTTTGGTAATTTTCGTTGGAAATATTTTGAGTAATAAAATCTCTACAACTCATGTACGATATTTAAATATTTAAAATGGTTTTATACAAACAAGTGGCACTGAATCTGTATCAGAGGACCGTTGCTGTTTGTTTTTGTTGTTTGTTTCTCTAGTAATTCAAAACTTTAATGTGTTGCCAAGAATTATAATAGATACACTTATTTTTATAAAAATAAATATAACGATAATATTAAAAGGTATGTTAGTGGCGATATGATATAACTCACATAAACACATAAACCCTTCACAGTTAGGTCCTTATCTTTCGCTTTCTTTTTTTTTTGTTATTTATTATAATAATATATGCACTAAAAATACTTTTTTGTAGCATAAAGATCATAAATTTTTCAATATAGTTAATGAAATAAATCAAATTATTACTTCCAAAGGCCACTGGGTACTTAAAGTGAAATCGGATAACTTTATAAGTAATAATTTATTTCTTTTAGAGTTTGTTTACAAGTTTATGAATATAAGCATTAGCTTATATTCATAAACTTGTTCCATTAGGAAGTAAAAATTTCTTTTGGTTTTTATGAAAAAAAACAATCTATTCAGAAAATGTAGTTATTTTCTATTATTATTGCAGTGCTATTAGTAAATTCAAATTATAGACATATTTTGAAACAAATACATTGAATTAGTGTAGCAACTGCATTATTAGTTAGAACACAATAGGGGTATTGTGTTCTAACTAATAATCCAGGTGGGGACCTGGAGTCTTATATAACGTTCATCCTAATTAACGAGCAAAGTTACAACAACCTTCCCTAAAACTACTGGGGCTGTATGTATGTTTTTATATATATGTTATGAGGTGTCCCGAGATAGTAGAAATCTGATTTTTCTATTATATTCTTGTCAAACTATTTAATACGTTATAGACCTCAGTCTTTCTGTTACAAAATTAAATACCTAATAATTATTCAGGAATTCCAATCAACTTGAATGACATAAGTTTTAAGTGTTTATGATGTATAAAATTAGTTATATAGAGAATTATTCAGAAATACATTAATTAAACTAATAGTAATTAATTTAAGATAAAGTAATTAAATATAAGATTGGATTTTTTTTAAAGTAGGCATATTTAGACGCGATAACGGTCTTGCTCCAATGAAACAGCCTCTTTTATTTTCGACACAAACTATATTGAACGGTCACAAACTTGATGTAGCACTCCACTGCGTTTGGGTGTGACATGGAAATTCTTTAATAATCTGACATATGCCGATTCCATTTTTGACGATCGCTATCAACGCTTCATCAAATATAACTAAGGTGAGAGTCGGCTTAAGTATCTTAGTCAGGCAGGCGATTTAAACGTTTGAAATCCTAAAGTATTCTCTGTTCTTGCTTATAAAATTCGTCGATACGAGTATGATAGATCTTAAATGATAAGATACGCCAAGAATAGCAGCAACAAGTAGATTTCGGGGGTGATCGAAGTATCCATTTTGTTGGATTTCTTGTTGATGTTCTTCAAGGTGCAGATGAAATATTAGTTGAATTGAAAAAAAATACACCAGTATTAAAATCATTGTATCGTAAAGGTATATTTTTTTCAGTGTTCAAATATTTTCACACTTTGTATAATTTAGAGATTTGCGATGACAGCTGTAGTAGTATTAAATGTCTCATAGTTGTCAGCGTCTTCCACCCAGAAGACATTTTTCAAGTTGTTACAAATATAATATGAAAATTAGTGAAGCGACATTAAGTAATGGTATGTTATTGTATTTAAAATGTAAAACAAAAGAAGTGTAATTAATCCAGCTTTAATATTGTCAGTTTAAATTCATTTATTAAACATTTTGAAACAAATATTTAATACATGTTTTTGAAGAATCATGAATTAATTTTGCTTATTTAGTTTAAATACAATATATTAATTATATTTGTACTTTCAGTAATTATATTTTTATGTATCTTTCAATATGCAAACAGCTTCCCGTTAAATTTTTATTTCAGTAACTTCATAACTCCATTTTTAAATGACATTAATAATTTCTAGCGCCATTATAACTAAAAAAAAACAGAATATATTTCAATACAATCAAACAATTTGTCCAATGGTACAAAATAATAACATTTAAAAACAGAATATAAGTTGCTCTGTCAACGTCTATCTCCGCGAGGCTGTTCAAAGCCTCTGATGAAAGTTTCATCGTATCTGCGAACTGCAGGCGTGAAAATAAAATTTTAAGCTCTTGGGGACGGACGATGGATATCGAGACCTGTTAGGAAGAGTTGTCTTTGTATTTTTCTATATAAGTAGAAAAAATGAATATGGAAAACTTTTTCATTAATTTACATTAAAATATAATATTTTAATTATAACTGCACTGGTGGGTAAGATTTTAACTTTGCTATTTGAAAAAGAATGCAAGTTGATCTGTTTATGTGATTATAGAAGATACATTTGACGAAATTCCAAATGTTTTAGTAGTTTTTAATTTTTGAAATAAAAAATATTAAGCTGATTATCTCTATAAAGGCTTTGTATAAATATACTTGAAATACTATTTTAAATTATCATTTATTAAGACGATACTTTCATTAATTATTTGTTGATACATGATATACTTATTTTCCTTATAATACCTATGTTATTATTGCTTTATCCGTGAATTAATTATTTCACGTAACTTATTTGTTTATTAAAGTGAAGTAATTCCTAGTACTGGAATAAATAATTCCCTTTATCCTTCACGTGTTAGATGTAATTAAAAAATATTCAATTCTGTTAATATAATAAATATTGAGTTAATTAAACCTATTGACTAATTATATATTCTGAATGACAGTAACAGCATTATTATTTTGAATACTATTGTTTTTCCATTTTGAAATTTATGTAACGTTCGTACTAATTAACAAAGAAAACACAGTTTCAAACAGATTTTATATTAGTATTAGATTATATATTTGTCACTTTCTCTGTCTTAAAAGATTGAGTTGGTCAAGTTAATTATTTGAAACATTTTTTTCAGTAACTATATAAATTATTAAATAAAATGTAGAAATTAATTTTTAAAAACACACTTTTTGACAAACTTGACTGTTTATCTTTCTGTTTTGATTCCACAATTATAAAGAAAAAAAATATTAACTAAAATCTCTTCACCCACTTGAAAAAAGAGTAGTGATTTATGACGCGTACCGGTTTTATAATATCAAAAAAATAATGACAAGAAAATTTAAAATTAATTATCGTTGTAGTAGTTGGTATCTTTGTTAAAATTAACAATTCCTTTAAACATACTGTTTAAATCTCGTCAATATTAAGATTATTTAAAAACCATATCCTCTAATGAAAGTTATTTAAAAGCAGTTACTCATCTACTACCAGTTATTATTATTTAACAGTTACTGTTATCTAATAGTTCCTTATTTTATGTCCACTTTTAAAAAGGGCGAATAGACATAGTAGACATGCCATTACCGAAACGATTATTAAAAACGAAGCATTTAAAGCGTCTGGTAACAATAAAAAATTTGTGTATTCAAATTATTGTATTAATTAATATTTTAGAAGTACACTGGTCCCTAACAAAGGAACTGCCCTACTCAAAGCCTTAAAATGTCAATATACAAAAGCTTGCTAAGTTCGGTTTATTATCTTAAAATAATCAGTACATTTTGACGCCAACATTTGAGTACATAGCAGATATTGTTTTGTATTGACTATCATTGTAATTGAAAATTAATTTGATATTATTTATACGAGACAGATATTCCTTGCTGTATAGTATATGTATAGAAAAAGTATACCTATTATTCAACGAAGTAACTGTATGGTATTAGTATAACTGTTATTGTTGAATAATTCACACTTTAACGTATTGTTAAGTCATTTTCGTATTGCAAAGTAATTTATTTCATTTTTAAAACTAACATTAAATGTCAATTATTTATTTTAATCACAATATGTTTATTCAATTTAGGAATATAAAATAAAATAAATAAGGGTCTAATTTATTATATTTGTACCATTGATACCTTAAAGTGTCGCTCGTATTGTGGAAACCACAAATAGTTTGCATTTAATGTTTTATATTAAAATTGGTTCAATAAGTATATAGAAAATAAAATAATATATGTCTCAAGTATTATATATTAGGTGAACGTAAAAGTAATATACTGAAGTCTTAAATTCGTTTATATGCTCTAATCGTTAGAAGGATAATCGGGACCGGAGTTAAAGTTTTAGGATTAGTAATTTTTGTCCATTGGCTTATTAACGTGGAACAAATAATAAATCTTGATCATTTTCTTTCTGGCTGCTGCAAAACACTGCTAAGCGTAATTAATTAACTTCCAAAACTAAATCGTCTATACGAAATCTGAGACTGCTTTTGATCTTTTTGAGATTACCGAATTGTTCGCTAAGTGATTTATACTATATATAGTTGCACTGTATATATATATAATATATATATATATATATATATATATATATATATATATATATATATATATATATATATATACAATAAATTTAAATTAAAATTAATTTAAAGTTTATTTAACAATTTTATTTAGTTTTATAAGTATAATTAATCAAATTGCAATTTATATTTTTATAAAATTATGTTATAATGTCTGAAAATTGATCGTTGTGATCACCAGCGACTATAGATCTTACAATTATAATGTACAAACAAAATAATTATTAATAAAATGCATATAAATACTGTAAAATACACATTTAGTTACAACTTTAATGGCCTACAAAAATATAATGTACAATCCACTTCTATTTCCACCGAACAATGTTTTCAAGAGGTTTTGCTCACGCCATATTCTTGCCAACGATGTTGTAGCCTACGAAGTGAAAGTTTAACACAGTTTTTGAAAGCGATTTCTTAAAATATAAATTCATACACCCGGTATAAATTTGAATTACTGATCTTTTGATTGCAACTGGCACATGTTGGTCTATTGCCTAAAGTAGGTATTGACATTACAGACATTACTTTCATCGTATTTAGTATTTGTGCACATAACATATTATTTTAACTTAAGTAAGTAACCTATTGTCTTGTAAAGAAGAATTACAATAATAGGAACATATATTTCAACAATCAGTCGGTTCGCAAAAAAAAACTTTGACCATAAATCTTCTAAAAATTTACAATCTAGAAAAAAACTTAACAATAAAACTTAACAATGGACGAATTGATTAAGTGATAAAATTGCTAATCTCTAAAAGTCAAAATCAGACTTTATTTTGTAAAACCGAACTTCCTAGGTAAGTCAATTAATTATTCGTGGCTGTTCTTGTAGCAGCCAGAAAGAAAATGTGCTACTTTTTTTTAAGACTCCTTAAACCGATAAGAATAAGTACTTTTTTTTTATATTTTATATGTAACTGCTTTAACTTGTGTTAAGATTTTAAACTAAAATTTTTAGTTCAGGTAAATAGTGAAGGTGGACGGATCTAAAACAAAATAAAGTTGGCATTCAATGAAAATAAAACGGCCAGATATAGAGCTTGAAGGTCACCTCTACCTTCTCCCTCTATCAGTACGATTTTCTTTCAACCGAACCTACTGCTCGATGGTAGCAGTTTATAGTGAATTATTATTTATTATTACATTTTTCGCAATTTTAAATTTTTTTATATTCTTGTATTTGTGTCCTGAGAAAGTTAAAAAGTATGTTAATTCTTTACGAATAATGAGAAAATTGACATTTTATTTCATTGTTTTTGTTTCGTTTTCACCACGACAGACCGTAGTCGTGCAATGTCAATGTACCATTTTTATTGCATGCGTATTAGTCTCCAAATAACTTTCAGTGACTATTTCAGAACAAAGTTGCGATAGTCGGTGCTCTTAAAAACCTGAAACAGTTTTTTTTTATTTCCAAGCAAGGAGTTTCCATGAAACTATAAGCACATTCGAAACATAAATTATCCAAATATCACCAATTAAATACCTACATAGTGAATGAAAACATTTAGTAAATGTTTTTATTGCATATTTAGTTATGAGGGAAATAATAAAGTAACTTTTAATTGAACGAAGCGAGCGGTGCGCTCTACTGGAGACTTTTTCACATTCTTTGTCACGAATAGGCTCGAAAACTACTTGACGGAAAATTATGAAATTTTGCAATTGAGATATATATATATAAGATATCCCATTGAAGTCAATGAGAAAAAAATTTCGCGCGAAAAATTTGCTTTACTAAGGAATGGCGTGTAGCAATGAACATACTAAATTCAATGATTTGCCTAGACAATATAGAGACCTGTCAAAATAGGGAAAGAATCCGCATAAATTTGTTCCCAAAAGTATCTACTCGTAACTATCGAACCACATGTAAAACGTGATCTGACGCGCCGTGCTCAAAAGTTTTAACATCCGTATCAAAATACGGCATTCATTTTAAATTTAAATATAATACGATTATATGTTGGGGACCGCCAACCAACACGCCATGTTCCCAACGGTGGGAAGTGGAGGACGGAGCTACAAATAGTTACGTGGAATGTAAGAGGAGGAATGGAAGAGAAGATGGATGAATTATTACATGTGATGGATGACAGAGATCTGGATGTTATTTGTGTGTCTGAGACCAAACGAAAAGGCAATGCGACTGATTTGCCTGGCAACCGGGTCGCTTTCTGGGCTGGGGTTTAAGAGGGTGAGCGAGGTTGCCAAGGTGTAGGCGTCTTGTTGTCCTCTCGAATGGTTAATGCAATGGTAGAATACAAGGCTATCAACCAGAGGCTTCTATGGGTTCGCTTTAAGCTGGGGATAACAAGAGTATTCTTGTTGTCCATTTATGCGCCAGCCTCAGTTGCAGTGAGTGAGCTCGAGGAGTTTTGGGATAGTGTCAGGGATGTTCTAAGTAGTGTCAGAAGTAATGAAAAGTTGATAGTATGTGGGGATGTTAATGGATGGGTTGGAACCGCGCGAAGTGGTTACGAAAGCGTGCTAGGCAAGTACGGTGATAAGAGAGTAAATGAGGCTGGGAAGCTTATTTTGGAATTTTGTAAGGAGAGAAATTTGTTTGTGGTAAACACGATGTTTGATCACAAACGAATTCACATGTACACATGGGAGCGTGCGGAAGAAAGAAGTATAATTGATTTATTCCTATCTGTGGATTCCTATGTGTGGAGTGGATCAGCGTATTCGAAGCCAAGTTATGGACACGAGAGTGTTTAGGGGTGCTGATCTGGGAACGGACCATTATCTAGTCGTTGCTAGAATAAGAGGTCTGTTTGCAGGTTGGCGCAGCCGCACGACATGCCCTAGCTTGGAGTTGAATTATCGCATAAGAAGCTGGAAGCTTCAAGATCCACTGATCAGAGAGGAATATCAAGAAAGGGTTTCCAAGAAGCTTGAAAGCTGTGACTCTGGAAATGAAAGTGCTGAAGTATGCTGGCAGAACCTTAGGAATGGTATGGTTGAAGTAGCGACAGAGGTATGTGGTAAAAGGAAAAAAGGTTTTAGTAAGAAGCGCGATGAATGGTGGGATGATGAAGTGAAAGACGCTGTGGAGTTAAAGAAGAAAGTATAGTTGGATTATAAAACCTCGGGTAAGGATACAAGTATGAGAGAGATAAGAAAAAGAGAGTACAAGCTGCAAAAGCACAAAACGAAAGCGCTTATAAGAATGAAGCGTGAAAATTCTGAGAAAGAAAGGGATGAAAGGTTGACAAACAACTTTCGGGAAAACACGAAGCTTTTCTGGCGAGAAGTTAGTGATTCCCGGGGTAGTTCGGTAACCTGTAGAATGAAAAAGGTGCTTTCGAAGAACGGTGAAATCTTAACTGAGCAAGCACACGTTTTGCAGCGGTGGGCGGAATTCTACATGGAGACGTATGAATGTGAGGACGCCTCGGCCTCGAGTATCAGCGATATGCTGAGTCCCAATGTAGCTGATGGTGAAATCAGTTTGGAAGAAGTGGAGAGCGCGATTCGAAGCCTGAAATGTGGTAAGGCTGCGGGAGCAAATGAAGTTAATGCCGAGATGATCAAATATGGAAGGCCACGCATCTTAGACTTGTTCTGATTTTTGTGCAATTTATGCTGGAAATCAGGGGAGGTCCCAGACGATTGGCGAGGTGCAGTCATCGTACCTTTGTATAAAGGCAAAGGTTCACTCAGATAGACTGTGCAAGCTATAGGGCTATCAGTTTGATTAGCTTGGGCAGTAAAGTTTATGCTAAAATATTAGCGAGAATAATGCTAGAGAGATCTGAGAGGCTGTTATGGTTTTAGACCTGGAAGAGGGTGTATAGATCAGATCTTTTCCCTCCGCATGATCACGGAAAAGTTTTTGGCCCTAAACGAAAAGGTTTTCTGTGCTTTTGTGGATTTGGAAAAAGCGTTTGACAGGGTTGTGAGGAAGAAATTATGGGAGATACTGCCCCGATACAATGTGAGCGGACCCTTGCTACAGGCTGTAAAGTCTCTTTACAGAGATCACTCAGCCTGTGTGCGAGTAGGAGCTGACATGTCATGTCGTGGAGCGGGTGTTAGGCAAGGTTGCGCTATGTCTGCTTGGTTGTTCAACTTGTATTTGGATAGTTGTCTCCAAGGCGTGAAAGACAGTGACATGGGAGTGCAAGTAGGTGACCTTAAAGTCAATTGCTTGCTATACGCAGATGATGCAGTGCTCATTGCATCATCAGAATGCGATCTGCAGGCATTGGTCACCACTCTGAAAGATGGGTGTGAAAATAATGGTCCAAACCTGAATGCAGATAAGGCGAAGGTTCTGATATTTGAAAGAAATGAAGAAAGAACAGAATGTAAGATCAACGTCAATGGTAAGATAATAGAACAAGTGAATGAAGTGGTATATTTGGGAAGTATGTTTAGCAGAGACGGAAGATACGAAATGGATGTGGAAAGGCGTATTGCTGCCGGTAACAGAGTCAATAGTGCCCCGGCTGCATTGTTGAGACGGCGAAACGTCAGCATAGCTGCACGTTTGGCTGTACACAATGCAGTTTTGCTACCGACGCTGTTATACGGCAGCCAAACGTGGGTACCACAGAAGAAGAATGTAAGAAAGATGAATGCTGTGGAGATGCGATCTCTTCGCAGAATATGCGGAGTCAACCTAGCTGACCGAATCCGCAATGAAGAGATCCACAGAATGGCAAGTACTAGTGAAGATGTTACAGTGAGAATGAAGAAGAATGTGCTCAGGTGGTTTGGGCACATTAATTGAATGAGTGATGAAAGAATGGTAAAAAAGATTTATACAGGAAAAGTGAGAAAGGGGGAGGCCTCGAGTGATCTTCGAAAACACTGTATCTATGATACTGGAGGAAGGTCACGTAAAAAGCATGTGGACCCCCCTGAGGAGGAGGATGAGGGCATGTATGAAGAGGTTGATGTCTGTGGCCGAGGCGAAAGAGGTATGCAGGGACCGTAGCGTTTGGCGCTCCGTCGTCTCTGGCTACCCTGTAAGGGATATGGCGTGAAGCTAAATAAATAATATAAATACGATTATATGTGTTTATAGACAATTTTCAATGGAATATTTGGATTTCAATGTAAAATTTTAATACTATCGAAATATAATACTAATAAATATCATCACACACAGGTTAGGCTTTACAGCTCTCAATCTTCTTATTAGAAGCAGACGTGAAGTAGGTGCTTAAAATTATTAACTGGAAATCTGCCTTGAGGAAGAAATGGGTTGAGTGACTTGTAGATACTTACTTATACATATTTTACTTACAGACAATGATCAATTACAGTGAAAAAAATGTAACCTACCTACTTTTTGTTTTTAATTACATAATACTTTCTTTCAAAATAGACCAAAAAGCTGTGTCAGAGATTGTTATGTTTTGACTTAAATAAAACGATAAATAAGTGAGCAGTTTGTTGTTTAAAAGGTTTACATTTATAATCGTAAAGTTGTTGGAGCCTCGCTATCCTTATGGAATAGGGAGGCTGAAACTAAAGCAGTCAAACGTAGCCTGTCATTGTAATGTACAGTATACCAGGCGGAGCTCCTGGCCATCTGCGAGGCCACTGAAGTCGCATTGCGCAAGGGAGAACCCCGGTCTGCGATATACAGCAATTCTATGGCGGCTGTGCAAGCTGTCGCAAATCCAGGCTCGTCTCATCCCCTCGCCGTACAAGCCCGAAAAAATATTGCAGATTTATCACAGCATAATATAATACATTTATACTGGATAAAGGCCCATGTGGGCTTGCAAGGGAACGAAAGGGCAGACCACCTGGCAAAAGAGGCTGCACTGCGTAGCAAAATCGCACCACACTACGACAAGTGCCCCATCTCATTCGTCAAGAGAGCACTAAGAAGATGTTCTCTTAAAGAATGGAACGCGCGATATGTTGAAGGAGACACAGCGAGTACTACGAAATTATTTTTTCCGAACGCCATACAAGCCAAGCTAGAAAAATCAAACATACACACCTACACAAATACTAACAGGCCACGGTGGATTTTCTGGGTACCTATAAAGAGAATCCATCGTGCGTTTGCGAACCAGAATATATAGAAAGCCTGCCCCACGTTGTATTTGAATGTTGTATTTGAATGGGGCGATTAAATAAAGAATACCAATTAGGATTTCAATTAAGCAAAGAAAAAGCTAGTAAAGTAATGTTACAAAAAGATAGAAATAAGTTTTTAGATTACTGTGTAGAAATAGTTAAGAAAGTAAATAAAAGAAATAAGTAGAATCAGTAAAATACATTGGCAAAATATTGAAGATAATATTTATGTATAATGTATAAAGTAAATTAAGGTACAAAACACAATGTAACAGTAACTAGATTTAAGATAGCTAAGACACAAAAAAAATAAAAAATAAATAAAAAATAAAAAAAAACATTAGAAATTAGTGTAAGATAAGAGAATTAAAATAGATATACGTATAGGCTTAAGACAAGATGTAATACTACGAAATGATAAGTGTCAAGTTATTTCGCAAACCCCATAGCAAATAAGTAAAAACAAAAATAAATAAAATTAAAGAAAAGACAAAATAGATAAATAGACAGATAGACGGCAACCACAGCCATAAATGTAAAAATGAATGGTGATGGATAAAAGAAAGAAATAGTATGCAGAATGAAAGCGCGAGAGGCATGCAGAGCGAGAACTGGTATGGAAGGGTAGATGTAAAAGAAAGTCTGCGGCATTACCGCCGCATGAGGTGCAAGAAAAAAACAAAAAAACAACAAAAAAACAAAAAAAAATCGTAAAATTGTTTGGAGAGCACACAGATGTAAACGAATTCTGAGCCAAGCTCCTAATTGAAATGTCTAAATACAAGAAATGTCTTGATTGAATTTAAAACTGTATGCCTAGCAGATAGTGTGATAGATCAACAAATGAACTGGTGTTAATTAATTCAGTTATATCATGTATGTTTTATGTCAGGTAATAGATATTTATTTATAAATCCAAAATTAACTTGTTTGCTGAATTGAAAAGACATTATAATCGGAATATTTATCTAAAATCTATTGTAAAAATCGGCTGCAGTTCAACCTATATAATTGTAATACTAAAAACAATAACCAAATTGATTCACCAAAGGTAGGGCGTATATCGTACTTCAATCTCATTAACTTGAACATTGAACATGAGAATAATAAATTTATACAGTACAATATAAACAAGATTTGTGTAAGAAAAATTCTTAAAATATATTTTTGAACTAATAAAATGACACATAAATAGTAGTAGTCTATTATAATTGAAGTATTTGTAGAAATATTTAAATACTTTTCAAGTTATTTTATTTATCCAAAAAAACTAGAGTTATATATTTTTACATTAAATTTATTTTCTTTGAAGTCCACTTATGGTTTAAAAATCAATGACAAATTAATAATGTGATGTTACCGAAAAGCCCATTCCTTGAGCTCGATTGTAAGTGTCGAATGTTAAGTTCAATTCACTCGTAGGGAATGGATATGACTCATGTGTAATTTATTACATACCGACCACTGACAGATCTTGAAGCTAAAGTAACAAAAGAAATGTTATTATATGTCTTATATAGGTTATGTTCTATTCATACTGTAGCTACTTTAATATTACTAAAGCATAATGTTATAAAATTGTTTTATAGCAGTAATTAATACAATACATAAACTTATAACCACTTTAATAAATCTAATGGAACACATATATAATATGTACTGTAAAATATTTTTTTAAATATTATAATTTTATTGAAGATACAGTTCTTTGGTGCAGCATCCAGAGACTTCGCACGATACAAGCCACATGTGAAATTCTGCACTTCGATTTACGATTTCTCTCCGCAAATACACCAAATATACTAAAGATACCAACAAAGTAGCTCTGTAAGTTAATACTCACCATATCAGATTTTAGGCTTGTTTTTATAAAAATATATATATACAAATTATCAATATTTATATAAAGAGTCGAAAAAAATTATAATTTTTAACGACATCTATTATTAAACAAACTGTATCATCGAAGTATAATGAAACCTTATAAATATTTTATTTATAATGTTTTGCAGTTATTTATAACATGCCTAAATGTTATATGAAAGATATAAATAAGTCAATATATTATATTGCATGGTATGTAGAGTGAGCGCATAGGATCTAAAATAGTAGGCTACTAAAAAAGTTAAGTGTCAAATGTTACTTATGTGCCATTACATCTAATTTATATCGTCTTCAAGAACACAATGTTGGTTAATAATTCATTGTAAATACCCTTCGGTAATGCTTGAGAACAAAAATACAATGGTTACAATAAAATGGAGTTACACTTAATCTGTGTAGAACTTTATTGGTGATATTTAGCTAATTTGGCTATAATAAGTTAATCTAATCTGGGATAAGTTAATAAGCTTCTAATTATTATTTTAATGTATATAAAATATGCACTGACATGTCAATGAAACAATTACCAGTTATTATATATTGAATATAAAAAAAAAAATTAAGCTGGTCTTAAACGTTTTAATTAAAACTGTTTTACGAACTGAATTCGGAAAAATTTATATAATTTATTAAAAATTCTCGTATGGAATGTTTTGTAACAACAACATCTCTATAATTCATCTACGAGATTTAAATACTTAAAGTTAGTTATACAAATGAGTGACACTTGATCTGTATGAGAGGATCCCTGCTGCTTTTGTCGAGTAATTCACAACTTTTATTTTTAACCGGATTGAACCGGACAACAGGGTTAATAATGGTATTTTATACTTTCTTCGAAATTATAGCAAAAATATAAATTAAACTAGTATACAAAATATTATTTTTAGGTATGTTTCCAATATTGGAAAATACACACAAACCCTTCACAGCTCAATCCTTCATTTTTAATGTATTATATTCATCTTAAAAGCTATTACAATAGCCTAACGGCTATAATTCGATTTATTACTTTTCAATATTATTAAGTTTTTCCAATACTCCGTATGAAATAAATAAAACATTACTTCAGAAGGAGGTAATTATAATAGGTAATCTTTAAAAAAATAATTGATTTAAAAAAAAACGTTTAATATAGGAAATTTAGTTATTTTTCGTTTTATGGTCACTGAATTTTAAACGACAAATATATTTAATGTAGTAAATGCATTATTAGTTACAATACCACCTGGAGTCTTATATGACGTTCATTCTTATTAACGAACAAAATATATAATATATATAAAACTTTATATATTTGGACAATGAACCCTGATTCATTCTAATATTAAAATAAATAAAACTGCGCTTAACACGATACGCTTTGATAAATTAGTAGTTCAAAGTCATTTATTAAATCCTTACATGTGAAATTGCCGTTTAGTATGGAATTTACAAAATTCGACTATTTTTTAATATAATATATTTATTTCATCAAAATAAGAACCATTGTTACCTATGTACTTTTGCCATCTCATAGGTAGTTCATTGAGCTAACCACCCATTATATTTGTCTTCTCTTAGAGGGGCGGACAACCAAAATATAAAAGAAAAGTACAAAATTTTTGTTTTCAAGAAAAATAACTAAACTACTATTTAACTAAATAGCAGTACAGTTGATATATTTTATTAATCGCCCATTGTAGCTCGCACTAGCTAGTATAAATAACTGGCGTTTGAGCAAATACGTAGAACACAGTATATAATTGTATGCGTTAAAAACACGTAAAAAGGAGGAAAAAGAAAAACAATTTACTATATTTTCCTATTGTATTGATTATATTGAAAGCATTGTTTTAATTATGTTTAACAAGTTTTGATTGAAAATAATAAGCAATAAATAAGAGGTATTTAATAAGTCGAGGCAATCGGAATGTTATATTACATTGGCAATATTAAAATTAAAATAAAGTGATATTTTTATTCCGGTAACATTTTATATATACAGCAAGCACCAAGTTAGACGACCCTTCCGTAGATATTTGACTCTGCGACATTCTGGAACAAAAACATGTAAAATAAAACATTAAACGAAAATATTGTTATTTCTCATGTGGATTGCCTTTCACGTCGTTGGCGAGTTATTCCACCTCATAGTTACAAATTATATTAATTATATTATAGACAATTTACTACTTTTATAACCTAATATTATAAATTATGTTACTGACCTCCTAAGAAATAATAATTAAAATAAGGGACAATGTGTATTGCGAGAAGGCATTACGTATGAAATGTTTAGGTCGTCATTACTAATATTATGCAGTGTTTATAATAAATAGGATCGGATAATATAAATGTTAACTTTAAATATTTTATTAAATCTTGTCATGTTATGTCTATAATATAATGCCTGTCAATTTTGTGAATATATGAAATGCTTGCATAACTACAAATAGCTTCTTAATAAACAAATAAATAAAACATTGTTGACAACATTGATGTTATAAGACTTGTTTCTAATAACAATTACAAAATAATAAAATAAAAATTAGCTAATAGGTATAGGTAGATGTAAATTTATAACAATAGATATACATACAATTAGGTGTTATTATCGCTCTAGAAATAAAATTATTTAAAATTATTCTCAAATTATTATAATTAACGATTTTACTAACTTAACTACAACGCTACCTATATGGTTTAGATAATGTAATTTCACCTCCTTTAGGTCTTAGTTGCTCGACAAAAATATCCCTTGCCCTTCTCCAGGTTTCCAGCTACCAGTATGTGTACGTTAAGTTTCGTCACAATCTACAGACAGTTTTGGCCAGAAAAATATAATCAAGTTAATTTCGCTCCCTCGGTACTACATTATTATAAATCAAACAGCAAGTTTTACTATATAATAATGTTTTTAGGATTATATCGTAGAACTTTAATATTATCAGACAAAAATTTAGATGTATTGGTGTATTTTAAGAAATGAGTATACTTAAACAAAGCAAGTACTATGCTATTATGTAATGGTAAAAAAGAAACACAACAAATTCATTTACGAGTTGTCGACGGATAATAATAATTCTTAATCATTCTGTTTGATTTTTAAAAAGAAACATAAAAAAAACAACTTTTTAATATACAGATAGTTAGAAAGCCGCTTGAGTGTATGTATACAGTAATTAAACTGTATACATAAACTCAAGAGGCTTTTCTTTGTTAGATCAAGTGGCGTCAAATCAAAGTTTTCCAATAAGGAAAGAAAACCAGTTCCTCAAAATTTCAGTGAGTACAGACTGCATAGTTCTCATATTATTATAAGTTGTTTTTATGAGTTGAATGAACTTCGAAAATCGGTAACCCACAGCTTCCAAAGGTAAGTATAATTTAATACAATTTATATTATACTGTAACTTAGTCCTATCATAGAAACAAGAATCTTATTATATTGTTTTGATTTCAAATGAATCAATAATTCTATTCGGTTAGCTTATTATATTTGAATATATATAGAAAGTAAGGTTTCTCTTTAAATTATTATAAGGAAATAACTTTAGTTAAGAAAAACCGCATTATAATTTGAATCCAGATTGGAATTATGCTTGTGCTTCTTTGTTAATTGTTTGAGAGAAATTATATTTTTATATACAACTTTTTATTAAATATTAATTTATATTTTGAATTATATTTGTTTTCAGATTTCTATGTTCCTATTTATATTTTTTTATTTATGAAAATGTTTCATATGTTTTCAGTAAACTTTATGTCATTTCATTATTTGATAACTGTTTGAAATATGGTATGTAATTTATACTATTTCCATTTCTTTCTCGATTTCTCGATGAAAGCTCCATGTGAAAACTTGAAAGATCGTCTTTTTTAAATTATTTGTGCATTATTTATAAAAATATGACGTTTATACACGAACAAGGCTATACTGTAGTCGAAGAAACTGATAGGGATGGAGCCATATCGATAAACATAGCACGATAACAGACCCGATTTTTTTTTACAAAATGTAAGAAACTAAACTACTGATGGAAACTTGTACAAATTTATTAACTAATATTATATTTTCATAGCAAGATGTTAATGTACACGTATTAATTCTTGATTGATAATGCCAATTTCTTTAAAATTTTCAAAGCTGTTTTAAAATAAGTAGGTATAGGTAGGTATTTGACAATGAAAAGAAATAATTATAACTACAGGTAATCTTTATTTATTTATTTGTTTTAATCAAATCTGAATCTGATGAATCGTTACTGTATTTAATATATGCGATCGATATCATGACTTATTTGGTCACAACACTAAAACTATCAAATTAGAACTGTCATCGAGAGCTTAAAGAAATGGAAATAGTATAACGATAGTAATAAATATGAAAAAAATATGTGGCAGATCTAAGATAACACAACTGTAAAGTTTAAATATAGTGTTGTCAAATTAATATTAAATTATATTACAAAGATGAACTGAAAACTTTAAGTACAATTAATAACAGATTTTTCTTCTTATTGTCAGCTTATAGACGCCAACTGCACGGCATCCCCTAAAGATCGCCACGATCCAGCAACTTCCCGTAACCTTGATTGTGCTGTCGGTTGCACGAGCATTGTGCCCTGCCCATTGTTACTACAGACGAGCAATTCGAGCCATGTCATGATCTTGGTTCTTCTGCGGATCTCCTCGTTTCTTATTCGATCTCGCAGCGAAACTCCGAGCTTAGCCCTATCCATTGCTCTCTGGGTGACCAAAAAAAGGTTAACTAAATGAAAATTAAAAAGTGAACTAGAAGATTGAAAAATTAAAATATATAAAATTAAAATAAAATAAAGTTTACCGGGAAGTACTATAAAATAATTTAAAACTTTAAGAAAATAAAGGATATTTAAGTAAGTCAAGTAATGTAAAACAAAACTACTCGATACTTCGATACGTTTTTGGACGCACGTCGGGATCTCGTTTCATGGTCCTCAGTGATATCCTTCATTTTTTGTTTTTTTATTACAGATTATTTCACATAGTATTTTTTTGTAATTCTTTAGGAAATTTAATGTTGTGAATATAAAAAGAAAAATCATCGACACGGGCATGATTCGTAAGTGAACATTATGGAAGGACCGCATCAAAGTTATTTTCTATTATTATTATTATATTGAGAAAAGTTCTATTTATGGGGAGGAATGTTTCTTAAGCCCTCTTTTTTATTCTGATAACGTATATGCCAAATGGTAAAATAATCAATAGGTGACAAAGTGTAATAAATAAATTTACATTCGCTTTTATTTACATATAATTACTACTCCACATCCACTTTCACGTAAGTGTTAACTTATCAATTAGGGAAAACACTTAAATGTAATTAACGCCTTGATAGCGAATCTATATTACATTCTTATGAAATATAGTTGCAATTGTCAAACCATAAGCAAAGGCAATCAAATTTAATATGCTACTGAAACATACAAATGCAAGTACTAATATTATTTATAAACAAAACAAATTGAAAGGCACAAGCAAATAAAAGTTATATCTTTTTAATAATTTTTAAAGAAATCAAAAGAGAAACTCGATTTTTTAATGGTTCCGATTTTATGCCTATATTTTTTTTATAACCACACAATCTGTTGCAGAACAGTCCAACCGTTACAAGATTACTTCGTTTTATGGATCGCACGTACTGTACATATACAGAGTATGAGATTGTTGTGTCACGAAAATCTTTATCATACTGATTCGTTAATACACAATAATTACAGTATAATAAACCTTATGCTACCTAATACGTACATCTACTATCTTTAAGTTCACTCATCACATCACTACATATTTTTACAATTATCAAATCTACGTCGAAGTATATAACTGTATAGTCATATAAAAATTATTAAATTAAATACTGATTTCAGAAAATGGTTAGGTATTGTAAGTTAAAGACGTTCGGTAGGAATTAATGACGCGTTTACTACACAACGTTATTACTACACAATGCTGACAGCATTCCTTTTGGTAATGTTTTTTATTAACTTTTCTTTGTAAACGTAACGTAACGTAGTCTTTCTCAAAGTTTTATTTAATATTTTATTAATGGTTTCGGTAACATGAATATATATTAATATATAAAAGTTTAAGTAACTTGATTACTAAATAAAAGTGACGTATTATAATAATATATGTGTAATAATCCTTTTAAGAATACAATAAAATACAATATTAAAGCGAAGATTAAATCAAGTTAAATTAAGGTATGATTACAACCATTAACCCTTTCCACATTGTTCTCCTTTGTGAACAGGGATATCCTTAAGTTTGCAATTTTGTTTACAAACTACCCTGAACAAGGACATAAAGTTTGGTATAACTTGCAGTAAACTTGATTTCGCAGAAACATAAGATTTTGTAACAACAAGGATGGTAATGATTCTTCAGTAGTCGCGCTGTTATAAAAAATATTAAGTGGCTATTTATTATCCGACTTGTGTAAAATTTATTCGAATAATGATTAGCAAATGACTATTTTTCAATGGTTATTCGCGAATAATAAATAATTTAATTTATTCAAAGGTAAATTATTCGAAAAACGAATATTTTTTTATTAGTTAGTCGATTAATGAATAAAAATAAAACAAAGTATAATGGTTTTCAAATCAAATATTTATTCCTTCATTATTTTTCAAGTATTTACAGTTTAGATGTGATTATTTCTTAATGTTTATTTTCATCCTTACCCTTTGTTCAAACAAGTTATCAGACAATCTCAAGTAGATTAGACTTAGGTAAGTATATTATAGTGGCATAAGAAAAAACGCGTTCTACGGATTCAGATGAAGGCAATGGTGGAAAGCCAACTTTAATTTTTACAACTTTAGGCTCACATTTCACACAAGTCATCAAAACGCTTTTTCCATTAGAGGGTGAATATTTACTTAAAAAGTTTGTCATCTAACAAGATCAATGTGCTTTTTACATTGTCTTGATTCACCGATACATTGATAATATTATTAAAACTGTTGAATTATTTGAGTCGAAAGTCTACATAACGATAGACATTTTCGAAATCCAAAAATACCATAATATTACATATACTAATTAGAAGACGATACGCACTGCTCAACAAATTTCAAATGACTGGGGAGAGTAGCCAAAAAATTTTGCAATTTAGAAAAATAAAATAACTATTTTTTTGTAACCACAAATAATAAGACAGTATGCTCTCTCTCTAATTTAAATACAAGTATATAATATAATAAGTCTCGATTACTCGTATTGTAAACAATATCTCTCTTCTTTGCCGCTGGCCGCTACCATTCAACAAATTACAGGAATCAAGTAGATAATAGCCATAATACTAAATCGTCTTATTCTTTTTTTCTGTCAAATACAATCTATTATTCTAACAATAGATCTGCAGATGTATTCTTCTAACTATAGATCTGCAAATCACGTGTCTCCGAATATAGATAATGTGATATAAATAATCTGTAAAAAATATTTACAATAACGAATAAAATCACGAACTAATTATTAGTGATGAATGAAAATTTATTTGAATAATTATTCAGATAACAATTTATTCGGATAATGCCTAACTCTGTTTACAATACTGCTCCCTGTAGATCAATGATTATCCATGGTAGACAGTTAGTTTCACATACGAGTATAAAATATTACGAGTATAAGGGATAAATTGTGAAAACTAGAACATCAATATTTATTATAATCATGTTGTCTCGAATCCAAGTATAAAAGTAAAAGTGCTTATAAATTATATTTATGTATTATTTCAATGTGTAGTACATAAATATATAACATGTCTCTTGTTCTGTTCTACCAGAACAAAGACCATTGGTTTTATTCAGTATTAAAATAGAGACTCTCCGACATGGGTAAAGTCAGGAGTAAATATATATTTCGAATCTCTTGAATGATAATTTAATACATGATGAGTACACTATTATTGACTTTTATACATAAACAACTTCAGTAAATTCTATATATAAACCTGTTTTACTTAAAATATATTTTTTAACACTGATTAGGTATTCAGTTTCATTGGGTTATTAGCTTCATATTTCAGTTTAATGCATGGAAAATAACTAAAAGGAATTATTTTTATTTCTTTGGGCTTGATATATGTAGGTATATTTGTTATCATTTACGGCTACAAGTAGTTTGTATCACTACATTTCACAATATCGTACATATTAACTCTACCATATACTAAATTTCGTTACAATAGAAAAAATCATACGGAGTTTTATATGGAATTATTATTTTTAAAACTACCAACAAATAAACTAGTTTTTTGAACATTATTTGTCCCTGCAGTGTTTTCACGAGGAGAGAAAAACATGCGAAAATAAAGTGAAAACTCTGCTATACCCTCGTGGATTACCTTTTGTCGAGCTGTTTGAAATGGAATCAAGAACAAACAGAAGAGAACAAGTAACAAACTTCCAGATAAATTATGTTTTTGAATTTAAATATATTTGTATTTTCTTTAATTTCTCTATTTAATTGACAACAAATTAGCGAATAAGACTTACTTGAATATTGCTGTTCCTTTCATTGCTGCTGTATTCAGATACAATTATATACAGGTAATTTGTACAGTCTAAATGTTTATTCTAATATCGATTATTCAACTATGTATTAGGTTATAATATATTGTGTAAGATAGTTTTTCTATGTAATTAGAATTCAATATGAATTAATTTATATATGACACTGAACATAACCAGTGGCGTGGTCGTTGAGCCGCGTGTTTGATATTGCAAATTGAAATATGCGGAAAGTTAATTGAGTATAGGTCTATAGGTCCAAAGAATAAACCAGAAATTCCCTTCTAGTGGCATAGGAAAAGAATACTTGCTGCATATATACATTAATATATACATTAATATATATACTACATATATATATATTAATAATTATATTCTAGTGTTAAAGTTATGTTTTAGTAATTTCATCTATCAAATATAATTTATTTACTACCACCATAATGGGAGTGAAAAATTATTTCTCTCATGGATATTTTACAATGAGTAAAATAACTTATTTCTTTTAATATCTTGAGGAATATTAAGGGATTGCCTTCATCTTTATTTGATATATTGTGCTATACTCTATACCTTGAAACATTTTAAAGGATTCTTAAAGGAGGTTTTTGTTTGTTACTCAAAAGAGTAGTCTTTATAATATATAAATATATAATTTAACTAGCAGATCCGGTCACGCGTTCTTGTGACTATTGTTTTTGATATACTACATTGTAGTAAACTATTTAAGGGGTAACGTTCAGAGTACATCTGTCAGAGCAAAAATCGAAACAAAATAATTATAATTACTTTTTTTTAATTTATCCAAGTTTATAACACTATTTGTATATTACAAAGTTTTTAGTAAATAACTTGGAACACTAAACTTTAACAGATACCGCCATCTTTTAAAATCGTTAGGAACTAACTGCAAAATAGTAAACAAATAATTTGCAATAAAATAATATTGCGACTATGAATTGAGTTGAAAATTATTCTATCTTTTAAGTTAGGTCAAACTGCACGTGGTGTGTAAATTTATTTATTTAAATCGGTTAAGTAATTTAGGAGTCCATCGTGAACAAACAACGTGACACGTAATTTATATATATCATATGTTATTAAAAGTATATAGGTATATATGATTTAGTAAAAAACTTGGTTTTCTTTTGTAAAAAGAACATTATCGTTTCTTGATATATTCTCGCCATGAACGAAAACGTAGTAACTTGTAACCAGCGACAGCGACCAGACATTACAGATAAGTAGCCATAGTTTTATGCTTTGGCCGTTAAATTTTGACAATCAACCATATTTTTTTTACCTGAAATCAATACATATATATATATAAACTTAAATATAATTATCACAATCTTGAACAAGCACTTTTTATTGTTATAATTACAAAAATAATTATTTGGACTATATTTAATTGTAATATTGATAATTGAAGGTTATATTTTTTTATCATTTAAGAAATCTTATAGAAGATAATAGAACAAATATGTTCGGTGAAATATTGATATTACTTATAGATAAAGTTGTATGAAAGATGACTATTAAATTTAGGTTGTTTTCTGTATCTTTCTATTAAGTAAGTCTTGAAACATAAAGCACAAGATTTGAAATATGTAAAATTTAAATAATATAAAATATGAAGTATTATTATGTAGATAATTTTGTCAAGGCAATAGGAACGTTGTATAATATTTGCAATATTGAGAACAAAATATAGCGATATTTTTAGTTAGCTAACATTTTATGTAAACAGCAGGTAAACAAAATAGACGTCCCTAAAGTTTATGTTTGCTCTGCGGCATATTCGGGAAGAAAAATACGTAAAGTAAAACATTAACCGAAAATATATCTCATGTGGATTACCTTTGACCTCATTGCTTCACCTCGTAGCTTAGAACTATATTAACCATGTTATAGACAATTTTCTACTTTTATAGCATAATATTATAAAATATTTGCTATCTTGAGTTAACTATAGTTATAATTAATTGTATTGTATCTTACCAGTCTCCGTTAGGGCTTTGTTAAGATCATCGTCTTAAATATCTGTAACTCATAATGTTTTACTGAATTCAGGTTTTTAAATCCAAATTACTTTACTGTTCATTATATATTTCATAGTAAAGGTATTGTTGTAAGTGAGATGTTCCCAATAGAAAGATCTAAGAAAAAAATTATACACAGCCTTGTCTAGTATTGTGCCAATGATGCCTACAACCAAAATTATAACATTATTATATTGTTTATTTAGTCGACGTTTTGTTGCAATCCATCTTAAATCTTTACTATCAAAAATATTTTCATTTACTAAAATATAGTAATCATTTATATTTAAATTGTATGTTTAAAATCAAATGTAAGAAAACTATTTGATATGGACTATAGGTAATAGGTATAGAATGGGTGGAATTAAGGTATTCATTATATAGGTACATAATATGTATATTAAAAAAGACTCCTTAGCCGTTGACACTATAGTCTATAAAATTAGTTCAGAACAATTATAACATAAAAAATATATTAATAACACACACAAAAGTACTTTAAAAGAAATATTAAGTTAAAATTTTTTAGAACTACATAAATATTCCTAATAAATAAACAATCCACTTCCATATCACCCAGAAATGTGTCTGAGATGCTATTTTTCTAATATCTCGTCTGAAAATTGCTACATTTCCATCTACATAATAATGGTAATACTGAAACTCATAGGTAAATAAACAAGCAAATAGATTTTCAAGAGGTGGTACATCGTGTATTAATTCAACAACTTATCAAACACGGGAACAAAATTAACATACATAATTAGGAGCAGCAAAATAAAAATGTTTGTGGAAATATTCAAATACTCTTAACATATTGTATTTATAAAATAAGGTTTACATTTAATAGGAGTCTAAACCTTATAATTTGTTTCTATGAAGCCGGTATATAGTTAAATGAATAATGTGTTGTTATCGAAAAGTGCTTTCGTTTAGCTCTATTGGAACTCCAGTCTCGAATGAAACGGTCAATATACCCGCAGGTAATACATGTGGCCTGTAACATTTATTATATATTGACCGCTCACCGATCTTGAAGCTAAAGTATCAATTGAAATGATATCATGTACCTCATAAGGAAATTTTAAATGAAGAAAACTCTTCAAGAGAATCGTATTAAACATTTATATAAAATAATGTTTGAGATGATGAGAAATTAAAAAGTGAATAGTGAGTTGATATTGAAAATAACATAATTAATATTTTAGTTGATATTTATCACTATTACATAATAAATTGTAATTAATACATATACGACGTTTTTATTCAATGGCTTGCTTTAAGGTCTGCACTGTTGCATTGTCAATGTACCATTTTCATTGCATGCCTGTGAAACCCCGCACTAGTGCCATTTCGACATTCATTTCCAAATAGTCTCGATAGCTGAAGCTATTAAAATATTAACATATTCTTGACTAAAATTACCTAAATGATACAAATAAACATACCTACATAGAAAATCAAAACATGAAGTAATTTTTATTAAATGGTCACGGTCAATAAATTAATAGCAACGGTAGTCAAGGAAAAATTCATGTTCATCGTCATTCATGTTATTTATATTATATAATGATCGCCCTGGTGAAAGTTTCCCCGTATCTGCGTACTGGAACTGAAAATAAAAGGTAAAGCGCTTTGAGCGTAAAAAACATTTATATTTTACATCACACGTATACACTTAATACCTACCTACTTTTATTTCGTATATATAATGAAGGTAATTGAAGTTTTATAATTTAACATAGAATAAAACATCTTTTTTCTGCACTAGGATTAATAAATGACAGATATTATACATAGCACAGCAAACACCTCGAAGATCAAATCCTTTATATTTTGGTTCATGGATCTTTTTTGTCGAGCCATATATTACATACTTGGCTTATTAGAATACATAAGAAATAAAAAATAAATAATAATAAAAAAAACAATAATTTCTGTGTAAAATAATATCATATTTTTAAAACCTAAAAAAAACAGGATTACTAATTATTATTCTTGATAAGATTATCCATATTTTTATAAGGTTTGTGACATAATTATTTCTTTTTTTATGTATACCGAAGCTTTTAAAGTTAAATAGGATTATTCTTAAAATGTTTAAGACTTGACTTTCAAGGCTCTACGCCTTGAAAGTTAATAATTTTCTTAGAAAAAGTGTGTCAATGTAATGTCATTTATTTTTTATCATGGTTCAAACTTGAATACTTACTTGTAACCGAAGTGATAAGTATTAGTCAATCAAACTACCAAGATAGAAACAAAAATCTAGTAGAAAATATTTTGACGTTGTTCTGAGATAAAATTGATTCGTCATTTGACTAGTAAGCATTCAAGGGACGTTTATTTTTCAAATATGCTATAAAATAAATAATAATATTGAGTAAATGTTTTAAATTATAATAAATTCCAATTCATTATAATTAACATATACTCAAACACATTCTCATTAAATAATCCAGTAGCTTTGTCAGTCTTCTCTTGATGTTAACCTTCCACTACTTCACGAATTCTGTAGAGATGGAAATCTGATGGTGAAAGATTTTAGGACTGTATCCATCCATCTTTCTTCAATAGTAATCAATCTCTTCATAAATGGTTCGATATCATAACGTCTTTTTTTATGTTAGAGGAGAAAACCAGGTAATCGCAAGTGAGTACATGGTACCGAGCTTTCAAGTATCTTTCTAGCTCGTTTTTTCAATTGAATCAAAACTGATTTATTGTAAATTTTCAGATTTTAAGCCATATCGTACTACTGATTTGTCGACCTTTCTCCACCTTTTCAAAATTGTCATGTTTATCCGTAACTGGGCGACCAGAGCAAGATGAATCTGTATTAGGTACATAAAGGTCACAAATTTTATCGCTGTTTGTTATTCGCATTTTTCTCCTTTTTAAAGGAAAACTTTAAAATGTACTGAATTTTTCGTTGGATTAAACCATTTTGGCGGACAGAAAAAATTATGATCAGTGGCAAAAACTATTTTACTTTTTTATTCCATTGCCAAGTTCAATAATAGCCAAGGTACTTAAGAGTGTGTTAAACGGTCAGTTAGATTGTTATCTGCATATTCACGAACTACAATTTGGTATTAGACCTCAGTTATCTAAGGAAAGTGCAATTCTGAGTTTAAAGCATGCTGTCGGGTATTACACAAAAAGAAGCACTCCTGTGTATTCCTGCTGCTTGGTCCTGTCGAAAGCTCTCGATCTGGTTGTATACAACATCATGTTGGAAAAGTTACCGCAGGTAGGAATGTCTGCAGAACTTATTTCTTTGTTTAAATATTGTTATGATACGAGGGCCAAACTGAAAGTTTTTAGAACTGGTCACTTAAAAGCATTATATTAAAAAAAATTGTTTAAATTTTGAAAATAGAATTCTTTACCAATATTATTGAGTGTACATTTCATTCATTTGTCATTTGTTTTACGATTTGGCGGCAAATTGAAAATTGTCTGTGCACGTCAGAATGAATTTAAACCGAGAAAATTTTCGTGCAATGATTTTTTATGACTTTAGATGTCATTTAAGTCAACAAGAAAGTTATGATAGACTTCGATTGGCTTTTCACGATGAAGCCCCATCTCGTGCCACAGTTTACAACTGGTTTAATGAATTCAAACGTGGTCGAACTAATCTCACCGATGATTTGCGTGAGGGACGGCCTTCTACAGTGACGACTGAAAATAACATCAGTGTTGTGCGGCGTATAATAGAGACTGATAAAAGAGTGACCTATCAGCAGATTCGGACAAGTCTAGGCATAGGTATGAGTCAAGTGCACAAAATCTTCCATGAACGTTTAGCGGTCAGGAAGCTTTGTGCCCGCTGGATACCGCATAATTTGACCGAGGCTCAAAAACTCCGCCGTGTTGATTGGTGCCGAGAAATGATCCAAAAATTTAACGGAGGTGACTCAAATGCTGTGTTCGACATACTAACGGGTGACGAAAGCTGGATTTACTATTATGATCCGGAAACCAAAAGACAGTCTGCTCAATGGGTGTTTCCTTCCGAAGAGTTGCCAACTAAAGTGAAGAGAGGTCGAAGTGTAGGAAAAAAAGATGGTGGCCTCGTTCTTCGGAAAGACAGGTCATTTCGCGACAGTAGTCTTAGAGGATCAGAAAACGGTTAATGCAGAGTGGTATACTAACAATTGTTTGCCACTTGTCTTGGAAAAAGTTCGAGAGAAACGACCTCGCAGCAGGATCCTCCTTCATCACGACAATGCCTCGTCGCACACCGCCAGACAAACGATCGACTATTTGGTGACCTCAGACGTGGAATTACTGGGTCACCCGCCGTATAGCCCCGACCTCGCACCCTGCGATTTTTATTTATTTCCGAAAATAAAAGAAAAACTTCGAGGAAAACGTTTTATAGACGCCGAAGAAGCAGTGGCTGCGTTTCAAAACGCCGTCGAAGAGACCCCTAAGGCCGAGTCGGCAAGGTGCTTTTCTCAATGGTTCCATCGAATGCAGCGATGTATTGATGTAAATGGACGCGATTTTGAAAAGTTACAATAAAACTAATAACTTGCTAGAATGCTTAGTTTTTGATTTTCTAAGAACTTTCAGTTTGACCCTCATAATCAAGTAAATTTTGTTAAGTGAAGAAGAAGAAGAAGAGCTAAAAGACGATTTAAATGTTGAACGAGAGCGCAGGGTGTTGTCGATCAGGGCGAACATGTTAGCTCGCAAATTTGCTCGTTATTCAATACTAGTTAAGATCACGCTTTTTAAAGCCTACTTTACTTCTTTTTATACGAGCAGTCTGTGGGTCACCTATACTGAGAGGTCGTATAGCACCTTGCGTATTCAATTTAAACGCAGGCGCCGACGGTTTCCCGGCCATTCCTTGTAAGAAAGCTAGCTCTCTTTTAAGGCGAGTGCGCGGCAGCCGCAACCATATCTTGAGGGACATCGCCGATAGTGGGGATTGTCCGCTGATCGAGCACTTGTGTGACATTACAAGGTCACTATTAGTTATTAGGTACTAACACTATATATTAAGCTTTATTTAAAAATTACTAACACTTATGGACCTTTTGTTGTCCGATTAATAAATTTATTTTATTCATTATCATAGTGCTATAATTATAAAATTATACCGCACAGTTAAGGAAATATTGTGAATATATTAATTGGTTTCCTTATTAAATAATAAAAAGATTAAATAAAATATTGTTGACAGCATCGTGAAGAGTAATCGAATAATCAATCCAACTGACTGTTATCACATCACATGACGGTATCAGAAAAATATAATAAATAGAATTACTTTACTTCTCTTGTATTAGTTTGGATAAAAAGTATAAACGAAGTAACAAGATTTATTATAATCATGTTTTTGTAATTGCACCGGACAACTTTCATGTTATCAAATAAAATGTTAAATATATTGGTGTATTTATTATAAGAATAAAATATACGACATATACATCGATAATATATAATGTCAAAAAACAAACCTAATAAATTAATTAATGAGTTGTCATTAGACAATTTTAGTTCTTTCTGGAATTTCTTTCAAGAGAAATCAGATTAAAATTATTCTATACGGACGTAAGGAATCCAGTCCATCAAGACTTCAATTAGTTCAGATTGCAGAGTTCTCATCGCTTTGTTATTATAGTTTGGGTGATCTGTGGCAACTGGCAATCCATAGCTTCTTAAAAGGTAAATATAACTTGATATAATACCGTAACTTAGTAGTATCTTAGACCGTGCCTATCTTCTATAGTTGTTTTCTTTCAAATTTATTAATTTCTATATGTTACCTTATAAGAAAATTTGAATATGTAAATGGTTTCATAACAATTTTTAGCTATAATTATTAGGTAATTATAGCTAAAAATAGTTAAAAAAGCAAAGAAAAGAAAGAATTGTTAGCTAAAATTAAAGTTAAAAGTTTTACTTTCCAGTTCAAATTAAAATGATATTCTTAGTGCAACTTTTTATTACATATTAGTTATTATTTAAATTATAGTTATTTTGCATTTAGACATACTTTTTTTTTTTTTAATAGGGTCATATTTTTATGTTAAGTAATCTTTATGAAATATTTATATGTGATAACTATTTTGAGTACGTACTTTAATGATACTAATACTTAAGAAAACTTAACAAAATATAATATTACATTATTTATTACTTAAAAATGTATTTAAATCAAACTACGTTATATAAGATACGTATAAGTATAATACATTTAGTTAGCAACAAATAATTACACATAATATCCCTTTTCATTTTATTTATTAGTATGTTTAAAATCCTTATTTTGTAACCATTTATCACTGGGGTTTATGACAAATGACTTGAAATGTTAATCCCTTACTAAATCTTATTAATTTAAAGAAATGCAATTCTTTGAGACATCTTGACGTGGGTAATGAAGACGAATGATCTGTAAAATTAAATAAAAGAGTTTTTTGTTTTCCCTCACATACGAGTATGGGAAATATCTACACACAAAATTGTATTTTACTGTTCGTATCACATAATAAATGTTTAAAAGAAATTTGGTTCCAATGTTTCAATACATTTGAAATATATTAAATGATTCTTCCGTAGCCAGTTCGAACATTTTAAAATATATTCTTTAAGCGGTGTTCAGCTTCATTGTAGTGCTGAAAGGATTGTGTCAGAGACAGGTTTATTTGATTTAATCTACGTCAATAGTGTCAATCTCTATTACAGTAATCCAATCACTATCGTCAATAGACAAAACTCTAATCGATTGCAATGAGTGAATACTGTGTTGATGATTGTGTGGTTTTATTATCCATATTTATTACCCGTCAGATTTTTGTTATAAAAGATCTAGTCGATCAAGAATATACAAATAAATATAATTATGATAGAATAAATTTAGGATATTATCACTATAATTTTAGATATATTAACTGTTGTAATTATAAATAAATATATTTTTTATAATAATAGAGTTTATCAATCAAAATATATTGGTTGCTCTAATTTCTTACACAATAGTCAATAATACCGGTGGATTGTTTTTAACTGCCTTTACTACAATGATCCTATTATTTTTGATGTGTTGAATAAACAAATATATAAGCATAATTTAAAGTAAGTAAGGAAACCCTTCATAATATGTTTGTTGGACGGCTCTTGATTATATAATGTTGTTTTATAAGTGTCTTAATGAATATGAAAATAAAATACTATTTTGAGATAATAATAAAATATATATTGTTGCGCTTAAAGAACAATGGACATGTCAGATAAATAAATATTATTTACGTTGTTCTCTATGTAATTTATTTAATAACGAGAAAATATATTATTATGCTTAAAGATCAATGGATATTTCAGATTAATAAATATTATTTACGTTGTTGTCTATGTAAGTTATTTAATAAAGAGCAACACATGAGAGTGGTGAACAAATGTTAATTACGGAGTCGTACGTTTTTGTCCGTGTTGATAAAGAATCTATATAACTCGACTCCGAAGCTTTATCAACAAGCAAGAATCAACTTTTTTTATTATTTTTTTGTGGCATATTTTATTTTTTACTATAATATTTTGGTTTACAATAAAAAAAACATACAAATAATCTTTTCAAATACTTCATTATACACTACACGGAAACCTAAATGAGTACTTCATGCCTCTGGCACATTTTATTTAAATACGAAGCGAGTATATTATTCTTTAAAAAAAAACGCAAATAGTTAATGCGGTTTCACATATGCTTACTGTATAAATATGTAAAATGTTTGTAGTCTAAGTTTTGTATTTCAAAGAAATAGAGGACAACTTAGGTGAGACACCAATCCCATTATATCTCTGTATATGTCAATACGTTATTAAAAGATAAACGTTACTCACGACGATCACAACTTGAATATGTATTCAACAAAAAGTACTAATTTTGGCATTAGTTATAATGTACGTTACATAGTCACTTGTGCAAAATTAGATACGAGTTATTTTGATAAAATTAAATTAAAATTAAATTATTCCAGTGTAACAAATTTTATAAATAATATATCCTATTCTGAGATTCTAATACGACATATTTGATATATTTTAAGGACTTCATTCACGGTTCCATCACGCAAAGGAATATAACATGTTACTAATAACTAATAATAATATTTGACATATTTTGAAACACAATCTTTAGCGTGATTGTTCGAGTGTAAGGAATATTGTTTGTAGAATTTACCGAAATACCTCTACTTTTCCAATTAATCAAATCCCTTGTACATTTTTTTCAAATTTTGAACTAAATTATTTTTTATTTTCTATATAAAGCATAAAAATACATATGTTATGAATTGGACTACATTTAACGTTTAATAATGGTTGCTTTCTAGCTGAATTTTAAATTATAATTACTAATATTTTATAGCTATATTATTATCGTTTAAAATTTAAAATATTTTATGAAATTTCTTACCCCTTTTCTTTTCATGGTACTGCCCTTTGGAAGTACTCAACTATAATCTGATTTTCCATTGAATTTAACTGTGACATAAAATTTGAAAATTGATTAAACATATTGATTTTAAAGGTATTTTTAAAATACATATTTGAGTTGCGAAAAGTATATAGTTAATAATTCGGTATTTTTTATATTTTTAAAAGATTTATTCTGAGTTATAACTATTTTTATTACTCAGAGAATAGTAATGAAGCAATGTAAGTATGTTATTAATATCTAAGCATTCTATAATAAAAGTTTTTTGTGAAGAGAGACGGAGATAGCATTCCCGAGTACAGAAGAATGAATTCGTGCCTACCTGGTGTGTGTATATTTTTGTATTTTCATTACTTACTAATTATAAAATATAACTAGGATCATGTCATTTATATTATATATATTATAAGGTAAAAAATACTTGTACTAACATATGAAACACCTATAAATATTTTTCGTTACTGCAACCTTAACATCTTTGAAAAAACTTTGTATACATAATTTGAATTTTAAATCACAGAAAGTACTACTAGAGTACATTTTATAAATAAATATTAATAGTTAAGTCATTTTAAACTATTTTTCCAAATTATATTTGAGACTTCGATCTCAGAACGAGATCAAAGTATAATTCAGTAATTTGTCTTTAAAAGGGAACAAACTGACCCGGACAGATTTTTCAATATCCAACTTGAAATGGTCAAAAGTAATTCTTATCGGAAGCCATCATCCATCCTGGATGAATAGTGTTTGAAAAGATTATTTGTGGTTAATAATGAGATTAAAGTCTTTTATTTAATTAGTTATTTGTTTTAAACAAAATATCCCAATAACATGAATTAGTATATTCAATAATTTTATTTTTAAATTTTTTTGGAAATTATGGTGCCTTCCTGGATTAAATAAGCTAGACTTTTGTCACATTTTGCTCCAACGAAGTATAAATTAGATTACAGAATTTAAATACAATTATTTATATCTTTCATTTATTTCATATCGGAATTCCTGTCGAAGTTGTACAACCAAGTCCAGATGTGGCTAGTTGACAGACGACAAATGTTTTTAATATTCTAATGATTATAAAATTTTAGGATTTATTTTAATTTTAAAATAGATTTTGCTATGTTTTAGATTATTTCATTTGATATTTTTTCCTAATTCTTTTACATTATTCAATGTTGTCAACAGAAAAAACAGAGATTTTTTGACACAGACATGACCCGAAAATGCGACCTCTGGAAAAGCCGTCTGGAAGTTATTTTCTACTCCGAGAATATAGTTATATTTCCCTAGATATAGGTATTTCTTAAATCATTTTTAAAGAAAAAAAAAGTAAAATCTTAGCAATTTAAGTTAGAAAGCGCTGCAAGCAAACAAACATACCCCAAGAATCCACATCAATTAACTTATCAAATAAGGAAAATATTTAAATGTAACAACAAATGCATTGATAAAGAATGTAGTTACAATTACCAAACCTAAGGCTAAGGCAATCAAATTAAACGTGGTACTGACAAATTTATGGTAAAAATGCAAAAACCAACATTGTTTACAAACAAAAAAAATTTTTCCAATCACAATTAAACATAATTTTTTAATAATTTTCGAAGAAGTCAAAAGATTACCTCGATTTTTAATGGTTCCGACTTTATGAGTTGTGTCCTGAAGCCTATAAATTTTTCATAACCACACAATCTGTTGCAGTGCAGTCCGTCCGTTACAAGATTACTTCGTTTTTTGAAACGCGTATACTGTACATACTCAGAAAACGGGATGTTGTGTCGTGGAAGTCTTTATTACAAGTAGTCGTTGACTCTTTACAATAATTATTATTTATTTATTTAACTTCACGCTATACCCCTTGCGAGGTAGCCAGAGACGACGGAGCGCCAAACGCTACGGTCCCTGCATACCTCTTTCGCCTCGGCTACAGACTTCAACCTCTTCATACATGCCCTCCATCATGTCATCATGCTTTTACAATAATTGCATTAAATAATATAAATCTTATGCTATCTTATATCTAAGACTGCTATTTTAAGGTTATTAAATCTCGACATCTTTTTATATTTATCGAATACTACTTCTTATAAACTATAACTACTTATCATAAAGAAATATATAACGATTTAATCATAAAAACTATTAAATTATTTTTTGTCAAATGTTTCAAAATTATTTAAATTAATCAATGGAAAAAATAAATTAAAAAAAATTAATATATCTGGAGCGTCGTACATGTGAACTCCCGAACTTCATTGCACTCCTGGTATCGACCACGCGACGACTGATTTTAGCAAGTTTGCAGGCGATGATACTGGGGACGACACCACCTGGTACACGCGAGCTTGCCAACCTATAACCTATTTATATATAGGTCATTCCACATAATACCTATCTCGGGCCGGACGTGATCCATGAGACGTTGAATTGTGTTGTTAAAGTGTAAATAGTGAAAATGAATATTTTGTCTAAGGGCCTCCCTTGGACAAAAAAAAAGAAACCTTGGACAAGAAAGAAAAGAATATATATTATGATTATGATGATCAAACTGAATATTTTATTACTGATATGTTTATCACTAACCGAAGTTATTAGTATCAGTACTTGTTGATATGAATAAAATTATAAACTGTAAAAAACAACTTTCTTATAACGTTTTTTCATATTGTGAATGTTACAAGAAGATAAGCTTTATGATAACTGCAGAATAAAAACCGAAATGTTCATGTGTAAAATATTATAAACTTAGTTATTGTAATTTAAAAAGAACTTTATTACTTTACTTTATTATATATATATATTTATGTAAATAATTTAAAATATTAATATTTTTGTATTTTATATGTAAAATTTTGTATTTAGAATTAAAACTATAATTGTATGTTGAAATAAAATGTATATTTATAATATGTAATACAATATGAACAAATGCGGCGTTGGAAACCGCCAACCAACACGCCATGTTCCGAACGGCGGAAGGTGGAGGACGGAGCTACAAATAGCTACGTGGAATGTAAGAGGAGGAATGGAACAGAAGATGAATGAATTATTAGATGTGATGGATGACAAAGATCTGGATGTTATTTGTGTGTCTGAGACCAAGCGAAAAGGCAATGATACGACCGATTTGCCTGGCAACCGGGTCGCTTTCTGGGCTGGGGTTCCAGAGGGTGAGCGAGGTTGCCAAGGTGTAGGCGTATTATTGTCCTCTCGAATGGTTAATGCAATGGTAGAATACAAGGCGATTAACCCGAGGCTTCTTTGGGTTCGCTTTAAGCTGGGGATAACAAGAGTATTCTTGTTAGCCATGTATGCGCCAGTATCCTCAGCTCAAATGAGCGAGCTCGAGGAGTTTTGGGAGAATGTCAGGGATGTTCTAAGTAGTGTCAGAGATAATGAAAAGTTGATAGTATGTGGAGATATGAATGGATGGGTTGGAACCGCGCGAAGCGGTTACGAAAGCGTGCTAGGCAAATATGGTGATAAGAGGGTAAATGAGGCTGGAAAGCTTATTTTGGAATTTTGTAAGGAGAAAAATTTGTTTGTGGCAAACACGATGTTTGATCACAAACAAATTCACATGTACACATGGGAGCGAGCGGAAGAAAGAAGTATGATTGATTTATTCCTAGTGGACCAGCGTATTCGAAGTCAAGTTATGGACACGCGAGTGTTCAGAGGTGCTGATCTGGGAACGGACCACTATCTAGTCGTTGCTAGAATAAGAGGTTTGTTCGCAGGTTGGCGCAGCCGCACGACGTGTCCAAGCTTGGCGTCGAATTATCGCATAAGAAGCTGGAAGCTTCAGGATCCACCGATCAGAGAGGAATATCAAGAGAGGGTTTCCAAGAAGCTTGAAAGCTATGATTCTGGAAATGAAAGTGTTGAACTATGCTGGCAGAACCTTAGGAATGGTATGGTGAAAGTAGCGACAGAAGTATGTGGTAAAAGGAAAAGAGGTTTTAGTAAAAAGCGCGATGAATGGTGGGATGATGAAGTGAAAGACGCTGTAGAGTTAAAGAAGAAAGCATGGCTGGATTATAAAGCCTCTGGTAAGGATAAAAGTATGAGAGAGATAAGAAAAAGAGCGTACAAGCTGCAAAAGCACAAAACGAAAGCACTTATAAAGATGAAGCGTGAAAATTCTAAGAGAGAAAGGGATGAAAGGTTGACGAACAACTTCCGGGAAAACACGAAGCTTTTCTGGCGAGAAGTTAGTGGTTCCCGGGGTTGTTCGGTAACCTGTAGAATGAAAGGGGTGCTTTCGAAAAGCGGTGAAATTTTAACTGAGCAAGCACACGTTTTGCAGCGGTGGGCGGAATTCTATAAGGAGATGTATGAACGTGAGGACGCCTCGGTCTTGACTACCAGCGTAATGCTGAGTCAAGATGTAGCCGATGGTGAAATCAGTTTAGAAGAAGTAGAGAACGTGATTCGAAGTCTGAAATGTGGTAAGGCTGCGGGAGCAGATGAAGTTACTGCCGAGATGATCAAATATGGTGGGCCACGCGTCTGGGACTTTTTCTGGTTTTTATGCAATTTATGCTGGAAATCTGGGGAGGTCCCAGACGATTGGCGAAGTGCAGTCATCGTACCTTTGTATAAAGGCAAAGGTTCACAGATAGACTGTGCAAGCTATAGGGCCATCAGTTTGATTAGCTTGGGCGGTAAAGTTTATGCTAAAATTTTAGCGAGAAGAATGCAAGAGAGATCAGAAAGGCTGTTGTGGGAGGCACAAGGAGGTTTTAGACCTGGAAGAGGGTGTATAGATCAGATCTTTTCCCTCCGCATGATCACGGAAAAGTTTTTGGCCCTAAACCAAAAGGTTTTCTGTGCTTTTGTGGATTTGGAAAAGGCGTTTGACAGGGTTGTGAGAAAGAAGTTATGGGAGATACTGCCCCGATACAATGTGAACGGACCCTTGCTACAGGCTGTAAGGTCTCTTTACCGAGATCACTCAGCCTGTGTGCGAGTAGGAGCTGGCATGTCGCCCTGGTTTGACATCCAATCGGGTGTTAAGCAAGGTTGCGCTATGTCAGCTTGGTTGTTCAATTTGTATTTGGATAGTTGTCTCCAAGGAGTGAAAGATAGTGACATGGGAGTGAAAGTAGGTGACCTTAAGGTCAATTGCTTACTATATGCAGATGATGCAGTGCTCATTGCATCATCAGAATGCAATTTGCAGGCATTGGTCACCACTCTGAAAGATGGGTGTGAAATTAATGGTCTTAACCTGAATGTAGATAAGACGAAGGTTCTGATATTTGAAAGAAATGAAGAAAGAACAGACTGTAAGATCAACGTGAATGATAAGATAATAGAACAAGTGAATGAAGTGGTATATTTGGGAAGTATGTTTAGCAGAGACGGAAGATACGAAATGGATGTGGAAAGGCGTATTGCTGCTGGTAACAGAGTCAATGGTGCTTTGACTGCATTGTTGAGACGGCAAAACGTCAGTATAGCTGCACGTTTGGCTGTACACAATGCAGTTTTGCTACCGACACTGTTATACGGCAGCCAAACGTGGGTAACACAGAAGAAGAATGTAAGAAAGATGAATGCTGTGGAGATGCGATCTCTTCGCAGAATATGCGGAGTCAGTCTAGCTGATCGAATCCGCAATGAAGAGATCCACAGAATGGCAGGTACTAGCGAAGATGTCACGGTGAGAATGAAGAAGAACGTGCTCAGGTGGTTTGGGCACGTTGAACGAATGAGTGATGAAAGAATGGTAAAAAAGATTTATATGGGAAAAGTGAGCGGTAAGAGAGACAGGGGGAGACCTCGAGTGACCTTCGAAAACACAGTAGCTACGATACTGGAGGAAGGTCACGTAAAAAGCATGAGGACCCCCCGGAGGGCATGTATGAAGAAGTTGATGTCTGTGGCCGAGGCGAAAGAGGTATGCTGAGACCGTAGCGTTTGGCGCTCCGTCGTCTCTGGCTACCCCGCAAGGGATATGGCGTGAAGGTAAATAAATAAATAAATAAATAAATAAAACGGTTAAATATTGTTAGTCAAAGACGTTCGGTTCGAAGTAATGGGGTGTTAATAATTTGCGCAAATCGTTCTATTTACTGAGGATTCCTATAAATTTATTACTAAAAAATCCTGGCAACATTCCCTCTGGCAATGCTAATTATACACCTTTTCATCGTAAATAATGTAGCCTAGATCAAAGTTTTATGTCAATATTTTTACAATAAGCTAATTAACGTTAAGCTACTCAAATATTATAGTCATATACAAGTTACGTAATACGAATAGAATAAAAGAACATTAAATCATGATATACTAAGAACATGATTGCATAAATTAACCCTAGCCACTTTGTTCTCCTTTGTAAACACGGATATCCTTAAGGAGTCTTCGATTTTGTTTAGAAACTAAGCTGAACAGGAAAATAAAGTTCTGTGTCACTTGCAGGAAACTTGATTTTGTAGGATCATAACATTTTCAAACAACAAGTACGTAGAGATGCTAATGATGCATCGCGCAATAGTTAGTAGCATTGTTATAAAGAATAAGATGTAGGATTTTTTATTAGGGGATTTTCTCAGGTTACAAAGTATGTGTATTTAACATCACAATCTAATCTAATCAATTTAATCTTTGATTGGAAAAACGTAACAGATGGACAGCCATCAATATTATTAACGAAACGTAATTATTATAAGTATGAAGTATACGTAAAGAAAACAAGCAATTAATCAAATATTGTTTGTTTGTGAGATCAGAGTCAATGATACCGCTGGTTTATTTTTAACTTTTTTTAGTTAGGCTACTAGACCTCGCAATCAATACCAAAACCCAGTTATTTTTGAAAATATTAAATAAAAACCTACGCATAATTTGAAGTTAATAAGAAAACCCGTCAAATAATTTCATCTGTTAATGGCTGTTTATAAATAAATATATTAATTCAGTTTGTTAATCATTTTCAATTTTATTAAGATATTAAATAACAAGCAACACATAAAATTTATGATAAAATGGTAATTTTAGACTCAAGGCTTTTTGTCCATGATGCTAAAGAATTTATAGAACTCCACTAAAGAGCTCTATCAACAAACAAGAATGAAGTTTCTTGAATAATTAATCTAAAAGGTACGTTTTGTTTAAAACCAAATTACAACAAAACGAATATTAATTTTTAAAAAAAGTTAAAGTTTTCTTTGAGTCTCACAGTCAAGTTGGCCATAAATATTTTAAAATATGGCCAAGACTTAAAAAACTTTAAAAAATTATTTTAAAATATGGAGAAGATTTAAAAACTCTTGATTCTTGTGCCGGTTAAGCAATGTGACGCAGCAGTCGAAGCGCGTTCCTTTCACCCTTTTTAATCTTTCCAATTTGCTTAAAGTGGTTTAAAACAGTTTTATCACTAACATCGCAGCCTGCAGATCATTCGGACGTGGTTTGCGATGGAGCCGCTTCCACAATAGCTTTCAATTCTTTATTATCAACTTAGGTCTCCGGCCGTCCACGGGGCTTGTTTTGGAAGTCTAAATTTCCTGAAACGTAAAAGTTGAAATGCAAAACACACTGTGTTTTCTTTTCAACACGACCGTCATACATCATTAACCTTTCGAGCCGTTTCCGTAGAACTGATACCCTGTGGAACTCATATACATAAATAAAATGAAATTTCAAGTTTTCCATTTTGTAGACTGAGTGACGGCAACAGAAAAAACAGGGGAAAAGAAAACAAATGAATGACGGTTAACGAAATACAAATACATATGTAAATAGTTGTATAAATTAGAATTTGGAATTCCTAACCAAAGAGGATAAATTTGTGATTAAAGTGGAAGGTACGATTGGAGCGAAGTGGAACGCCGATTTCATATGTAAGGACCTTATTTTTCCACAACATTCCTCTTTTAAAAAGATTTAACAAAATTGTACCCACACTGACAATTACAATAATTTAGGCGTGTAAAACAATAAAAATTATTGGTATGAGAGTTCGTGACAAATGGGAGTGCTTTTGAAATTATATAAAATCACTGAATTAACTTAATATAAAAAAGAGAGACTATACTCCGTGCCGTTTACTGGGTCAGAAGTGATATCTGTAGACACCTGTTGACTTGTAGACCTAACGGGGATACGTGGTTAAGTGACAGTTGCTCTCTTATTGGTCCGGGTTGAAAATTATTGAATGACTAATATCACTATTAAAAAATAGGGGTTGGTGGTAGAAGGATGATAATTTAGGGTTGTATGTATTTTTAATGCCATACATATCATATAAAAATAAAATTACTGATTTTTTTCCAAATAATGCAAATATAAAATTTGGGGTGGATAATCCTTATCACTTAAAAAATATAACAACCTATTCTCAGATCTACTGAATATCCATATGAAATTTCATCAAAATCGGTTGATCGGTTTCGGAAGAGTATGTTTACTAAAAAGTTAACACTTCGGGCAAATACTTTTGATATTCTTGTAATATTGTTACAAAATTGTTAAACATTGCAAGTGTATTATTATTATTATCTTAGAATTCTATATTAAAGCCTATTTTTCAGAAAGACGGAAATGGCAGCTCGCAACAATGACGCCCTGATCTCTGCTGTGTGTCTTTTTTTCGTATTTTCTTTAAAAAAATCCAATTTTAAATACTAAACTAGATTATGTCATTTGTATTATATGTATTATATATAGTCAGAACATATGTATACTAAAGAAAACCATGAAATACGTATAAACAGTATTACGATTAGTCATTTTAACCTTTATATCTTTAAAAAAAACTTTGTTTTGATAATGTAAATTTTAAATAATAGAAAAAAGTTCTAATAGCACTTAGATTTGGTAGATAACTATATTATATAGTTAAGTAGCTTCAAACTACTCTCGTAAAGTCTTAAATCTCAGCACATGTCTTGTCTCAGAACAAGATAAAAATATAAATCGCTAATCCGACTTTAATAAGGACAATCTGAGCGGGACAGATTTTTCGATCTCAAATCCGAAATAGTCCAAAGTAATTCCTATCGGAAGCCAGGATTAACGTTAACGTTAACAATGACATTAAAGAAAGTTCTTTATTTAATTAGGGATTTGCTTCAAAGAACATATACAAATATACATGAACGCGAAAGTTGAAAATTGCCACATGGAAATTCTGTTTCAAGGCAGCCGTGGATTCCTTATAAAGCAGAAAACAGAAATTAGTATTATATTGTATTAATTTTTCATTTTTTCTGTTTCCTTTAAAGCCCAGTCCAGAAAAATCCTTGTTCATAACTAGTTGACATACTACAAATCTGTTTTACATAATAATTATTATTAAATTTGTAGAAAATTATTTTATATGATAAGATTTTTTTTGTTTAAGACTATATCATATAGTATTTTTTCATCTTTATATAATTTAATGGTATGAACAGAAGAATTAAATACTTATCGACACGGACATTATTCGTCAGTGCGACCTCTGGAAAGGCCGTCTCAAAGTTATTTTCTATCCTTCGGGAACAGTTCTATTTATCGGGAAGAATGTATCCTAAGTCCTTTTTTGTACCCTGACAATGTGTATGCGAATTCTTAAGATTATTTAGAACTTTACATGAGAAAACGTAACAAACAAACAATCCCAATCCCACGAATCCACATCCACTTTCAAAAAGTGTTAACTTATCAAATAAAGAAAACATTTAAATTATTTGCTTAATAGCGAATCTCTATTATTTTGTTATGAAATAAAATTACAAATATCAAAACTAAGGCAACTAAATTAAATATGCTACTGAAATATATACGGTCATAATCTTGCATTTTGACCGTAATCAAAAAACTTTCTCACAATATCAAAATAAAAATTATACTTCATCACTATTTATCAAAGAAATCAAAAGAACTTCGATTTTCGATGCCTATTTTATGAGTTATGCTACCTGACGGCTATTAAATTTTCATAACCACACAATCTGTTGCAGTGCAGTCAATCTGTTACAAGATTGCATCGTTTTATGAATTGTATATACTGGAGGTACTCGTACATATCCAAAACACGAGATTGGTTTGTCATGAAAACCTTTATCATAATATAAGTATTCGTTACCTTGGTACAATAATTGCAGTATAATATAAATGTTATACTATCCTATATAATTAACTAAAACTGCCTTTTTTTAGTTATTAATTCAAAACATATTTTTATAATTATCAAATACTACTGAATAGAAAGTTATAATAAGCTATAAAATTATTTTTTTATTGTAGAAAACGGTTAAATATTGTAAGTTAATAATTTACGCGAGTCGTTCTCATCATTGAGGATTCTTATAGATTTATTACTACAGAGGCACATTCCTTCTGACAACGCTTTATTATAAACTTTTTCATCGTAAATCTTAAAGTTTTATTCTAATATTTTTAATTTGTTTTGATAACATTAGCAATTGCATATATATTAACAAATTTAAGGAACTCGATTATTATATACACATAACATAATATGATTAAATGTTTGATAAATATTGTTAAGAATAAAACTAAATTGAAGCAAAGTTTAAATGAAGATGAATTAAGGACATGATTACAAACATTAACCCTTTCCGCATTGTTCTCCTTTGTAAACACAGATATTCTTAAATCTCCGATTTTGTTTACGAACTAAACTGAACAGGAAAATAAAGTTTGGTATCCCTTGCAGAAAATTTGATTTCGCAGGAACACAAAATTTTGTAACAACAAGGACGTCGGGATGCTAATGATGCGTCAAGTAATAATCGCGATGTTATAAAAAATAAGATTTTTATTTTAAATTAGGGCACAATAAAATATAACCTTGGGAATATGTTTTGGGATTTTGAAGAAAATATTAATTTGAATATTATTTTATTTAAAGAGTTCTAATGAACTTCTAAGTTTATTTAATGAAAACGACTTTCTTAGAATAAAATTATATTTACATTACATCTGTCTGCAATAATGTTATAGAAATTAAGATAGGCTATATTTGGGTCTAGACTAATATTACCATTAAAAAGGAGGTTTTATAATTTTCAATTGCCAAAAGTTTATCATATTTTGAAGTATTTTATAAATTATCAGTCCTCTTTAAACAGCAATATGTTTAATATATATATTCTTCAGAATATATTCCTAATAACTAGGATAAGAATAAAAAAATCTACATTTTAAAGGACAGGAACAAAAACATTATTAACAGATAGTAATTAAAATTCTCTCTTAATAAATTCTCTATAATAACGTGATATATTTGAAAAGTTATTTTAAAAACATAAATTAAGTAATCAGTTTAAAATATTGGTATAAAAAATGATAAATAACTAAAAGAAATTCCTTTTAATAGCGTACTTTTAAAATATTTACTTACATACTTTTGATATAATTCACGACTACAATAATTCACACCACATGATGTCCACAAGAAATGTTAGATATATTATGTATACTGCCTGAGTTCTCGCCTTGCAATAAATTATAATAAGACCTCTGTTTTGTTTATTGTTTGTTTAATAATTGTAATTATAACTATAAAATTCTCGTAATTAGTAATGCATCATATATTTAATTTAGTTGCAATAGAAAAATAATACTGAGTTTTGTATTGAATGGGTATTTTTAAAACTACCAACAAATACGGTAACAGTCCCAACATTATTTGTCCCTGTGGCGTATTCGAGAGGAGAGAAAAACACGTGAAAATGAAGTGAAAATTCTGTTATGCCCTCGTGGATTGCCTTTTGTCGAGCTGTTTGAAGTGTAATCAGTTAAACAATTGCAAACGACAAAATAAGTTATGTTTTTGAATTCAAATACATATTTTACGTATTCACCATTGAATTAATTAAATACTGCGATTGAATATTGTTTAAACATGGTCTTATATAATTGTTCTTTTTATCGCTATTGTCTTTACATTGAATGTTATCCCCATATTGTCAATTGGTACAGTCTAAATGAGTCATTGAGTCTTGATTAAACAAATTATCTTATAATGTATCGTGCGATTTATTTTATAGATATGTTTATAATTTAATCTAAATTGATTTAAATATGAATCTGACATAAACATTGGCCGGTTGCCGAGCGGTGTGTTTAATATTGTAAATTGAAACATGCCGAGAGTTAATTGCGTCGAGGTCTCCTTCATTCCCCAAAGGATAATCCGGAGATCCTTTCCTGATGGCATAGGACAAGAATACTTGCTTACTTACTAGAATATATATATATTCTAGTTTTTAAGTTATGTTTTATTAATTTTATCTTTTAGTTATATTATATATTCTGTAGGAGTGTGCAATTAATTCACCCACAGATATTATATAAACTATAAAAGAAGGTAATTTATTAAATGTTCTAAGAAATATTAAGGTATTGTCTTCATTTTAACAGGATTTATGTCATCAGGCAATTTATAGAGTGATGACATAATAAATACCTAAATATTATTATTTAAAATGTATTAAATTCCAGCAGGTAAAATCAGGAGCTACCAGCACCTAAAATTCTAACAAAAACAGGCAAAATTCAAGGGAATGGGAACATATAGAATATATCAACTTTTAGCCTACAGTTTTTGAAACAAAAATATTATGAACTTTAATCATAAGCCTTTTCAAAATCTACGATCTAGAAACAAAACTTTACACGGTAATGAATTTGCCAAACGTAAAAAAATCACAGTCACTTCAATTTGTAAAGTCGACCTCGCCAGGCAAGGTAATTAATTATACGTTTTAGTAGCGGTCGGGAAGAAGTTGTCAGAGTTATTGTTTGCGACATTTTAAACTTAAGAAAATTGATTGCAAGTTTTTCTTTACTAAATACTCTATATGTAACTGCTTTTTCTTGTGATTATATTTTAAGTCAGTATATCATTTTTATAGCATGCTTGTGAATCCACCATATAGCAAAATATCAGTGACTACTTCCTAATAGTCTCTACAGCCGGTGCTTTTGAAAGTTTATATTTATATATTATATCTATGCCTGCAGTTCCATTGAATGTCAACACAATTGACCTAAGTTATCTACATAGAGAATGAAAATATGTATTAAAAATTTAATTTACATATTTATTTATTATGGAAACAATTTATTATAGAACAAAATTAATTTTCAAAACTTTAAATCTAACATACAACTTGATTAGTTATTCTGCCAAAAGTATTAAAATGGTGCGGAGAACGGCTTGTAGCAATGAATATACTTAGTATAATAATTTGCCATTTCTAGTTTTAGTGTTTATCTAATTATCTTTTACCATGGATATTCCTAAATGATGAATACAGTGTATTAACTGCAGTGACGAAGGCCTTTCGGAAAGGTCACGGTCAATGTTAATGAACAACCTTCGTGAAACTTAGAGCTTTATTAAAAAGAGAAAGCACTGAACATAGAAAAGTTTCAGTCAATAACATTTATTTAGTTCGTGTAAACATTTAAATGTAATGGTGTAGTAAAATATTATTTTATACGAACGCGTAACACTGGATCTGTATGAGGGGGTGTTTTATTTTTAACTAAAATTGAATCGGACAATAGTGTCAATTTAGATACTTACTTTGCAATGAAATGAAACGATTATATTAAAATTAAACTAGTAAACAAAATATATTATTTTTCATTATGTTGCTAATATGAGACGTATACAAAGACAGTTGTATGATTTTTTTTTAGGGTTTTCAACCTTCACAGCTAAAACATCAAAGTGCTCACAATATAAGCATAGGGAAGTGAAAAATTGTTTCTTGGTTTAAAAAAATACTTCTAATTCAGAAAAGTTGTTATTTTCTATTATATTGCACGTTCAATTGAATACAGACAAATGAGAGAACGATACATTGCATTAATGAAGCAACTGCATTATTAGTTATAACACAATATATCCATATGGTGTCTTATACAACGTACATCCTAATTAACAAGCAAAGTTATACAAAGTTATATAATAGCCGGCGACATTGTTACATAATAATAAAAAAATAAAAAACACAATATACTTTGCAAAATTAGTAGTTCATGTTTAATTATATCGCCATTACCTTATAAAAGATTATTACCACGTTCATAATTGTTGAAATGTATTTGAACAAATGAATTTGGCATTTACATTTTATAAACAATGACGTAAATAGTCGCTCCAACTAATAAAGTAATAAAATGAAGTTATCATCAGAATCAAAAGATATTTAAAATCAATTTAATTTTTTTTTACATTTATGAATAGTATTTATTAACTTTCCATAAATAATGTTAATGAATTTTTGTTAATTGAACAAAAGTCTAACCTTAAACCATAAAAATTGAAATTTTAACTGGTTTCCGTTCTATATTCTAACTGCTTTAAAAAAAAAGCAATTTGTTATTATTCAACTACGGTTAAAATATGTCTCAAACAGAATTTATCCTTGTAGCGTATTTGTAAGAGTACAAGAGGAAAAAACATGCGAAAAAAGATGAAATGTGTTAAAGCCTCGTGTGAATTTTCTTTTGTAGAAATGTTTCAAATGGAATCAGTTTCAAAGGTAACAATTTAATTACAAATATAACATTTGTATTTTATTTCCCGGTATTTTATTTTAATATAAACATGATCTTATAATATTATTATTCCTTTATTGTTGTTTCATTTATATTAAATTAATTTATACAATCTACATATTTGATCGAATATTAATTAATTAAAAACGCATTACCTTATAATATATTATAATTTAATCTATTACTATATTTAGAACAAAAACATAATTTTCTCTAATATGATATCAAACTTAAAATGACGTGGTCGCCTCTTTAATTGTGTGCTTTAATCTGCTCCCATCGAAGAATGATTATAGAAAAATGAATGTGAAGAGAGGGAATGGCGAAAGTTTGAGTAACAGATCTAAACGACATATTATCTAAAAAATGTATTATGCTTCACAGTTAAGGAAATGTTGTGAACATATGAAATATTTTTATAATTCACGCAGCATCTTAATAGAATAACTATACTAGGATCCGCCAACCGTGCGCATCGGGTGTTGAGCTGAGCCCCTCCCCTTTCTTCTTTTCTTGATAACTTTTGAATAGCTAAACTTTTTTTTAATCTCTTTTCGCTATAACATCCGCGTTCGGCTCAAACATACATGCGTTTTCACTAATTATCCGTCGCATTATGGAGACAACAAAACACAAAAAAAAAATCTGTAGAATCGCTGACCGTACAGTGGTCATCAAAAACATTGTAATTATAAATATAATGAGAGATACTAACTGTAGTTCTACGATTTAGTATAAGTGAGTGAGAATTACCATAATGAACTAATTATAGGTAGGAGAGTGAACAAATGAAACAAGTTACTCGTAGTTATTATTATTTCTAATTATTAATATAGATTCTACTTACAACGTGTATTCCACGAAAATCAGCAGTAGTCGTAACTCTGTTTTTTGTTTACATTATCTTAATATGGTTTCATATTTCAAACAAAACGGTACCACTATATTGCAACATCTCTAAAACTTTAATCTAACAATACATTTATATACTTTGACGTATAGTATATTATTCTAAAATAATTAGCGAATAGAATTATATTATAACTAATAGAATAATTTCAATGGCCCATTTATTTCATTTATTTGTAAAAGGGAACCTTAAAATATACATAATTTTTACCTACTATTCTTTTTTAATTATTTTTGAATTTAAATATCGTCTTGCTTAAAAAGGTAATTGAGTAGTGCTCATAGATAAAAATTATATTAACACAAAAAAACATTATACAAACCAAACTGTACCGTAATGTGTGGTATTACTAGTAAGCGTCGTAACACCGACCACAGGATAACGTGCAGGATGTGTTGGCGCCACACGACGGACGTCCTAAGACATCCTGCGGTGAATGTTATTGCACCCGTTTAATAAGTCACCAACACACCCACATCTATCACATCTACATGGTAAGCGAGGACAACATCAAATATACAATTTGTAAATATATTTTTTGTTTTATCTGGATATATAACTATTTCAAAGATGACATTAAAAGTTTTAATTTTATGTGTAATATAGTGTTATTGTAAAACAATGTAAAAATTGAATTAAAATTGTATTTTTATAAAATAAATGTATGTTTTCTGGTGGTAGAACCTAGCTATAGTCATTTGACTGCACCTCGTATTGGGCTGGCTCGACCGGGGAAGGACCACCCTCTCACGGAAGATCGACGTGTAGTAACCAAATTCATTTGGTTATGTTTCGTCGGTGAATGAGAGAAATCGGAAGCCCTAACCTAACCTAACCCACCCCCGACAAACATGAAAACGATGCCTAAAAAAATGTACCCCAGGAGGGTACCGGCTTTGACGAACCCCTGTCCAAGCAAAAGCAGGGGAATAATTCTCAGATTTTGCTCTGGCTACCCGTCGTATCTGGGGCGGGCAAAGTATCGCCTTTTGTGTTTTTTGAGGGCAAACGACGAATCAACGCAGCGGCACCCTGACTCACTCTAAATGTGGACTTTTTACCGGGACGTCCGGCTCGAACAAGACCTGCAACTCGACGCTTTTGGCACCACAAGTCAGCGAATACGGATGGAATGTGGTTCTTTTTTGCATCCTACCCATGGGGGCTGATTTGACCTCGAGGATCACCAGTTGATCAATTACCAGCAATAATTCTTTCGCCATGGTCGATCGGCTGGTGATCTTCTGTTATATCTTACGCACCTTTGGGCAGCTGTTATTGTAAGCAAGGGAGAGGGTCTGGCAGTTAGTCCGGATATGGCAAAAGCCTTTGATCGTGTATGGCACAAGGGGCTTCTTCAGAAGCTACCTTTCTATGGGCTTCCCGAGAGTTTATGCAAGTGGATCACCAGCTTTCTCACTGAGCAGAGCATACAGGTTGTTCTCGACAGTTTTTGCTCGGACCCCAAGCCCGTGAACGCTGGTGTACCGCAAGGCTGCGTGCTATCCCCAACTCTGTTCCTCCTGCACAGCAATGATATGTTGGATATATCCAACATACATTGTTAGGCAGACGACAGCATTGGGGATGCGGTATATTCCGGCCTTGCCGGTCTCTCTCGGGAGAACGTCGACGAGTGCCGAAAGAAACTTGTGACTTCTATAGAGACTTCCTTGGGGATAGTCCTATGTGGGGTGTACTGAACCACGTTCAGTTCAATCCCCAGAAGACACAAGTTTGCGTGTTTACCACTAAGAAAACCCCATTTGTTGCATCATCAAGTTGACCTCGATGAAATTGGGAGTGATTAATAGAGCGAGGCAATATTTCAAATCTGGACAAAGACTTGCGCTCTACAAAGCGCAGGTCCGGCCACACATGGAGTACTGTTCTCATCTCTGGTCCAGATCACCCCAATATCAGCTTCTACCATTTGACCGCGTACAACGAAGAGCCGTTCGGATTGTCGGGAATCCAGTGCTCTGCGAACGGCTGGACTCTTTGGCATTGCGTAGAGATGTTGCATTTTGTGCGTCTTCTACCGCATTTACCACGGGGAGTGTTCCGATGAACTGTTCGATCTGATGCCTATCGCCGAATTTCATCACCGCACAGCGCGTCAGCAATTCCTTTACCATGCCTACCACCTGGATGCGTGGCGATCCTCCACTGTGCGGTTCTCAGTGACCTTTTTTCCACATTCCACCCGCTTGTGGAAAGAACTCTCGTCGGCGGAATTTCCAGATCGGTATGACATGGGTACCTTCAAAAAAGGCGTTTACTCATATCTTCAGGGCCGGCAACACTCTTGTGAATCCTCGGATGTTACAGGAGTTCATGGGCGGCAGTGCTAACACCTGTCGATCTGTGACCCGCCAGCTCGTTTGCCCTCCTCTAAAATAAAATAAATAAAAAAAGTCTAAAATTATAACTTTACGTTGTTTTGAATTTACTAAAAACAGCATTATTTTTGTTATTAAAAAATCTTTTCAACTGCAATACTTCATGTATTATTTATCATCAACACAAAGGCATTTCACTGAAGTCTAAATCTTGGTTATATCCTGTAATCGTTAAAAGGATAAAAGAGGCCGGAGTTGAAGAAAAGATTAATAATTTCTCCCCATGGACATAATATTATTTCTATCCCAGCAGTTCCATTAAAATTGTCAAGACATTCGAACCTAAAATAAAATAAACATGGTTAAACATGATTATAAAAAATCTAGCTAGCAACATTAATCTTGTCGGTTAATTTTTACTTCAGTATTTAACGACGATATACCTACCTATATTTATTTTAATTAACTTTATCTTGACATTGATTAAGAAGCTAAGTTATTATATCATAAATTTTATGATTGAATTTCAATGCACTGCAGTAAAACAATAAATAAGTGAACAGTTTATCAAAACAATGAATGTAAATGTATTCAGATAGGTTGTATGGTTATATTTATAGTTCTAAAGTTATTTGAGAGCACACTGATGCGAACAAATTGTGAGACAGTCTCTTAATTGAAATGTGTCTCATTTTGTACAGTGTGCCTCCGTTCAAGAACGTCTGAGTGAATTTAGAACTGTACGCCTATAAGTGTGAACAAGTCAACAAACGAACTGGTGTTAGTTAATTCTTACGTAATCTGATTTATCCGTTTAGAGTACTAATATGCAGTAAGTTATTGTTAAAACAAGTTATATCAAATGAATATACGTAAAATATCTTATCTATGTTATAAATAAAAAAAAATCAGAATAAAATTTTTTGGCGACAAAGAGTTTTTAAAACGAATATTTTTCTAAAACCTAGAGTGAAAACCGGTTGCAATATTTTTATAACCTCAATACTTAAACAAGTTGTTAGAGTATGAAATGAATACTTTATAATAGATACTCGCAGTAATTAATTAAATATGAAAATATATATATATATATATATATTTTATATATATATATATATATATATATATATATATATATATATTTTATATATATATATATATATATATATATATATATATATATATATATATATGTGTGTAATTTGAGTAAAATGTTTATAGGGTTATTGGAATACCTAATCTAGTCATTATATTTATTTTTGTATATTATTGTTATATATTATAATTTAAATGGGTTTCCAGGCGATATCAAATGAAATTTCAAATAAGTAATGGATGTGGACAATGTTTAATTTATCAGACTGACTGACCGAACGTTGACATTTTAAACTAAAACAGTTCATTAATAATTTATTAAACGGGCAGACAATTTACAAAGTTGCTCCTGAATTCGCTGTGTGGGGCTCAACAACTGAAACTTATTATTAGGAGATGTTTAAATATATAAATGTGAGAATGTCGGTCTATGTTCACTTGATATAGCATATTTCACACAAATAAACCACCATTCAGTCCACTCTTGTACCCATAAAACTTATCAATATATTCCATAGTTCATATTTTACACAGAATTATTTAAAGCACATTTTAATTATCAGAAAAAAAATACCATTGAAATTAATAAAAAATATATATTGACCGAATTAAAAACTTGCTAAATAAAACCAATTTGATTTATAATCTTGAGACACATACAACAACAACCATAATTGTAAGTTTTTTTGTGAGACCATAATTTATTCAAGGGCTAACCAAAGGCGAGACTGTTTCGTTTATCAACATCCCTGTGGAAAAGGTCTCATAAATTCTGATACAATACAACGAATTGGTTATCAGAATTTATCAGTTGAAAAAAAATCTATAAGATTAGAAAAATTTTCTGATACAGATTTCTATAAGAATCTATAAGTTGATGTTGAGACTTATTTTGTATGAGGAATCACTGGCTATTTTTCTATAAGAACCATCAAGATTAAATAAGTCATGAGATTTTATAAGTTAATACTATTGAAGACTTATAAGAGATCGTATGAGAATATTTGTTTAAATAAGTTTATATGAGTTTATTCTGGGGTAAATTTAATGAGATATAGAGAGAAAATTTACATAAGATAATACTTATAAAATCTCAGAAATACGATTTTCTATTTAAATAAGGGAAGTTTATAAGTTTATTTAAGAATTTTCACTTCTGAAGTATCTGATAGAATACTTAAGATTAGTTATCAGTTTTTATAAGAAATTTTGCAATATTTTTATTCTCAAATTCTATAAGTCCAAACATGAAATTCCGAAGACAAATGCAGACGATTTTTCCTTATTAAATCTGATAAAATCTTTATCAGATTTAATAAGGAATTTATTGTTTGTATAAACTTGTCAAAACTTAAAGCATATCATTTAATTTAAATAATCACAAGCTTTTATGAGATTTTTCAAGTTGTACTTATTACTCATCATAAGTCGAAGAAACCTTAAGTTATTAGGCGCATCCCTAAACTCGCTACCAGTAGCTGTAGCTGTAGCTTTAGGAATGGTATTTTTGGTATCTGTAAAAATATGAACATAAGTACGAAAGTATTTGGGTGTATCCGTCTCTTATAAAAATATGTCAGACTTTATAAGAAAATAATAATATCCCACACAACAAATTTATTTTTCTTATCTATAATTATTGTGAATAAATTTTTAAGTAGTCACTTTCTTATAATCGTGAGAAAACCAAAATTTATGATTATCAATGATTTGATGGAATAAGAGCATGTTGACTTGTTTTTTTTTGCGAAAATATAAAATGTAAAAGATAATTATTTTCGAAAAATTTCTATTTAAAATTGAAATTATGAACATTAAAGTACAAATAACTAAAAATGCATAAGGTAATGGAGTTTAATGTGTGACTTTTATGTTAACATGAATAATTATTTGTTTAGAATTGACAAACAAAAAAATGTTTTAAGTGTATGTGTGTTTATATCTGAACACGTGTGTGTAGATATTGCAGACTGTTGATAGAAAACCGACACAACGTACTTTACGATTATAATAAAAGGAATGGGTAAGTATTGTATCCCTTTCCTATAACCAATCACAGGGCTTCCCGCTTACAGTATATGACAAAACGCGGCTCGAGGTCTCAAGTCAGTATACACACGACTTACGCATAGGACAGCACGGTTCAGAAAGTCTTTCGCCCTATCTTTTGTTATAAGTTCCAGAATAATCCTTAACTTCTTGCGGTATAATTTTACTTGTCATCTTAATTTTTTTATTAATTAATTAGTATTATAGAGTAATTTCAGAATGATATAAGTATCCTCATGTATGCCTACGTGAAATTATTAAGCAGTGGGAAGTGTACTACGGTTGGAATTAACCAAATTAAAGGTTACAAACCGAATCGTCCTAACAAAACTTTTCAAGTGAAAATAAAAGGTGATTACCATCTGTGTTTAGTTGGATTAACAAATGGTAAGTTTTACGTATTATTACATTTTACATTATATTATATTAGGATTTATTTTTTAGCATCGTTAAATATTGCAATCAAGTAGTAAAATCTAAAGTTTATAAGTTGTTATTCATTTGTTAGTAGGATTCAATATTTAAATGCTAATTTTTTACTATTTATTAATTATATTACTTCGTAAAATAATTCAGATTCATAGAATATTCATAGGAGATAAATATTTTCGGTAGTGTTTATGATTCGTAACAAAGTTTAGAATCCTTTGTTTCAATTGAACTCATAGAATCTTGTAGAAAGAAAAAAACTGTAATGAGAATTTATGAGAAGTGTATTAAAAATAAAAATTTCTGATAATGTATCGACAGCTACTGGTTGCGAATTTATAAGTTATTATCAGATTTCGTATGTTTGTTAGAGAATATGAGAAATTTATTGAGAATAAAATTTTCTGATTAAATTTCGATTGCCTTTTGCATAGAATTTATAAGTCAATCAGATCTCGTGTGAATATTCTACCAAATTCTATCAGAATTTATAAGATCTTTACCGATTTATTGTTGTTAATTAAAAATATTTTATTCTAGAATCCAAAGACGGACTGACAGAGCAGATAAATAAAGGTGGACGAATCCGATTTCCGTCAGCAGCTTTATTATCAGATTTATCTGAACAATCCGAAGTTGAGGAGAAAGCTCGTTCTAAAGGGAAAAAAGCTCCCGTGGAAGATAACACCCGTGACATTTTAAACAAAAAATTAGCAGCAATCAATAAGGTATTATTTATAATTTAAATTAGTTGATGTAATTTTCTTCAATTAAGAAGGGAAAATTTATCTTTTCATTTGTATTGCTACGTGAAGTTTCGAGTCTTTTTTGTAAAATTGACATTGCATGTAAATAACTCCAACTTTTGATGGTGGCAATCGGTTTAAACCGATAAATTTTTGAAATCCGTCTCATTTATAATCTGTTAAGTCGTATGTTTCTCCAAAATTTTTGATTTTTAAACTTTTTTTGAACAATACTTCCATTTGATTCAGGACTTCGATTTTCTTTGAGACTATCTATAATGACGGAAAATATCCTAAATTCAGAAAAATAAAATATTTTCTTAATAACTTAAAATTTGTAATCTAAGGAGCAGAAGTCAATCTTTTTGGTTTTTCATTTGAAGTATGGAAATTTTGTTTTCCATTTTTCATCTGATGATTATCTTTGTTTTAAATTTTAAAAGTAGTTGATGTGACAAAGTTTGTAATTTATTTGATCGTTATTTTATACTTCACTCGTAAATTATTTATTACAGAAGAATTTTGACAGCCAAACTTTTACTAATGAACTTTAAAAAATTGACCAAAAATAACAAGTATTATTATTATATGTATATATTAATATTTTATCAAAATATGATTAGAGATAAACCATTCTGAATTTGCTGGGTAGTATTATCATTATACGAAACCTAATTTTCTAACAGCCGTGTTTTCTGTAAGAATATTGTTTGAAACAAATTTTTCGGCATTACATAGCAAAATTTGCTAATACTATAGGATAGCATTGCTCATAAATACTTCTATTATAACAGCATTTGATAATGCAGTATACGCTATGAAAGAATTCATGCATTTATAAATTATAGGTATATATAGCTTTATTAACCACTTTGAAACTCAATAATCATATTATATTATAATGAGTCGTAGAGCAAAGTCATAAGTATAATTCTTACGAACAAATTATGTTCTATACAAATCCTCCTAATTATTTTTTTTTACTTTATTAAGACTTTGTGGTGCTATTTTGTTAAAACATCTATACATTTAGAACATAGTTATTTTTAACTTGACCATAATATCTTTATCCTTTCTTCTTAGATTCCTTTTGTTTAGAATTTTGAAATGAATTCAAAGTCAAAAAATATAAAATTTAAAATCAAATTATGAATAAATATATATATATTATACATATGTATATATACATCTGCAATAATTCGTGAGTTGATTTGAAAGCGTTCAAACAATGCTACGATCAATATGAAAATTCAAAAACAAAAAACAACAGAAAAATTTTTTTCAGACTGAAAAAATGATTCATTGTTTTGATGGTCTCATTGAAAATTTTTCAATTCCAGTCCTAAAATACAATTTATTACTAACTTTTAATCCTGAAAATAAATTGTGAAAAGAATTTCCTTGAAACTTGTTTTTTATACATTGCTTCGTAATAATTTTTTCAAAATTAGAAAGCATACGGAATTTAAAGTGTTTCATTGAAATATTTGTATATATATATTATATATATATTATATATATATATATTATTATTAACTATTGTGTACTTTTTAATGATTCATCTTTATTATAAAATCTTTCTCATCACATATTCGTATTGAAAATATTAGCTACTAATTTTTACTTTATGTTGCAAATTTCCTTCTAAATACTAGGATCAGTAATTTGTTTCAACCGATCAATATGAAGAGATTAAATAACCGTTTGCTGAATTCATCATGTGATGAAAGCAGTGTAAGCAAACGAACAGTATCTCGCTGGAAAAAAATATTTGCTGATTCTGCTAAGAAAAAGAAAATAGGTACGAAAACCATTCTTTCCAGAATAAACAAACTATTCGTGTATATATATATATATATATATATATATATATATGTATATATATATAAATATACACCTTATTTTATTCGGAAAAGAATATTATTATCCTCTACATTATTTTGTTCTAAATAATAAAATTCTATGAAATGTACCTAGCGGTATGTATCTGATAGTATGATTAAACTTACTCCCTTATTATTTATGTGAAAATCTTTATAGATTGATGAAACATTTTTCAACTTTTTATTTATGAATATTTATGATCCTTTGAATATTTAATTTTTTCGTATTATTTAAAAGAATCAGGAGAGTTCGACAAAGAGAAACATGATGCACAAATGAAACAGTTCTACGTATATGTATCTAGTAAAATAACAGATACTCGCGCTGGAGTCAAACGTGTACCGAAGGTAATTAAAATTTAGAAGCTTAATTAGAAATAAAAAATATTAAAAAATTTGAACTCAAAAGCAGGTCAATTTGTTTTAAAGTAAATTATAATTTTCCAAATTTGATTGATAATTAATTTATTCTTAATTAAAAAACAATAGTATGGGTATTGAAGGGTATGAATATTTATTTTAGGTTAAACCGGTGGAAAACACTGACACAGAAGACATTGATAGCTCAGATATTGAGGAAAATACTGTCGCTTCAGATGGAGAGGAAGATAGTGGACAATCTACCGATGAAGACAAGGGGGAACGGAATGATAACTCAGAGTCCGATAATACAATGAGTCACCAAAAGAAGGATGAAGAGACTGATTGTGACCATGAAGTTGAGACTACAGAAGCAGTTTCAAATGCAGCTGAGGAAAAATTGAACCAAGAGCGAAGTGAGCATAAGGACGAAAGTGAACTCAACAATATGTCCACCCAGGGTGAAGAAAAGGAAAAAGTCACAGATTAAAACTCTTAAAATTATAAAGTGTATTTATTTATTTTATAATATCTGTTAGTTCAAAAGAGAATAATCGAAATAATTTTTTATTATTGTAATTTTACGTTTAGTGTACTAACTACAAACGGATTCTAATGTTTTTTATTTTTCTTATAGTAGACTTACTGGCTTAACTTTTTAAACATTTCTATTTTCAAGGATTACAGACCTTATAACTATTTAATACAAGTTTCATTGAGAAAATAAATATTATAATAATTATGACTATGTTGTTGATTAATCGAATAAGGAATGTTTCATTTTCTTATTTATAGATAAACAAATTTAGAAATGATCGATTAGTAAAAGTAGTACAATTTTGAGCTTTGATATAAATGATTTATCCTGAATATGATTGGTCTGATCTTTTAAATTGATTACCTAATTAAGTCTCTAAAAATAATATAGGTTTTGAAATCGTCACTTAATTTCGCTCGAAATTCTGTATTTTAAGAATTAAAGAAAATTTCTTATATTCCCTGGTAACTGCAACGAACGAAATCACTGCTATTAAGTCTCATAGAATTTTTTCTAAGTTCCGTCATAACTATCAGAATTTTTTGTATATATACTGATGAAAACAATGGAAATTCTTTTAAATTCTGAATTTCTCTTAAAAGCTGGTAGTGATGCTAAAAGAGATAGATAGATAGATAATTCTCGTAAAAGTTGTTCTAAGTAAAGTTACTTAATGATTCTCGTAAGAAATATTGCGAAATTTCTAATAGAAAATGATAACTGATCTTTAGTATCCTATCAGATACTTCCGCATGTGAAAATTCTTAAATAATCTTATAAGCTTCCTTTATTTAAATAGAAAATCGTATCTCTGAGATTTCATAAGTATCATACTTACGTCAATTTTCTCTCTATATCTCATTAAATTTACCCCAGAATAAACTCATATAAATTATTTAAACAAATATTCTCATACGATCTCTTATAAGTCTCCAATAGTATTAACTTATAAAATCTCATGACTTATTTAATCTTAATGGTTCTTATAGAAAAATAGCCACTGATTTCTGATACAAAATCAGTCTCAACATCAACTGATAGATTCTTATAGAAATCTGTATCAGAAAATTTTTCTAATATCTTATAGATATTTTTTTAACTGATAAATTCTGATACCCAGTTCGTTGTATTGTATCAGAATTCATGAGATTTTTTCCACAGGGGCATAGAGAAATTAAACATTCTGATATAACTTCTGAATCAATTTCATATAAAAAAATATTTGTCGAAACTGTTTCTCAAATACTTTCGAGATTATGTATAAAAAATCGGAAAAATAATTAACTTCTGGAACTGATAGCGATATACTTAGTAATTTTCATAAATTTTTTTCGAGACTTATGAATGTATGAGTGTTTGCGAAATGCATACTCATACAAATATCTAGTTAATTCTTATAATCAAGAATAATTCATCTGAAATTTGGGCATGATTTGTCAAAAGTTTGGTGTAAATAAATTAGAATGATTACCTTCGAAAATTTGATGGCTAAAATCTATAAATCTACTCAATAATTATCGTTGTAATTATGGCGAAATTTCGTATTCAACTTTATTTATTTTTTAAATCTTATGAATATAATTTAAAAATTTTCTTATCAAATCTCATGCAATGACTAGAAAAACTGTTATTTTCATTGCTTATAAATGCTCATAAGTCTCCAAGTCCAATCATTTATCTCTTAAAATTCTGATAAATTTTATAAGAAAATGAAAAACAGCGCTTCTTTGAAGTTCTCGTTATAAGAAAATTGTCTTATAAGTTTATACGAGGTTTTCCGTGGACAAATGCAGAGCATTTTCTGATAGCCCATATTTTTATGAGAATATATCAGACCTTTTCCACAGGGATTTTCCATTTCAGAGTTACCATGTTGAACAAACTGTCTAGGCGTGAATAAATTTTGATATATAAAGCTAAAAAGGTTGACTTCCAATTACCCTAGACCTTTATTGGGTGTTTAAATAAAACTTTGTAGGTGTAAAGCCAATAATAACAATAGCGTTATTTAAATAAAATTAATAATAAGTAGATATCTAAAATCCAATAAATATTTTATGTAATTAGGAATATTTGTACCCGTTTGCTTATCTTACTTGATTGCCAGACTTATTTACTAAAATAACTGGTAAAACCTTAATACCAATTCATAAGAGAAACGGCTTTGATGATCTTAATTTAATTATTCATTATAGGAAGGTTCCGGATTGACATAAGTTATCGTTGCTATCTGTGATCTTTTGTAACATCAAAGAAGGCTTTTAAGGAGTGGATTTTTTTAAGGTACTTTGTTTTTTGTACGAATGGTTTTTCGTTATATTTAGTATAATAGTCTGCGGAACTGTTTGCAGAGATAATATATCATATCGAAAAACGCTGATTTCTTGTAGGACACACACAGTTGCATTGAACCTTGTCCTAATGCTAACAGATGGCCATCAGGTACGACAGGCTTACTATACAAGTATTCATAACCTACAGACTAAATATCACTTCGGTAAAAGCAGAAAATACAAAACATTATAAGGTATTGTACGCAACTTGAGGAAAAAGAAAATTTATTTTATAAATAAACTCAAATTATTAATTAGCACATCTGATATTAATAATGGATATCCCTGTGACGATAACGTGACGGTAAATTAATTCATACGTACTTTGCTTAGTGGAGTGGTCTAGACAACATTACTGCTGAAAGCCTTACTAATAACCAGCTTTCGAAACTTAAGTGAATTTACTCCTGGGATATAAAATGATTTATCAAGAAGCAAAACAGCTCTAGACCGTGAAGGTTTTGAGACCCTCGTCTGAAATGAACGGAATTTAACTTTACAGCCAACAGCTAAAAAGAAAAACAAATTGAATTCCGTGAACACGTCTAAATAGATATATTTGATGAATATGATAAAAAAATACGGTAAATTGTGGAGATTCTTTAAGATATTTGTATAAAGTCAAACTCCAGATACAAAACACTTCTTATAGATTTGAACTAGTGACAGACATTATATAAATTGGTCTCACAGACACTTACATTGCATTTTTTTTACATTAACGGAATGTAGCAGATTTTGCAATATTTAGTTAGGGCGAAGAAAAAGAATACCTCGTTATTGGTTAATATTGCATCCGAGCTAATTATATTAATATCGCCTGAGACGATTGTACGAGTATTCAGATGTATGTATAACACCTCTAATTTATTTATATGACTTTTCCTGTAAACATTTTGCCGTTAAAGAAAAATTTCAATTAAGCATTTTGAGTATTACAAACGTATTTACTTTTAAAACGAACATAAAAAGGCAGTCAGTCTTGTATTTTATCATTATTTCTACTTTTTGAAAGACAATTTATCATAATATTTATTACTTATCAAATCCAGGAATATGCTGATATTATCAGGCTTATCAGTTTTAAATAAAAAATTAAAATAAGGCAAATATTTCCAATTGTATGTAACTTATTTTTAACCCAATCTATACGAATATAATATGATTAACGAAACCACCAAGAGCTCGTATACAACATTTATATTTAAAGTTGGCTCAATAATTAAATTAAATCTATTAATCTGTTTTGAGTCTATATATAAAACCATTGAGTCTAGATTAAAATCTTACAATGTTCTAAATATTCGTCCAATTGTAGTTAAAAGTAAAAATGAAATTTACCAAAAATAACAGCATTATCTTTATTATTAAAAAAAAAATTCAACTGCAATACAACTAGTATTTACTCGTTCTCGTACTATAATATTACGTAAAACCACTTGCGTCATGAAAAATATCGCAACGATAAAAGATAAAACAAAATTCATGTATTATTTATCATCGACACAAAGGACTTTCACTGAAGTCTAAATCTCGCTTATATCCTGTAATCGTCAGAAGGATAAAAGAGGCCGGAGTTGAAATAAAGATTACTAATTTCTCAATGGACAAAATAAAATGGCAGAAACTATAAATCTTGGTCATTTTCTTTCTGATGGTTGCTACGCGTACCTACGCGTAATTAATTGCCTTCCCCGACTAAGACGTCTTACGAAGCCAGTGACGGATTTTGACTTTTTTGAGATTACCGAATTGATCGCATATCTAATTGATTCATGGATATACATTGTCAGTTTATTAACCAACTTGAATATACTTTTATAAAATTTTTATGGATAAAATGCAACTTTCGGTGTTTGTAAAAATGGTTGAGTGCCATTTTCTAATGTCTATAAATTTATAAATCTTAAATAAAGTACATAACACTATGTACTAGCAATTAGACATACATACATTCCGAGAAGCGCTTCTGTGATGACAGTTAATAATCCCAAAAATGCAATCAGTAAGACGAAGATTTTACTCCAAATTATATATTTATTTTTCATACTCATATTTTAAACATACACTGACTTTTTGTTGTAAGTTATATTGAACTTTTGGTATCTCCTAACATTTTAAACTTATCATTTATGTAGGTAACAAGTTATATCTGAACGATATGATGAATAAAAAACGTAAAATAATATCTTGAATTGGATGAAGATGTAAAATAATATGTTGGTTAATAAAGCATCGTAATTCTATAGCTATAACCAACCCACTACTTAAAGTCAACTTCTTAGTCCTTGAGAATATTGCCTACATATGTATATAATATGCTAATTTAAGTGACATATCGAAAATAATAAGAATAGGAACGTAATATATAATATTGTTTAAATAAATAGTTATCGAAACTAATCGGTTTGCAATTTCTTGAATCACATCCAAATTTGAAACCTCATTTGCGCGAAATATTGATTGCTTGCACGATATCAGATATTAAAGCATTCGTGGCAGTAATCTTGGAAATAAATATTAAAAGAAGGCCTGCTATTTCTTCTTACTGGAATAAAAATTCACGTCAAATTCCGTGATTTTCTAACATGTTTTCCAGGAACAGATTGCGATATCACCAGGACTTCTCGAATACAAACCCATGTGCCAGATTTGACTGTGCTAGCATGTTCTGTTTTTCATCAGCATTATGTGCCCAATAAATAGTTAAGTATAGATGAATCTCTGGTTGGAACAAAATGCCAAACCACAACCAACCAAACAATATTTACCAAATAAAAAACATCATAAATGGAGCGTAAAATTTTGAATGTTCTATGATTTTATTACTAAATATTGTTTAGGTTTTTATTGTTAAGGATAAAAGGATAAAATAAAAAAGATAGGTCTTGGTTCTTTAGTGATTGGAAAAACTCCTAAGTTTGGGCAACTATTTCAATAAAGGTTACATCTTCTGACAATTTCTATACCAGTATAGAATTTATGAAACAGAAAAAATCAAGCCAGCTATGATACATGACTACAATAACTTCATGGGTGGTGTCGATGAATCTGATGAAATATTATACTCAGTGCCGGCGTTAGGGGGGCGCGCGATGGGATGACGACCCGGGGCGCCAAATTTGGGGGGCGCTGAGGTCTGGGGCTTCGGCCTTCTGCCTTCCGCGCTGTGTACCCTCAATACTGTGCTCTATGTGCCGTATTCACAACTATGTTCAGCTGGCAGATGATTTGGTTCAGCAAAAAATAAATACTCGATATTGATTTCTTTAAGCGGGCGCCTAAATATTTTTGCCCGGGGTGTCAGTAGCCCTAACACCGCTGCTGGTTATACTCATACTTAGATGAAAGGTCGGTGAAGTCTTGAAAAAAGTGGTGGTCAATTCTCTCTCTAAACTCATATATTTATCAGCATAATTCTAATAATAAGAAAATAACCAGGCTGGAATTTACTTCCAGTGTTATAAGTGCCTAGAGAAAAAATGGCTAGATGGAAAAAATAAAGCTGAAGCTCATACTTCTTTAAAACCGACTTTTGGTTTGGAAAAAAAGCCAGGACGAAATTTACTACGATGTGTGGTATGCAACAGTAAGAACAAAAATGCAGTGAAAAGATCCAATATGATTTGCTCCATGTGTAAAAAAGGACTGCACGGAGTTTACTTAGGAAAACACGTTTGTAACTAAAAATTGGTTATTTTCCAAATATTTTCTGTAATTTTCTTGTCAATAAATAGGTAGAATTTAATTTCTATGTTTTTATTATCATATTATAAAATCTTCAGAACAATGTTGAAAAAATTATGAATATCGGTATATTGTAACGGAAATGGTGAATATTTATCTTGTTCATATAAATTATCAATAAAATGCACTTTTTTACTGGCATTTTTAGCATATATAGGTAAAATATGGCAGTAAAAGGGTTAAAATTTTAGGTCATATTCTTATTATTTAACAATATAATAATAAAGCTAAATATAATTTATTTAAATCAGACGAAAAGAACGGAACGTCAATATAACTGTTGTCAAATGTCACAGTAAGAGCAATGTACAGTAAAAATACAAAGTGACATAATACTAAAAGAAAACAAACAATATTATACAGATATTGTTATTAGTAGAATGGAAGACTATACTAAAATATATCGGACAATTTGCCGTTTATGTTTAAATTATGGCGTTAGTGAAAAAATGGTATCTTTAATTGATAATACCAGTCTAGACGGTCTTAGTGTCCACGGTAAAGCTGTGCTAAATTTCGCTAAAGTAAGCCTCCAAAGACAAGATCATTTACCAAATTTTATGTGTTTAAAGTGTTTGCAATTACTAAAACAAGCCATTATGTTTAAATTCATGTGCGAATCGAGTGATATAAGCTTAAATCAATTAGTATCCCCTGGTGAAAAAGATATTAAGGAGAAAGTTGTTGAGTATACAATGTTAAGATTTTATTTCCCAAATGAAAATTTTAACACCAGAAAACATGTACGCAAAAAAATCGTTAAAGGACTAAAAACATCTGAAAATACAACTAATCAAAATAAAATAAAAAGTGATAATCAAACAAATGATTTTAAGTTTGATAATTGTCATAACGGTCAGTCAGAAATTGATAACGGAGACGATGTGCTACACAAAATGGAAAATCTCATAGATTCAAATGTCTCTGATACAATATTAAGAAAACCATTAAAAAGAAAATTACGTAGAAAAAGAATGGAAGAAAAAAAGCAACGTCTTGTTGCAATGGAACTGAGAACAACAGAGAAAAATAATCTAATGGGAACCTTAGTTTGCAACATTTGTAAAAAAGTGTTAGCAAACCAACACACTTACGATCATCACATGCAGCGTCACAATGGTTGCCGGTAAGATTTTATTCTACTTTTAAATATAACTCATTTTGTTAGATGGTAATACACAGAAAGATAAATATATAACTAAAAATATTAGTCTTTAATGGAACAAATTCTAACTATTATAATAATTGTATATTATAATGATGATATAATAAGCTTGGTAGTAAGTAATGACAGACACACTGAATATATATTATTGACATACCATGATATATACTATGTTTAGCCAACCAATCTTATTCGAAATAAGATGTGAGAAGCAGTCACATCCTAAACACAACAGCTTACAAGGACTGTTACTACAAAATATATATCTAATTCTAAAATAAAATGTGTTATTGTCTACACTATATTACTTCTCTATGGTTATTTGGTTATATGGGCACGCTCCTATCGCTACAGTAGGATCCAGATCCAAAGAACAGGAATGGTTAATACATTATATACATTTTTATACAAATATTACTTTAGTAAATACAATGTAGTAATAATAATATCTTTTGAAATTTTTTTGTTTAATTAAAAATACAGCTACCGTTAGCGAAGCTCTGAAACGTTTCTAGATCTTGCCCATTTGTAGAACTTAACTATAATTGTTGTTTAACCTATAACTGTGCTCTTGACAGTGTGCCTCACTCGTAAGGGTGATTTTAATAAACAAGGTGATATTTAGTATCATGTGTTTTTTATTCACTACATAACGGCTGTCACCATTTACTATTTGAATTTCACCACCTTTATCTAATTATTATTCTGTAAAAACTTGCAGACAAATATGTTAGCATTTCTATATTTCAGCTAAAAAGGATTTTTTAATATATCGATTATTTAATATCTAAATGTTTTGTAAAAGTGAGTAATCACTACTCTACATTGATGTGTAAACAATTGTTTTACTGTAACATAACATAATTACTGTGATTGTTGTTTGCGTGCAAACTTTGTTTTTTTTTTTTTGCAAAAATTGTTGTATATATGTTATCATATGCCTCTTGAAGGCTTTATAAGAATCAATGTGTTTCTTTAATTTAATTAATATAACATATTTATATATATCTCACGATTACAGTATTTTTATCAGGTTAGGCTGTCAGTGTATCAATATATATAATATAATAAATAGTTGTTTTTTGTTTGTCAGGTACATGTGTGAACACTGCGGTAAAGGCTTCCCTGTTCGTACGGAACTCCGAATACACCAAGTGTCCAAGCACGGGGCGGAACCTTACGTGCAGTGCGGGCTCTGCCCCTTCAGAGCACCCAGGAAGTACGACCTGATGGAGCACGAGAGAATACACTCCGGAGAACGACCCTACACCTGCGACAAGTGCGGTTTAACATTCCGGAGGCGAGGAATATGGAAGAAGCACCTGATATACCACACGGAGAAGAAGGTGCAGTGTGAGCGGTGCCCGAGGATGTTCTACCAGCGCAGCGAAATGTTGGCGCACGCTAACAACGTGCACGAGCGCCGCTACGTGTACGAGTGCGGGCGCTGCGGGGCGCAGTACGCCAAGACGCACTCCCTCAGGAGACACATGACACAGACACACGGGATACCAAGGGAGAGACAGGGCCGGGTCACCAGGGTCACCAGGGGAGCCCTCCACGAACAAACTGTATAATATCAGAAATATTTAAGATTAATAAAAGCATTGAATAGCATGTGTTTTCATTCAAATTAAAATTATCTTTACTCAAGTAGGCATTTACACGATAAACATACACTGCCTTTGTATTATCATTACATATAGACATGAATCGACAAACTCCATACATTTCGTTCTATTAAAAAAACTTAATGTTTTAATAAAAAATTATTAATAATACTTTTAATTTTAGATTTGAAACTAAGAAAGGGGAAGGTCTTAGATATCTTGGGGAACTTTATTATATATGGGTACACTGTGCACTGAAGCCCATGACGGATTTTTTAACGTAGAAGATATTTGGTGTTACAAGTATTTTAAATGCTTCATATAATCATTCTTTTTTTATTGCGAATTTGACGTTATTGATACATCAAATATTTAATTCACTTCCAGTTCTATGTTTTCAATAGATGGCGTTGTTCATAATATAACTTGTTAATTTTTTAATATATATATATATTTTTTATATAAACGAAATCAATGTTTGTTTATGTAGTAATCAATTATAAAACGGTAAAAAAAAGATATTTTAGTAGTTGTGAAAAGTACTTTTTTTGTACCCTGTTATGAAATAATACAATTTTTAAAACGATAATTTATTAGTATTTTTAACCGATGTTTGGACAAACATCATTTAAGCAGGTTACCATAATATTTCTAATTCATGGAAAGGTGGTTCGAAACATTCATGAGCTCGTAATGTGAAATATTTCAATAAAATTATTTTGCAGCAATTAGTGACCAACCATTTCTAGAATAAAAAGAATATCTCGCGAGTGTTAGTACAACATATTTCCGTAGGTCGCCTTTAATACAATATCCTTGCTTTTAATTGTGAGACCAGTGATTAGTGATATTTATAATTAGATGATCATATTTCCACATCATACTGAATGATTAATAAATATTAATTATATTTTTCTGATGGCTTCTTATACAGCTGTCTGGTTTATTTTTAAATTTTAACTTACTAAAAAGGATTATTTGAGATCGATCCGATACGAGGTCGATGTGTGTAATATTATTGGTATTTTAAAATATTGTTTCATGTAATCCTCCTGGATATGTTCTCAATGCTCATATATCTACAATTACTGGACCGATTCCGATGATGTTCTATCGCTTTAATTTATCTTAAAGCTGCAGATTTATTCTAGTTATTTCTCTGTAAGTATATATATATATATATATATATATATATATATATATATATATATAAATATATATATGTAATATATGTTCAATGTACGAAGTGTGACTAGTATTCACTAATTATAACAATGGTATTATGATTGAAAATGAACATCGCTACATATACAGACTAATCCAATAATATCTCTTAGAATCAATAACCAATTCGAAGTTTTCAAGAGTAGACACAATGTCGCAATTGTAAATGACTGCTGGTGTTCCTAACTTCGCACGTCCGGACTTAGTAATATATGTAAGTATTATCACTATTTCTTTATATACTTTAATAAAATAATAATTCAAAAATCAAATTTAAGATTCTTAATTGATAATATAATAGACCAGTTAAAGATCAGAACCGAAGAATCAATCTAATATCAGATAAGGATAAGGATAGTAGAGAGAAAACTGTTAAATCAAAGAAAGAAAAGAAAGAGATAAATTTATTCAAGACATTTACATACAAATAAAGCAAAAACCAATTAAACAAAAACTAAATAAAACAACAACAAAAAATAATCACAAAGAAAAAAAATATAATAATTTGAAAACAATAAATAAAACGCATATGCAAACTTGTAGCAATGAGAGCAGTGAAACACTCGTGTCTGTAGCAGGCGACCTCTCAGCAGGCGACCTCTCGTCGGCAGGCGCGGTACACGTGCTAAAAATATAACTAATAGTATATATTTATATTTCTAATCTCGAAATTATAAAAAAAACAACAGTTAGACGAGATATAACAATTAAAATGATATAACGCATAAAACTGATTTATTCAATTCTTAAAGAAAATAATACAAAAAAATAGTAACTACTTACTGAATAATAACGGGGCCTGGTTACCCCCTTTCCTCAAATATGGCTGAAATAAGGGGGTGATGGCAGACCCTTGCATTATGCTCGTGAACGGGTGTTGCTTGCGATGACTGGTCGTATTGTTAGCCACGGATTTCCTCTTTCTTAATATTAACGAATCATTAGGCCGGCTTATCGAATTGATTGTGATGGTTCTAGTTGTTCGTACATTGCTCACTAAATATATTGACATTTGTGAAACAGTGATCACCATAAAAAAATCAACTGAGTTTGTTCTGTGGTTCTTATCAGACCAGGGTGCGTTTGGAAACCTCGCAGCCTTATTTTAAGTTGGAGAATGTCTTTACAGAAAGGCTTCTTTCGATTAGTACGGTATCAAAATAGTCCCTCCTGTCACTCTCATTTGTACACAAGTGATCACTGTACGGATACAAAGTGGAAAAATGAAAATAAACTAGGGGCGCCATCAGATCCTCAATTTCGACTCGCTGCGCTTGCGATGTCTCGGGTGCATTTTTCATATTGAGCGACGCGAGCCCAGTGTAATGACTCATTGCCTTCGATGGGATATCAGTTTCTCGACAAAAAAAAAATTAAACCACCTAATATGTATCTTTTTGATTGCAAAATTTCATAATTTTCCGTCGAGTAGTTTTCGAGCCCATTCGTGACAAAAAATGTGAAAAAGTCTCCAGTAGAACGCTCCGCTCGCTACGCTCGCTTCGCTCAATAAATGTAATATATACAGACAGGTTATAGGAACCGATGATTTTTTTTTTAAATCGACTCATTTAAGCGAACTTATCTTCAACAAAGAGTTCCATTGAATCTTATTTTTAAATTATAGCTTAAATTATAATATTCTGTAGCAATAACATAAGTCAATTAAAGTTATTAAACACTATTTTACCGTAAATTTTGAAAACCTTTCAACGCTGCGTATTCTACTTCTACCAATATGTGCATGTGCATACTTAAGTCCATTTCAAATGTAAATAAATAATTAAATTAAACACTTTTATTATATATGTACGAGTATTATTATTCATAAGTAAATCAAATATATACTTGATATCAAAATAATGAGATAGTCTCCGTATTTATTTTAGTAAATAGACTGATAAATTTGAGTTTTAATTTTAAAATCACACAGTTTAATTGAGCGAAGCGAGCGGAGCGTTCTACTGGAAACTTTTTCGCATTTTTTGTCACGAATTGGCTCGAAAATTACTTGACGGAACATTATGAAATTCTGCAATCCAAATACATTAGGTGATAGATTTAAAAAGTTTTGAAAAAATGACATGTCGTTGAGGAAATATCGTCAAAATACTGATATCCCATTGAAGTGTCAATGGGAAACGATGAGTCATTATAATGAGCTCGCTTCGCTCAATATGCAAACGGCACCCGAGATTTCGCGAGCGCAGTGAGTCGAAATTGAGGGTCTGTTGGCGCCCCTAGTATTACTCTTTCCGACGTGAAACTTGTTTGGGTCATGATTTTATCGGTGTTTGATTTAAACAAGTCTTTTTATATAAGCTGTGTATTTTATTTTTACTAAACATAAATGCAAATAACTTTGAAATAATCAATTAAAATATAAAATTGCAGAATATATATTTTTATATAAATTAGCTTTGATTATTAAAATTCAAAGTATGTTATGGATATACCATTTTTATATCTATCCGCTATACAGGATAAAAATCTTAAGGTTTATATTTTTAAGCTTTTTTTCCTAAACACACCTAGCTTTTATAACACATCCTTGTTTACAATTTATTTGTTAGGATGTGTATTATAAACTTTCATTATACATACATACATCCATACAAACATCCATACATAAATACATATAGCATTAGTATATGAATAGAAGTACATCATTTATTTTTTATAATAGTGACTTCTATCGAAATGTATGAGAACCCTCACATTGTGGTTGTGGCCTCAGTGGAACTCCGGGATTACAGCTGACATTACTTATTTATTTTACCAGATGGCGCTGTAACTAAATATACAAATAGGTTTAGTAACAGGATACAGTAATTATAAAATACAGTAATTATATTGTGTACGAAACATAAAATTATACATTCAGGAAGAAACTTAGTAAAGAGCATTTTGTTGACCAACTGTGTGTTTGTTACTTTGAGATATGCGAGTGGGCAATGGCGAATGCTGATAGAAATTACTATTACATATGCTGAGTTAAGAATTAAGAACAATATTTGAAAAAAATATCATTCAAATGAAGATTTATGCTAAGATTTTGTATCATATTGAGGTTAATCTTACCTCAATGTTACACTTCAAAAGTGTATCGTGATTTTTAACGAGATTCTTTAGGTCACAAAACGAACGAACGAGCGAGCAATCCACGCTTGTTCAAAGCAGCCGGTCAAGCACTCGCTGAGCCCAGAGGTACACTTAATCAAGACAGTCCGGCTAGTTCGGGATGAGCGCAGATCAAGGCCGGAATAAAATGCAAAGGTTTCGTTTAATATGTAAGTTTAAACGGTGTCCGTGTGAATTTTACAAAACATTAATTAAACGAACATCAAAATCAGCACTCGAAGCTAATCAAACTACCAAAAAACTAAATTGTATGGAAACTTTTAAAAACCTTAATTCGACGTGAAATCGTAATGTTCTAGTGATTACAAACATACACTTTTACTATTAAAAAGTAAGAGTTGTCTAGAAATTCGGGTTCGTATCAACAATTTCGGGCGATATCTGTGTGTGTGCTGTGTGAATAGTAACTCTTTAATTTGAAACATTACTACCAGTGTCAAAAAAGGTATTGATTTCGAATCATCCATTTTTTTTCATTGTGAATGCATGAAAATAAACTTTTTTTTTTTAAACACAGACACGCGAACATACGTAATCTATATTTACTCTTTTCAGTGTAAAACATTCCTGTCAGTACCTAATAAAACATATATATATGGATCATTCATTTTTTTATTTATTTAATGTTGTTTATATTTTGACCACATGTCAACAAACGTAAAGCTTTAAGAATTTAAAAATATCTGCCATACGGCCGTCTTCGGTACAAATGTGAAATGATAAAGAGAATTAATATTAACTATAAATAAAACATCAGATGTTTCGTTTTCCATAAATGACACCACGACTTATATAACACGACACAATGTCAGTTTGTCACACGATCTAATTAAGACAAATAATAAAAGTGAGTAGAAGTGTCTGCGTGCGCTGCTCCCGTGAGAGCGGCGCGCGTCGGAACTTGGAATATATGCTGTTATCGCCATTAGATAAGGCACCTTATTGTATCTTATTTTTGGGCAGTAGACTACATAAATTAATAATTAATATCGAGCTATATTTGTTCATAACAAAGATACAGCTTGTTCTTGTACTTTCAAACGATGCTAAAATTACGTTACTAATAATAGTTTTACACAAAAATATAAAGTCAGGCCCCACATATTAAAAAAAAAACTCTTCCTTCAGTTGACTAGAATTAACTGTTCAGGAATGTGTCAAATAAATAAATATTGATTTTTATATATTTAGAAGACTGCTCCGCCTTAACAGTTATCCGGTAAATAATAAAAAATAATCGTTTAAAACTAAATATTTTACTAGGATCCGCCCATCCTGCGTGGCGGGAATTGGGCTGAGCGCAGAAAAATCCATTAGAAAAGAATAAAAGGAAATGAATAAATAACAATAATAAACAATTAATGGAAAAAGTTTGTCGCCATGAACTTAACTATGTAGACTACGAGCGACACAATCACAAGTCTCTTGGTTTTTTCTTTATAACTTTTGATTTAATCAAGTTATTTTCATTCTATTTTTTTTGTAGATGCTTATTTATTAGTTCTACATTCGTGCCAAATTTGACCAAAAAACGCTCCAGTAGTGTTCATGTGATGGAGTGACTCAGCTCATTTTGAGAAAAACGATCGGCAACCGCGCGCGAGAACAGTTAAGCTTAAGTCTATGGGGATTCAGTTTTTCGAACATAATTTTTGATCAAATCAAGATTTTATTAATCAGTTTTTTTCTGTAGAAGCCCGTCAACAAAAGCTACAGCAATGCCAATTTTGTTGAAGATCGACTGAGTAGTTTTTATGTGATGGGGTGACATAAAATTGATTCCCAAACGGTTAAGAGCTTCGCTTACGCTCAGCTCAATTAATTACCGTAATGTTTAATCCTTCATATAATATTGGTATTTTAAAGAAAGTAAAAAGTTAATTTTCTAAATACAAAATATTCAGTACAAAATTTAATAAATATTAAAAAAATTAACACAGTCCCGTATAGGCACGGTCGGGTGCTCGCGCGCTATGGACTCGCAGCACGCAGACGCACTGCCTCGCGAACTTTCGCGCGGACACCACGTGTGCGTGCTGTATATTAAAACACATTTTAGTTGAAGTGGTATTTAAGTCGTGTTTATACATTTTGTGTTTCGTTTACGATGCAACTTGAGGTGTTTTGTCATTTGTTTTTAACGGTAAGTTGTATTACTCATGTATCAAATAATATTTAAAAATTACTTTTTAAATACAATAATTGCATTAAATATAAATGCTTACTAAATAATCAATAAGTTTGAATGTTATTAAGATATCTTGAATAATATTTATGTGAGGTAATAAATTATTTGAGTATGTTATTTACGAGAGAAAATTAACAAAGAATATTTACTTTCGTATCCGTAGTAAGTGTCCAAATATCACCGACCCTTGGAACATTGTTCGTGTCAGTTATTATTTAGATCTCTCATCTCATCTCGTTCTTGTATCGTGAATAAAACTAAAAAATGTTATTTGGTTTCGAATCAAATATACAATTAATTGAATAACTTTTAAATGATAAAAGGAAGCAATACCTGAAATACTTACTGTTTTAAAAAACTATACTTCAACGTATTACGAACCATCAAACCACCAACTTAGAAGCGGTTATCAACTTTCTAAAACAAACAGAAATTTAACATGGAAGTGTCATATGAAGCTCTTAAACGCTCAATTTTGTACTTTTAATAAGATTAATTGATTTATTACGATATTAATAACTGATTATTTACGAGTCTCAAGACTTATATTTCCTCTTATTCCTATCTGTTAATATTCAGAATAAGATTTTTTTATCTCGTCATTTTTACACACGAAAGAAAAGGAATCCGTTTCTTTGATAGTCGCGTGAGATGTTGATATATCGTCATATTCATTAAGTCTTTATAATTGAGACAGCACGCTGAGAACACTAATATAAAAATATTTCTTGTAAAAAAGTATATTGAATTAAAATGAACATAATAATTGGAAGTAATTTGGATGCTTTCTTTCTCTTTATGAATATTTGAAATAATGGTATATCTTAGTTTTCTCTCTTTACTCGTAACAATGTTTTTTTTCGTAAAAGCTGCTGTGTTTTTATTAAAATAATTGGAAATACTTGATAAAATAAAAGAATTTGTTTCATACAACGGTTCAACTGAAAACTTTAAAAGTATATGTAAAAAGAGTAAAAAGAAAATCACTTTTAAAACACACAAATTTAGAGAAAATGAAAACTAATTTTTTAAGTAATTTTAACAAAATCTCGAGTACTCTCTGTTTCGTTTTTTGTGTGTAACTTTTAAATCAGTTCGGGTGCTTTGTAATCTAAATATAGAAGTTTTGTTTGAGATTAAATATTTATATATTATACACGTGCAATGAGATTAATATTTATTAAAAAATATGTAATAAAAAAATATTTTTTTAAATACATACAAAATATTATAAAGTACGTTATTTCATTTACTGTAACTATATTTTTATTAACAATAAATATATTGAAATTTTAGATTATTGTCGTCAATACATAAATAAATCGCGAATATACTAAGTGCGTATTAAAATTAATATAAATATAATAAAATGCTAAATACTTTGGCTCACACCGTACCGAACAGAGTAGGTAATGAGAGTTTAGTATAGCGACCTATTTCAGAAGTTGTTAAAGAATGTATATTTTGAATAATCCATTGATATCATTGATCTGAGCGTAAGCGAAGCTTTTAACCGTTTGGGAGACCTTTTTTTGTGTTTAGTTGTCTCCAGAATGCAACGAGATAATTAGCTAAATATTTTCTCATATATGTTTGAGCCGAACGCTGATGTTATAGCGAAAACAGATTTAAAAAATGTTTAGCCATTCAAAACTTATCAAGAAAAGAAGAAAGGAGAGGGTCTCAGCTCAATACCCGCCGCGCGTGGTTGGCAGATCTTAGTTTATATGTAATGGATGTATCGTAGTAGAAAATGTGTTACATAGAACGCACCCGATATGTGGAGCAGACTGTCACTCGAGGAGATTACGTTACACAACACTGTTCAGGATCGCCGGAAAACCGACACATATGTACTGTCACCAAAAAACAAAAGTTATCAATGAAAACCTATGATTTTTTTTTTTTTTTTTTATATCTGCCTACCAAAATGACTCCACCCTGCCTGATGTTAAGCAGTCAGTGAGGTCCAAAAATGGATGCCACCAATCTCATTCAAACATAACAGAATGACGAATGGTGGTCTCCACTATGGCGGCCTTACGAGATGCTTTTTCACGCCCCGCTTAAAAGACCCAGGATCGTAGTGGGAAGGAAACACGTGCCGTGGTAATGAATTCCACATTTTGATGCACCGACATAAATAAGATCTGCTGAACCTTTTGGTTCGTGAAAAGACCGAATCCACCGTGAAGGGATGGCACTTCTGTCCCGCACGTGTTGTTCTGGATCGGAAAGGAGAGGATGGGATAAGTTGGAAAAGTTCGTCGGAGCACTCGCCGTGGTGTAAGCGATAAAAGACTGCCATAGTAGCAACGTCTCTACGTAATTGGAGAGGCTCCAGGATCTTTACGGCCTCTGGGCTTCCAATAATGCGAACTGCTCGCCGCTGCAACCGGTCGAGAGTGTCAAGCAAGTACTGAGCTGAGCCATCCCAAAGATGAGAACAGTACTCCACGCAGGAGCGAACCTGCGTCCTATATAAAAGACACAGCTGCTCCGGCGTGAAGAACCGTCGCACCTTGTTCAACACTCCGAGCTTACGTGAGGCTGATTTAATGACACTCTCGATGTAGACCTTTTGGTTGAGGTCCCGGCTGAGGTCTACGCCCAAGATGTTGAGGCTGTCCTGGAGCGCTAACTGCGTGCCCCGAAACGAAGGAAGAGAAGGGAACGGAGACTTTTTGGCGGAAAACGCGCATACCTGTGTTTTCTTATCATTGAACTCAACCAGATTCTCATGACCCCATCGTGAGACAAGGTTGAGGACCCGGTTCATTTCAACAACAAGATTCTTTCGTTTCCCCTCAATGTCAGTCTGCTTTGCCGCAGGGTGTCCGAAATATCTCCCGTGTACCGTAGAATCATCCGCATAGCAATGAATGTTGCCTAGGTTCAACATATCATTGATATGCAAAAGAAACAAGGTGGGCGATAGAGCGGAGCCCTGAGGCACACCCGCATTTACCTGCCGAAAACTGGAGGCCGATCCGTCGCAAAGGACTCGGATTTGACGTCCATGCAGGAAAGCGGCAACCCAATTGCACAAACGGGGTGGCAGACCGTAAGCAGGAAGCTTCGACAGAAGCGAACGATGCCAGACTCGATCGAAGGCTTTGGAAATGTCGAGGCTAATAGCCAGAGATTCGCCATGCCGATCCATAGCCTCACCCCAGAGATGCGTGATATACGTAAGAAGATCACCCGTGGATCGATTTGGTCTAAAGCCGTATTGACGATCATTGATTAGAGAGTGATCTTCTAGGTATTGGATCAGTTGTTTGATATGACCTCATGTCATGGATTTCCATTTGTTTATTGTACATGACGATAACAAAATTTGTCGCCTCGTCCCTCCATTGTCGGAAATGAATAAAGACGAACGGATCTGAAGGTAGCCGGGCGAATTCCAACTTAATTATCGCGAGTACAGCCTGAAACAATAACGACATACTGGTGCATTACGAATTTAAGGTTTGGAAAAAAAGTTATAGGCTTCTTAAAGAAGTTCAGTAATTATAATATGACTTTCCGTATTTAATATAATATGCAAAATCCTCCATCTTTTAATAAGGGATCTCATAAGTGTGTGTGTGTGTGTGTGTGTCTTGAGCGTCACACCTCGTGCACGGACGCGCAGATTTAAGTACGATTTGTACAACTTTGATGATATTTAAATAAATATTGTTCTTAACAGTATTATAACAGAGAAGGAGCTTACTGAAATTAAAAAATACGTAATAAAATATATCAAAAGTATTCAAATATGCTACGTATGAAGAAAACTAAAAACGGTTGATAACCATCCATCAACAACTCTAGAGTCGTTTAAAGTTTAAACATCCGCACACAACATCGTTATAGGAAATAAAATATATAAATTATAATTCTCCCGACGTAATTGATTGGCGGGTCGATGTTGATGTATGTCGATTATAAATTTCTCTTAATTGTGAAATAAAAAACATATCGACAATTCACTTTCGATAATTACTATTAATATACAACACTATTTGTTAATTTTTATGTTTTTTTTTATATTTGTGTGTAATAGCTATCACAGAACTCACACAACGTTACATAATAAAGATAAGGTATTAAATTTATTAAAATTAAAATATTTGTATAATTGTTATTATCATTAATATTGTTCAATGACATGTAATGTTAATTATATAAAAATGGTAACGCTAAAACTGCATCATAATCGATCTATCAATTGAATAAATCACTGCAATTTTCTTGATAAAGCCAGTATTTCCGTTACCCGATTGAAATCACAGACGACCGTGCATTAGAGGCAACGTAATAAAATGAAATTGTTAATAAAATTTTAAATACATATAACTAATTAATAACAATAGAATAGCATTGTAAAGTTATAATTAAATTTAATATTTTGCCGTTTTCGATTGACGTATAATCGTCGAAAATATATAAATATTTAATTAGAATCAATTAACAATATATATATGAAAAGTATCAAATCTAAAAAGAAAAGTATATAAAAAAAAACGTTTCCAAGAATATCTATTGTGAATACAACGCCTCTGCGAAGAGATACTCTGCGTTCAAGACCGTCGAGGTTAAACGGGTCGAGACCCTAGAGAAAAATAATAACTGGAGAAAGTTAAAAATGCAAATAGGTTAGGTTATAGAGAAAATAATATTTTTGTATGCAAATTGATGTAACAAAATTCCTCTGTAATTATTTGTGAAAGTTTAGTTTACTAAAACAACCCGGAAACAGGTTCTTTGTTTTTGTAATAACAATAGTAATATCAATGATTTGTTAAATCTTTTTTTCAAATCTCCTCGTTATACCTGTACCAACATTTTCAAAACAGTTATACATTTTTTTAACAGTGTTCCAGAAGTCTTTAGCTTTTCTTGTACCTTGTAAACACGTACACTGGTTACCCTTCTAAAAATTCTTTACTTAATTTAATAAAAAATATATGAAAATACAATATCTATTTTGTTTCAGTTTTTTTTATAGTGAACGACACGAATTTTTCCCAAGACGGTAAAATGTTATTTTGACAGATAGTATTTTTTTATACCGCTATTATTTTTGTTTAGAATTTATTACCTTGCAAGGGCAGTTTATCAAGTGAAACATTTACTAGTATACTTTTCCAATTTTCAGATAACTGTAGCAACTTTCTACGTGCAAGCCCAAGAAAATCCACAATATGATATATTACAAAAAGGTCAAGAAAAACGAATATCCAAAGCCAAACGGGAAGCTGCTATATATTTTGATAATTTTCCTATAATACCTATTTCTAGAAATACTCCAAGTGTTATATATAAAAGAGTGTCCAAACAGAGATACCGAAGTCCAAAACCAAAGTACGGACCGCCTATTAATGTTTATCGGTCATCAAAACCGAGAAAACCATTCAAGAAATATAGAAGGACTGTTAAACCAAAATACGGCCCACCGAGCTATAAGAAGCGTCCCACGAGAACTAATTATGGTCCTCCAAAACTACCAAAGTACAAGTCAGTCTATGGACCACCTAAAAAAATACCACATAGCTCATATTATGCCTCGGAACCTGATTTTGGTGAACCCCCTACAGAATACGTATCTAATTTCCAAGCACCTAAACAACATTTTGGTGAACCTCCTGTGGATTCTTACGGCCCTCCACTTTATACCGCTGCAAATGAGCCACTCGTCTCTAATTACTACTCAGGACCAACTAATTTTGCCGATTCGTCAAGTGGTTTCGATAATTTAGATACTTTTGGACAAGAATTAGGTTCCTGGCAAAATTTCCAGACCAACCAAAATTTCGACAATAGCTACGCCTATTCCCAGAAACGACCGATTTTTGTAAAACCGGAATCATTTGAAGAACAGGAAGTGGATGATCATCCAACTTCGTATGCCGACATTCGACCGCACAAAGAAAGTTTAGTGGACAGAGACCCATTGCCTTTTAATAAGAAAAGAAAACCATTTTACGAAATAGAGGATGTAAAGTCTTGGAGACCTCCAAAACAAAATGTGAAGCCACAAGAAGTATTAGTTGGGGGCCGTTATGCAGAGCCCCCAGCGAGATATGTAAATAAACAAAAATCTACTGCTTCAGTTTACACAGACGATGATGAATCTCCGTCGTCAGACGAGTTCATAGATCCAGATTTAGCTATATCAGCGACCAGTTCTCCTTATGTCAACTACAAAAACAGTAACATGGCATTCAGTCCACAAAATTTGAACGATGCATTTAGTATAGTAGATAAATAATTATTAAAAATATACATATGCTTTAATATATTTTCGTTTTTTTACTATACAAACTTGTCGAGATCACAATACAAACATACATACAAAAAAGTAAAACGTTATATTTAAATTCTAAACTTTTTATTCAACACGCAATTTTACTATTATATTTAAAATTTATTCAATCTTCTCTGAAAATAATTTTTTGACGGAATAATAGCTCATTAGTAGATGAAGGAGTAATAACAAATAAATCCAAAGTAATGAAAAATACAAACTTGTACAAATAAAACAAATCTATCAACTATATTTATCAGAAGCTTAAACCAATCAAAAGTATCAACGAAAATAAGTCTTAACATATTTTTACGAAAAACAGTATATAGCTATAAGTCTAAAACATAAATAATATATCTTACACCTTTTACTCCCTTTAAATTAAAGTTACAGGTTCAGTTACACTGAACAAACTCTAAGAAATATTTAAACCAATCGCCTAAATATTAATTAAAACATACTTTGCCTCAAGCTCCAATGTTTCATTTTTTGTAATTACTTCATTCGTGTTTAGGTTAAGTTAGATTGCTTTCTAACAAGAGCTTTCCTGCAATTTGATTTCAACATGCGTTTTTTTCGACGAGCATTTCCACAAGCTGCTCTAGCCGCTTCACATGCCGTGTGGGCAGCCTGCTTCGTGGCAGCACACTCCGCGCATGCGCACTGCAGCTTGTGCTGGAGATGTGCTAGACGAGATCGTGATTCTGCGAGATTATGGCACTTCTCCTGAAGTCCATACTTCACCTTTTCTAAAACACTATGTGCTGCTTTTTCGAGTTGGGCAGAGAGTTGCACTGCTTGCATCAATAATTTGTGCTGTTGGAAATAAATCGTAACAAATATCAAATAAAACCTCTATTTACATTTGAATTTATTTATTTACCAATCCTCAAATTTTATGACAGAAATATTAAAGTTTCAAAATATAAACCGCGGCGAAATTAATCATTTTGCTTTTTTCCCTTTACAGAAGCAAGTTAAAAATTTTCCCTCAACTAAATTATTAATTACTACCGGAGCACATGACAACACGGCGGCTGCTGCTATAAGTGTACACAGTGACATACAAATCATTCTCGTTTCGATTTATTTGCACTCTTCAAATTACTCCTTTCTATCTTCAATCAATGTTTAATCCAAGACCCTTTAAAAAATTAGCAAAGTTTTACGAAGTAATCAACACATCGGTACTAGTCTTCAACAATTGCAATCAATTTTTGAAAAATAATCTTCAATTTAAATCTTCACTTAGTGTTCTTGAACAATAATAATTTAAAAACTTATTTAATACTTCGTAAAACTTGCAACTGGTCTGATTGGAAAGAAATTGTTGAAGATAGGATACCAAACCAAAAATTTTTTTATAAATTCCAACCAGTAATTTAGAATTTTTTAACTCGCTAGCAAAATACCAAAATCATAAGTTAAACTTACTTCTGCTGTGGCTTGTTGTGCAGCCTGTATTGCAGCATTAACAGCTGCTTGCTGTTGATGTACTGCAGCAGTGTTTTCTGCGACAACAGCCTCAGCTTCTTTGACTTCCTGTTGAAGCTGTTCAACAACAGCTTGTTTACCCGCTAAGGCCGCCTCCGCTGCTTTAGCTGCTTGCAATGCTTTTTCAGCTAGTTGAGTTTTAACCTGTTTAATATATTTGGTAATTAATAAAGGATTATCGGAATTTAAAAAAAAGTTGACCGTGACTCACCATGTGGGCTGCTTGAGCACCAGCTGCATTTTGTGCAGCTTGAGCAGCCTTTGCTTCTGCCGCTGCTTTTTGGGCAATACTCGATGCACACTTAGCTTTACAATCACGAGGAGCTTCTCTTACTTTACTATCTTTGTTTTGCAATTCATTGTCTAGGGGCAACTGAATATCCGACGTTCTTTTCACTGCTGGCAAAGCTTGAACTGACACCAACAGCGTCAAATACGTTATTACAAAAAGTTTCATTGATAAACTTTTACTCCTTATATGTTTACAGCGGCAATAGCAAATTGCCTCTCAAACGTTAAATGGCTACATATGTTTAATTATTATAAAGAGGTAGATCAGAAATATTTATTAAAATTTGCAACACAAACAAATCACTATCTGATGTTCTGCCACGGTGACAACGAGTCGCGTCAGTTAGTAGTTCTAATTCTGAATTAAAGTAATAACTTCTTTGTTAATTCATTTAGTCGAGGTAATTCATTCTCGTGCTACTCCTTAAGAGATTTATATATTATCTACATATTTCAAACAAACAGCCACTCAACTGAATTCAATTCAAATGTTATCACTTTAATGTTCATATAGTTATTTTTCTGCCTAACTGATTCTGGCACGGCAGTAATTCACTTTAGAATATTTCAAATTAATAAAAAAATTTACGATACTGTCACTTTAGTGAGTCTGTCAGCAAATATGTTTTAATAAAAATATGTTTTTTTAAGTGGAAAATCCCTTGGAATGCAGAGTTATAAAAGAGGAATAGAATTATTTCTCGAGTTGTATTAACATATTTCAGTGATTTAAAACAATACCAAAGGTACGTACTTAACTTAATACGAATCGTATACGAAATATGGATTACGGTTTGTACAAAAAAAATGACATTTCATCTAATAAAATATATTTTATTACACAGGATCATTATCAAAACCAATCCCCTTAAAAAAATCAACCGGCCACGGCGTTGGCCCGGAAGTCTGGAAAAGATGATTTGCCTTTCTCTGTACGCCCTGATCGCATCTGCTACATTCCTCGCCTGCGTTCCCGTCTGCTACCGGCAGTTTGAGATGCACAAATTTATTAAGTGCCTCAAAAAATAGGGATTTTCTGACGACATGATAATTTGCATGACTTGTATCACAGCTTTCATTGCAGCTGGGTGCATTTCTTGTGGACCTATAATTTTGGAAACTTGTTTCAATAGAAAAAAATGTCCAGGAAAGAAGACATCGTCTGCTATGTTGGCGACGTGTAACAGCCCTTGCTGTCAGAAACGCTCCAGCTCCACAAATCGTTAAGTTTTTGTTGCAATGTTTGGTGATTTTTAATAAATATTTTTAAAATATTTTTTCTTTATTTTTGTGTATTTTATGTAGCTGAATTTGCCATAATTAGGGCAAGAATACTAATTTTGTCACCGATCAATCATCATCATCGTTCATTCAATTCATCAAGTTATTTATTAAATCGGTAAAAAAGAAAAGGAAGTTTTCAATTAAATTCAGAGTGGTGAAATGGATGGAAAAAGAATGAGGCTAGGATTAATATTGATCTATCTTCTCAAATAAACAGTCATAATGAGATATGTGTTTGAAATGTAGATAATAAGATTTCGCGTTCAAATTTTTTTATAAAGTATTTGCTATTTTTTTAGTTTTTTTAGTTTTTGTCTCAAAACACCGGTCAATGAATCCTGTTAGACAGACGAAGCTTCTTAGCATTCCATGGATTCACCGTGCGGGTGCCGGGCCCATCGCGTTGCAAGAAGAGGAGCGCAAACAATGCCTGGGACTTGCGACCCAGATGTAGGTTTAAGGGGCCCCTTTACTATGCGCATACACGCTCACCTTCACTGTTTACGCTCCTCTCCCTACCTAACCAAATATCGTAAGAACCTACTAAAGCCGCCTTTGAAATACGTTCCAGAAATGAACTGATGATCGTTCTAGAAAGGCCGAGATCCTTAAATAAGTTGTAGAGAGATTTTGCTGTTATACCTCTCGCTCCTACTTCTACAGCGTACAAATTAACTATAAATTTATTCCTGATCAGTTCGTTACACAGTTCGTAATACTTGTTAAGCTTAAATGTATGTTTTTAAAATTTAATCATGGAATACCGTAAAATGGGGTAGATAGGTTACTACCAGGACTAAGTATACTGAAACACTGACTGACTGAAACATGACTACACAATCCTGATGTAATCGTATGTTTTATATAAAAAAAATAAGTAGGATTATTATAAATAGATGTGACATAATTAACGTTGAATAATTAATAAATATTCTCCATTCTTCAGCGAAAAGTATGAATAATTCGATTCTTTATTATAATGCCATATATCGTGACAGAGATTAAAAAATAATTCAAATTTAGAAAAAAAATTTGAAAAATTGTGAAGTACTAACAACAGCTGTCACAAGTTTGGTCAACTAATTTAACATTATGAGTATGAAATTATTGTGGAATTGTGCTAGAATTATCTTGATTTCCGGATTGTCCTTTGGAGTTTAGCGCACACATGAAGTAAGAGCCCGTATAGGACACGCAGATCGGCGACGTATGTATCTCTTGGAAATATTTCGTAGGTCTCTTTAATAATAACAGTTGATAATTTTGCCGGTTGATATACGAGTATATTTTAAAGCACAAATACTTATGTATATATTAAATAAATATCATTTCAGGTATAGCGGCGTGGGGTAGGCCGCATATGATTTGCGTGTCCCTGCTAAGTCTGTTAAGTGTGGCAACTCTGATCCTGTGCGCGCCCCTCTGCACCCGGGGACTGATCAACCGCAAGTGTACCTGCCCCTCCGTGCCTATTTGCCCCGACTGTGGGATACCATACTGACAGGCGACTACAGTTAGGTTAAAAAGCTAATCTGTGAGTTCATTTCGTAAACTTTCCGATTTAATCTGCGACCCTGATAGTGGTATATCTCTGCTGGTGAAAATTGTTTAGCATCCTGATTATTTTTTGTGTTGTATTTGTTGCGGCTGCATTATCAAATTAATCGTCCGCTTAAGACTATATAGGCTCAATTTTATGCCACAGTTAAAATACTGCCGTTAATATTATTGTCCACAGCTGAGTTCTGTTATTCAAATGTCCTAAACAATTCGATAAAATGATTTGTATGACTGCGGCTACGGCGATGGCCGCCATAGGCCTGATAGCCTGCGGGCCACTGGTCTGTGAAAGACTACTTAAATGCTTCTTAAAATCAAGCAAACGATAATCTCGTACTAATTTACAAATTAATAAACGTTTTGTAATAAATGACTTGAAACTCGTACCTTTTTTATTTCGATGTGTAATTAGTATCACAGAAATTTAAACTCAATTTTGTATTGTTTCAGATACAAGGCCTATGAATCTGTGATACTAATTATAAATTTCCTATTAAGTAAGCATTGTAAATTGAAATATGATCTGCCTCTCCGCGGCGACGGCGTTGGCGGCCGCCGGGTTGATAGTAGTCGGTCCGTTACTTTGCGACCGACTCTTCAACTGCTTTAAAAAGAGCAAAAAATAAAGAATTTTCTAATATTTAAGGATTTTAATAAAACTCGTAATAAGAAAACACATTTATTCTAAACTAAAAACATACACCGTAATATCACTTGACTGATAGACTAACGTTAAAATTGAGCAAATACGTGACGTATTTTGAGGAATAAATAAATTAAGATCTCTATGACACTAAGTAATTGACTAAATTATTTTTGCTATCGAACCCTGAAGTGCGGCGCGGTGTCCTCTTTGAGCCTGGATTTACCCAAAACTGATTGTGTATAATCCACCTGTGAAGATGACGTCGGTCTAACTATATGCACTCTCTCGTTATTGATTATTTCTATCTCTTTCTCTCTCGTTCTTGATGTCTTTAAAGTATCTCTTTCTGCACTTGATCTGTAAAATCTACGAACCGGAGATGCACTTTCTTTTAATACTGACGAATCGATTTTATCATCGAATAAATCCGTTAATTTTTCCTGTTTTACATCAATGTTTTCTATCGGCTGTATTTCCTGTTTTATAATCTCAACTAGCGGACTCATCTCTGTTGATTTTTGTGTAGTTATTGTAGTAGTAGAAGTAGTAGTCGTAGAAGTGGTACTAGTTGGAGTAGTACCAGAATTCTTATATCTGTACGCTATTCTTCGTCTTTGTTTTCGTTCGGGTGATGTTTCTTCAGATCTTGCTCCCTCTGTGGTTTTATTATCGTAGCTGAAATCGGCGCCGACTGTAATCAATTTAATGTCATTTTCACTTTGTTTTTTTAGTTGCGTTCTCCTTCTCTTCTCGGTTGAATTGCTGTAATCTCTGTTTCCTCTGTAAACGGGTGCTGAGATGTTAGACAAATCTTTGTGACTGTGACGTTCGTCAATGATTGGTAGAGGTGTTATGACCTGCACGGTCCCACTCTCCGCCGGCTTCATGTCTTGATTTTCTAGAATAGTTATCGCTTCTTTTATTCCTCCGACGTCTTCTGGGTTCATTGGTTGACCTGAAATGTACCATATCAAGAATTACGTAAATTACGGATTTCTTAATTAATTAGATAATTATTATTTATTTATATTATTTTGCACTTTCAACAGTGCCAGTGATCACTTGTGTACGTCAAATCTGAGTGTCAGGAGGACCTATTTTGATATCAAACTTAATAAGCAGTACAGACATTCTCCATCCTAAACAATTTAACGTATAGTTTTCATAAATATGAAACGCTTTCAGGAACTCACCGTCTTCCATCTCCTTTTTATAGGACGAAAAGAAAGTAAGTGCCTTCATGAGCTGGTAACTCTTAGACACGGGTATGTTAGTGTCGTAAAGGCCGACAGTGTGTTTGCAATCCACGTAAAACCACCAGTTACACTTGAGGATGGTCTGATCGAACAGAGTGGACTCCGGACACAGGAAGGACTTCATCACCAGTCCGTCATCGGTCAGCGCGCACACGTGGAAAACCTGCCGGAGTGGAGAAACGACTGAGACTCAGCAAATCGATTGAACCTAGAAACACTTTAATTAATTAATGATATTAGAAAATAATACTCACCATACATCCCAAACTTTCGTCCCCATACAACCCCGGGAAGTACTTCTGATCTCCGCAATGGAAGCTGGTGTCGGGCAGATCCACCTTAGACTGGAAGTGGTCGTCGAAGTTCTTCTCGTATCCGACGGGATAGTATTCTCTAGGGGCGTTCATTACTTTACCTACGGTCGGGTTTCTGGAAGTATTTAATTGATTGAAGGGATTCTAAACGTAATAATTTGTTCACTTGCTTGTTTTTTCCCAAGTTTTCTTTTAAAGGAATTAACGGGTTTTAGAACCAGCGGTTAGATGTCCAATATATAACCATAATTAAATTCATGAATATTTCTCGATGTTTAAGTTCATGTTACTCAAGCATATAAAATAGTAATAATATTAGTAATAGTAATAGTACATAAAATGTATGTATCAATGAAAAATATATTTCAGCATCTCTTATATATATCTTTATAAAGAATGATGTTAATTACAGAGTTGATGAATTACATCACAAATGAAATTAAATGTTAATTAATGTTTCAAGAGAAAGTAAATTCTTTAATTATTAACCGAGCGCAACCGAGGCTTCTCTGATTTGTGGAAAAATGCTTAAGTAAAATTTTTGGGTAAAAATGTTATCTCTCTATCCGGTGGATTTCCGACAGTCTGTTCTCCTTTACGGATCCGAATCGAATTTTGTAAAATTTTATAAGCACGTTAAAAATAATGCAAGTGTTAAGTTACATTTAATAATTACAATAACGTTACGTTACCTCTTTGGTTTTTGCGGCACTGGAGCCACAATGATTTCCGGTTCTGGTTCGACTTGATACACTACTGCTTCTGTAGTAGTAGTAGTCGTAGTAGTAGTAGTAGTGGGTAGAGGAATATTGGCATATTTACTTAGAAGTTGTTGTTGGCGTAGCGCTATGGCGGCTTCGACTGCCTCCGTGGAAATATTTCCGGCTTTAGCTATTTCGGCAATCTTAGCGTCTATGTCTTCTTTATTAAATTTAAGTGTAGTATCGTCACTATAACCATTAATGCTGTTGTAATCATCAATCTTCTTGATGTTATAGGCCGGATACGCATTGGCCAGGTCGTGAACTTGATGAGGAACTGGGTCTATAAAGTTAGAAATGGGATTGGTTTTAGGAATTTGCAAGTGAGTGAAAGTTGGTGCCGGTATGATAGAGATGGCTTGCGAGGGCATGGGGACGAATGGATGTAAGCTTGGTGTTTTGGCTTTGTATGGTGTTTGTACGATTTTCATGGTTTGGTATTTGATGGGCGATAAATTCTCACTTTGATATATCGTTCCGGGTCCCTTGGATTGTGGAACTGCATATGGGGAGAAAGTCTTCTTTGCAGCTATTGGTAAAACTTTAAGCGTCTCATCCTTGGGTGGTAGTGGTTTGAAGGCGGGGATCCCCATGGGCATAGGTTTGGCCATCGTCACAGTGGCTTGAGGTCTATAGAGGGGGGTCTCGGGCCCGGGGACCACAATGGGCTCCATGGTTGAAACTCGTCTGTGCAATGACGACAGTCTGTCCATAGAGGCTTGGTTTGGTCGACTCGCGGGCGCCGCGGGTCTCATCATTATACGGTTCTGCTTTCCCCGCTTCTGGAATGTTTAACTTGTTATGTTATGTGATATTCAATAATTTAATTAATAATTGATTTTATCTCATTTTAACATTATACATTATTAATACACATTCATACCTATTGTAATTTTAATATATTTTTCGAATTAACAAAATAATAATAATAATACCAACAACAATAAGTGTAATACTAACTTCTTGTTTGTTGACGGGACGGTTGGTAGTGTCGACCAGGATGTTAGGAGCCCCGTTCTTAAAGCTGACGGACCTTCGTCTGCTGGGATCCTGGTTTGTTAGAGATTGCTCGAAGCCTAGCTCATCTCCGAGACTGAAACCTGGATATTTCATAAGATTAATCTTAATGATCTAAATCCTACTGCTATAGCTTAAGTTATTAAGGTTATAGCGAAACCTTAAATGTCAAAGAGAAATAAACAATGAAATGTCAAATGTTAGATGTCAATAACCACAAGATCAAGTCTAAATTTACATAATTGGCAATTTGGTAACACTGGTACCACGGTCAAAAACATAGAAGCTGTGAAAGAGGCTTCTTATTGCATCTACAATTTAGTTTCAAAATCGGAATTATGAGTTTCACAATAGCTTATATACTTATATAACTCTTAGCAATAATGATTCATTTATCTAAACCTTTTTAAACGTAATAAACTATTTTTTGTTAAAATATTATATGTCCCAAAAATTGTAAGCGATTGCAACTTCATCTTATTAAACTCAATGTAGGTACGAAAGCAATTAAACAGTACTATAGTATCGGAGGCAGAAAAACTTGTGCTTAGTGCTGTAAACCAAACCTATTTTGAATTTCATTAATAGCATTTAATATTAATATTCTGTAATCACTATAATCTTGATATATATTATAGGAATATAAGCAATTGACTTAAGCATATGTGAATACTGTTTTGAAACCTTGTAAATTTTAAATTGCACAACAATATTCTTTGCTAACGATAACACCACATTACCCCCATTATTCTGAGGACGCGAAATAAAAAATCATGTCGTAATTCTAAAAAGTAATTCTATATGTATTTACGTGAATATATGTTATATAAAACTCAACTACAATAATGTGACATCGCTTGTAAAAAGTTGAGGCAAATCATAATTAATATCCACGGAAGACGCATAATAATAGTAAGTGTCTTTAAACGAGGTCGACAATGTCTTACCGATACTGGCGTGAGCCTTGACTCCTCCAAGGTTTCGTACCCTGAAAAGTCCGGATTTTTTGAAGGCACAGTTGATTTTAAAACCAAAGTCAGACTCTAGGACACATAACGGCTGGACCACATCTGAAACGAGAAAGGAATCTTGAATTGATTAAACATATCATCATTTTTGTTATTTATAAGCGACTGTCTACTACAGTTACCACTTTATCAAATGGAAACGACTCGCAGTATATAAATATTAAGGAATTTAATGCAATATTTCTATTTTACAAATACCCTTTCATTTTTATTTCATTAAAAACTTGTTTAATTCATATCAAATATACTATAAATTATATAAACTCAACACGTAACTATCAAGTTAGTGTAGTAAGTAACCATTGTCTTCCGTTAAGTTATGAAAGTCTCCAGGATCTGACCGGGCGACCTAGATTTCTCTCCGTCCTCCGAAGGTTTTGCCGTTTATTGACACGCCTACGAGCACTTGCTTGGATCGAATCGCGCCTTTATGAAGCTCACTTCGAGTTTATGGGTATAACCTTATTTCCGAGATTACAGAAGTTACGTATATGACCAGAGCGCCTTTGGAACCCTCGTAACATTTTAAGTTGGACAGTGTCTTTACTAAGGGCTTATTTCGATAAGTAGGTATGGTATGGTATCAAAATAGGTGCTTCTGACACTTCCAATTGACGTACACAAGTGATCACTGATAGGTACTGATTCAAAGTGTATATAAATAAAATAATTATGCAAATTTAATATAAAACATGTGAAAGACCATAGCGATCTTTTTACGCAATTCACATTTGATTCGTATCAATCGGCCACTTTCCCCGGTCAACGGCCGCCACGAGGCGGCGAAACAACTGACCGGATGGTTGTAAGGCTACCTTTAGGAGACGTTGAAAAAAAGCGATGTCCTAATCGATTTTCTTTTATTTATTTTTAAAGATTACATACATTGTAGGACTAGACAGGGGGAATATCACGACACCTCTAAAAGATTTATCTCGAAAAGTTGTCACAAACAGTACCATTATATAAAAACCAATATTATATTACAATATTTATATGAAGTTAATATAATTATATATTTGAAGGAAATATCAGATAGCTCATGGTTGAACTAAAATTTGTTGCTTTAAATTAGCGTAAAATCAAGTATAATTAATTAAATTAGGTATAACATTTATAACCGTATATTAAATACTACAATAAATTATAAAATAGACTTAAGGGCCATAATTGGACATTCATAATTAACAATATTTATTTTGTTTTATTTTATATCGGCATGGCTATGAAACTTAAGTTCCGGGAACTCCAGCGCTCTGAGCGTGGACAGAACCCGCAGCGTCTCACACCCTCGAAAATAATTAGGCATGTTTTAATTGAATTCATCTTATTCTTCATATTCTTCATAAGAGATGACATACGCATATAACTCATTGTTAATGTTAATGGATCGTCTCCTGTATCCCACCCTACCGAGGTAACCTTTATTACAAATAGTAACACTTTAATATCGGCTGCGCCTGTGATTCCTTTTTTCTTCGTAAACAATATATATGTATCATTCTTCTGTAGCACAGTATAACATTGTAAACTAATGTATTTCCATTTTTTAATAATAATTATTATTATTATTGTATTCATTATATAACAAATAATATGTATAAAAGAGAAATGGACAGACTCATCACGAAATTTTCTACAGATTGAAATTTTGTATTCTTAAATTTGGTTTGGTCGTTACTTAGTCGTAGGATACCGTCATAATATAGGATAATTGTGATAGTAACGAACATATTGAGACCAGTATTCTCTTACTCGTCCTTACATTAGAGCACATTGAGATCACAGCCACAAAGTTAACTAAGAACACTAGATATATGTATATTATTTCGAAATAGATTGTATTTTTTAAAAGCGGCGTCTTCAAGACCCACTACTTACTACAGACTTACTACATCTTAATCATATTATAGACCGCAACGCAATAGTTAATGCGAAAAATTAGCCCCATTGTATAAAGACATTCAGAACTAGACCTTATTTTATTAAATTTACAGTTCAAATTAGTCTGTAAAATGAATTAAATGAAATTTACCATGAAATCGCATGGATACACGGACAATTACTTCTTCATAGTCATTGTTCTGTGTATTATGTATAAGTGATTTACAGGAATAATGATCGCTTTTCATCGCTAACAATGGTGATATTGTATATCTCACGCAGTTTCCGATAACCGTGGAAACATAATAAGTGATATAGGAGAAATTTATTTATTATAATATTAAATAAGTAATATTTCAACTGTCTCCGACGGTTCATGGTTCAGAAATATAAAGCGAGTCCGAAACACGCTACTTCACTTTCCATTTCACAGAGAAAGTAAACGCGCGGTCAGTTATCAATATATGAACACACCTTCATACTCGATCACCTTCTCGGAACAACACCAGACGTGTCTATGTCAACTTTTATTTTAGTTTTACAGGAAAATTACTTCAATTCTCACTCCACAATATCAAATATGACTGTGATTCAGGAGTCAAAACTATTAAAAATATATACAATAATTTAAAAAAGTATCAATGGATGGCTGGTTCTTCTCCGCGGATCCTTTGAAACATGAAAATAAAATCTAGCTTTTAAAAAGTGCAATTAATGCTTAGAATAAAAAACTTTGACTTTGACTTCGTAAAAAGTTAATGTAATTATCTGAAACGAATAATCTTTTTGAGTAGTAATTATAACTGACGCAGGTGCATAATGAAGCATCAAATATATAACTGGATGTAACTTGTGCTGAGGGAGGAGACAGAGAGGAGAAGAGAGTTGTCGGAGCGGATTTTGTATATTTGTTTTATATCAGAGAGTATCACCGCATATATTAAAGGAGTGTACGATATATTACGCATTATATTATAACTTATAACACAATAGAATGTTACGGGACTTCCACAGATCTATATACAGTCTCTGAATAAATGATGTGTTTACGAGCCAACGCAAGTAAAGTCGACAGCAAAGCTAGATCATTATGATATTACTAACATTCAGATGTCACAAAAGCATTAACGCAATTTAACGACCCAACTCCAAGTTCACGGACAGACAGATGGCGGTAGCATTAAGTCATTATAGACGTATCTCAGTGGGCCAGCAGCGAGATGGTTTTATAATAGCAGCCTCTGAGACGTGGCGTCTGTTTATTCTATATGCATTATATCCGTAATGATAATGATCATTAAATTAAAAGTTATAATGGACTCTAACTACGAATATATTAGCTAATATAAGTATAAATAGTTTCTGGAAAAGAATGTTGATTTAATTAAAATCCTTCGTAAAAAATTGTTTTATGGTCTCAGGTTTCGTTACCTATATTTGTTTCAAAGACATTCAACATTCAATTTAAAATTAGACTATTAAAAACACTATAGACACTATTCAAAGCACTTACGAAACGTGTGGTCTGACCAAATTATCTTTCTTATCTCGCTCGCAATGGGCCTTGGGCCGCTGGACTTGGGTTTTATGTTTTATTGTTAAAGATAAAATATTAATAAGCTAAGAGCCTAAGAGCCAAGTATAGTTTTCTAAATCTTTCTTTCAACGCGTCTATAATTTCCGATCGTCGTACTGACGGATGTTCATGTCCATAGCAATAACCTATTTACTAGACACTTTATTAAAATCATTTAAAAACAATATAAAGTTTGTAATGTAGCGTATCAAAGAAGCGAAACGAAGCGAAACGAAGCGAAAGAGTGTATTAGTTGATCTAGGTCCAATACACGTCGACTACACATGCGATCATCACCTTCATCATCATCATCCAAGAGTTATTATCGCAGTTCATACAAAATTAAATCACAATCGCAATACATGGTTAATTAGTGTGATACTTGCTCCCCAATATGGTTAAATATATTTATGAATGCAACCTTATATTTAAGGTCATGTTGTTATTACGCGTAATTTTTGTGTACAATTCTTTTAAGAACACAGTATTGTAGATAGTTATTCGATGAAAAAAATCTTAATTCTTAAATAATGTTCTGATTGGTAGATAATAGGTACACATTGACAAAGTTCTTATAAATGTCCGAATCCGAAATCCATAAAGATAATAATCCGTAAATTCATTAATTTTTGATAATTTTCTTTTAAATCCATAAACTAAAATCCCTGATCAATATATTTCGTTTATTTCTAATGAATTTCTATTTGTTTACCGCGATTCTTGAAAGGCCTCAGTAATCCTCAATCCATCAATATGATTGTTAGATTATTTAAATTAACATTTTGTTTTATAATCTTTAACACTAAACCTTCCAAGTACCGGTCAAATTGACCGTTCTTAAACTTTAGTAAAACTTACACATTTTTAAACGTTATAATATCGTTATCACACTACATGACAATTCTTAGAATATGCATATAATATTTTCTACACTCTTTACTTTTAGTTATTTCCATTATTACCAGCGTTATATAATAAAATAACTTTTAATTACCGTTCAATTCGACCGCGTGCGGTAAGAAAAGGTATACAAGAATTGTCGGTAGGTTTAGTGTTAATATTTAGTTCTAATTTTCTTCTCGTCTAGGCTCAGTGGTCGCGGTCGACCGTGACTACGTCATTTTGATGTAACCATACACATTACACTCGCCGCAGTGGACGCGGCCGAGGCGAGGTCGCCACTTTCGAAATAATCGTGACTTTTGATGTGACTTGTAACAGTCGTACTATTTTTGGTCATTATATGTTATAATTTGTAATACTTATTACGAGATGCCTTCAGATTTGAAGGTTCTTGTTTCTAGTAGTTATTTTTAGGAAAGTATTATGTGTTTACTTACGTATACACTGAATGGCAAAAGAAAGTAAAATGTCAATAGACCAAGATCCAGTCGCGGGCAAGAGTTGTTTTTATGAGATAATATATTTTACTGCACTTTTATTTTTCTTTCGATTTATTTTAAAATATCCTCAACTAGATTTCATAAATCTGAGAATATGACAATGAGATTTTATTAATAAGCGATAAAATTTTCAATTCATATCTTAAATGACCTTCAGGTCGCTTAAATAATATTTATTTCTGGTGAATATATTAATAAATAATTAAATTAAATTATTTATATTTAGTTTATAAAAAAAATATATAAACAGACAGGCGCTCCGTCGCGCCGGGAATGTCGGCTGAGACGAAGTTACGTCATCAAATAAAAATAATGTCAATACAATTTAACACTAAACCTACCGACAATTCTTGTATACCTGTTCCTACCGCACGCGGTCAAATTGACCGCTAATTAAAAGTTATTTTATTATATAACGCAGGTAATAATGGAAATAACTAAAAGTAAAGAGTGTAGAAAATATTATATGCATATTCTAAGAATTGTCATGTAGTTTGATAACGATATTATAATGTTTAAAAATGTGTAAGTTTTACAAAAGTTAAGAACGGTCAATTTGACCGGTACTGGGTAGGTTTAGTGTTAAGTTCAATGTAAATTATTTTTTTACAAATTCTACACTATCAATTAAATAGGTCAGATTAATTTGAAACTACTTTTACGATAAGATGTTATTAGTTCTAATTTCTAATATGTTCATAAGATAATGAAATCCATAAGATTTCTTCAATAAATTGCTTGAACCTGACGAGGCGAGGTCTCGCTGTTAACTTGCATTGGTAAGCACTCCGAGCACGCACGGCTCACGCGCTGTGTAATAAGTTCACGTGCACTTGTTAATAACATGCGATTGTGGCCTTGTTATTAAATATTTAACTGTAACCATCATTCGATGTCCTAAATAGACATATATGTTAAAAATGAAAATCATATACAAAAAAAAAATATTATCAAGCAAACTCAATCAGTTTTAATTGATTGCTGTTCTAGATTAAATTAAGTTATTAAATTTATTGTATGATTAATTTAAAATAACTTTATACATACTCATTAACGTCTAGATGACGTCTGATAATAACATTACTATTATGAGTTTAAATTTTTATATAAAACAGATACGTACTTTACAACTGGTTAATTAAATTGTTATTAATGTGTTATATGAAACGTTTTAAAGTTGATTTAGGATTTACCAAGGGCGGCGGTAAATGCGGCGGCCTTCTTAGAATCAATATTTTTAATATCTCTTAAACGTCATCTGCTCTGCTGTATTTAATTAGTTCTTTATGATTTGTTTGATCCTCGCGGTCCTTGAGCAGTGCACAGTAGTGTCTGGGTTGACTGGCCGTGTGCGGGTTGACCGGTTAAATTCTCAAATGTAGGTTAATACGCGGAAGTGCTTTAGCGTATGATTTAAACAACGTGAATGTTGTTAAGCTTTTGTTAAAGAGTGAAAGTTAAAAAGATATGAACTTCAATATAATTTCTCTACTAAATGTTAAAATGTATAAAGTGTGACCTTTCGTAATTGGTCAAGTAAAGTGATTTGTTATTGAGCGGTTCGTAAGATTATTTTCCATTTGCAACCCGTTCAAAATACTGGAGACTTGTTGTATGTAAATGAACACTGGCGGCTCAAAAATAATATTATTATTTCACAATATTCATATCCTGGTCTATTAATCTACGATAGTGCGAGATAAAAAATCCAACAAGAAAAACACAACACGGAACTGTACCACAAAAGCTAATACATTCCTATGTACGGATTGTACATTAATATAACATTAAAGTAAGTAGTGCAGTGTGTCGGGAAAACAAAAAGATGGAGAAGATCTTATTGACTTATAGCGAGACCGACACATACATACGTGTGAGCTCTCCCCTTACATTGGAATGTAATAACAATACAAATAATTAATTTAATAAACACTGAGCAAGAGTGTACATTTATATTTTATTATTTTTATTCATTCGCAAGGGCAACGGATAATTATAGTTAGTAGAATATCCATTTGATGCGCATAATACACATCATTATTTGATTTAATAATATAATTTACTTGACCTTATCCCGATTATTGTACGTCGGAGCAATGTGTGTATTGTAAGAGATTTGGCAATAGTTTTTTGGACCTTATGCTCAGCCCTCTTAGGAACTGCGAGTGGTTTAATTTTCGCCACCTTTCGTATATGGTGTATGATATGGTATTTTAGTTCCTTAGCCAGCCGTAAGAGGACTCTCGAGCACACTATGTAAAAGTATTAAACAATCAAAGTAGTCCTATGCGCATATAGAAATTACTGCATAATTAATTGATCATATGGTTTAACTTTAAACTAGAAATTATAATAAATTTAATTTAAATGGAGTACATTAGCTGTACAAGAGACAATCACTGATGTATCAGAATAAAGACTAATTCACCTTTCCAATTGTATTCATCCGCTTGCTTGTCTTTTATAATAATTTCAACTTCATTCATTGAAACTAGGTCAGTTGCTTCCATTCTTTCATCTTCTCCAAATATAAATAAAGTTTTGTTTTACAACTCTAATCATGTATAAATAAAAAAGAACATTATAATCTTATTCATATTAAACTGCGCACTAATTTATATAAATCCATCATAACCTGTCACTAAACTAAACATTGAGAAATATTTTGATAGTTTATTAGTTTAGTCGTTAAGCATTTTCCTCAATTCAAATTTACTTTCACGTCCGAAAGCTTAATAGGTTTTACATTAACCCAGTAATCAAGTTATTTTACACACACATAATTATATACATGTTCTAGATTAATACCGGCAGTCGCAGGCTTCAAAATGCTAATCAAAAAATATAATGCAAGAACTCTCTCTTTTCTATTTCTCAGAAACAGAAATTGACTATACAGAGGATACGTGGATATTTCCAATTATATCACACAAGAGAAGATTTGTATATATATATATATATGTGTGTAAAGAGAGGTAGATGAGAGTATAATAAGAATAAGAACGGAGCAGATGAAAAGTTTAGATTATTTTGCGCGTAACATACATTGGGAAATCATTTATCAATATTTCTAATTCCTTATTTCTTTTATTATATACTGTTTTAAATATACCACATTTGAAGGGAATATGATCAAGAATTTAAACCTTATTACTATTAAGCTATAAATCCTTATCAACCCGAACATTACTGATCTCAATCACTACTCACTGCCCAGGAGCAGCGTGGAGACGCGGAGACGCAACACATTATGAAGACCTTGAAGTCGTATATAAAAATATTTAACAGGTGTATGTTAATTAATATTGCAATATTAAATATTATTATCTCGAATATATAATTACAATATTCTTAATAGTTACTTAATTTCCAACCTATCGACCTCTAAGATAACGTAATGAGTACTAATTAAAGGTACTTATAAATTATAATTAGCCTCACGCGTACTACTCCTGCCGAATACCTTTCAATCAATGGTTGCTAGAATTCCCTGACAATGTTATATTGGTAGCGTCTACAGTGCACTGTCTCTCCCCGATATCCTCCAAACCTGAGTGTAATTAGTTTTGTTGCTATTATATAGACATCTTTTTGACTCCTATCACATCTTGCGTAAGACGATAGCAATTCGGTAATACTGTTTGAAGATAATTGATTGGATGTTTCACAGTCGCCCTTCTCACGACCTTTCCTCAATATTTAGTCACGGTAATCAATTACAATAGACATGTACTTGTAACTGGTAACATTTAATTTAGTTGTCCATATATTTAAAGTTACAGAAAACTAAATGCATCGAACATCCACGTCTTCCAATCATGATGTCCAAGATTTAAGAAGAAAACTCATAAATCACCTACGACAATGGATCAGAATTCCAATTATTTGTCGTCAAGCTCTCTTCCATCTCCTCGTCTCAGTGAAAAAAACGGTTTAAACAACTAAAATATTATAATGAGTCATCTTTAACGACGTCCTGGTTATGATGAGGTTTAATTTAGAGAAAGGTTAGGAATGAATATTTGGTGTGCAATAATGAGTTATTTCGCTCGTGTGTGCTTAATTTAGTGTAATAAGTTCCTGGTGTGTGAGCAAAGAGTACTTTACTTCATATCATAGGTAGTATTAATAATTATTTATGCGTTTACTGAAACATGTAAGTGACAAACATGACAAATTTACTTCATTTATCTTTACTCCTTGTTTTTGTCAATTATAATAGATACATATTTGTCAATTCGGTTTTGCTTGCGGTTAAGAAATATTGTAATCCCTGACACAACTCTTAAAACCAATCCAAACATAACAAGTTAAATAGTATTTAAATTTTATAATATATATAGATATATTTGTATGTTTGTGCATATTTTATTATTAAACAAAATGATATATACGATTATAAAATAAGTGTAATATAAAGTACGTTAAGCAATAATTACATTTTATTAACATTTTCCAAATAACTCACGCACGGTCCAGACGTGATTACATCGTTCATAAATTATTTATTATTTCAAAGTAACCGTGACTTTCTCTATAACTACACCTGCCTTAAAAGTTATAATTATAATAAGTGCTCAGCGTTACGGAACACTCGGAAGATATTGTTAAACACTGACAACATTAGCTAACTGTATGTTTTTAATTTATCTCGGATAGTTATTCATCCGTTATCTGTAACCGATAATTGAAAACAGTCACCCATTAACATGTCATGTTCGCACTTCCTATATTCTTGCAGAGATATTTCGTAACAAGTTCCATTGTCTCCCCAATTTCACACAAACGGTAATAAGGAAAATTCAATATATTATTGTTAATTATACCAGGGTTGTCGACAACGAAACCAATGTGATATTTCTTTTTGATATTATTTTATAATTATACCAACCCCCAAAACGCAGTGTCTACTAAAGAAATTGTATGATTTTAAAAATAATTGACTATTACGGTGCTGTTGTTTTAATTATGAATATAACTGAGCGGTTGGCAGCCCTGTTAACGACAGTCGCGTCGGCGCACGCGTCGTAGACATCAGCTATTGTTAAAGTAACGGAGAAACCGTGCATTCCTAGTGCGGAGAAACTTCACGCGCGTTACATGCTGAATACACTTAACAATACAAAATAACCACAAACACTTCAGGTTTATGTCAAGTTGTATTCTTACATTGTATCACTAAACGGCTATTTCTTAACAGTTATGTATATTTGAAATATTATTAAATATATTGCTTAGCCTACAAAGTGTAGTCTACAAGTTTTTGCTCCTTCCCCGTGCTGTAGAATCGCTAAAGTTTGAGGCAATCCAACAAAACAGTTTCTTTCTCAATAATATTTTCATTGAACGCAAAACAAAATAAAACAAATACTAAATCTTAAGTGAAGGTTTAAATAATAGATCTGTGAAACAACAAACATAGAAGACCACATTCAAATCAGACAAACCGCTCTAGCGATCGCTCAGAACGACGAGCGAGCGAAACGAGCGACAAACAATCACTAAATAAATAGTTTTAGGTTCTATGCGTTACTAAAGATAATGATTTCCCTCAAATATCTTCCACGTGCAGACAGCGATCAGATATCGATTTATTATATATATAGATAAGTAGTGTGTATGCCTGTCTAGTGTCTCCTTACTAACTGGGTAATACACAACACATATATAGTATGTACCGCAGTGTACCAGCAAAAGTAGCTTAACGATGAATAATGACACCGTCACATACAATCTATTACGACGGTATCACAAAATGAATATCATTTATTGTAGCCGTAAAGATGCGTCAAGTTTCGTAAGAAACTAATTTCTTAATTCCCTTCGCGATACGACCTTAACACTAAACCTACCGACAATTCTTATATACCTGTTCCTACCGCACGCCGTCAAATTGATCGGTAATTAAAAGTTATTTTATTATATAAGCGAGGTAATAATAGAAATAACTAAAAGTACAGAGTGTAGAAAATATTATATGCATATTCAGAGAATTGTCATGTAGTTTGATAACTATATTATAACGTTTAAAAATGTGTAAGTTTTACAAAAGTTTAAGAACGGTCAATTTGACCTCTACTTGGTAGGTTTAGTGTTAAGTGATATGTTGAGTCAAATAAATGATGATCTTATAGCCGGGTGACGGGTGACTGTGTGGGGATGTTCGATTGAGACATGAAGTGATGAATTATAGCACTCAGTTACTTAACATTCTGTGTAACGATTCAAGATTTTGTAGATGATTATTTTATTTAAAGCTGAATTGTAAAATGTAATGTAAATGTTGTAATCACAAACTAACAAATATGTTACAACGTGTATCGAAAGTCGTGATTTTATTACTGGTTCGTATGTATTGAATGTTCATTATTAATAACTTATTTATACAAATAGTTATGTTGTATTCATATGTTTTGAAACATTAACCTTCGTGTTAGATGTGATTTATGACTAGGATAGCTTATACCGTGGCGTTTGCGTAACCTTATTCGTAAAAAAAATATGTATTTATATTATAATTAATTATTAAATATTTTTTATCAGAGCTCCGTTAAAGGATATTAAATTTGTTAGATTAATCACATTTTTATATTAGCTATAAAGAATTTATACATTAATATATTTGATATCTTTCGACATAACGGACGCGGCGCCGCCTCGAGCGGCTATTTCGAGGTTTATTGTAAACCTAAATTATATGAATTAATTGTGTTAATATTATGAATATAATATCAGATAACTGTTACTAACTATACATTTTCTATACATAGCACCATTACATATAACGTTAAGATGAGATAAAATTGTTAGTTATAATAAACCTGGTCATTGGATATATTTAATAATTAAAATTATGAGCATTACGTAACATTATCATCTCTTCTATTTTCTTTATATCTATCCTCTAACTTATCGGCCGGGGCCGCGCCAATAACCCCCCTCATGATATTTTAGTGCGACCACTTCGAATCCGTAACTGAATCACGTTGATAATTTATTCTCAAGTCCGGAAAGCACACATTCTAATTGCTTGCAAAATGAACGCAGGGTTTTTCCATCGCACTGCTTTGCCGCTACCCCAACTGGCTGTTATGACTACTGTATTAAAAAACTGTATGTGTAATTAATACTAAAGAGTAGCCGAGTATCAACCTTTAAATTCCCCAAATTTAATTAGGTGGAAGAATTATTTACAACCTCATTGCGATCATTCTTTTAATTTAAGACCGCTATTCTTTTTTAAAACTTCACCTTCCTGGCGTCTGAGCCTTTATTTCACACTCAATTAGATTTGTACGCTCCGATTATTTCGTTTGACGGTCTGTCACATTTCTCCATAATCACATAGACCCCTGTAACGATACAATCAATTTACCGCGGTGAGGGTCAAGTGTACGTTTGTTAGTTCCATTCTACAATATGTCCAATTATAACAGACATTTAGAACAACGGTTATGAGAAGTGTTCCCAATACTTCTCTATGTCTCTTTCATAGTTTCCTGATCCCTAAGTCCGGGTCTGCTACTGTATTTGTAAGTGCACAGATAGACGTTACTATTAAAAAAAAAGATTTACCTTGTTACAATTGTATGTTTTTAAGTCAAACTAAACAAAATAAGATTCAGGCAACCATTTTGTACAATACCAGAGTAACATAAATGTACAAAACCGCTGATAAACAAGTTTTAAATGCCTTTTACCCGAGTATTTACAGCTTGGATTATATTAAAATTTAATATTCTAAGCATGTTGATCTAAATTGCGTTTGACCTATGTCATCTAATTCAATTTTAAATGTGTGTGTGTGTACGTGTGTTTGTAAGCGTGAGTGCGTGGGATAATTTAAATATTTTAAAGAGATACTTTCACTGCCAAATTTCGTATATTCGAGATAACCAAAATATTAAAAGAATTTGTATGTCCGTCCATACCCGGAGTTCAGGTCGAAATATAACGGTATTATTGCCGACATTCTAAACGGATGTTAAGTATACTATTCGTTAATTATATCTCAATATTATTATTTACAAAATAAAAATAATCTTCTAGAATAGTATGTGCTGAATTTACCTATATAATTATAATCATAGACAGTGTCTGTCGTTGTAAGTCAATCATATTGGGGTTTAAAAACAATACACCAATAATATAACATTTTATCGTAAGATGGTCAATCAAAGTATTAAATTATATTCTTTAAAATATATATATTCCATGTATTGTTTCTTATTTGCCATCCGCCGTCTGTCTGTCCGAGCCACGGGCGCTAAATATACGTTATTCCGAAACAAACTTCACTTTGCGAGAGAAAACGAACGAGCGAGAAACGAATATAAAGAGACATATATTAATAAGTGTTGTAAGCCAATACTCGATATTGAAACAGCCAAATATATGTTAAATCATACATATACATATGAGTTCTATCTGACATCAAATCGTCATACATTACAAGCTTTTAAAGTTAAAACAAAGCGCTAATTATAATTAATTTTGCGACATTAAAGTTGTTAACTCACTGACATACATTACAACTCACACTCACACACTATGCGCGTAAAATATTTTGATACCATCTTGTAATAGGGTAAATAAAACAAAAGCGTCATTTAACAACATTAAACGGCTCACATCGCTTACATTTTTATATATTGTATGAAATATACAACAGCACTTAATCTAAAATATTAATTAACTTTTATACAAACACATAAAAATGTAATGCTCTTTTTATGTTCTTAATAATTTTAATATTAATAGGGCTTAAGTGTAAAATATTATATATAAAAATTTGTCAGGTTTTTCATTTCATATTCAAACCAATCGGTGCCTTTCTTAGGGATCTTTGTCTGTATTTAGGAGTGTACCTCGCTCGCGACTTGTATAATATTTTTTCTTCATTATTTTCGGTTTTGTCGTTATGTTAGCAGAAAATAATATATAATGGAAGATATACCACTAAATTAAAAACAAAGACTGTCCCGAGTCCCGGTTTTTTTTATAGAATATCATATGAAAATAAAAAACATTTTTCTTCTACAAGATAATTGCAGCATTACTATTATTAAATAACTTTAAATTTGATAAAACTACAATAATATTCCCGACGAGTAACCTCCGTGAACAGTAACGCAGACGCAGTCGCGGACGAAAGTCAGTAAATCAAATTGTTTATCGCCAATAATGTGAAATATAAATATTTGGAAACATCAATTTAAGTACATTGGATTGCATTTGACGTCTCCGTGTCATCACGCGATAAGTGATATGCCAACAGTCTTTCACCACACGTTCACAACTCAGCCAACCTTCAATGTTACCAACTATGGAGTGACAAAGTTATTTATATCCTAGATAATCAAAAATATACAGAAATCAATAACTCACGATTTTCTGTTTCTTTAGAAGTTACTCTGCCCTGAGAATTAATTAGTGGTTGATGTATTTTGTTTCATGATATCAATATGTTTTAGGAACTCTTCAAAACGTACGCTATAACGGACAATCCACTACTATCTATAGCACTACAATAATATGAATGTATATAATATATATATATTCCGAATCTGCGTGTAATATATATACGTTTGTGAAGTGGGGTTCAGGGATTACTTATGTAGTATAAAATATAATACTGGAGCTGTAAAAAAAGGAAACAAATAAATATGACTAACTAATACCGACTTTGCAAAGAAAGGTAATTTGCAACCGATCCCGACGACCCAGTGATCTTCAGTCCTCAGTAACCTTCCGTAAGCGTTATTTCTCCGATACGATAACAACCCAAGATGTAAGTAACCTTTGGTCACGAATTTACTTTCTACTTTTTTAAAGGAAAGACATCGTTAATAGAAATCAACTTAACTCCCATTATAATAAAATGGTTGTAATATATCATATATATTCAACAGGATGTACTCGTGTTAATTAACTCGCAGTTTGTTTGAATACTTTCGACTTTTCAGTAAGAGGTCAGTTCAGGGCGCGGATCCTCCCTCTGGCTAACGAGCTCGGGAGAAACCCGAATGGGTTCGCAATCAGTCGACCATGTTGCCATTTAAGTACCGTGCCCACAGTTACACATACATAATACTTACCACGATAACTAAATACAATAAAGGACTCTCAGTAATTCTAAGTTTCTCTCGGCTTAATTAAGATCCTTAGATTTTTTTCATAAAAAACTACAATGCTTGGATGATTTCTCTCTATATGTAAATTTGAATTCAAATGGTATGAGGCGTGGGATTTTTAGTAAGAATGTCATCGCTTATTTTCATTTCGTCCTTGACTCAGATGTCCATAAGACTGCTGACGTGCTTCTGAATATAAGTAGCCTTTTAGCTATTTTGATCATATTTAATGATATTTTTACTGCCAAGCTAAGCTACCCACGGTTCTTACCCTCTCCGCGCTTTGAGACGTGCCAGGCAATTAATAAGTAAATTAATTACTTAATCCTTATCAAAAACATTAACAACCTCTAATGATATAATTAATTAACCAAAAACAAATGACTCCATGTTAGTAGAATTCATTAGCGACATTTTTAATTTGATAATTATTACAAAGTTGTATATTTTGTATAAAACAGATTTATTTAAAAATGTTATTTACGCAGAAAATATTATGAATATTTACATTAACATAGTTATATATATTACTTTACTATTATTTAGACATATATTTTAAGGCAAGCGCAAATGTAACCTTCGCAACGTCATTACCTGAGGGCATTACGTGAATTACTTCCCATTACGTCATATTAAATCATATTTCAGTATTTATTAGATGCAAGGCGGTCCGTCCAAGGTGATCTGAGGCAGAGGTTGGATCACTATTTTAAAACACTTAAGATTTTTTGTGTACCAGAAAAAATTAAGACAACCTAAAACATTTTACATTGTTGAAAAATAACCCGATAAAAAGCAAAGACAGGAGCTGAGTATGTTTTGTATCATTATGATAGTCTTTTCATTACATATAATAGAAATAATAACATAAATATCACACTTCTGTGAGAGTGAGCATTAAGTTGAACTCCAATGAGAGAAATTTGATCTTTTGACATTTTGCACCTTTGATTATATCGAAATGGAAACGATATCTCAGAAAGTAGGTAAGCGATACACATACAGTATTATAATATCATTTTGATGTAAGAAACTATTTTATATACCTATAAATATAGATGCAGTTTCTTTTATTCCTTTTAAGGAATACTAATCGATTCTGATAAGATCTCGAGCGTAAAAGTAGATTATCTTTACCTTATAAGCGCACGTGTGTGTGTGTTTGTGTGTGTGTCCTGTTCTATATACTCGTACAGCTGTGCCAACGTGTCGTCTGACCGAGCACAGAGACGACATCAACAGAATACATTGTCTCTGGCACACAAAACTAACTCTTTCTAGTCTTCAAATTTATGAAGAACTGAAGATTTATCAATTAATTTATTTATTTTACAATGGATGTGAGATAACAATTAAACGACTCATCTTTTTTTACTTTTTTATCTCATATTTCGGTGATAATATTTATTTTATTTATATATCTTTTCCCCTTTGAATCATTACCAGTGATCACGATGTGTACGTCAATATTGATTGTTAGGAGGGCCTATTTTTATAACAACTTTTCAAAAGAAGCCCTTATACAGCCCTTATACTCTCCAACTTAAAATAAGGCTAGGAGAGTTAAAAAAGCGCTCTACTCTGAGAAGAACTACACAACAGACTTAGCTGTTTTTTTATAGTGATCACAGTTACACAAACATCTACATATAAGCTAGCAATGTACGAACAACTAGAACAAGTTAATGATAAGAGAACAGAAATAGTGGCTTCGTTATCAGTTTGAATGGATGTCATTATAACCTAAAGGTTATTAATTAGTTAAAGTTAACACTTTCTAAATCAAACCTGTTCGCCGAAGCTTTAAGAAGGCATATCTCTCCAAGTGTGTCTTTTGTTCATTTTGATTCAATCGAAGTTAAATACATTTCAGTAAAACGAAGTCATCGATTTATTATAATATCAAATATTAAGAGTAATTTTAATATCATTAAAAAAGTTGATTCTAAATTACACACACACCCACACACACGAACACACACACACACACATATATATATATATATATATCTTTAATGATTTATTTGAAATTCCGTCGACTTTTACTCAAAACAACGAAATGGAATCCGGCGACCCGCCTACAATATGATAATTAGTACGCGACAAATAGAAAGACTTTCGTTTAAGGGAAAGTGACACATCGTGAAGAGATGTGACTGTCTGTCTGTCAGCGGTTAATTTAACTAATTTACAGTTCATTTCTATATAGACTTTTCCATTTTCTAAACACAGAAATTAACAGTGAGTTAGTCCCGGCACCGAGTGCCGTCCGTCGTGATCTGTGAGGCTGCTTTTGATTAGAAAATAAATGATTTACATTTAGATTAATTTGTACGTTTGACTGTTTGTACAAATATTTTATTTATGTAATGTGAGAGAGAAAAATCTGTCTTAAACGTTGAACAATCAAAGGTGACATTAACGCTTAACATGTTAATGTTCAAACCAAACACAAAAGGTCTGACCCGCGTGACCCGCGACAGCGGCGACCTCTGGCTCTCCTCTTCAAATATTTCATAAGGCTCGAAAGTTTGCAAAGATTCATAAATGAAGTAATATTTTAGCACTTAGTATTAGTGGTGGAGTGAAGTAACTTTACACTCACTCATTGTAAACAGTGGTGTAGTGTTTAATAATCATATTAATACGTGGATGTTGAAGTGTTGTATTAAAGATAAGCCTGACCGTTCTAAACAAAGTTGCATTGCAATAAGTATTGCTTAAGTTTTGTTAAGTTGAGTTACTTTGTTGTTAACCTGCAAACCCAAAGATTGGTGTCCTAATTAACCGTTCCTAGTGTGTGTCCGTGTCATTTTTGTTAATTATTACGAGTTAGGCCAAATTAACTTTAAAGAAAAATAGAACTTAGCTAGAACGTTTCTGTTCGTTAGTGCGCCAGTAAAAGACTTCAACGCGCTCTCCTACTAATAATAAAAATAGGAAAATGTTTTATATCGTATATTTGTCAAAGATATACGATCTTTTTATGCAATTTAAGTTGTTTTTACAAATAGTCAACATACTTATCCAATGATTATTATTATTTTTGATGCACTTTTGTAATGTCACGGACGTGTCAGTCACACGTGTTATTATAGACTAGTTGTGCCCACGACTCCGTCCGATTTATATTTATATACAGATTTATTACCACGGTCGTGGTGTATCAATGCTTGAATTGCCATATGTGTGTGTGTGTGTGTGTGTGTGCGTGTGTCGTATTGACACCGTTATGGTATTATTGATGATAGGAGATACATCTTGATATACCACGGTGATGGATGGCAAGTGGTTCATCTTATATTGAGATCTGATTTACGATATATGAAGTGTGGTGATGAATATTGATGGGTGGTGATGAGTTGTATGGGGTCATCATTTTTACTCTAAGTTTCTATAAAACTTGTATTACATGAAGGTTATGCTATTAAGTTTTAATGGAAGTATCATGTTTTAATATTGTTATGAACACAATAATATTTTAATGGCGTAGTAAATCTCAATATCACTTCTTTAACATTGTAATGTACACGTACTAACATATAATGTTATTATAACATTACGTTGTACGTAACATTAATAATATGGGTTTTAGAGGTTGATCAAGTACAATATTTTATATAAGGAGTTGTTGTTTGTACAACCAACCCCAACCCCAGTGTTTAGTAACCAATATTACTATAACGTTATAAATGTTCCATAAAAACTGTTAAAAAATTAAAAGACGATTCTTTCGTTCTGAATCACCTTCGCCACTATGGAGAACAAGTACCATCTGGCTCAGTGGTAATAATGCCTTTCAATCGATAAGTCCGAGGTTCAGCTAAAATATTAGTATGATAAAGATACACAATGGTATATTTTCAATCACACGTTACTACTACATAATGGTGAGTTCCAGAAGTCCGCTCTCGAGAGTGGTGAGCTGAGTGAGTGGAGTGGAGAGCTGGGTGAGAACGTGAACTCGTGAATGAGTAGTCTACTCGTAAACAACCTCCGCGATTAGAAAATATTAATAAATTCGTGAAGAAATGCGTCAGCGTCGTTAATAAATTACCGGAGGCACTTTCACTGCGCCCAGTCGACGGTCCGTTAATAGATATAATATATTAAACGTAATATTATTGTTTTCTCTTCAGCTGGAGTGTTCTTTAAATATTAATTTATTGGGAATTGTTCAATCGCAGTGAAGAGAAAGGTTTGATTTTTATATTTATTAACCAAACTATCGGTTGTTTTACATTCAGTTCCACGCAATGTTGTGTGATATAACAATGCAATAAGGTTGAATGTCGCCTAACTAAATACACCTGTATAAGTATCTCTACGTGTGTGTGCGTGTATGTGTATGTGTGGCATTTAAGTAAAAAAATGTAAATAATTATTGTCTATAATTTATGGATATGTTATAACACGATCGAACCTTGACCGGTGCGTGGTTGTTTCACGACCACATTGTATATTTGTAAAAAATATAATCATTTAAAAAGAAGTGGAAACGTATGCAAGTACGTAAGTGTGTATAATCTTATAGTATTTATAAATACTAACAGGTCCAGGTCTACATAATTACTGGGACATTTATAAAGATCAAAACAAAACAACGATAACTTCAACTATAAATATATTAGCTTTATAAGACGACAGATTTATGTTCTCAAAATACACTCAATACCTTAATTCCTTTATTTTTTAAATATATTAAGGGCACTCATAACAAACCACATTCCTCAACCCTAAAGCCTCAAATAACGAGTGACTAAACAAAGTTTGTAAATATATATCAAAGTAACTCTTCATGCACATTCAAAGATATAAAACAGTACGTTAGTAAAGTAAAGTATTAGCAGCGGATATGACATTAGTGGTCGACCGTGAGTTTTGATATGCCCAGTTTAAAATCATATTAATTGTATATCTGACACATGACTCTAAGTTTTGTAGCTTATTTAAGTACTATAAATATAATCGAGATACGGAAGTCATTATCACAACTTAACTAGTGTCAGTCATTAAATGTTAATATTCATACCTATTTTTATGAACCATGGCTGAACAACTTATCTGATATTTGAGTACAATAATGCTATTAAACTAACTTACAAGTGTCCAGAACTGTTGAATATTAAATCTAATTAATTATTATTATTATTATAACCTTACCTAATATAACAACCAGTAAAAATCCCCCAAATAAAATTAAAGATTTCATTTTTGATATAATAAAAACACTTTCACTGAAAACACTTAACGAGTCACTAATTCTAAAAAAGCTAACTAATAATTATTATTAAATCATCTTCAACACAATTATTAATAATTATCTAATTAAAACATTGTTTGAAAACACGTCAAAATACGCCTAACAGTGGCGGATAAATGAATTCTTCCCACACATCTACCGCGTTCGAAAGTCGAACGTGTACTGACGACTCGACAGCGGCACGGCGCTGTGGCCAGTCAGGTGCGACTTGTAAACAGAACTATCACTCGACAAAATTGTATACCCGTTAATTGGTATGCGTATCGTATAATTTGTAAGACTTTTTATTTGTGTACTATCGTATTATAGTTTATAGTCCGACCAAATTATTTTTTTTTTATATAAGACAAGGCAAGTCAATTTTGGCGCTACAATTTCGAAGGATCAGACCTTAATGTGTGTTATTTGCGTGAGTTGGCAGTCGGATTGGAAATCGTAGTGCTAACACTGAACTCTTGTTCCTGCGGTATGTTTGTGTAATTAATAAATATCGTTATAATTAATATATTTTGAATATTTAAAATAATTTCGTGTAACTTATCTCCACCGACATATTCGTTTTTATCATGAATGTAGGATAGAGGATCTGGTTAACTTGGAAGTTCCAAGTCTCGGGATCATTAAGATTCTCTTTAGGAATTAACTAGAATCGGAATAAATTAGACCAAAACCGACACATAATGGAGCCCACATAATGGAGTTGAGTTTTGAAAAGGGATGAAGAAAAGTAGATAACAGACGGATGGGAGTTAACATTTTGGGCATTCATAGTAACTTATTTACGAAAGGAGTCTTTATGAGATCAGTCTATTTTGTAACAGAGTCACTACCCTGAACCATAAAGTCTATATAAGATGCAGCTAACCACTGTGAGTGGCAGACAGACATACAGCAGACTTGCTTAACCAAACCTGTTCGGTGAACTGCGTGCAGAAACAATATCAATACTATTCATTCATGCAGTATTTTGTATTATTTTTTTCTTTGCATTTTTCCTTAACAATAATAATATATTAGTAGTAGTGATAAAATCGTTATTATTACTAAGATAGAACCGATTACCTGCAGTTTTTAAGTTTATCCTCATTTAGTGTTTTTTTTCTACTTCTTATAGATATTTATTATCTTTTACAAATAAAATGATGTTGTAAAAGTTCCTTGCCGCTCTTCTGAAATGGCGGTTACTATGAACTATGACGCAGTAAAGAAGTATGTGTAGTTGGTTCTCTTTTAGTATGTGGCAATTAGTTGGGCCAAGAGTGCACAAAGTATTTTGATAATGTAACAGAGTACCAACCTCCGTCCCCTACAAGGTGATTCATCAAACTGCAAGGGTAACTTCTACACCATTGTATTAATTTATATAAATTTGTCGGTACATACTCGTATCTGTTACTGCAATAAGCCGACGATCGATACCTCTTTTTCGTAACTTGTATATTGCTGTATATGTTAATTATTGTGATTATGCATTAGTACAGTACAACAAAATATATACCTTTGCGTAATTACAACACAACAACGTGATAAATAATTTAATACGCAAGTGCAATACTCGCTGATTGAAATAAAATACTTTTGACTTCAAGCAATTACAATAACGTGAAGGCAATTGTTATATTGTGAGTGGGACGAGTAAGAGAAGATCTCATCTCCTACTAATATCCCATTCCTCTCTTCCATCTCTTCAAAAGCAGCATCACGTCCTCCGTCTTTTGTAGAGCATCAGATGACGGTTTATCTGATCGAAACATATTAAGTCGAGAAGCTGACGGAATTCTTTTGAAGAGTTCTCCTCTATTTTCTGCTCAAATGTGTAGCTGGGATATTTTCTTTTATTAAAAGATTCTGACAGCTGCAGTAAGAGTACGTAGACTACAACATTTCTCAACTATACTACAAATTAATACCTTCTAAAGCGATATTGCAAATGATACTTCAATAAAACGACTATATAAGTAGGCTAATGAACCTGGAGACAGTCCTCTCGAACGTGATCTGCATCATAGTGCTATTTGCAATTTATACTTGTTTATAAATATAATTGTGAAATGTACCTCTATTTTGGTTTTCCCCAAACACAACGTAAGCTGGATCCGGTATAAGTTTCATAACTATGTAACACAAGTTGCTCCGGCGGTATCTCCCGCGCAGATTAACATTACAAGTGGCGCTGATTCGTTTATTAAATTTTTGAAAAACAGCTATTTTGATTGACGGAATAATTTTGATAAACGATATTTAAGTGACAACAGGAAAGTTTGGATGACTTACACAATAAATGAAACAAGAAAAAATATTCTACATAGATAAAGATACTTATATAAATGTTGCCTACGACTGTGTCCACCGACACCAACGTGTCTCATTGTATGTGTCATGCCTTCTTAAATGAATAAGAAAGTGTAATATAACTTGATTATTAAAATTATAATGGGCGATGAAGGTGATGGATGAAAAGCGTTTGCATGTAACGGAGATGCGAATGTTAAGATGGATGTGTGGGGTGACAAGAAGGGATAGAATAAGAAATGAGTATATTAGGGGAAGGTTAGGAGTAGCGCCAGTGACAGAAAAAAATAGAGGTAACCGTCTGTCATGGTATGGGCATGTTATGAGGAGAGGTGAAAGGCACGTGACCAAAAGAGTGCTAGGTATTGTAGTGGAGGGATGTACAGGTAGAGGACGGCCGAAGAAAAGATGGATGGATTGCGTGAAAGACGATATGGAGAAGAAGGGAGTGTGCACAGAGATGACGAGTAACAGGAGAGTATGGAAGGAAAAAACATACTGTGCCGACCCCAAAATGGGATAAGGGCAGGAAGATGAAAATGATTAACCGAACCCATGATCAAACTTGTCAATGTGAAGAAACAACTGAAACGCTCCTGGTAGGTACTACTACTACTACTCCTGAGTCCTGACTTATTAACAGAAATTCCAATTTTATAATAATTTCTTTAACTAATATTAGTGTATGTTAACTTTTACCGACCGGCTTTCTTGTACTGTGTAAAATGTTAAAAATAGTTTTATTTATTATAATAACAATCTATTAATAGAATTTCAATGAAATTTGATTTATATTTAAAATTATGATAATGAAAGACCACATCAATAACAACGTCTTAAATTTAAAATACACAAAAATTTACTTCAACAGATATCGGTAGAATGTCCTGAATTGACAAAGAGTTTTACTAATATTCAGTACAGTCGAGTGACAACGAATGTTGCGACATTGAAGACGATATTAAAACCGCTGGCAGAGATGATGCTGGTAATATCTAATTCGATACTGCATTTATCTGCAAAAGATTTAATGTTTGGGTTAGATTTATCTTGCTTATCTGCAAAAGATTATATGATTTGACGGACAATACCGGGGAAGTAGAAGGCAGTGCTATGATTTTATCCAACTATTTTGACGCGACGCGACTGGAGACTTCTTCACATTTTTTGTCACGAATAGGTTCGAAAACTACTTGACGAAAAAATTAAGAAATTTTGCAATTAAAAAGACACACATTAGGTGATGGTTTTAAAAAAAATTGAAAAATGTCGAAAAAAAATTGAAAAATATCATGTCAAAAAACTGATATCCCATTGAAGTCAATGGGAAACGATGAGTCATTACACTAGGCTCGCTTCGCTCAATACGCAAACGGCGCCCGAAATTTCGCGAGCGCAGCGGTTCAAAATTAAGGGACTGTTGGCGCCTGTAGTTTAGTTTCCAAATGTTTTATAGCTTTGCTACATTAATACTTTTTGCTTGTAATAACTCAGTAATAATGAGGCTTTAGAGTAACAGTTAATTGCATGGTAAAAGATATTTGTATCTTAAAACGATCAAATGTGGAACACAGCACCTAAACCCGATTCAATAATAACTATAGCGAGTAAATAATTAGTAGTACGGGAAGTCTTTAACACTAAACCTACCGACAATTCTTGTATACCTGTTCCTACCGCACTTCGTCAAATTGGCCGGTAATTAAAAGTTATTTTATTTTATAACGCAGGTAATAATGGAAATAACTAAAAGTAAAGAGTGAAGAAAATATTATATGCATATTCTAAGAATTGTCGTGTAGTTTGATAACGATATTATCACGTTTAAGAATGTGTATGTTTTACAAAAGTTTAAGAACGGTCAATTTGACCGGTACTAGGTAGGTTTAGTGTTAAAGACATTATAAGCATATTTGGATCTTATTTTCGATATAACGTAACCAATTTAAATAATTAGGTAGTATTAAACGGAGCTCGCTTATTCGAATTTATTAATTCACTATGACAGCAATATGTTTTGTAAATCTCTCGAAAGCTCTGAGTATTTTAAACTAACTATCATAGTTCTCTGATTAAGTCATATCAGAAAAATATAAACTAATTTGCATAAAATGAACGCAAATTTACTTACTTCCTGATTGGTCGGTTTTTAAATAATAGCGGTAGTATTAACAAATAATAGATTTATAAACAGACACACACAATGATATAATGGCAGATAATAGCATAACCTAATATAATAAAGGCTAAACACAACATCGACAAAGCGATGAAGTCACGGGGTGGTACAGGGTGGTATGAGTGGTACGGGGTGGCACGAGGCTGTGCTCTTACCATACAGTGAAAAAAGTCCTGTATTCTATGAAGGTCGATGAAGAAGAAGGATGTAAAGTTAAAGGAACATACTTTTTTTTTTTTTTGTTTGTCTCTGCTGTTAGCCCTACTGGCCATGACAGCGTCACCGGTGGAATGGACGGGTGCAGAGACCCGCCTTTGAAAAAAGGGGGGCCTGAAGGGCCCCAGGGGAACGCGCGTCTTGAGGGCGCCTCCTGTGAGGCTCGGACCACAGCTCAGGACGCCGTTAGGTGGGAAGCGAGGGTTGGATGTGGGTTAGGATTTAACACTAATGTCCTCCGACGGCAGAACGCCGGAGCAACGTGCTTGGATGGGGGCCTCGTCTTCGCCGGCGAAGACGCTGTGTGTGTGTGTATGTATAGTATTTATGTTCGCTTTGCCGCTTTTACGTAGCGTTCCCTAACGTAATCGCGTCGTCCGGATCGAAAAGTACCGACTTGGGTCTTTTCTTTCTGACTTTAGGAGTCTTACGGGCCGTGTAACCTGTGGCCTTAACCACCAGCGAGTTTGGGTGTCCCACAGCATTGTCAAAGTAGCTTTTGGAGAGCCCCTTGAAATACTGTGCGATCGTCGGTAGGTCTAAGTCTCTGTGCAAATCGATATTACGCATAAACCACGGTGCCCCAGTGGCGAGCCGCATGAATCTGTTCTGAAGCACCTGGAGGGGCTTCAGGTTCGCGTGAGCAAAGGCAACACTTGCATAGGACATGACGGAGCGTATGTAGGCTTTGTAAAGTGTGACCTTATTTCTAAGGGACATTTTACTCCGCTTGCTTAACAGGGGATAAAGTCGCCCTAGGATAAAAGCCGCTCTGTTGCGAACGTCCTCGATATGTGAAGTGAATATTAGCTGTTTGTCCAGCGTCACTCCTAGGTACTTGGCCTTGTTTTTCCAAGGAATCGGTTTGTCAAAGAGTTTAATCTCCGGGCCCCTTGTGGATCGTGACCGTTCAAAGAGTACCGCAGTGCTCTTCTCCGGGTTCACCTCAATCCTCCATTTCCGAAAGTTCCCGAGGGAGTCGGCTGCGGATTGGAGGCGTTGAGAGATCTCATAAGGATCCCTTGAGGATGTGTAAATTGCGGTGTCATCCGCGAACATTGCTAATTCTACTTTAGAACGCGGCCTAGGAATGTCGCTGGACGGAACATACATATGTACGTATATTGGTAATGTCTAATCCTTTATCTTTACTTAGTTTAAACAATGCGCCATAAAAGTATCATATATTATAAAATACAATATTATTATATAATTATATAAAATACAATATAATTAATATTATAAAATACAATACAAATACAAATATAATGTCTTAAAACAGACAAAACGTGGAGCGACATCACATCTAGTTTCACGTACGTTCGTCTATCGTCTGCTAAATTCAATTTAAACTTCAATGTAAATATTATTAATGAAAAATATTGACGTTATTGAAAGCGAGGCAAGGCGAGGCGAGGCGAGGTGAGGCGCAGATCCGTTTGATCCAGCGCACGTCACTCAATAGTAGGCCGTGACTTCTGTCACATGTGAGCTAGATGTTAAACCTACTATTGTACCTGTAACGATGTCTATGCGAGTCGTGTGCACAATTTATTTCTAAATTTTAATTGATAAATTTTTGCCTGAAACGTTACATAACTTATAAGGTTTAGATTATAATACTATTATACGATAAATAAAAAAATCAAGATAATAGACAACAATAATGTTTTTATAAAGAGACAAAGATAAAAAAAATATTGACCGTGAAGTTGAGAACAAATATAATAAAATTTACCAAAAAAAAATCAAAGGACAGACAGACTGAACCTAGGGATTTATAAAGTTATTATGGGCGAATTATGTATTTGATAAGTTATTATAAAATTTATCAAATACATAATTCGCCCTTAAAAAGAGAAATCTTGTATTGGTTTATTGCGAAAACGCACTATATAGGAAGAAAACATCCGCTATCATAACAATAATTATACCTACTTAGGAATCGTTAAGGTGATTTATTACAACAAATAATAAATTTAAACATATATCTAAATAAAATTGCTCCTAAATGTCTTTTAATCGATGGACACCTTTAACTCGCTTTTTCTAGGAAAAATAGAAAACGCCCTGAAAATTAGATAATGAAACCTATATGTCGATACGTCGATATAATAACTTTCGGTCTTTCAGTGGATAGTCTTAAACGTGACAACCATCCCGTGCATCGGCTACTTGGACTTGGAATATCCATAATTAAATTATCTCCTTAAATAAAAATAAAATGTTGTTTAATCAATTCTTAATTACTAGTTATCATATTTCATCTAATGTTGAGAAAATACTATTTACTACTATAATAGTTTCAAAAGATAACAAAGAAGAGACCACCGGTTCGAATTGTTTAACTTATTTGTACAGTGAACTTGAGAATGGTAAAAATTTTGGTACCTTCTTTTTAAAATCTTGACTTTCAGAAGGGGAAGTAATGGCCATGACAGCATCGAGTGAAGACTTGACGGGGTCATAGCTAACATAAATAAATATTTATTCCATTTATATGACAAAAAACACTTCTACTAAGAGTGCTAAACGAACAGACGGTCTGAAGGTGAATGGTTGAGACTTTTCTCGTTATAGATATATGATCCTTTGCAATCTTTAAAAAGAGGAGATCGCTTTTTATCACATTTTTGCCTTTTAGCTTACTTGACCAAATTTTTGCTAATGAGCTTACATATTGCAACGAATATTTCATCATTGTAATATGTAAGCTCAATTATTTGACAACAGCGTCATCTGTTCAAAGTATTTAAAAACATGTAACATTGAAACATTTCAATCAAAATTTATATGTTGCCCGAGATGGCGCTTTAGTCGTAAGTCAGTGACAGTACCATTAAGACAGATTATATAAAGTTCTACCAACAACAAGTAAACAGATTAAAATGATATTAAAGTATTATTCAGAGATTATAAAATTACAACCGTTTGTTAACGTGTCATAAATGCTACTCAAATTTAAAATTGATTATTCTTTATAGAGGAACTCATAATAATATATATTTCACTAAATTAGTTAAGTGAATAAAAGTTTTAAACTTTCTTAGACGCCATCTTCGGTTTTATGAATATTCGCCAATCGCCTATCGCTGTTGGAACTTCGCTGGCAGTGAACGGAACGAAGTGTCGTTGTATAGATCGCTTGGAGCGCTGGCTGGCCGTCTGGCTGAAAATAGTGAACGAAGTATGAGTTTTCGAAATATGTTCGAATAAAAAGTGAACAGTGAGTGACTGTCATCGAGCAAGATGGTTGATGACGTGAAAGATATTACGGAAAAAGCTGAAAGTAAAGGTATTATGTGCATTTAAAATCAATACGTGCCGTTTTAATGTGAAATGTGATCGAAATCGTCTAACCCTAAATCGCGTCGTGGCCCCACGTCGTGGGTATGTGCTCGGCTTTCGAGAATGTCCGCAACTCCACAGTGGGTTGGGGCCGTCGCAATCTGATGTTTTGTTTTTCATCTACAATTGGACGTCTTTTGACGTCGTGGTATGTTCTAAATTTAGAGAAACGGTCGCAGGCGGTGAGAAGTGCGTAGGAATGTGCAATAAGCGATAGGATCGGACCTCCTGTCATTTTGTCACCGTACGGTTTTGCCGGATTCCTTGCATATTTACCGTTATTTCATATTGTCGTATTAAACTGATTCGCAGAGCGGTTAGCTAATATTGTCATTGGAAAATGATGTACACCTTGAGTCATGTCTTACATTATCACTCGGTGCTCTGACGTAAGTACATGAATATTTTGCATGTATGTGCATATTTTCGAGACTATAGCACACATAGACTCTGCAACCTGCTCACTTTCTACCTATCTTATCAATCTCTTTATCAACTTATACGCAAATTGTTCTTATTATAACTATCTAAATGAAAATTGCATATTATATATTGTTTTTATAAAGGTATTTAGTGCTAAGTAACTTTAATACCTTTAGGAAATATTATTAAAAAACGAACTAACAATTTATTAAACTCATTTAAAAGAATAAATTTTGTTAGGTTATCTTTGTTGACCTATGATGCCATATTCTGAATAAATAAAAAATAATAACAAAGCAGTCATATAAGTACCACAGTTAGGTAATAGGAAGTATAATATATTGTGCATATGATGTTTATTTCAATATTACTAAAGATACTAAAACCAGCATTGAGCAAATACATTTAATAATAAAAATTATGATATATGTTTGAAAAAGATGTGAAACAATAATATTAGAGTTTTTGATTCTAAAGATAACATCATCAATTGCAACAAACAATTTAAGAAAAGACGGATAAAATTGATGAACCTTAATTTTAATAAATTGTTTATAATACCATATAAAGTTTTTAATAAACAGAATAAATATGGTATGATTATTTAACTCTCGTTATACCAGTATTCAACTTACACCATTGATAACTTCTTATGTCATTTGCATTTAAACAAGTTTAATTATTAATGGGGACCACGGTGAATTAAATTGTTTTACAAACAGTATATACGTGTTATTTTCTTATTATGGGGTGTGGCTGTCATCCTTTATGATAAAGTTTTATATCTATTTATAAAATATAGAACTAGGATCCGCCAACCGTATGTGGCGGGTGTTGAGCTGAGCCCCTCTCCTTTCATCTTTTCTTGATAACTTTTGAATGGCTAAACATTTTATCAATCTGTTTTCACTATAACATCTGCGTTCGCCTCAAAGAAACGAGAAAATTTTTAACTTATGTTGTATGTCATTCTGGAGACAACTAAACCCAAAAAAAGGTCTCCCAAACGGTTAAGAGCTTTGATTACGCTCAGCTCAATAAATAATAATAAGTTGTGTATATTTTGTTATTAGTAATATTCACAAATGGCTATGAGAAAGTAACATTATATTTTAATTAAAATTTTTAAAAATTTAATTATAACTGAATTTTTTTTTAGAATATATAACTATTATTTATCTTTTATTCACAAAACTGATAACTTTATTATACTTATTGTCTGATATCCATCACATGTAGAACAAACATACAGGTCCATTTATAGGTCCCGAGTGTCAAATAGGTATTATTTTGTTAGTTATAATATAAATCCTACACACCCAGTCTAATGGCCTCAAATGATGAGTCAGGTGGTGTTGACCAAATTACCAAATTAATATGTTTGCATACAAGGTTTTTCATCATTGAAAGATTGTTTTAAAATAATTTATTCTTATATTAATTTCTCCATTTCTTTAAAATGTGTCGTGATATCAGAATGTTTGTTAAATCGAATCCAACCATAATTTGAAAAATTTATCTGTTACTATTATCATACCACTCTGATGTTAAATTCTGAGAATAATTGCATTCATGTATTGTGAACTTATTTAGAAATGATTCATTTAAGCATATAGAGGAGTCATTGACTGTCTCGGTGCAATAGCTTGTGAATTTCTAACTGCGAAAATTTGTCTTATTCCAAAACGACCTTGTAGTGTCTCGGTTCAATAAACTGATAATGTGTTTAAAAATGTGCTCGTAAGTTAATCCGAATGACATTATTATTGAAATAAACAGATATTAAGTAAGGTAATAATGTGTCACCTCGCTATAAAGAGGTTCTTATGTGGGTATAACTGGTGGGTGTTAAGAATTTGAAAGATATATATGAATGGGGAAATGTTGGATGTTTAATATTCATGCAAACCTACGGATCTGTGAAGACGAGAAATTAATAATTGTAACGTGTAATTTGTACATTAATTTTATGATACATCAACAGTTTATTTACATATTGTTGAATGTTTTTAGCTTTTAAATATTTTTTTATACATATATTTTGTAATTTTGTAATACTGCATTATTAGAAATGAAAATTTGAGAAAAAATTTAGTTTAAAATCCCAAGTTTATAATATTGTCTTAATAAATTACTATTATCACATAGTGTAGGATATGAAGAACATAAATATATTATATATATATATTTTTCAACTTATCTATAAAACAAAAATTTTCACCTACTTACCTGTAGGTACTTGCTGGAACTTTCATTGCCATGCAATTATTGTAACTTATATAAAGCAATGACTGCTGTCAATATGTTCACTAAGTAATGAATCGTTGATACATTTATAGAACCCTAAACAATAATAATCCGATGTTGATGTCTAGCGACTAAAGATTACAGAGATTAAAAAGTAAATTAGGAAAAACAACACTGTAGATTATGTGTAAAAAAAATGTTTAAGGATCTGGACCTAAAGAATATAACAAATGCTCTGTTTTCTGTTTAAGTTATAAATTCTGATGCTCCTTGTTTTACAATGAGCCGCCTCTATACCAATGCATTACGCTTCTCCAGAGAATGGCGATTTCCGTTCCCAATTCCGGAAGACAATGGATATTATTTTTAGTTGAATATGCAAGCTATTAGTTGTATTAGTAAATTAATTGTCTTGGTGTAATAAATAAATACAATAATGACTCTTAAATATTGTAAATACGGATTATTAAAATATACTTTAGTTTTAACTAAGTGACCATTTTATGCAGGCGTATGGAGATTCAACCTTAAATAAATTTCTTCAAAGAAAAACTTGAGTGAGAAAAAGTTGAGAGTCGATCGCAGCTCGAGCTAAAATACTTAAAGTTTTTTAATTTAAATTGCTTTTTCATTTCTTTGGAGCATAATATCAATTGGTTTTATCTTATCTTTTATTAATGGAATTATCCAAGAAACGTCAACGTATTGAATTCATTGCAACTGGTACTTATTTAATTCCACTATCTAATTCTTGATCGTGTTCATAGTCGGATTGTATTCATCTAATTTATATATAGATAGTTCCAATCGTTTATAGATAGATAGTTCGGATTAAAATTTATTTGGAGTAATTAATTTATAGTTTTATAATTTCAAATAAGGTTTACTTTAATAGATATTTGATTTATTTTATATATTGTTTTGTTGATTATATTAGTGTGTGTTGTGTGGGCGTGTGCGTATGCGTGTGCTTGTGCGTGTGTGTGTGTGTGCTTGTGCGTGTGTGTGCGTGTGTGTGTGATGTGATACCTATTATTATTTGAATAAAAATACAATAAAGATGAGGTAAAGGTAAAGGTATAATATGTTTGATGTAAGCGTCACGTTAGCGCTAAGTCGAGAGGGATTTAGATATCCACAGAGCTGAAGAGGATTTATTAACTTGTGTGACTACAGTATCTGTTTGTTCCGAGATATCTCAATAATTTTTGTGTTTCATATTCATTTTGTAAATTATTTTGCCGCTGCAATATTTTCTTTAGACCTATATTCCTATAAATGGAAAGGGAAGTGTAAAATAAGTACCAACACAAAATGGTCTAGTTTATTGGTAGAGCAATTTTTTGCGGTACCCCGGAGCAAATTTTTTGTGTACCACCATTATTCTTTGAAGTTGGGCATCGGGAGCAAAAATCGTAATATGCTGCGGGAAAAGTCGATCGAGTCTTGTCGTGTGCCGGAGAAACGAGCAGGGTCATGATACGAGTTAAATACAAATATTTTTAGTATGACTTACAGAGTATAAGAGGGTAGTTTTAATTATTAATTAAAAATAATAATAATTTATTTATTTTAAAAGTTTTTATTAAATATAAGTCATGTAATAGACACATTGTACGCGGTTGCAACTAATAAGTGCAGTCATACATTTTATAAGACATTTAATTGTGTCACGGCAATAAACCCACACTTAATAACGTCAAAATCTAAACAATATAACAAACTGTAGGTACAGCACATTTTATTTATAATTGCAAACGAGGCTGCATTAAACGAAAGGTAAACAAAATGATAAGAAATGGGGACATGACAAAGTATGCAAATTTATCGAAAATTATGTTTTTTTAATTGTTCACTCTGAATGGAATCTTTTTATATATATTCAATAGTCATTCCTAGTCTATGAATCCATATTGTTTACTAAATGTATAATCAATAACCGCTTTGAATTCAACCATTGCATATCGACATTCCTCAGTTCATTCTTCTGATTGGTTAGGTTGTATCTCGTCTAGGTTAAGTCGACGACGCAGCATACTTACTATATATCCTTACTCTAAAGGTGTAGTCATTGTTATGGAGATCGAAGTATCAGATTTTGACAGTTGACAGTTTTAATTTTTTAAGGCGTATTTTTGATGTCATGAAAAGAAGAAAAAAAAAGAATCGTTTTATACCTACTCGACTCGGTATATTAGAAAAAGACTTCGCTCATAAACCTTCAGACCTAATTTGTGTAGTGCGTAGTATTTAACACTTAACCTACCGACAATTCTTGTATGCTTGTTCCTACCTCACGCCGTCAAATTGACCGTTAAAAGTAAAGAGTGTAGAAAATATTATACGCATATTCTAAGAATTGTCATGTAGTTTGATAACGATATTATAACGTTTAAAAATGTGTAAGTCTTACAAAAGTTTAAGAACGGTCAATTTGACCGGTACTTGGTAGGTTTAGTGTTAAATCAATTTATTTCAATAAGACCGTAGTCACACAAATAACATTTAAATGTAAGAAACATTCATAAAGTTATTGATGAGTGTGGGCGGGTCTTATTATATTGACCTTTATTGTATAAGGCTGGTAGTGGGTGTACGTGTTTGGTAATAATTAGGCCAAGTCGACACTAACCGTACCGGTGTTATCCGTTTCTAATTTGTAGATGTTTATTGAGGATTTAACCCAGAACTATACATAATCTATAATTTATATAACAGTAATGGTAATAAATGATATCGCTTTTTACCCCGTCTATATCAAAAAATATAATTTGTAACGGGCCCATTTCATTATCAAATTCTAAGCGGACTATTTGACCCGGAAATTGTCAAGCTCGCTCACGATGTTAGTGCACTAGCTGACCTAGCGCGCGGTAGATCGGATAATGACTTGCCGCACGAGCCCACCACTTTCACTTACATGCCAAGCTTCAATAAACGTCTGATTGTTCACGCTTTGTAAGATTCGCTCCGAAGAATCGACCAAATCAAAATTTATAATGAATTTGTCCCAAAATATAACAAATGGGAGAAAGAGAGACTTTTCTAAATCGCTCTAGTTTACGTCATGTCTCGATCTGACTTTTTCGTTAAGCGAAAGTGTGATACGGTTTTAATTAACTTTTTTAACATATATTTATTTTGTTAAAATCTATAACATATTTGTCGGTGTAGTATTTAAAAAAAGAAAATTAAAATAAAAAAATTTAATAAAAAATATTTTTTTCTCTCAATCAGAGGCCCTAGACCGAGCGAGGTTAGCGCGCGAGCGGCGGGAAGCCGAGCAGAGGAAGCGCCTGGACGAGCTGCGAGCGCACGCGGCCGCGGCGCAGGCGCAGCGCGAGAAGCGAGATGAGGACCGGCGGCGACGCATGGCGGAGGCGCGCTCCAAGGACGAGGACCGCCGGACCCAGGTAGGGGTTAGTGGTTTGATGTTTTTAATCAACGGATGTTACACCTGGACCTATTTCCGCTGCGAAACTTTTCTCTTCTTGATATTGTCTTTCCTTTTTATGTATGTATCATTATCGACGTTATTTTATGTATGTATCACATTAGTGTTGGGTCAAGGGTAATCTGCTGCTACTACTACTACTACTACTTGAATGTATAAAATGAAACTTTGTTAGAGTAATAAAAAGTCATAATATATATATATATAGTTATGGTTTGTGTTGGAAATACAACTGAATAAATATTTAGCTCTGAACAGGATATCATACAAAGACGATGATAATACTGCCATCACACAAGTACCTAACACATAAAGGAAACAAATTGTCAAAGAAATGTCTCGAATTTATTAAGTAACTTCTTGTTATGGTCCCTTTACAAACACCAGCTCGCTAACAGCCTTTTGACCGTGCGATGTTAGTGCACTAGTTGACCTAGCACGCTGTAGATTGGATAGTGTAATGGGTGTTCCAAGAATACACACGGATGGAAAGATCGATCTTAGAGTATGTAACATGTAACAAGTGAGCCAAGGTTATCGCACTAATATACAGAGCTATCTCGGCTGTCTGTCCGTGTGTAATATGCTTTCACCACTCCAGTAAATAATGTTTACGATGGTGAAAATTAGAAAATTGGAAAGTTAAATTTATTTAGGTGCTCATTTTGATGATGTTTTTAAATGTTTTATAGTGTGATCCGATTTTTTTTAATTTTTACTGCCGATTGATTAATCTTATTAATACTTCATTCAAAAAATAAAACCCCAGTTTGCAATGATATTTGTATAAATCACAGTTCATTGAAGTTCTAGTTATTTATTAGATAAAATAGCAAAACATGACATCATTACTGCATAATTAGAAAACGCTAACCTTGGACAATTACAAGTGAATAGAAGTTGATTGAATAGGACCTTATTACAAGCAGTCGCATATAGATTGTGATTAAACCAGTATCATATGCAACCGAGACCAGAGCTCAGACTCCATTATTGAACGTTCTCTCTGCGTTGTTACAAGTCTGAGACACTCCTCTGGAGTGCATACCGCTGATACTTTGCCACCGGAGCGTTTTCTACGACTATCTGATACTATAAAGCTTATCGACCTTACCACTGTTAAGGAAGTGTTTGATCAGATTAATTGAAGTGTGCCTTTATATATACATATATATATATATATATATATATATCTTAATTAAAAAAAATCTTGTGATACCATGAATAATATTTTTGAGCGAAACGAGCGGAACGCTCTACTGGAGGCTTTTTTGAATAGGCTCGAAAACTACTTGACGGAAAATGATGAAATTTTGCAATCAAAAAGACACACATTAAGAGATGGTATTAAAAAAATATTTGAAAAATGTCATGTCGTTAAGTAATAATCGTCAAAATCTGATATCCCATATATATATATATATATATTATATATATATATATATATATATATATATATATATTTACCTGTTTTATATCAGTATATACTGCGCTTATCTGATGTTATTAATGTTATCTGAGTGTTCGATAAGACGGCAATAACTCCACACTTTTACATACATTAAATAATGTACTTCATTGTGTTTTGTTTTATAATTTATTACCCATATGCAATAAAATATATGTTATAAACGAGCTGATCTTCCAGCTGCAGCAGTAAGAGTACCGCCAACCGTGTCCAGATATCGATAATTGATAAAATTTTGTTTTGGAACAATATTGACCAGCAGTTCTCCGACTTTGCTTCCGAAGCATAACAGCTCCTCCGAGCAAGCCCGAGTACTGGCAGAGTTCAAGACGCTATCCTCCATGGATTGTCTTTTGACCAGTACATATCTTATTAAGTGTAGTCGGTGCAGGCTGCTCGTGTCGCACGACGTCGTCCTCGTCCGGTGATGATGTCATTCTGCTCGTGTTTTGACGTCACATTTATGTAAAGATTTAAATTATTACCGACCAAAAATAAACGTTGTATTCAACGAGTATTTCAGCTATTTCTGCTTTACATATAATTGTTTCGTCTAGTATGGAAGGACGGTTCAACGTTTGTGCACAAGTTAGCCAAGTGTTGGCTGCTTTCCCGTCCCGTTAAATGTCAATTATTAGCTTAGAATTTTTTCATTTTATTTTTAATGAACCTTCTCGCATGTCTCGAAGTTTTATTTCCCTTTTTATTACAATTTTAGCCTTGAAATATCTGGAATAAGCTATATTTAATTACACAAAGAAGTTTGGAAGTCTTCTCATGTTATTGGTCTAAAATTGACTAATAATAATAATAATAATAATAATTCCATAAATGATCCACAGTCAGTAAGTCTCCGTCTGTCCGGGTCGAGTTATATAACCGAGTCAATTATGAGGTCACTCTTATACTTGAGACACACACACTCACACACAGATACACACACACACAGACACACTCACACACACATATGTCTAGTCATTTTGTAATGTAATTTCTGCGTCTTGCCGATCTAATTTAGGATACGTATCATCGGAATTGTAGCAATGTGTGATAGCATTCCTAGCGAAAGTCGTACGCTCAATTTGAATAGTATTGGCGGTTTGGAGTATATTTTTAATTATGATTGTTATTTTAATATTTTTATAATATCTTATTGTTATTTTAATTTGCATATTTGTTCTTTTTACATGTTTTATTAAATAAGTAGTTTATTTTTCCTTCCGACAGAAATTCGAAATAATTTATCAATAGCAGTTATTGTGAACCATACAGAAGTTATCTACTAGTAGTAGCAGTAGTACTGAGGCCTAAATGTATAAAAATATTTATTAATTAACAACATGAGGAATAAATTAAACACTTCAATTATTTGTGAATATGTGTAAAGCCATCCGAGGCGTTAGGTTTTTCGTGAATTGAATGAAGTGAGTGCACGGAGATGGCTCGCTGGCGTCCCAATGTATTTAATTTTAACTCCACCGCCAGAAGGAGGCTGGACCGAAATAACGCGTCCTCTTCCTCCAGGACGGCGCCCGCCTGCGTTACACTCTATCGATGTGTATGTGTGTGTACATGTGTGTGTGTGTGTGTGTGTGTGCAGTTAACATTTTTAAACGGATACAATAGAAAAGTGTGTTGTAGTTTTTATTTTAAATTTGTTAGTGAAAGGCGATTATAAATAGTCTCTCTCATGTATCCTTTGTACGGAGTGTAGTTTAAATTTTGAACTCGTGGTATCGTTATGAATTGTGAATTATCTCTGTATGTTTGAACGGTGTCATTAGTTTGTAACAGACTGCAGATCTGTTATATATGTTATATATGAGATGTTATATATTTATTTATCAGCCCCCAGTTGTGTTCCGGCTAAGTGTTCTTAGGTCATTGTTTATGTTAAGTTATTGGAGTGCCGGCGCGGTCCTCTACTCGTCCACATTTACCGAGATTGCTAATTACTGTAACAGTTGGTCTAAAACAATTTGATTATGTCTATATGTTATTTTTTATATTAGTTTGATTCGTACTCAAGAGATAATTAATGGTCAGTTGTTTTTGTTCGTTTGTAATTTATTTCCTGTGAAAGTTAGGATTGTGTTGTTTTGATTTTGTTAATATCTTCTTATCTATATAATGATATGTTAGTAAGATATTTCTAATATGGTATATATTATATATTTTATAATTTGTAATTAGCACAAAGTGTAGTAAGTGTACCGCGACATTTATTGGATGCAGTTTGTAGGGTCCAAAGTGTTGGAATACGTCCATCAGTTTGTATGTAATGGAGGTCTCGGCGGCGAGGGTGCGAGGGTGCTCCGGACCACCCGCGCGGAACTTTTACTATTGACACATGTTAACTCCTGCGCCGTGTTTATTATTGGTTTTTATAACTCTTCGTTATTTAGGGTTGTAAGGATGTACTGGAGGAGAAGACATTTAAAACTATGTTATGATTACCTGAATGGTAATAGTGTAGTAGTAAAAATTACTTTTACACAATAAAATATAAATAAGATCAATTTTTTTATCATTAGAAGTTCAAATAAATAATTGTTAGTTAATCAGCAATTTTACCAAAATTGTACACATATTGAACTCATATGATGAAGTGTTTGTTTATAAATGTAAGTTGTGCTAGTGAAAGATGGAGTGTGTGAGGACGATAAGAGACTAAGAGAGGGTGTCGACGGCGATACCACTAGTTGCTTTAACGGTGACTTGCTCGCTCCTTTGTTATATTATTAATAAATTACATATCAAGGTATAATTACATATCTTTAAAATGACTGTGATAAGCTAATATAATATGAGATGTAATAAATATATCTGTAAATTCCCCAGGTGGAGGAGCGCAAGCGGGCTATATGGGAGGCGTCGGTATCCCGGCGCGAGGCGCTCCTGCAGCGCGAGCGGGACCGCGCGGAGCGGCTGGAGCGCGCGCGGGCCTCCCGCTGCTCGCCGCGCCCGGCCTTCGCCTTCGGCTCCTCCACCCCTCGCCTGCTCGAGCCGGTCGACTCGGCAGGATTCTTCTGGGCCGCGCGCAGGTATTCATTCAATTGTTTATTAACTTGTTTTTTAATTGTCATTAGAATTTTTAGAAATTTCACCAAAATTTTTGTTTGCTTTGATTTGATGTTCATGTTTCGATCGCTGTGATCGCTAGACGCTGCTGCTGAGTGAGCAGTGAGCAGTGGCGCCGCCTTCATCTCGTTTTGACTCTCACTATTCGAGATTAAATTGCGAACGCTTATTTTATAATTTTACTTTCCTAGTTGTAGGTACTCAGGTAGATCTTTTTTTGTAGTATTTTTTTTTAATTTCTTTATTACCGGTGTCGGGTTTAACTGTTTTATTATTATTATTATTATTATTATTTTGCACTAATTTTATATTTTTCCATCTCCAGTACCAACCCCATAGATCAGATGAACTTTTTTGAATCGCTGTAAGAATTTTACATTGTTTTTTTTTTGTTATGTCCTATTTTTTTTTAATTAATTTTACTAATAGTTTGATTTGTTAGTTTATAATAGATTAGATACTAATATGTATGTACTTAAATATGAAGCACACACAGCGTGTGTGTATGTATGTATGTATACTTGAATTATCCTGCATGTTAGAGTTGCATGATTTTTTTTTGTTAGGTTATTTTTTTTTGTAAGATAGGTGTAGTTAACGTGTTACCGATTAACGACTTTTGGTTAATTTAATTGAAGGATCCGTGAACCTTACTGCATTGTGGTGAAATAACTACGGTTCAATGACCTGTAACCAATGTTAGACGATGTTCAAAAATGTATGAAAATAAAAATTATATTTCTTAAAAAGTAACATGTACTGAGTTCCCGTCGCAGTTACGTAGATATAAAAATAGATATACATATAAATAACATGTTATATATCATGGTTTTTATATATAATGTTTGATCATAATATCGATCCAAGAGAAGCCGCGGGTCAACAGCTAGTTACACTCACCGTATTCCTGACTGGCCAGTATTAAACAAACCATCAAATGACATTAAATTGAAAGCTCGGTAAAACTGTTTGATAATCAGTTTTAAAGGTATATTGTAATATAACTCTTATTTAGTAAATTATAACGTTTAATTTTATTTGAACATCACGTTATGCAAATGTCAAGTTTGCGTTCCGCTTTTCCGGACGTCGTCTTAGTCACGGTAAAAAATAAAATTGTAGTTAAGTAGTTATTTTTTCCTAATAATTGATGATTTTTTTACAATATCAATATCAAAGTGCTGAGTACTGTAAGAAAATACAATATTATAAACAACAACAAAATTTTAATTAAATATTTAACAAAATAAAAAGTGGAGACCGTAGTGTTTGGCGCTCTGTCGTCTCTGGCTACCCCGCAAGGGATATGGCGTGAAGATAAATAAATAAATAAAATATAAAAGTAGAATACTTATATTTTGTATAGGATCAAAATATATATTATAATAAAAAAGATTGGAAAATAATATTGAAGGTTTAGAGTACTTGAGTCGCGGAGACAGGACGTCGTAGAGCGACGCGCGGGCCGAATACGGATTACGCTCGCACGCCCGCGCGCCCGCTCACTTGTACGGTTAATGAAAATATAGATATATATAGTATTGTGTATATATGTCTCTTTATTTTTTGATTGTTGTAACACGTCAAGTGACGATTATTATTTTATTACTTACAGCAGAGATTGAAAGTTTTTTCTTTGATCGATATATTAACGGATGTAGGAAATAAGTTTTGTAGTTGTCATTTCTCACGATGTGTTGAACACTAAGAAACTTCACCCGAAACCCGAAACCCGAAACGACCTGTAAAAGAGTAAAATCAGATTGCACAAAATGTATTTGAAATCAGTTTTGTTTGTAATTTTCCTCAAGAGGACCCGATATCGTTTCTCTCTATCTTATCTCTTTCCAGAACAGCATTACGCGTGTATGAAGGGTGTTATCGATAATATATTATTTTTATTCCTATATTTATATTATATTATTTATATTTCCTTTGTTTATTTACCTGTTAATGGCGACGTGCGAAAACAATTTTGGCATAATTGTCATGGATTGACATGCATTTTAACTATGAGAAAAATAATACAATGATAATTTCAGTGGATTGAATGTTGTTGTTTCGTTACTATGAAGCTTAGGTTTGAGCTATCATTCCCAAGCTCTTATCCCACTGTAGGAATCGCCCAAATTATTTTCCTCTTAGCTCACGCTCACTGCGTCATCGACCAACCCTGCCTCATCACCTTCCTTCATATTGTTCATACATACATCTATCTTGAGCTCCAGATCACCGTGACTACTTGTCGTGCCAAAACACCAAATATCCATATATTAAAACAGATTTGTCCTTGTTAGTTTGTTTGTAAGTAAAGTAACATAACGTTTTGTTCGCGGCACCGCCATTGTGTCCATAAAACAATAGAATAAATTGGACTCAGCAGATTTGGCAACGAGTTTCGACACTGCTTTAAATAAATATAGTTTTGGTGTTTGTTGAACCCTCCTCCTTCGAGGATTTCATTAAGAAAAAACTCTTAAGAATCGTCATTTTTCATATTAAAATATATCGTAGGCATTTTGGGTTTTATCTGCGGATAAATAACAAGGGAGCAAATTTTTATATACTGTCATTCGGGATGAGGAGTTAATGGAGGTGTATAGCAGATTAGGATTTGAATCGCCCAAAGGCCGGGTTCCATATATGTCAGCGTTACATTTACTTTAACACTTTTATCTTAATTCAGTCGCTATCTGGTGACTTACCAAATTCATTTAATTCACGAGACAACAAGCTTTTACCGCTGCATCGCTCGATATTAAATTTTGCATCACCGCCGGAGGATGACGGCGAATGAAACTATGATGAAACCACTCTATCACTTAAAATATATATATATATATATATATATATATATATATAGTAGTTTTATTAAATTGCATAGTGTGCCGTAAGTAATATGTAATTTTTTAATGCTTAACACAATTAATTAGCATTATGTTGTGTAGCATTAGAATGTGATCGTCCTGATAATATATTAACATTGCATTATACTATGACTATGCCTGCATTTGATTTTGTTACAGATTTGATAATGTCATATAAAATTAACCACCATTACTTGGAATAAAATTCATTGTATTAAACAAATAATTATAATAATTTGTATATTCCAGGGCGGCGTCAACTACCAATGTGATGTTTGCATCTGCGCCACTCACGAGACGAGCGTCCGCTCTCCATCTCGACACGTCCGATACTGACAATAAAGGTAAAATTTTTATCCCCACTCCTGTTTCTTTCTCTTTCCTTATTAGCCGTAATGTGTTAATCTTTCTCACTCTTCGTGAACACGCTTTGGGGCTTGCTTCGGCTCACGATTTATAGAACACTAGAAAATGATATGTTATTTTTCAGATTGTATTGTTTTGTCTTAATATATATATATTATAAAAGAGAGCAGGTAACGTGAGTCTATTAACATTGCGGTCAATAGGTGTTTAATGTGTTTTTAAAACGAGTATTTTTTTTACGCCGCTAAGGAATTATGTTCACAAGTTTGTGTAAGTATCTTCAAATATTACTTGTTGATAGAAGTATAGATATTCCGAAATATGTATAACAAAATGACAGTGGTTCCAAACGTGACATCCAAAATTCGTACTCTAATTCAAAGTGGTACCAGTTAGTGACTAAATATCATATACTCTCGTCAAATGTTTCAAAATATCTGCAACTAAAAGGAAACTGGTTGCCGAGAACGTTGATAATTTGCTCCAAAACTGTCGGATGAACTTATCGACAAGTTTATCCGGGTCACGACCAAGAGTGATCCGAGATTCTCACCAAAATCGCCGATTCATCGTTAGTTAACTGCACATAATTTTTCGTTCTCTCCAACACCAAAAAAATACTCTTTTTATTGGTACAAATATCGGAGACCATTTAAATCGAAAATGAAAAAAAAAAAAAATTAAACCAAACGATGCCAAATCATTAGAATTACACAACGAATAATACTTTTATTTATTCAGCTTGACAATCCAAACTATTTACTCGATTACCATAAAAATCTCGTAGTCTGTCTGGTTTGTAATAAACCTTTTACAAAGAGTACTTACTCATCGTTAGTTACAAGTCAAGTTGGTAATTACGTCATGTTTGTTTTGTCGAGTTTTATAACGAATATTGACGATTTAAATATTTGGTCGGACGATCCGACCCATGTGTTGGTTTGTTACGGTCGCTGAAGGTGCGCGGGGTTGTTGCAGACGAGCCGGTGTCCCCGCAGCCGCTGTGGTCGTCGGTGGCGCGGCGCCGCACCGACCTGGTGCCTACGCTGCCCGCGCGCCCAGGTAGGGCCTACTCCATGACGCGCCTCGACCGCATCTCCGCGCCCACAACGCCCACGCACCACCCCCGCACACGTACGTACGCTCACCGCGTGGCTTTTGGTTTGACATTGAAGTGACCTTGACATTATTTTAAAATCGCCTCGACAGGAATAATGCTTACCCTTTGGCAGGTTACTAAAACTTACTCCCCCCCTCCCCCCACCTAAACTAAAAGCCACGCCACTAATTAGTCCTAAGACGGCGGCTTGCGGGACGGCGCTGGGTTGTTAACTGGGCGGCTTCACGCTTTGCGGTGCTTGAATGAGCCGGATTTCTGTCTACAAATTTTTGGACCAATATCAATAGATCTATTATATATCTGTACAAGGGCTACGTGTGTTATTTTTGTTTTTGAGTGTCGCTTCGCTGTAATCTTTTGAATGATTTTGTGTATTCAATAATAATTGTAAAGTTTGAATATTTTATAAAATTTTCCGTTCTTTTTTTTATTTTAATGTTTGTGTTAAACATGTCGAACGAAGTACCCTTGTCCTATTTCGTGTCTAATATTTTGGTAACTGCGGGTAAAAAATTCGGGGTTATTGCGGTCCAAGAATTTAAAAATTTAAAGGTAAGGTAAGAGACATCAGGTAAATATAAAAATGTCCTTATACATACAGGATGTTGCAAGTATTGTGCAACTCGATACAATTTAATTTTATATATATATATATGTAGCCACTCGTGCACTTGCTTGTGACATGCCGTATGAAATATACCTTACTCTGGTTGCGGATTTCTTCCACCTGGAGGTAAGTGGCCACTGATGAATCACTCACAATCATCTAGGACCGTCCACCTCGCTGCACGATTATCAAAAAATCATGTCACCTTCGATGCTTACAAAATAATTCATTGCTAAATAATATCCATAGACTTTAAAACGGATCGGTTTGTATCTAACTGGGAATATAACCATCAGTGTAATCTATACACCGCTTTACTCACCACGGTGCCATACTAGTATGGAACCGTGTTGTTACTCGTCCCTTGCATTCCATGTGTCGCCTGGCACCCTCGTACTATATGTCATATGCACGACCGTCGATGCGCAGAGACCCGATCCGGAGAGACGACCCCGTCGCGGCCCGGCAGCGCCATGTCCAACGCGGCCGGCGTAGTGCGGCGCGCCTCCTCCGCCCCCAGGAAGCCGCGCCCCGCCTCCATAGCCGGTACGGGTGTTAACACGCCGCGAGGTAAATTGTACTTTATGTGCTTTGTAGAGAGAGTCGAGTTTGCAGTGAGCGGCGTTTGTAGATTGGATTTTTTTTATTTGGAATGTTCTTTTATTTTGCTAACGTAGTATATTGACGTATTTAACCTTGTATAATGTAAATAACTCCTTATGTGCTTGGCATTAAGTCTAGTTTGCAATGACGCTGTTAACTGTACCCTTTAATATGTTAATTTGTATGTATGCGTGTGTTTGAAACTCTGCATGTAACGTAAAATAGGTATTGTAATTACTTGTATTAATTAGAATTTCAGTAATGAATTTGTGGTAATATAGTGTGCGTGTGTGAAGGCATTCGTAAGCGTGTTTGTTTGTGTGTGTGTGTGCGTGTCTGTCTGTGTGTGTTGATACTTAATATAATACCTTAGATGCTAGTCGTTTATTGTGGAAAAAAATACTCAATAAGATTTAAATAAAATAAATCATATATTATACAATTAGAAAAATCATAGCTGATAGTGTGAAATGTATTTCTTTTTATAATATTAACAAGTGTTCTAACAAATGTACGTATAATATGTGCATGGTTAAGTGTTTGACGGCTTAGCGGTACTATGCCAGGTAAGGCTTGGCAACGTACATATCTAGTAACTAATGTGGAGGCTTTTATTACTAATAGGAAAATAATAGCTGGATATTTACAATACAACAGTGGATTATAAGGATTGTGACCTTTAACATATAATACATTAAAACACAATTACATAACTACCACACGCACACCTATTTATATTATATACACACATACAGTTACAATGCGGCCTTATGCTCGGACAATTCATAAATGTACATTCAACGCTCGCACGCACACGCACGTACGCACACACACACACACACGCATTGATTGAATTATATATCTAGGACACACTCACAGAACGAATATATTCCTACAACGTCCCGTTAACCCAGCGTGTGTCGTAGGCAGCGACACGGGCGCCAACAGCGCGGCCACGACGCCGTCCGTGTCCCGCGACGCGACCGTCGTGTCGCGGCCGTCCTCCGCGCGCCGCCCGCGCCCTCTGTCGCTGCACGGGCCGCCGCGCAACGGTGAGCCCCACGCTCACCTGTGACTGTCACTGTGATAATAATAAATATACTAAAGCACTCCTTTCCGTCCCAGTCCCGAGCGCTCCGGCGGCTCCGGGCGAGGGCAAGCCGCCGCTGCACAGGAAGCCAAAGCCATCCAAAGAACACGATAAGGTAAATGTTGCATATTTATTTGGTACACTAGAATTACCATTATATGTTATTTAATTTTACAAATATAAAATTCACTATCGATCGAAATTACTAACTTACTGTAAATTAATAATAATCTGTAATACGGCGTAATGACAATTTGTTGTGATAATTTTAGAACCGCAAGTCTATGTCAGTGTCTCCGGGCCGTGCCCTATCTCCGTCCCGCTCTCCCGCCAAGGAGCACGCGGAGAAGGAGATGTACAAGGTACTATACAACTATTATAAAAAATTCTGAATTCGTAACTTACGTACCGAGGTGTTATTTGATAAAGTAGAGTGATGCGTCGCAGCGCACTACTGTTAAATCAATATTAGAAAAATGTCATTTACAAAAACATCGCGTTCGTTACGTTACGTTATGAATCTTGTGAAGTCGCGAGAAAAGCTAAATAATGTATATCTCAAGGTAATGTAATAAATAGTAATAAATAGTGCGTGTGATGTGTGTCAGGGCGCGGCCGTGGGCGTGGGTGCGGGCGCAGGCGCGGAGCAGGGCGTGGTGAGCGCGGCCGAGGTGACGCAGAAGCTGGAGGCGCTGCGGACGGACGCGCAGGTACGGACGCACCGCCGCCGCATGCCGGGGTTACACTTAATGGACATTTTAGTTATACTTCAATATGTTTTGTACTTAATAATGTATGTGTATAATGGTTTCAGCAACCTAACGAAAACAAAAGCGTAGAAATTAAGCAAGTAACGAATATCGAACAAAATGTTGAACAGAAAGATAAAGTAGACGTACAGAAGCCCGAAAAAGCAATTGAGGAGAAAAAAGATGAGAAAGATAAAAAGGAGGAGAGGGAAGAGAAGAAAGAAAAGAGTCAAGAGAGGAAGGAGCCGTCGCAGGAAAAGACTGAGGATAACGATATGACCGGTGAGATTAGATCTTTATTTGCATTTGAAAGACTTCTCTTAGTGGCAGTCAACCGTCAGCTACTACATGAGTACTCAGCCCCAGGGCCGCTCCGCCCACGTACATTTATATTGTACCATGTACACTATTGTATAAAATAATATTTATATTATTGTACAAAATGATTTAATCTTTAGAAAAAAAAATTAAATAAAAGAAAAGTGGTATTTTTTAAAGGCGCCATTAAACAACAAAATCCACGTTTCAGCATCGATGATCTCCCGCCGCATAACCACGGAGGAGGAGGCCAAGGCGGCGCTGGCGGAGAGGAGGCGCCGCGCCCGGGAGGAGCTGGAGCGGCAGGCGGAGGCCGAGAGGAGGAGGTTCGATACACATATCATATTAATTACTATTATACAGGAAAAGGCATAATTTATGCAATTTTTTTCTTATATATTTATATTCTAAGTAGTTTTTATACTATATCCTTGAACTCTCCTCGCAGGTTGCAAATCGAGGCGGAGGAGGAGGCGGAACGCTGTCGGCTGGAGGAGGAGCGACAGCGGAGAGAGGAGGAGGAGGCACGAGAGCTAGCCGCGCTGCAGAGGAGCATGGAGGAGGAGAAGCTGAGAAAGGCCATAGAGGTAACCGTGCTAAGTAGCCACCGTCCTACCTTTAGATACTTTAGGACGTCTGACACAGATTCTAGAACAGAGTTTTTCTAATTACTTCTAATTTTATATTTAATAGTACATAGTAATTATTAATGAAAACACCTCAGGCGCAGCAGCAGCTGGAGCGCTCGGAGGCGGAGCGGCGCGTGCGGGAGGAGGAGGAACGCGTGGCGCGGGCGCGGGAGGAGGAGGAGCGGCGACGCGCGGCGGAGAGCGCGGAGGTGGCTCGGCGCGGTGAGGCAGCGCGGGAAGAGCGGGAACGCCTCGCCAGAAAGCAGCGCGTCGAGGCCATCATGGCGAGGACCAGGCTCAAGAAGGTCGGTGACGAAATTCAAATAATTAAAAGCTTTGCATTGCGTATAAAAACAAAAGTTCAGTTATTGCTATTTTTAATTTCGTTTATCAGTATTAACAAGATTAAGTTGCTGCCGTGCCGCGGGCGCCGAGCCCAGGGTGCAAGTGTAGATTGCAGTCTACGTACCGTTGTCGTAGTCTGAGCATGCTTTGTCTTATTTACGAGTATTCGTGCGATATCCGCACGACGCGGGGATTACTATGAAAAAGCATAACTAGTCAAACCGCGCCGCACTATCTGTGTTGATTTCACTATGAATATCATTCTAATATTCAAAGAATCATTTATAAAACCAAGGTTTAATAAAACGCAATAATGCCCCCTAGCAGCAGTCCCCTCGGTCCCCTCGGTCGCGTCGCAATAATTGCTCTACATGTCTATAACTTTTATAACTTAAATATTTTTTTATATACAATGTTTTATTTCTACTGTGAAAGGAAAACTATACCCCGTACAGATAATATAAATATATAATGAAGGTGTCACTAACTACTTGATTAAAATTAAAATGTTCAATGAGTCACGTCGCGGGATGGAGAATAACAAGCGATCAGTCCGTGAGGGCGGGGGGCTGCGTGCGGGCTACGTGCGGGCTGTGTGAGCTCAACGATATCTTTGAACGGCTGTATTTATAATCCTGCAAACGATTTTTATTTTTTTTTTAAATGTAGTCGAGCATTTTATCTTATTTATTATACAGATGTTATCTAACTACTTTCTTATTACAGCAAGCGGAAGAAGATAAAAAACAACAAGAAATGAACGCGCAACAAAACCGACCCGCGAACGGTGAATCTAACAACCACAGTACGCGGGAGAGTGTTCCGGACTCGCACACGACACAAGACAACGTAGCTGACATGAATACAACCCAAGAGGGTGTCGTTAACGCGAGTGTCACGCGAGACGGTGTAGCCGACACCAACGTGACACAAGCAGCCGCGGGTCACGCGGGCACTACACAAGAAAATGTAGTCAACACCAGCGTAACACAAGAAAGTGTTCCGAGTGAAAATATAACAAAAGAAATTGTAGCAAATATTACAGAAAGTGCAACAGTACCAAATGAAAGTGGAACAAGTGAAATTATACCAAATACAAATGCCAGTGAAAATTCCACTGTAGAAAATACAACAGAAAATGTAAATTTAGTGAATGTTGAAAATGAAGTGAAAATAGAAAATGCGCAAACCTCAGAAAGTGGAGAAAACGTCGCCAACATCGATAACAGCAACGGCAACGTGCAGGCGGGGGAGCCGCCCGGCCTCGCCACCCGCCAGGTGAGCCCCGCCTCTTACTGGAGTCGTTGACACAATTTAACTAGACTGCGTATCTACGTTAACGATATAACCTCCACATTTAATTATATTTCAAACTGTCATTTGATTGATTGATTAATTGATAACAGGTTGATTCCCAGTCGCCTCCTCCCGCTAACAACGGCAACGTGGCCGACCTGCTGGGGCTGTCCAAGCAACTAGAGGTGCGTACTCGTATAACGCGGGGCCGCGCCGCGGACGGAGGGGTCCCTCGATAGAGTCCTCCGTCCTTCACTCTAGTAACTCGATATAAAGAGAAACCTCCTCCTTCAAAGCGACCGTCCGCTTCCAATAACCACATCTACTAAAATAATGATTCGCATGTCCGATTTCAGACGGTGGACAAATCGGAGGAGCACACCCCGACTAAACAAGTGGACAACGCGCCGATATTGGACACCAGCAACGGGAACGCCGACGTCGGCCACATATCGGCCAACTTCATACAGACGGAGCGGTTGGCCGAGGTGACCAACAAGCTGGCCGACGACTTCGCCTCGCACAACGGCCACGGACACGCGCACCCGCTGACGCTGCAGAACGCGATCTAGGGCCCGCGCCGCGCACGGCGGCGGCTTCTCACGCATATTGGCTAGGAGGCGCGCGACTTCGCGACCCAAAAACGGAACGCGTCGTACCACCTTCGAGGCGGGGTCCGTCATTGTAGCGAGTTTCGGACGTTCTCTTTTCAATTCTAATTTATTCCTAATTTTTCGTGTGAATTATTCGTTCAAATTAAATGTAAACTTAGCTTAATGAAATTAAAGTTGAATTTTGAGTGCAGAATTCATTAAATGTAATTTATTAGTAGCGGCAGGTTGTTCAATGTGATTGATGCGAAGTTTCCGTGCGGTGCCTTTAATATTTTCCTATTTATTTGGAATGGTGCTAATGTGAAATATGATTTCAGCGAAAAGTACAAAAATCAAAGTCTTTTTTTACCCGGCTAGGGAGTACCGCACGAAGAGTCCTAGCCAATATGTACTGAGAGAGGGTCGGTGCGACCTCCACGCGTGCTATTCGTCCGGATATCTCTCTCTATCGCACGCGTCGCGTCAGAGGGAGAGGAGAGAGCCGAGTCGTAACTCCTTACATAAACAATTCCGAACGGATAGCTCTAGAGACGGCACACGATATAACTATATAATAATAATAATAATTAACTATTGCATTTATATCTCGGATCCACGATTCTATTAAGATTTAAATGCTTTATTATTTGGCTAATATTGAGCGATACATAATCACCGCTTCAACTCTCACGAGAATATAATATATTAATATTTTCATATAAAACAAATAATTAATTCATGTAGTTAGGCGTATAGAATCGGGGGGGGGGGGGGTAGGGGGGGTGTCGATAAATTATATCCGTCAACTTCATTAGTTCGGTTAAATCTATTAATCTGGTCGGTGACCGCGGCCAGGTCGTGCGCGGGGCGGCTGCGGCTGCGGCTTACAATCATTATTTAATATAAGTTGTATTTATTGTGATGTTTTTTTATTATTAATAATGATAATAATAATTCGCCTGAGACCTTCGCGTCCCTCTCACACTTCACACCTTGCTCACAATTTATAATCATTGTTCAAAACGAATTTCGACCGTTCGGAAAATAAAATTGGTGTGTGAAGAGGTGATACTGGAGAATGGAAATTATTTTGATATATAAGTGAATAAAATACGGTCAAGTTTTTATTATAATTCACCAAATTTAGCCGAGAATAATTAAAATGTAATAAATTTAAATATTTTTCAATTACATACCAAAATTATAAAAAAATATTTTGAATTTGAGCCATCGATATGTATTAAAACGCCCACTTCAGAACTAATAACTGACTAATTTTATTATTTTGACAAAGGGTGGAAGAAAATATTAACAGTTCTTTGTCCATTCATTATTATGATATAATATAAACCGGGGAATGAATATACGATTAATAACAGATTAGAATTCAGCGAAGGAGTGCCCGCGCCCCACCCGGCGGGGTAGCCTGCCCCTCCGCGGTGTAGCGCGGGGGGTCCGCAGGCCGTAGGGTACGAACATGCATAAATAAATTGTATATTAAGTAGTTAGCCTCCTCTGTATAAATAATCAAATCAATATTTTTTCCTCTTGTAGTGTTGTTTTTTTTTTCTTGTTAAAAAGCGTCTCCATTAAGTTTCTTCATTTCGAACCCAAATATTTTCTTATTACTATTTATCGATTAGTAGTAAATTATTAATAAGGGGCGTTATTCCATTATTATTTGTAATCAAATCTATGGATGGTGACGGCGTACTTTATGGGTAATTTTTTTTTAAACCAAATTTTGTTGCTTGATTTTTTTCTTTAAGAAGTGCGCCCGCTCGGTCCAGATTGTTCTAAACGTGTTCCCGCTTGTGACATTTTTACAATTTTTGCTATCGTCCATTTTATATAAAGAAATCATGTAGTATAATACAACAGCCTTTGTTTTTCTCTAGTTTTGTATGAGATTTGCGTAAAAACAGTTAATGAGACGCCATTTTGAATTTATGTACAATATGTACTGTTTTCCGTTTGTTATATTTTTTATCGTACTGCATATCCAAATACAAGGTGTTATTTTCAAGATGGCGTCCCCTGTTACGTTAGATTATTACGGAAAAGTTGTAGCCGTCACTATAATATGTATGTATGTATATCACAGACATGGCTTCTATGTACGTTCTATTCTTTATGTTAGCGATCGATGGATTTATAAGGAGAAAGTTTTAATAAAAAATATATGAAATTTATAGTGTTATTTTAATTATTTCCCATGTTCAATGAGTCGTGTATTAATGGGTTTTTGCACAATAAAATATAGGAATAATGAAGTTTCAAAATTGTTATATTCAAATCTTCGGTATATAAACATTTCCCATTTTATTAATTGTGTTAATTAAAATCTGTTCATCATCTGCCGTAGATTCAGTATTATCCTTAGTGGTACGGATATCAAGAATCGTGATTTTAAATTCGATGTAATGAAAAATTATATGCTATGAAGAATCAAATGTTTAGGGGAGAGTAGGATGAGACAGTGCCATCTATTGCTCAACCTCTAAACTGCGGTGAGGAATATATTAAAGTTGTTTTATTTTAATTTAAGATAGATGGCGCTGATACTTGTTTAAAATTGTTAGTCGAGGTAAGTAATTGAGTTGAGCGTAAGCGAAGCTCTTAACCGTTTGGGAGACTTTTTTTGTGTTTAGTTGTCTCCAGAATGCGACGAGATAATTAGCTAAAATTTTTCTCATGTATGTTAGAGCCGCGGATGCTATAGCGAAAATAGATTGAAAAAATGTTTAGCCATTCAAAAATTCAAAAAGAAAAAAAAAAGGAGAGGGGCTCAGCTTATGGAAAAGATGTTGCTCTGTAAAAACAATCCTAAACAATCCATCCATACCATTGCAAATAGAAAGGCAAGCATAGAACTACGGCATTCTTCCTAAACTAAATTTGCCAACATCATATGGAGAGCAGTATACTACATCTGAGGGAAATGGACAAAGTAAAACTAATTAGGAAAAAACACACACCGTAAAAAGATTGAAGTGGAAATGGGCAATGGACCATTGACAGAAACGGGCCAGAGATGTCACAGGATAGTACCCGAGAGAAGGAGAACGTACGAGAGGAAGACCAGTACGCAGAAAGATGATCTGAGAACAATAGCTGGTGCAATGGACACGAATAGCTCACGACCGGGAATTGTGGAAGAAGCTGGGAAGGCCTATGCTGGAAAGCAAAACGGGCAAACCAACAAAATATCGATTACCAATATCTAGACCTAAAATTTAAGTGTAAGAGTGCAACTAAAATATTTGTAAAAATTTTTAAAAATTGTTCGTTATTAACAAAGGGTATTTGAATTTGAATTATTTGAATCGTTTTCAATAATTCAAATTCAAATTAATTAATTCAAGAACTTCAATGATTTGTCCATATAATTTTTAAATTACCAGCATCCTTTACAAATAGTAATTTGTGTAAAGTGTTAGAAGTGAAGAATGTGCCTTGTTTTACATTTGAAGCAGCTGCTTTCACCACCCAGAAGCTCTTGAGCTATCGCCTTCTTGGGAATATCTTCACCGCGCCGGGGACACGAAATGCACTATTAATGCATAAATATAGTTTAATGTATTCAAGTTCGATAAATAAATAATTAATAATTAACACAGGAATATTTAATAATTATTTTTGCCCGAACGTGACGTCACAAACGTAAAGTATTTTGGTTTCAACGTATTTTCGTTATGCCGTCTGTAGTTTGGACGTAAATGTTCGAAGAGTATTACGTCTACGAAATGTCAACCTCTCACTGCCAGGATTCCGATGTTATATTTAGGAAGAACCAACTAAAAGCTTAGGACTCATCAATATTTATCCTAGGTGCACCAACAGACCCTCAATTTCGACTCGCTGCACTCGCAAAATCTCGGGTGCCGTTTGCATATTGAGCGAAGCGAGCCCAGTGTAAAGACTCATCGTTTGCAATTGATTTCACTGGGATATCAGTTTTTTGACATAACATTTTTCAAATTTTTTTTTTTTTACATTTTTCAATTTTTTTTACAGCCACCTATCCCTAATGTGTGTCTTTTTGATTGCAAAATTTCATAATTTTCCGTCAAGTAGTTCCTCAGTAGAACGCTCCGCTCGCTTCGCTCAATTATTTTGTGTTTGTCAAGACAGACTGTCCCCTACAGTCATGTGTGTATTGAAACACATACTGTAGCCTAAAATACTGAAAAACTATTTTATCCATTCGTCGATTGATAAACAATTGTTAGTAGAAAGAACACGGGAAAGTAATACGATCAAATACGAGTAGCTCGATTGTATTTCTATTATTTTTATAATAATTGAGCACAGCTTCTAAAAAGCCAAGTACCAACTAAACAACTTCGAAGATACGAGATCGTTTAAATTGTTTAAATTTGAAATGCTTAGAAGAAAATCATTTTGAATTTTGAGAGATTTAAATCAAAGAGAATTATGAGTTTTTAATAGATATATAAATAGATGTAATAGGGCATTTGTTGGTATATATATGTATTTACATTTACAACTTAAAATTACTTTGTTATTAAAAACTAATTTTTAAATACAAGACCAATTATAATAATATATAATAATACATTTTATGTTATTGCAATACATATAACGGCAGATAATCTATACTATAATACTTCTCTATGGTTATTTGGTTATATGGGCACGCTCCTATTGCTACAGTAGGATCCAGATCCACACAGGAACAGACCTGTACTAGCTCATGGTACTATCACAAATCATATCAATTGAATATCAATTTATCAATTTACAACTACTGTTGGCGAAGCTCTGAAACGACTAGTTATTGATAAATCTTGTTTGACATACGAGGTGTCAGTTTATGAATTTAATGAATACGTTTAAGAAATTTATAATTTTCTGATCTGGTATATATTAACAATATACCTATTAATTAATAATTGTTCCAATAAACCATCTTATAATTTAAATGGAATAGGAAAATTAAACGAATGCACAGAACATTCAGATTAGAAGAAATAAAGAAAGTTAGAAAACCAGACAGTTGTCATCTATATTCTGTATATATTATATCAGAACTGGCATTATTTTTTAATTACTATCAATAAATTCACCCTTCACCGGCTGGCTTTAATACATTGCATTATAAAACTAAATATTTGGACCAGAGACTATCTTTTCAAATATATTTATATATTATTAATAAAAAAAGTTAATGGTATCTATGAATACCATCGAAGTCTAGATTTGTAATATATTTATTATACAATATTTATATAATTAAATTCCTTATAAAAGTATGGGTTTATATTAAATAAAAGAAATATAAAATTGACAACCGCCTTTATTAATATTTAATTATAATAATAAGCATTTCGCCAGCCTTCGCGAAACGAGACACCAACACTGGAGGAGCAAGAACACTTACAACACTTATATTATTTAAGATTACAATATATTGAGGGAAATAATAGTATTAAATGTGTGGGATATCGGAATTTGAAAGCAATGAAGCGGCTCGTCCCTGTAATGTGTCAGTTGGTGCACTGCCGCTGCTATCATCATTACAAATTAAAAATAATAATAAAAAACATCACATCCTTTATGTACTTATTTATTGAAATAAATAAAATTTTATAGATTGCAATATATTTATTTTGAAACACAAATAAAAAAAAGAAAGAATTTTATTTATTTTAGATAAAGGTTTTTTTTTTTTAAATATACACAAATTTATTTTATAAATTAATAACTTGAAAGCTATACTAGTGACTTAGAGTCAGGATAACTTAGAGTCAAGATAAGACTCAAATATAGTCGAGACACTACCAACGCTATGATAAGCCTCATATGTATCTGAAGGATGCGTACTTATTCCGATATGTGTAGTTGACTAGTCTTGATACTTGATAACTGCGAAGGTTGTATTTAATTCGATACATTTAAGTCGCCGTTGGGCTCCGAGTCTGAAATAATTGATTAAGAATTATCAAGAATGAATGAATTTATATCTCTATACTCTAGACTGATTGTTTATATTCTATAATATATATAGTACGTAATTAAAATCCTCATTAAACAATTACCTAAAGCTCCGTCATCGTCGGCCCACTTCTTGCCCCGCATTCCCAGGAACCCGGCCTGCACCCTCCTCTTCGGCCAGGGTTCGTCCGGCAAAAAGTGAACCTCCTCCGCGCCGCTGTTTTTCAGGTCCTTCTTCCCTCGCACGCCTATGAATTTACCACGAAAAGACACGTCGTACGGCCTCTTGCCTTGTACCGATTTTTTGCCTCTAACGCCGAAGAATTTGTGAATATTCGCTCGCTTTTCCACTTCATTGTTAATTACATCTGATCTATCCGAACTCGGCTCGGTCGATTCGTTATTTATATTCTCTCGAAGTTTCTGCAGATATTCCTCTAAAACTTCGTTGAGAATGGGATATTCCTGGATGTTGTCTTCGGTGGAATAGTCTATTTGGCCGATGAGAGAACCTCGTTTTGGTACGTACTCATAGTTTTCGGGATAGACCATGAAATCGGGGTACATTGGGTCCTTTTTTCCTCGCATCCCTACAAAACCTGTCGGAGCACGCTTGTAGGTTACATCACCGGATGATAGCTCATAGTCCTTCTTGCCCTTAACTCCGACGAAGAACTGGGGTTTTCTTTTATATAACTGATCATTTTCCCCAACTTCGTAGTACTTCTTGCCTCGCATTCCAAGAAAACCTTGAGGAACTCGTCTCACCACTTCTTGCGCGGAAACGGCGTAAGCCAAGGACAGCGTCAACAAGAGAATACAGGTCTTCGACGCACCCATTGCTTTGATTATGGTTCTGTAAAGAAAAAATATATCTATAAGGTACTGAGCACATTTTGTTATAAATATTTCCACTATTACCGTCGTAGTTGGATGAACGACAATATAGTTTGAGTATCATCTGACGATCGAATTATGCAAATAAATTTAACAATATTATGCCTACAAAATTGTCAAAACGATAAAATTAAAGAATAAAACAAATATATGATTTATGCTATGTCATATTCAATTATAAATAATCCTAATATCACACTCAGTCTAATCAATATCTGTGATATGTTTTGACACCTGTTCCCTGCAACGAAATTAAATCTAGTTGCTGATATCCCGGTGAGTCCCAGGGGTCAACGACCCGACAATGTATACTAATACTATGTATTATTAGCAAATAGGCTACGATCATATCTTGTTGTTAGTTGGTATAACAAGTACAATTTAATATTAAGTTTTGTTCAACAGATACATATATTTCTATACATTGATAAAACATACTGAATTGTTTTACGTTTACAATTATTTTGAATTTTATTAATTTATTAGTCCACGTTCAGTAATAATTAGTACTAAAAAAGACAACCTAGGGAATTAAGTGAATTAAAAAATTATTACATGTACGTCAAATACCTGTTTTATACTACCTACAGTGTAGTACCGACTTTTATAATAATAAATTATAAAAGTAATTAATTTATATAATTATTAATTATATTATATGTTGAAGGCAGGTACAGACACCGTATGATGGAATTAACAACAAAATAACTTTTGGAACGGCATGTTAAAACTTTTTTTACAAAAATTAAATAACATCAATAATTAAAAAATAATTATTAAATGGAAGAATATTATTGTTTATTTTTGAGTTGTTTACAACTGCAGTCGTTTTCGTGTGCATTGTCGTGCAGGTAGTAGTTGGGTAGTCAGGCAGTCGTCAGGGTCACCGCCGGAGGGCGGAGGCTCAAAGGTGCTAAAATATTCTGGGCTGTTGTGACAACTGCAAGTGTATTGCATACATTTACAATAAACTGTAAACACGCGACAGCGTGTTAAATAATAGACATTCAAAATATTTGGGAAAATTTAAAGCGATAGAGATTTTATAATTAAAATACTATTTAATTTAAATGATGTTCACTTGCTCAGTGCACTATGCCGCGTACACGTCGAGCTTTAGAGGCAATGTTTAGTAAACATCTTCACTGGTGTCGTATTATCACATAATAACATAACATCGTAATAATATTAAATATAGAAAGTAATTAAAAGTAACTCCAACTACAAGTACGTGACGACTCAACATTTTAAAAAGCCGACAGGTTACACCCAGGGACACTAAAATAATAACAGTTTCCCGTCCTTCAGTGAGTGAAAGAGACGAAACTAAGTGAACTCTTGTTTTTTATATCACAAAGTCGATAAAGTGTACAATCAAAAACCAGGTCAAAATGCAAAAACACTTACCAACTACCCACATATCAAAAGAAAACGACATTTTCAATTTGGAATGTAAAAGCCATTAAGGTTTCAACTGGATGATATTAAATTTAAATCTTAAGTTCCTAACAAACATTTTTCCCGACTTTTCAAAGTACTTTCGGGTAAATATATTTACTCGAAAATCTGCACACTTCCATTACTGGTTAAGTGCTGTGCGATATATTGCATTCGATACTGAGAGGGCGGCGGGCTGCAGGCGGCCATGGCGGCCGGCTCCGCTCACACCTTTTTGTTCAGCTTCCTCTTTGATAAAAGCGATCAAATTCAAAAACTTATAACAATAAAAGTCATATAAAGTTTTGATAAATATTAGTTTTTCCGATATCGTGTTCATTTTTTTATATTTAATATTCGATTACAGAATCAATTCAAAGTTAATTAGTTTGTTTCCTAATAATCAATAATTATAGTATTCTCTCGTAGCTCTGAAGTATTTTTAAACTATACTTGTAACTCTTCGTAAGTTTATAATATTAATTTTGATACAATTAATGAAATTCATAAAAACTATGGTATAAAATAATACATCAGTTTAATTATTTTAATTCCTTTTTCACATAATAACATTGTCGGATAAGTTCAACAGTGATGTTCAGTGTACTGTCAGAGTAATTCTTTAAATGGAGATATATTTTAATTCTATATGTCAATTATGTTCGGCCCTCCCATATTATTGGATACTGTGAGCTGGCGATGCTTTAATAAAACAAGATACCACTCTACACCACTTAGTCCACCCACACGCATACAAAAGTTGACGTCAAGCGACCAAAGATGTCAGTCACAAAAAGATGTCAAGTTTTTGTGACTGACATTAACAAGACAAGGACAAGGTCAGGCGATTAATAATTATGTATATATAACGGTGCATACCGGAAGACTTTTTTTATATATTGGAAGTGTGTTTGGAGTAAAACAAAGTTTCGTATCTTTGGCTGCTCAAACGATCATTCACTCTGCTGTCAAAAAGTCCTTCTAAGGGACACACGCGTCAGCGAACGAAAACTTATTTATATGATTACTTAACATACTGTCGGGAGTAAGGACAGAACAAATTAAATGTATTTATTTTGAGGGAGGTATTTTGACGCTCAAAATTCGACAACATCGTTTATTCGATGAAAGATTATTTTTCAATACTATTATTTACAGTAGAAGGTTAAAATATGTATTTTTTTCTAATTCTTTACAATCTAAGCCTTCCCTGCTATGAAAGGTATGAAAAAAAAAGAAGAGTTCCCTCAAAGACCAGATTCAAAAGTCCTGTTACGGAGAGAGCACTTCCGAAGTCAACAGGGTTAACTTGCCAACTTGAATTTATTTGAGAATTCACTATTTTCTACAAACATTGTTTTATTATAACATTCGTTTATATGTGATATGTGTCTGTAAATATGTACATATGATTGTCCTTTGTTTTTCTTTTTTTTCAGACAGCCCTAGCACACTTTTCACAACACATAGGTCCAGTTGCAGGGAGTGCCACCGGGCGTTAAGTAATAAAACAATGAATTCAAAAGTATATTTATTATATTATGTTTAAATTATAGCAGATATTCCTGTTCATATTGCTGACTCCACTATAATTGATTTACGTGGAATTGTATTTAAAAAATTGTTTATTTAAGAAATATAATGAGGGAAAGGTACTATTTATTTAATTTAAATCAATTCATAGTTCAAAAGTGATGGGAATCGAACTCAATACTTTTAACATAAAAAAAAATACAAAATATTTTTACAATACAGATAACCGAGTTCAGTGTTATGTTTATTGCTGGTGTAATAAAGCATTTGCAGGACGACCACGCTGTCCGTGTCGTGATATATGTATAATAAATTCCTATTTACTGTCCTTACATAAACCAAGTTATCCTAAATATATTTTTCTGATATTCACCGCACGTATCCGTGTAATCTTGCCACAATAGTAATCTAACTTGGTCGTCTTAATTTTGTTGTTTGTGTGTGTGAAGGCGCGGTAATTAAACTTACACACAGACATACGTTACATCATAATTAAACATCAATAATTATAGGTTAGGTAATAGTGTCGGTCACAAAAAAGTATAAAAATTGAATATAATTTAATTTTTATAGTTTTAAATCATTAATGAAATCAAGTGTCCTGTGAACTGTGCGATCTAAAGCACTGTTTAAACAACCCGCCGGCGAGGTTTAAAAGATTACAAATAACAAAATTCAACCATTTGATTTGTATCGAAACGTCAAATAATAAAGGACCTCTCGCACAATAAATTAATAAAAAGATCACTAAAATATGATCCTTATCCAACAAAATATAAATCGTATTTTCCTTGTGAAGTATCTTTAGAGGCACATAGGCTTCCTAATTGGTTTCCTTTCCTTTCTTCACACGACACAAAGGGTGTCAGAAGACGGTTCAGAGATATTTAAGATACTTCATTGAAAGGTAATCTTAAAGCAACGAGACTGACTGTGACTCTTTTCATTGAGCACTTTACAATCAGTGCCACCGCACCGCTAGGAAATACTCTTAATTAAACTAATTAAACAGAAATAACGATAAAAAACTGAAAAATATAACCGTAACTAACTATTGCTCGTGGCTACGCTTATTATAATATAGCGTGAATTTTACAATAAATCCAAAATATTATAAATTAATCTAATTAAATAAATTTGTATTTCTCACTCACTAACACAAGTGAACACGCGAAGATACAGCCTTAGGATATTGCGTGTTATTTTTAATACATCTCGGAAGGTAAGGTAAAGTAGCAGCTCATACGGTACGCTTATGAGCCGGTAAGTGCCTGAAGATCGGGTTATTGCGTATATAACTTTTCCTCAACCATACAGTAGCGGTGGTATTAAAGTAGCTTAAAGTAATATACAAAGGATTTTACAATTTACCAAAGAGGCTTTATAACTAAATAATAAAATCATACCTTACTACCGCCTCGTGATGTTCCCAAATGACGCGCGCGGCCGAAGTTTTTTTATCAGGTGTGTGCACTCCGGCGATACACTGCCGACCATTGGGTGGTATTAACTAGTTATACCATTTTTACTTTCCTCAATATAAAACCAATCGATATATAAACCAATTGATTTCTTAAATTCACAAACCAATACAGATCTCTAACTAGTTCATTGACACATAAATAATTTAATTAATAATAATTAATTTATTAATAATTTTGTACACTAATTATCTGTTTATCGACTGCGCGGATTGCAATGTACTAAATACTTGTAATGACACCAAACTTCGCCTCGGTGGATCGAATGTATGGTGAATATACATTTGTATGAGTATGTTCTCAATTTATTTAACACTAAACCTACCGACAATTCTTGTATACCTGTTCCTACCGCACGCCGTCAAATGGACCGGCAATTAAAAGTTATTTTATTATATAACGAATTTAATAATGGAAATAACTAAAAGTAAAGAGTGTAGAAAATATTATATGCATGTTCTAAGAATTGTCATGTAGTTTGATAACGATATTATAACGTTTGAAAATGTGTAAGTTTTACAAAAGTTTAAGAACGGTCAATTTGACCGGTACTTGGTAGGTTTAGTGTTAATCGCATCTCAAAAGAACGCATCAGAGCGCATATTTGTAATGAAATAACCCCACGTGATAAATAAAGTTAATTTGTATATATATATATATATATATATATATATATATATATATATATATATATATATATATATATATATTTCTTTATTGTCTCGCGGTGTACGGACAAGTGGTTTGATATCAACACATTAGAGTGTCACATTCGGATATTTACAACGGTATATCAACATTCAGTGTATTATCATTGATAATCGCTTATCTTAATGTGTTTAATGCCATATTGAAGCGTCAACTTCGCGAGCTTTTGACTTTAATGACATGTATAAACATGTCCATTTACTCGCAATGACAACTCAATTTTTTTTATTTCGACATAACAATGTATGTCACGTTGTTATTATGAATCGCCACTCTCCAGTAGCACGCCTCCAAACGCAGGTCCTCGGAAAAAAAGAAGCAAGAAAGCTCATGGTTACTCTTTTATCTTATTATTTTACATTTTTATAGTGTAATAGTTGGCTTATTACTTAAATGTCTGTCATCTGACAGCACTATCTCAATATATACACAAAGACACTCACTGACTCACTGACTCATTCATCGCTCTACAGCCCAAACCGTAATACCTAGAAAGCTGAAATTTGAACATAAGACTTTTGACATATTGAATAGGTGCAATAAGAAAGGATTTTGCAAAGGTCCAAACCGTTCCAAAGTTACAGCTAAAAAACTGCAAAAAATATAACGCGCCTGTTTGATACCTACGAGTAATAAGTGGTGTGGAAATTCAAACAAAATGTTTGATCACTTTCGTCGTCCGTTGCGAAGCACGGGTAACCTGCTAGTATCGTATAAATGAGTATTCTCTAGGTCCGTCGAATTATGACAAGTTACTTAGCACTTTAAAAATATTATACGAAATACAGTTTTTTTGTTATCTTTTATTAGGTATTAATTAACAGTGCATCAAAGGAGAATTCAAAAAGTCTTTTAGGATAGCACTTTTGGAACCACGGCGACTCGGTAGTCTATATTATAAAGAAACGTAAGTTAAAAGAGAATCCAGTAAGTTTCTTTGCGGTATTTTAACACGAAATAGTGATTGGAACTCATTGGAACTAACAATTAGAATCTGATTTTCACAAGCAAATTTGAAATAAATCACTGACATTGACTTTACTCTACATAGTACGTATAAATATAACATATACTTTGTACTGTTAAAAATATTGAGATATCTTCACCTTTTTACAAAAAACACAATGAACTCGAGTCGTTACAATTTACTGATGATTGAGTGTTAATTTGGGATGCAGATATTGAGTTTGTGACGGGTTCGAACCAAACCACAAAAGCTATAAATCGAGCGTCGCGTCATAACTCAGTCGTACCTCGTAACTCTGAAATAAACATTCAGATAAACTATCACAGTGTAATGTGTACTGAATTTAAACTTATACTTACACTTTACACTTACTTACTTACAACTTACACTTTATAAGACGATCAAATACAAACTGGTAATTGATAATTATTACAAAATGTACATCTAATATTGAAATCAAAATATTTAACACAATAATATATATAATATAAAACATTTCAGATTATTTGGTATTTCAATGATATTTAAATTGATTTATTTTCTTATTTAATCGATTTATTTAAATATTTATAATTAAGATAATTCTTAATGAAAACTTTACTTTCATAAACGTAAAAACGGTTGGATTTTTAACATTACTAGTTGTTGCCCGCAGCTCCGTCTGCTTAAACTACTTACATCAAATAAAATGTTATGAATCCCGCCACTGAATGTATAGAACTTAGAAGTTTTATTGTAAATATTTTTGCGTGAACTTATTATATTATAACAGAAAAAAATATTGTGTAGTTTACTATATATTTGCACTTATACATGTAATACTGTATAGAATATGATATAGTGAGAAGTTTATTACTTAATGCCCTGACTTTACACGCTTCTCAGTGTGTGCACTAAAGCACTGAGTGCTTCTAATATGTAGCAATTAGAAAACCAATAAAATGTGTGTCACTTAGTGGTGTGTCTCATTGTCCGGAGCCACGAGCTCGAACTTAAGGTTTATGAGTATTTTATATTTAGTATTGCAGTACAAAATACGTCCTCAGTACACTTATATACATACATATAATAATATAAGAATCATTAGTTGGAACACCTCTTTACTTTCGTATCCAGGTAACACTAAAATTATTATAGATGGTGCTCTTTATTTTAATATTTACGTTTGTTTTGATAAGGAACTAGAACAGAGGGGTCATAAATTAAATCAATCTGAATTCTGTTACCAAGGGTCGCTTAGAACTGCGGCGGTGGTCGGATAACTTTATTGAAGCTGAAGGAATCCGCTGGAGCTTGTCGCCTAATAGCGTTAAGGAATAGTTCTTTTATTATTATAAAATTCAACTTATTCTATCCCACTGTTATTTCTCATCAATTAATATTGTAGATTATATAAATTATATTAAATATAAAGTGTTTCCTTTAATACTAAGCGATATGATGTCACACTACACATACCCAAGAGGTTTCTTCAAGTTCCCACATATGTTACATATAGCATAAGAGCTTATAGATATAATCCGGCCCGCGATCCCCGTCCGAATGGACCGAGAGCTGTGCATTAAAATATTAATAAACGAAAAGGTATTATATTGTTAATCACAGTTTCCAGACCATTAGTTTAAGACTGTCCTTGTGACGTCAAAAATGAATAAATACATCGGGGAGCAATACGGTGAATGAAATATGATTGAACAGAACCGAACGAATGGAATGAATGTTTAAAGGATTAGTATTTCTGTATTGTATTCTTTATGATTGAATGTTGATGTATTTTGATAAATAATTATAATTTTATTCATATATCTTAACGTGCTTCGTCTTACGAGAGGAGAGTGAGTCGGGCGGAGTAAAGCTTCTTCAAACTCACTAAAGTTTGTTCTTTAACCTAATATCTCATGTATATTCACTCGCGTAATAACTTACGTTTGAACGACGCATACTTTTAACAAAAAGTTCAACGAGGTGGGCTTAATGCCTTTAGTTTGTTAGTTTTATTCTGTTCGACTTCTAACTTTTATTCGTTCCATTACCACTCATCAAACATTATATTTCTTTCAAATTTAATCCATCGAAAAATTTAAATACTTACACAAGCTAAATTCATTTTTGGAATTGGTGAAGTAAAAATAGACGATAAACTAGATCTCGAGGCAGTTTGCGCCTAATCGGGAGTGGGACGATTACACCGACCACCGCGTTTAATTATATCAAGCTAAACATTTTTCATAATTGCCGTCCGGATCTATAGATACAACTAGATATAGATAAAGAGCAGATTTTGTTTTAAAAATATTTGTCATATTATAACAAATTTATTGAGCGAAGCGAACGAAGTGAGCGGAGCGTTTTACTGAAGACTTTTTGCATTCTTTGTCACGAATTGGCTCGAAAACTACTTGACGGATAATTATGAAACTTTGCAAACAAAAAGACACACATCAGGTGATTTAAAAAAAATGAAAAATGACCAAAAAAAATATATATATTTTTTAATATCATGTCAAGAAACTGATATCCCATTGAAGTCAATGGGAAACGATGAGTGAATACACTGGGCTCGCTTCGCTCAATATGCAAACGGCACCCGAGATTTTGCGAGCGCAGCGAGTCGAAATTGAGGGTTTGTTGGCGCCCCTAGTTAATTTTTAAGTACACTGAGTACTTAATTTAATTATTATTTCCGTCTTGTGTCGCTGCGACGGTACTGACGCGTTATGTTAATAGAGGTCCCAAACCACTGATACCCCGTCGAGGGTGAACAAAAGATAAATTAACCCTTTTTCTTATATATATTCTTATTTTGTTACTTGAAAAAATATGAAGGCTTTTATAAATGGAAAGAAAATAATATCGCAACGGTTAACAAAAATATAACATGTCTCTTCGATATGTTATTTGCTTTACAAGTATATATAATATAGCAAAGGCAATATCTGTTAGTATTTGATTATTTGTTTAGCGAATTGGTGAAACTGGGGTAGAGACAGCTACAGCGAGTCGCGAGTCACTTCACACCATATCAAATTTTGTAAAAACCAGTGGATTTTTTAAAATATGCTATAACAATTTTGTATCCTTCTCGTTTAAATGACAGCGGCGACCTTCATCATCCATGTGACAGGCGGACACATATTATAACAAGACTAGTACCGCATCCAGGTTTCACTTACGACAGCTGTTTTAAATAGACTAAAATAATATCAAGACCCCCCGCACCCGATCAGTAAAATACAAAGATTAAATTTCAAAACGTTTTCTTTGTACAATTTTATATTTATGCATTTTTTTTTTAAATTAATTTATTTCATTCGGGTTCTGAGTAATAAATCTTTTGCTACCCCTTCTTCAACCCCATTATAATTACAAAGTATTTAAGGAATCAAATACATTTTAACCATACTGATACTTATTAACACTAAACCTACCAAATATCGGACAAATTGACCATTATCAAACTTTTGTAAGACTTACACATTCTTAAAAGTTATAATATCGTTATCAAACTGCATGACAATTCTTAGAATATGCACATAATATTTTCTTCACTCTTTACTTTTAGTTATTTCCATTATTACCTGCGTTATATAATGAAATAACTTTTAATTACCGGTCGATTTGACGGCCTGCGGTAGGAACAGGTACACAAGAATTGTCGGTAGGTTTAGTATTAAAGTGTATGGAGACACGATGGCACAGTGATTAGAGTGCCCGCGAGTGCGCGAACCACTGAAGGTCAAGTTCAAACCTGGATTGTCGAAAAATTTATAGTTCTAGACGTTTCAATCTTTGTAAAATAATATAATAATAAATAGATGTATGAATTTAAACTAAATATCTTTTTTATAACCACAGATTTGATACTTAAATCAAGAATACCTACAATAAATGTAATTAAATCAAAGAATACGCTAAACAAGAAATTACCTTTTTACTGTCGTTTGACGGCGGCTCGTAAACAATAAATATTAGAGATGGGAGAAACATAAAGTTGTAATAGTACACCGTCTGCTCCAACACGGCTTTATCGGCCCGAGGCGCCGCAGACCTGCGACTGTCGCGTCTTAATACGTATTCGCCTACAATAGTCATATTTTAAAGCTGTAATATTTAATAACCAATAAAAAATAAGCATTACTGCCGATCTCTTTTATTTATTTTCTTTCCAATAGAAGTTTAGTTTTTAACAAAATAATTTTAGCAGAACATTAAAATTACTGTTGATATTCAACAGTTTAATTCATGAAAATCTTAGGAATTACTATTTATACATTTTATTGTACACCACGAAAACAAAACAAGAGTTATTAAATATGTAGCTACTGAATACTGTACTCCAGATAATCTTTCAAAATAATGTATGTATACATTTATATATATATATATATTAAAAATGACAAAAAAAAATCGTTTTTTAGTTATATTTTAATAAAAATATAATACTGACGCATTATGGACATAACAGACAGACAGACATGTGAATCCCAAGTCGCATACAGTCGCATACAGTCGCAGAAACGCAAGTTTGGAGCCGGAATAATAAAGACAGCTTGATTCTTATTCCACTTTACACTCGTTAAGCGCTCTCGCCTCTCGCGTAACCTCATACAACACACCGTTTACAGCAATTGGAAAATTACATTTTTATTACATTTTTAAATACTTCTTTTATAAGGTGGTTTACAATAAAATTTATATTTCCTTTACATCCCTTATTTATTTGCGCTTTATTTATTGATATTAAAAATCTTTTTTATTCAAATTTTTTATGTTTCAATTTCCACGTTTGTATTTTTAACATTATTACTAGGCAATGACTTTTTAATTGACTCGTGTATGAATGATAAGAAGGAATAGTTATTTTTAAATTAGTCATTGAAATAAAGTATATTCCAAAGTTATGTTTGTTGCATGTGCAGCGAAAGTTTTTGAATTCAAAATAACGTTTTCTTTCAAACTACCTTCATAACGAAGTGCCGTCCCTCGGGAAGTAAACTAGATTTTATTAGTCGTATAAATCCAACGTAACTTTCGCTTCTCCAGAGCTAAGTTTTAAACTCACAAATCAAGCTAATTTTACAAGGGTCTTAGAACTCTGCCCATATTTACGAGGGATGTGTTCGGTCAAAGGGTCGGTGGCGGGTAGGTGTAGTAGTTTTATAACTTCTAAACCTTGAATTTTGTTGTTGTTTTTAAGCTGAAAATAATTTGACTTTAAGTTTTAAGTTTAAAAGACAAATTCTTAGTTGCCGAGGCCGGTTTTCCTTTCGCAATGACAAATGCCTCATAAAGAACTGAAACCATATAATTTTGACTTTGACTTTTAAATTATCTCAAAATATTTTTGCGTATGAAATCTTCTTAACAAGTAGTTTGATATTTAAATCCATGTTTTTATATTTGCTTTAAATTAAAAATATTATGACAGAACATGTGATATAAATAATAAAACTAAACAGCACTCAGACCTCACTAATCGACGTCATACAGTTAATTAAATCAGTTTAAAATTTAAATTTAAATTACCAATAGTTTATTTAATTATAACAATTTAATGACGGATATATATAATTTAATTATCTGATTTTGTCGAACCAAAATTGAAATATTATAGTATACTTTTAATTTGTTCTCTGATGTTATGTATACTAATAACTGATTCGGGTATAGTTCAGAACTGGAAATCTTACCTTTAAAATCAACAGATTTATATTTTGTAGAACGCGCTTTAATAACTCAATATACTTTTAAAAAGAGCTATCCTTGTAGGGATGGTACTTTGCTAATTAATCATCCTCATAGGTTATAAAATGTAAAAAGTTTTTTCAAAGATTGTCTAGAAATTATCACCTGCACACTGACAAACTAATTAAATTTTGTTTTATATTAGATATATTCTCTCATACGAAATTAAATTTTTAAATCCAAATGATGTGACATTTTTAGTTTCTTTAAATAATTCAATGGAGCTTTTATTCAAATGCTCGAATAATGAAGAGCTCAGAGCTTTCAGTTCATTATTTATTGACCTCAGTGCAGCTGTGTGCAGCTTTGACTATATCGGTGCTTCAAGAAATATTGTTTTAATTGGAGAAATTAAAGTTAATATTAATTCATTTCCTTGGAAGAGTTCTACGATGTAATATTTTTTGCAACTAAGAAAACTACTGGCTGTAAATGATATTTCAAACTTTGACGATGGAAAATTTTTACAGTTTTCTAAATACAGTTTGCATTTTAAGTTTAACATGAAAATGTAATATAATTGGAAGCTTGAAAATTCACCAGATGCTACCTTTGCGGAACAGGAAGGAGTAAAGGACTGTAGGAGGGGACGAGAGAGGGGGAGGTATTGGGCTTCGGCTCTCCCTCATCGTATAAATAGTTGAAGTGTTATAGCTAATTCCCTCTGAACTTCTATGAGAGGCTCCTACTACCTGGACTCTGCACTCGAGCCAGGTTGTATACGAGCCAAAGTTCACTACAACTACAACACTAGGAAATTCTACCTATAATGTGATTATTGGATTTAATGAAATATATTTTAAACATTTTCGATCTGACAAAATACCACAAATTTTCTTAGGATTTTGTTTTATTATACAACATTTTACAGTTTAATTTAAGTAACGTGTTCAAAAATACAAAAATAAAAAAAATAAATGTAATGATAAATATTTAGTCTTTCTATAAATCCCACATAACGCATCATCTTTTGTTCCCATTGTGATGTTTGATATACTTTATACACTGCGTTAAATCAACTGAAGACCTCTTTATATTTTTTGTTTTATTTAAAATCATAGCAGATTTTACGTTGAAAAAATAATATTTTTTTAAATCGACTCTGTGAATTAATTTAACCGAGGCGTTCACTCTTTTAATGATAATCAACACCCTCAATCAATCAATCAAACACCCCTTGGCGGTGGTGACTCTGGTGAGAGGGTAAATCTGCCACGCATCACGTAAGTTAGGTAAGTCGAAGGTAAGCAATTCCACTTGAAATATATAACAAAGATTCATTTACCACTAGCACTCTCTAAATAAATTAAATTGATTTCTTTGTCCTGAACAAACTTCACCTAAACACATTGAAATAAATTATTTCACCTGAACCTGTTACCGAGACGTGGTAGATATAGTTTGAACGGCTTTTTATTTTTATTTATACGGGTGTTATCTTTCTTAAAATGTGTTCCTGATTGACTGACTTCAGCCAAATTAATAAATTATTATATAAATTAAATAAAGTTAAATATCTTGGAGACGAATGCTTTTATTTCCACCAAATATAAATAAGAACTGTGACAGGTGAGGCTCTTTATTAGAAAACCGCAAAAGCGGTGATTCATTTGAAAGCTACTACCACGGACAGACGAATACACATTACTAATTTCCACTTAACCACTTCTTATTTGGGCACGGCTTAAAATATATACACTATTACCTATCATGTCTGTAAAGTCACATCAGATTCATAGAAAATATATTTTTTAATGTGATTATAAAATCCTGAGATATTAAACGACCATCACATTTATTATATCCTCCCTCGCCCCGGTGACACCGACTGTAGTTTGTAATTACACCTAAGTCTATTTTTACACGGTAGATTGGTTCCAGAAAAAACCGTGTAAAAAAAGACATTGATCGTATGCAAAAATAGGTGATTGGTTCCTAATCTCTAAAACCTATTAAAATTAGTGAAAAAAGAGGATTTTTAAGAACAAGTACTCATGTTTATTTAATTAAATCACATATACAATGTTTATTTTTACAAGCATAGTTATTGAGGATTATTCACAAAATATTAACACATTTCAATTGCTTTGGCCAGTAAATTTGCTTGTATACACTAAAAGGAAATTCCCCTAAATTTGTGATATGAACATATTTCGCAGAAATTAAATTTGGCAAAAAAAATTAATCCCAAAAAAAATTAAATCGTGCTAAATGGAATAAAATCGTGTAAAAAAATTAAAAAAAATTTTTTTTTCTAACCGTGTTATATCAAAACCGTGTAAAAAAGACCGTGTAAAAACAGACTTAGGTGTATATTATTATATAAAGTAGTAACATAAGTGAGTTAGTTTGATTTATATTTCCATAATGCAGTAAATGTTTGTGTGCTTGCAGTTACGATCTATAATAAACGGTTAAATTAGAGAATCGCAGTCCATGTGGTACCGGAGAGTTGTAACTTCAGCCAACGGACTCGGTGCAAACAACATACTTCATTGGATAATAACATCTAAATAAATATAACACAAATATTTGAATTTAACAAATATTTGAAGTATTTTTAATGTCACAATGATGACCAAACTGGTTTTATTAAAATATTTTCATTTCTATTTTATTTGTATATATTTCTCGTAATGACTAAATGGTAAGCTTAATTTGAGTGAACTCGGCCCGTCGGTTAAACGGTTAATTTGACTTTAATGAATCGTGAAGCAGTCGACGCAGTTACATTCGGTGAGGAGGAGGAGGAGGTGCTCGCAAATTATCACAACTATACAATTATGTGCTATTTTTAACTTGTTTAATTTTGTACGGATCTAAGGTTATATATTTTTATTGATTTTTAACATTATGAGAAATATACCTCCTTCGTGTTTTCTAAATAGTACGTTCAAAAAACTATGATACGGGTTTAATTCGTATATTGGTTACATTTTAGCTTTATCTGCCGTTTGAAGTGCCTCGCAGCAGCTGTGCGGGAGGACGAGGTGAAGTAGAGTTAGGCGTATTTTAGTAGTAGTTAATTTTTCTTCTCCCTCGGACGTTCATAAGTATGCCCGGAGGCTAAGAAACTTTTATTTAAATATGTATGTTTATTTTTAAACAGCGAAACTATTATTAAACTGTTTTAGCGGTTTAGATTATGAATAAAACAATTGATTAAAGAAAAAATAACTTAAACAAAGAAAGTATTTATATTATTATTATTAAATACGTCGAATATCTATACATTATATTTATGATACATGTGTAAGTCTGCATATTTTGTAGATATTAATACGCTAATCCTCAAAACAACAAGATCATTTTATATAATAAAATCAAATATGGCGGAACTTATTCGGACTATTTCATTAAAAATAATTCCTGCCTCCAATACACTAAAAGGCCATCCTAATAAAGCCATGTAGTGACCACGTTTCCCATTTTTGCGGACACTAATGTTCAGTGTAATCCCCGATCACGTTCCCGGGGGACTCTCCCGATTTATTTCCGATTTAATATCGGTGTAATGATTTTTAGAATAAACGTTATGTCACAATGTCATCTTGAATATGTACCTAATACTGGGATGAAATCAACATAATTATATATTAACAAATAATTATTGGAACTAAGTTTCATTAAGTACTTAATCTTTTACGCCAGTCGAGATTTAGCTTTATATTATAAACAGAAATGAAAAAATAATCAATTAATCGATAAAAAAAGTAATTATGGTGTAACAGTAACTCAGTAACAGTAACAGTACTAAGTACTTACATATTCACTGAGATAAGATTCTATGGTAACACAAAGTTGCATTAAAATCCGTCCACCACACAGTCCAGTCCAATCTCTCCAACCAAACAAACCTCAACACTTATTTAGTACCAATCAGAAAATATAAGACAATATTGACCTTACCATCTCATAATAGATTATGTTATTAAGGAGGAGATAACATCTCAGTGTGCAACGTTCACGGTTGATTGGGAGGCGTCTGGAATGAGAGTTATTTCCCTAAAGCCCGCTTCACCGCTGCGGATTAACTGCATTTCTTGTTTATCACTGGTATGTTAGCAATGTGTAACGTTTATAACCGTATAATATTCTTTATAGATTTTGCTCCAGATTTAAAAGAGCCCGAAGGAGTTTAGAAATAATGATGAAACAATAGTTCCTCTCTCACGGTGGGATGCATTATGTAGGGAGTGTTCCACAAATACATATATTTTTAAAATAAATACATGCACGTCTTTCCTTTAGATAAAACAAAATATTTTTGAAAAAAAAAAAAAAATTCTAAAAGATTAGCGAGTGACGATTCATCCCAATTCTTTAACTTATCAAATTTAAAAAAAAAGGTACGTAACAAAAGTGGCCTAAATGTAAAATTCAAGAAGTGTTAAAAAATCAAGGCTTTTCTCATTTCAACGACTTCTCGACCATAACCAATATATCTATGAGGACTATTAATTTGTATGTGAAATGTGAACTGAAACTTCGTATATATTCAGTGCAGGCCGAATCATAGAATTTTCTCGCATTTGTGAAAACACAATAGCATTACAAAAACGAGCCTCGTCACATTCAGACGCAGCCGTGACGCTATCGTGCACACTGGAAGTTGGGCTCACACACCTGTCGTACTATTTTCGTGATATCTATAATAATTTTGTAAAGAGGAAACTTTTGTTTGTCTGTATGTTTGTAACGATTAGGCTCGATAACTATGGCATAGATTGTTTAAATTGTTTCACTTTTCATAACAAATAATAAATTGTTTCACTTTTCGAAAGGTGGTATGTCAGTGGTATACGATGGAAAAGATATCAAATAAATCTTCAACACTCGATACTAGAACCGCACCAAACAATCTCATAACAAATAAAAATGTTTGGGTGAATTAAATTATTATTTGAAAATTATTTCATAACATTTGAAAGAGGTACGTCATTGGCGATTTATATAACAAAGTTACACCCTATGGTAATTAAACGCGTCGACCCGACAGTCTAATTTTCATAATCTAATCGTACTTATTAAAAATTATTCTCCACCCGCCGTCAATCTTTATAAAATATACATTTGTTAAAAAAAACATACTATTTCTTTTATATATATTAAGGTTACATACAAAGCTCCAGGCACCAGCGTTCTAAATCCAGCTTTTAACTTATAAATTACTGATAAACCATGATTTGAAGAGAAACAATAACAAAAAGCTTGAAATTTATTTCACTATTTTTGATCACACCTGTTGTTGCACCAGCCTTCGCTTGGAGCTTTATTTAACAGAGCTGTCCGTTTTGTTATGAACTTTCTTTTAAGGATATTAGAAACTCAGTTCATAACTGTTTCACAGTGCTAAGGTTCACGTTGTGATAGAGTTACAAACTTCATTCCGCTAGTACTAAGTTGTTATTGTCCATATCGCTGAGTACAATGTTATACTATTGAACATTAGATATACAAGTTTAAGAGTTACCCCACAGACCTTCCAATCTCTTAGACACGACATATATTTAATGCAAATGCGATAACCACATTGTGACTATTCCAACCCTTTTTGCTAACAGATAAGATATCTCTAAAACCTTTATGAATGATCAAAGTCTAAAAGTGAAGTATACATCACTTCTACAAAATAGTGGCTGATGTTTAGTTTTTTTTTTTGACATTTTCCTCCATTATTCTAATATATAATTTGGGTTGTCGGGTGTGACAACCCAAATTATATACAATAATAACCCAAATTATATACAAATTATATAACAATATAAACAATCTTACTATACTAAATTTGATCGTGTTCCTATGGGCAAGTTTAAGTTCGAAGTTACATATGATTAATGTAACTCAAAATGCAATAATCATTTTAATAATCAACGCACACCCACAAAGAGACGTGTTATACAACAGGTTTCCAGTGTCCTCCTCTAGTAGTGTTATAAGCTAATATTTAAAATACAATAAGCGTACGGTTTAAAATATTTCAACACGCGGTGTAATATGAAACAGTGAGTTTGCAAACACGATACATGTTTTATTCACAACACAAAACCTAAAGTGAAAAGAATGTTGAATATTCCGCTGCAGCGGCTGTTGCAATCAATCTAACACTTGAAAAACAACAACCTTTGTACAACGTATCAGCGTATCTTTGAATAAACTTGTTTTTCAATTCAACAAATATAGATTCTGTTGAAAATAGAATACTTTAATAAACTAGATACAAAACCAGAATAAAGTAATATTTGGGGTTAAATGTGGTATCAAACCCGCCACTCTCATCTCACAAGTGATCATTGGTATTGTTTGTGGAAAAGATATAAATAAATAAAAATATATTTTACATAAATCTTATAGCTAAAGATATAGTATTACTAAAATATTTTTGGTATGTATCCTATAGAGTAAATCTACTCCAGTTTCATGTTTCACCTAAATATGCAAACTCGATCAGCTTTTCCGTCATAACTACCGAACTTTTGTATTTATTATATTTTTAGGTTACATTATCTTACTTTTTATAAGATAGGGATCGTCTTACTTTTTATAAGATAGGGATCGTCTTAAAGAAAAATATGTGTATTAAGGGTTTTTAAATATATTTCAGGGCTTTACGTCCAAGTGTATTTTTAAAATTTATTGTTTAAAAAAAGCCATCAAACGTCATACTCTAGTTCACGGTTACAAACTCCATGGATACATTAACATTATCGCATATAATTAAAAGAGATGCATACTACTACTAACTACTATTTTGTAGTTTGATACATGTATAAAATACAATTTGTATTTATTCAATATCAAGTCATAGAACCTCAATGTTTATAAAAGTTTTTTTATATGTTACAGAGTATGTTATAGTAAATATGACGACTTTTAAATCTTACTACTAATATTACTGTTTTAGTTTACTATAACTTTAACACTAAACCTACCAGTACCGGTCAAATTGACCGTTCTTAAACTTTTGCAAAATTTACACATTTTTAACAGGTATACAAGAATTGTCGGTAGGTTTAGTGTTAAACTAAACATTATCTCTTAGCTTTAACCATTGCTATGATACGGTCCAGTTAACATAACACTAAAAAAAACAACTTATGCGAGTTTTAATTTAAATCCCATAACCTGTACTTTTCCATTACGTACCTATTATACTTTAATACAATTTTATATTTTGTATGCATTGAAAAGATACTCAGTTAATTTCCTAGAAAGCCTTTTTACACCAAAACAAACTAGGTGAGCTTAATTTAACAACTTTCTTAATTGAAACTTCATGAAGATCGGCCTAAAATAAACAGTGTGTAATCAGCCTAAAACAACAGGTATTACAACGATACTGCGAGTTATAAAAGCGATGTTATTCAGTTATGATATCACCGAATACTACGAAAGAACAAGCAATGTACTTGTAGCTATATTAAATAGTGAGGAGTGTAGTGCGAGTGTTCGAATTAAATGGTTGGTACATCCCTGAGTTTTTATTTTATATCGAATAACAACGAATAATAAAGTAAAACAAAGTAACAAATGCTTGTGATGCCTCAATGTTCTCACGTATTACAAAACACAAAACATGTTGTTTTTGTCTCGTTACTGAACAGGTTTTGATGAAATTTTATAACTTTTATTGATTTTTGATTTTGACTACAAATTTTTCTCTAATTTCCATGAAAAATACAAAATGACTTAGGCCGTAAGGATAAAACTATGAAACTAATAGACGGGTTTTAAAGAAATTTGCTATGTTCAATGTGAATCAGTTCTTTATCTCTTCAAACACAAAATACTTTTCATTAAAAAAAATCTTTCATTTCACGGAAAAAAGTATATATATATTTTTTAATTATAATGAAATTACATAAATTTTAACTATACTCCAAAACTATTTGATGAAACATTATTTGGTTCTTCACGAGTGTAGAACACTAATCGGTAAATCATTGCGACGCGCTCGTTTTTCAGTAATTGGATGTCACGGAGCAGACCTTCAAAGGTGTAATATTGTGTCGATGTTCGCACCTGGTCTTTCATTACACATTCGTTCGTTTGTCACAGATTAAATTTTAGACTTTTATTTCATACTTTATTACAAGTATTCCTTTATTATATATATTTATATTTGCTTTATATATTTGCTGGTTAATAAGAATAGATACCTGCTGGATCATTTATTTGTCAGTTCTTTGCTTTTTTTCACCGTAAGTGAATTTAAAATTGTATTTAATTCGCTTATATAAATGAGGACTAACGCGGGTACTAATGCATTACCCTGAAAGTCCCGACCGCCTCTTATAGTTTCTTTATTAAATATATTCGCCTGCAAATATACAACGTTTTTCTATATAATTGATTATTTTATTTAATTAAATTACAATATAGTACAAATACGAAGAAAAAGTTCAAAAATAACAACACTCGAACATACATTTATACTCTATTATTAAAATTTCGAAAAGCCTGGTCTTGGTAAGAACCAAAATTATTAAAATGTAAATAGTATTGTAGTTTACAAGTAATTAGTAGGTAGTTTTTTGAGCCGTCGGGTTAACTATTAATTGTTGGTAGATGAGTGTTTGGTAAATTAAGACAGTGAAGACCGTGTCTCAGAACGTGACCATCATAAGGCTTTACAAGTATTTTGTGATTTGAATCAGATTTTTATTAACCAATATTTTACATCCTACCATTCGATAAGAATAAAAAAATAAATGTACAATATAACAAAATCGCTATTTTTTAAATAATTTTCGTTTCTCGTGAAATTTTCTTTAGAAAAATGTCGAAAGGTAAAGTTTACGAGCAGTCTTTGTATACATAGGTTATTTAGTTGTCTTATCGGAGCCCACATCTACTCCGGGACTTTGTATAAATATACTAAATATTGAATGTATTGTCCAGTTTGTTTGTCATTTTTATATATAAGCTTAACTATTGCGTCTCCTATAATATATTGTTACCGCCCCACAATCCGCAGCATGACTTGTAACCACACACTATCTTTGTAATCCATTTGTATCCAACAAACAGATGCACCGACAATAACTAAATCACTATATTTTGAGGTCTGCGTCATGTAATTAACACTTATAAATTATTTCTTTTGAATGTATCGGACGTACGCACTTTATTATATAAATATAACATGTTCAGAGTTATCATAACACCCATTTACTTATTTTTTTTTAAACACAGTTAATTTCTGTAAGAATACAGATAATAAATATATTTTGTAAATCTTTTTTTCTCAAATTATATTTTCAAGTATTAAAGAAATTGTATGAATTAACTTTATGTAAGTATAGATTTTTTTTCTTTTAAAATTCGCTACTAACATTAAAAGTTAATCAAAAACCTTGTAACTATATTTGGATAAGCTTCCTCATACGTTAACAAAATCAAAACTGTTATTTTAACCAACAACCTCATACTCGTGTACCTTGTGCTATAAACTTACACTCTGGACCTCGGGGATATTGTTAGTGCTATGTATATTATATATAACTATATGTATGACTGGTCGTTTTGCTAGCCATGGATTTTCCTTTTATTATTATTAATTATTATTAGGACGGCTTATCGAATTGATTGCGATGGTTCCAGTCGTTCCTACATTGCTCACTAAATATATTGACGTTTGTGAAACAAAGATCACAATCAAAAACAAAACCCGGCTGAGTTTGTTGTGTGGTTTTTCTCAGACCAGGGCACGTTTGGAAAATGGTGATCACAATAAAAAACAAAACCCGACTGAGTTTGTTGTGTGGTTCTTCTCAGGGCGCGTTTGGATCATGAGTAGCCTTATTTTAAGATGGAAAGTGTCTTTACAGAAGGGCTTATTTTGATACATACGATATCAAAATAGGCCCTTCTGTAACTCCTATTAGACGTACACAAGTGATCACGGCTATGGATTCAAAGTGTAAAATATATAAATAAAAATAAATAAATATTTATATATATAAATATATATATATATGTATGTATGTGTGTATTATTATTAGTTTCAGAGATAATAATGAACTAACAAATAACAATAACGCCGTGCCGTGTAAGATTTTATTTTAAATTACCGTTTTCATATGTTTCTTCGTCTGTATCTGTTTCTACAGATTTATTTTAATGACTTTAGTTTAGTTTATTTCATATGTTTCTTCGTCTCTATCTACAGATTTATTACAACGTTTTTTCTAGATTACTTCAGTTAGTTAAGTTCAGTTGTTTCCATATGTGCCGATATAGGCTTAGATTTATTTTTAAACTTTATTCAATACATTATTCACAAATTAAGACCCTCATAAAAAATATATCAATGAAAAAAAATAAATCTATAGCTCCTTCGTTCTTTATTTTTAAACATAACTGATACGCCTTGGGAATGATTTTATTCCTTAATAATTGTGGAGCTACGACTAAATGTATTCTGTTCTCCGCTGTCTTTATTAACATATATTATGTAAATTATTCAACGAGCTTTATATATATGTTCCGTATATGAAACATATATATATCTGTTCCATGATTATTAAAAAAAATCAGAACCCCATTATATATTTTAAAATTGTATTAAGTATATATTATAGCTGAGCGTAATCGAAGCTCTTAACCGTTTGGGAGACCTTTTTTTGTGTTTAGTTGTCTTCAGAATGCTACGAGATAATTAGCTAAAAATTTTCTGTATATATGTTTGAGTCGAAATCGGATGTTATAGCGAAAACAGATTGAAAAAATGTTTAGAAATTCAAAAGTTATCAAGAAAAGAAGAAAGGAGAGGGGCTCAGCTCAACACCCGCCGCGCACGGTTGGCGGATCCTAGTATTATTAAATCCCGCGTGATGAATCTTCAATGCAAGATTGAAGAAATATTAATACACTATACACACATTGTGCGGTACACTGGCTATGTAGAGTTAAATGGTTATTAAAAAATTAGATTCTTATAAAAATATTTTTAGAAAATGCTTCCCAGAGAGCCGAGGGCACCAGCGCGTCGTTACCGCAAGGGTCCTAGAGCCGGCCAGCCTACGAGCATTACGAGCACTACGAGCACTACGAGCACTCTTCAGCTAACCTTTGGTATGTTGTGTTTGTGTTTTTAAATCTTCTGTCAAATCTAATAATATTTTACATTATTCACGTCATTTCAAAAATGTATATATATTTCAGTTTAAATTCTTTAGGTTTTTATCATTTGACTAGTTATATTGTGTTCTGATTTTTTTCTTAATTTTATTATTAATTAATCAATAATATTTAAATTATGAATATTTCATAGAAATGTAATACTTTGAAGAAGATGAAACATTAAAATATATTTGTCGAATATGTAAAAAGTAACAATTAATTTATTTTAACTTACCCGTTGTGTTTACGAAAAAGCTACAGAATTTTCATAACTCCGAAAAGTTCTGTCAAAATGTAGCCGCGGTGTCGCGCGCGGGAAATTCTCTCGCAACTGATGGAAAACGCGCCAAAACTTGGATACTTACGTCAAATATCCACCAATCGGAGGCGTCGTCCGCCCCCGCGCCGCTCCGCCGACCAATTGCAAGCCGGTCGGTCCACTTAAAAACTTTAATACGTTTTTCATGTCTGCTTTTATCAATATAGTAATTATCAGAATTTTATTTATCTGTGGGCCGTCCAGATTGTTGTAGTCCGACTCAATGGCCAATGACAATAATGATACTAACAGAGATACTGCTTTATTACCTCTTTAAATTTATTCCTTTATCTATATTACAAACATATTTTTTTTATTTCATATTGTAACGAAAAAGACAAATATACTTTTCACTATTTCTTATATTAAAATGTTTTTTAACATTACTTTTAGTTTCATATCATAAGATATATTTAAGGATTCAGATGAGCCACCTGTAGTTAATTTTAATAGCCGACTTTTATTTTAAAACTGATAAAAAATACAATAATGCTGGCATGTTTTACACAGACCTTTAAAAAATATGAAAAAAAAAAACAAAAATTAAAAAAGATTTCCATTCACAACATAGTGTCGTACGTGTTCAGTGAAGTAGATATTTTATATAAATGTCTTGGAATTGATGAGTTGGTAAAGATTTAACCAATCAATGGCTCGAGTTGACTCAGAATAAGTTTGATCTTCTTGGTGTTTGAGTTAATTTTAGCAATTTTAATGTATTTTTATATTACGAGAAATTGAATGTTGGATATTATATACTTTTATTGCATTGCATGTTTTTTATTCTAATCTCGATAGATTCGAGAGATTCATTAATATTTGCGTTCTTCATTAAAACCAACACTAGATAGGGGTTAAATGATAACTTCATATATTTCATATATTTAAATACACAAAAATGTATATGAACAAAACGCACGGACAGAGAGACTTTTCAGAATAACGAACCAACGTACCCGAGTTCGTCTGTTGAATTTTAAGCATTTTTATTAAAAATACATACAAATAATTCGATATAATCACATATACACTCTTTTCCTCAATATAGAACCTTGGTTTTAAGTTTTTAACTGTTAATCGTCCAGCAAAAGTTTAAATATATGTATATTGTGTAAACGAAACAGACAATTGTTCCACCTTTATTTGTATCGATATGAAACTGTCAATACCAATAAGACTTAAAACAGACAGTTCCGTGTTTATAAATATATATATTAAACTTCTAAGTCAATGGATATTTTTTGAGAAAATAAATAACAAAGAATTTATTCAGCGAAGCGAGCGTAGCGAGCGGAGCGTTCTACTGTGGAGACTTATTTTACATTCTTTGTCACGAATAGGCTTGTAAAGTACTAGACGGAAAATTATGAAATTTTGCAATCAAAAAGACACACATTAGGTGATGATTAAAAAAAATAAAAAATTCGTAAAAAAAAAAATATTTTTTTTTTAAATGTCATGTCAAAAAACTGATATCCCATTGAAGTGAATGGGAAACGATGAGTCATTACACTGGGCTGGCTTCACTCAATATACAAACGGCACCTGAGATTTCGCGAGCGGGGCGAGTCGAAATTAAGGGTCTGTTGGCGCCCTTAGTTTATTTTATTATGAAAAACGGAAAAAAATAATCGCCTTACAGATAGAGAAATACATTTCTCTATTATAGTGAATGTACCGATTTAAATCAAATCGTATAGTCTGTAAAAGTACTTAAGTCCGTAATTTATTGTTAACATGTCCAAAGCACTTTACGTTGTAAACTTTTTAATCGCCGCTTAATAACTTAGTTTGAATAAGTCGCGGTTAGGAATATTAAAGACGCTTATAATGCAATTTATATTATTTTTTACTACTTAGTAACTGCAATAAAAATATCTATGAAGTTTTGCTTAAGGTTGGAAGTATGAGTGGGGGAGGGGGGCGGTAAATGCAATGGAAATATAACATGTCTCATCATGCTGTTTTACAAAAGAAAATTATGTGCTGTGTGGGAATCGAACCCGGAACATTGATATTTTTGTAATGCTCTTCGTTTGTTTATAGTATATTTATAGTACAAATATAATAATTAAGACACCTCACATATTTATTTTAAGTATTTTCAGTTGTTAAAGCAACCCACGGTCCATCTGACGCACCCGTGACCGCATTGTTTATAGGTACTTATATTAGTATATTGAATTAGTTCAAAATGAACCATGTTGTAAGATCAAAGACAGACGCAGACAGAGCATTCAGAGCACACAAACAAACACATTTTTTTCGGGCCAATTCTAACAAGAATGTTATAATCGGGGCCTTATTTAGGAGAGGGCAAGGGGCCCAGGGCCCCCCAGACTTCCAATTTCCTGCTTATAATAATGGAGTAAACGTTATCTAATTTCTCAAAAAGCACATTACGTTTATCTATTTTGAATTATAATTAACGACCAATCAGAGTGATATCTAAAACTAATTTGTTTTTTGTCTTCATCCTAATCCGTTTGATTCATCATTTAACCTCTTTTGAACTTGTATAACTTTGATTGTGGGTGCGGTGCAATGGATAATATAACTACTAATCAAACTGTTCATAGCGAGCATGCATGAATAACTAGGGGGGCCAACAAACCGTGCCGTGCCGTTTGCATATTGAGCGAAGCAAGCCTAGTGTGTTGATTCATCGTTTCCCATTGACTTCAATGGGATATCAGTTTTTTGACATGATATAAAAAAAAAATTTTTGAGGACATTTTTAATTAAAAAAAAAAAAAAACATCACCTAATGTGTGTCATTTTGATTGCAAAGTTTCATAATTTTCCGTCAAGTAGTTTTCGAGCGCATTTGTGACAAAGAATGTAAAAAGTCTCCAGTAAAACGCTCCGCTCACTTCGTTCGCTTCGCTCAAAAATATTTACCTGATTTATAAAACTAGCTGTTGCTAGCGACTGCGCCTGCTGCCTTTAGACTATTATACATAATTAAATATTACTTATTATTGACACCGCCATCTTTTAGAAACCTTAGAAGTTAATTAAAACACATCTAGTATTTAATAACATCTACAAAATTTTATTTAAATTGTTTCAGTGGTGTCAAAGATTAGCGCAAATGAACATCGAAACACGGATTTTATATAAAGATAAATACATAAAATATGTTCCCTTATTCCTTTTATGCTATGAAACATAAAAGGAATAAATAGAAAGAAACATATTTCTTAAGAAGAAACGGCTTAGGAAAACGGGTGTTCCTAAGCTGTTTGCAACGAAATTAAGTGGAGTTCGCAAATCCGCCAATGTTCTGATTAGTACCACCGTTTTAATAAAGATGGCGTCTGAATTCATAGCCATTAAAGGTATGTAAGAATAAAAACTACTTATATATATATATATATATATATATATATATATGTAACATGTTTTTGTTATAGTTTAATAATTTTACAACGCCTCTAAACAAGACTAACAATTTATGAATATTACATAACATTACTATCAGAGTCCTTTACTAACTTCAAGATATGGAAAATTAATAGACCTAGAGGACGGTATCACTACAATATTCTTAAACAATTATATATATATATATATAAATTACCTATTTATTTATATATTAAAGCTGGTTGCAAGAGGGAAAACAGTATGAATTTACCCAAGAAATCCAATTATACAAGTTACGATTTCAATTTTGCAGCGTGGTATCTAGTACGGCCTAGCGCCTAGTGTAACTATCCCCAGCAAGGACAAATTCTCTCTCTTAAGAAACAAACCCATATGTTATTCAATAGAATCAAACTAAAAACAGAATGAGAATAAAATTAGTATTCGATATTACGAATAATACTTTATGTTAATATTTTTTAGATTTTTAGTCAATTTTATAAAGTAAAAAAAAGTATATGAAATAAATATGCAGATATCTTACATTATTAGTTGATAAAATTTAATATAATTATATGTCGACGTTAACAAAAAAATTATAATATCTATATCCAACAGCAACAGAAATAATAATAAACAAGTGTTATTAAAATAAAACAAATAAATTCTTTAGTAAAAGTTTTCAAAGCGCCATCTGTTGTGTGTGGTTTATTGTTTAACAATAAGTAAAAGATGGCGGGGCATGCATTTAGATGAAAAAAAATATGGCGAATGTTTTAATAGTTAATACCCCTTTTGTAGTATCCCGTTATTAGGTGGCGCTACAGTATATGAACTTCTATAACATTCGTCCAAGAAACAGACATATTCAAAACACCGACCAAATTTACATATATCATTATATTTATAAAATAAAATAAAGTGTAAGGCATTGCATTGTAAAAAAATACCTCGTTCGACAGGGTCGATCGTGTTAGGTAGATTCCCGTCGGTCGGATCGACAAAGAAAAACTTTCAATTTCCAGTTCATAAACGGCGTAGCGCCCCTACTCTGGTGTCTGGGTCCCGTCATCGCATCGATTGCAATAGGTAGATTCATCTATGGAATCTACCTAAAATAGTAACGTATTTCTTTGGGATATGGTTAATTATCATACTAATTATAAATTTCATATTTTTAAATATACAAAACAATTATTAACATATTGTCGATATTGAGATTGCACTACTACATACTCTTTATTTTTGGCAATTATTTACATACTTAGTAGACTAAACTATATTAGGCAATTTAAGAAACTATGAGTATTCAATATAACAATTTCGTCCATACGACAATAATCGACACGAGTCACTAATATAACTGTAATTTTTTTTAATATAACTTCTTTTTATATTACGGTTTTGTACATCCCTATTCCGCAATTTCTCTCTCTCTCACAGAGTATACAAGAAAATTGTGTTTATCACAGAGTACATGTTTATTGAATATTAAAATTTCATCAGAATGCCGGTTTCCCGTTGTCTAATGGCGTGAATTGTTTTTGTGATTATCCATCTATAATTCAAGTTAAAATATTGAAGTTATTCTTAAATTTTAAAAAGTTTAGTATCACTACGTCAGGCCAACCATTTATAGTTAAAGAAGAACAAAAGAGAAAAGAACAAGGTATGTACGATTTATCTGTTTATTATTATGTAGATGTAAACATAAATATTTTAAGGTTATTACTAATATTCTAATAGTTTGTTATGATGAACAAAGTTTTAAAGAAAGTAATTTGGTTTTTGAATTAGAAAAATTTAAATATGTCGTACCGCATATTACTAACTACGATCGATTTCTTTGGTATGGTTCAGTCGTGTAATTGCATCAACAACGTTCACGAAATTGCAGAATGTCAAATGATACCGAGGCACCGCTACCCGAAGGATGGGAGATGAGGACCAGTCGGTCGACTGGGATGACCTATTTCTTGAACATGTACACTAAGAAATCTCAATGGGAACGACCGGAGGCTCCTGCTGAACCCGGTGAAGTAAGATGCAGTCACATCCTGGTCAAACATACCGAGAGCCGCCGTCCATCGTCATGGAGGGAAGATAATATAACAAGGACTAAGGAAGAAGCCTTGGATCTTCTCAAAAGTTACCGTAAACAGATTGTATCCAATGATGCATCATTCCCCGATGTTGCCATGAAGTGTTCAGATTGTTCATCGGCTAAACGGGGAGGTGATTTGGGAATGTTTGGACGAGGACAGATGCAGCAGGCATTCGAAGAAGAGGCTTTCAAATTGAAGGTTGGGCAGCTAAGCAAACCAGTTGAAACCGAGTCCGGATTTCATATAATACTACGAACTGTTTAATTTTATATTTTTTTCTAATTATTATGCTTTAAGTCTTTTTCATTTATATTATCTTAGTTACATTACATTTGAATATGTCTATGGAAAGCTTAAACCAATGTTTAATAATACTTTTTGTTTTATATACTCTGCGCTGCAAACAATGATTCCATTATTGAAAATAAAGTTATTTTCCTTTATATTTTGTCTCATTAACAGTTAATTAATAACTACTTTATATTATTAATTGAGGTAATTTATTTCTTTAATAATTAATAAACAAATAAATGTTCAATAATTGCACTCGTGCTTGTTGATACTCCGCCAGTACTTCTTTAACTTTGTTCATCATAAAAAATAATAAGGGAATATTATTTTAATTAAAAAAAAAACTCACTGAGATATAGGCATGTATTTGTATTACCAATAATTACAATTGAAACATTACATCAAAAAACAATTTACTAATAATTTCTTAAACATTGCCATAACGCATAACATTTATTCTGTCTCTGACAAACCCAGCCTTTTCGTCACAGACAAACTTATTTTTTCGATTTTTTTTATGCAGACTTTATCTCCCAATTTTAAGATATATGGCACATGGAGTCTAAATACTATGCAATAATTTGTAATGAGAATTTTTTCCAAAATTTCTTAATAAAATTCTTAATGTGCCATTCGTTACATTTACAACAATTTTGCGGGATCGTCGTCTTGGTTGTTTCGTATCAGAACTATCGTGTCCAAAGTGGATTCTTTGAGGTCCTGCGAGGTCGGGGTCCAGATTGGTCCGATGATCGGAGGAGACCTCTTGCCACCCCACGCGCTGAATTTCACCTTACGCTTACCATCTTTCTTTAAATTGACGTCCACATACGGGTGGCCTGGTTTGTACATTCTCGGTAACGTTTCCATGTACGTGTTATAGGGGAGGGCGTCCCGGAGCGTCCTCTCGTCCATTTTTGTACTCAAAGCCAGGATTTTAATTGGGTGTCGTTTGTCCAGCGACGGTACGAATTGAAATCCCGCCAAGTCCAAACGATTGCTGTTAGGTGAGTAATTGGATACAATCCGAGTTAGTTCTGGAACGGAAGCCGAGAAAATTATTTTTGAGCCCTTAGTTCCTGGTTTGTAAATCATTTGACCACTTCTTTTTCCACCCCAAGGACTAAAGCGAACTCTTTTCGGCATACTCGGTTCACGAATGTTAGCCGAACGCTTCCAGGTCCACATGTGTTCCATGATATTGGGTTTATCTCGCTTGCCCCCCCATGGACTAAAACTCTTCTTATCTAACGTATTCGGTGAAATATTAGTAGAATTTCTTTCATCTAATATCCCAGAATACGCTTGAACTATAAACGGACTGGATCTGCCATCATTCGGCAAATAAATCGTTTTATCACTATCAATTAAATTTGGTTGCCAACGTCTTTCTCTTAAATCTTTTGTGTCTTCGTCGGTTGTTCTTCTCTTCCTCTGAGAGTCGAGAGGACCGTGATCCTGTTGGTAAAACTGATTGTGGTCCGTGTTTTCATCGTTTTGCAAAGATTCGATGTTATTCCTGGGTGTAAGCATGCTGAAGTAGTTGACGTAAGGTAGTGGCGGGTAATGGATGGTGGAGTCCAAAGGATCCATTAGGGTTTCGGCATCTGCTCCAGCCGTGTTGATGTACTGAAGGCTGGCGCTGCCGAACCACGAAAAGGTTATGAAGATCCAGTAGAATGCCATGGTTCTGAAATTAAAGAAGTATTATATGAGTTATGGATACGAATTAAATAATTGATTCGAATTAGATGATTTTGGTAATTGACGAGAAAAGTTTGTCGTTAAAAATGATCTTGTTTATAAAACGGGCGTTTGTGAGCTCCAAGTGATTTAGTTAACTTCAATTTCAACCCTAATTATGTTAAGGCTACTGTTTCCTAAAATCTTTATCTTATATTATAAAGTAATAGTCAACTAGCAATTTTTATATTATATGTAGGCCTTTGTAGTATAATATTTTAAGTCAACTCTCAACTGTAACAAATAATTAATATATAAACAAGCAAACAAACTCACGGTCCGTTGGGAAATTCTATGCAATTTGTTTATTTTAAACAAATATTATAATCAAATGCCGTCTTTTCATATATTTCAATACTAACCGCGGGCCTTCAACATTATTGTACCTATCGCTCCTCTACACAGATAATCAAATATTAGATCTGTATATCAAATAAAAAAGTACTACTCCACAAAATATCTTAGGCCTTCCATTTCTTAGTTTTAAATCTAAAATCAAAAGTTTATTGTTAAATAAAGCTTATTATAACGTTCAAGAGTTTTTAGTGGATCGAAATATGTGGAACTTAAGTTGTTGAATCATTTGTAGGATTTATATTATAATGTCCATCACCTAAGATTGTTATATTTCTTTTGAAAAGAGCAACTGTTAAGTTTCTGGCCGGTGATAGCTTACTTACGGACTGACTACACTGACCTTTTTTTGTATAGTAATAATTGACGATTCAAAAGTGCGTGTAAAATGTCTACTTGAAAAAAGATATTTTGAATTTTTGAATTTATAAATCCTGTGACTTAAAAGTACATTTTTACCACTTTTATTAGTTATATTAAATAACATAAAAACTATTGAACGGATTTTGATGAAGTTTGGCTTGGCGATAGCTTATTGCCCCGTCAATATATATGTAGAATTATTAGTGTTAGCATTGAAAATACTAGATATTGGTTTGGGCTACGATAGAATAAAACTGAAGTGGAAAGTTTTAACGTTGTATTCATTTGATGATGATTTGAAACGATGAAAGTAGCTTAATATTCAATGGCCGGCAGGGAGCAGTCGCTGGTGACGGATAGATTTTCATAGATTATTAATATTAAGTACAAAACATTCATTAAGAATACATTTAGCGAAATTGTTTTATCTTTTTCTTTGAATCTTTGTATTTGCAACTAACAGTGTCTTCCTTAATTTATACGATCACCAATTCCCTTTCTCCGTCTTTCGCGGAGGTTTAAAAAAATAATTGTTTAAAAAGAAAATAAAAATAACAACCTAAATGTCTGTATCCCTTAAGGAGGTCTTATTAAATTATTTACACCGCTCACCGGCCCGTGCCTTTCGCTTTATTACAATAAGAACAATATTTTTTTGAGTGTCCTTTTGATGGTTTTTCTATCGGCGTTCGTGTAAATATTTATTTTATTATGTTTTAATGCCTTCGCTGTTTAAAGGGTACTCAAGTTAAAATATCAGATACGGATTTGATATAAGTATGTATATATTTATATACTCTCTATAGGCGTTACTGTACTGTTACTCCTTGTACCTTGGATATTGAGTAGTTTGTGTGATGAAAGTGTGTTTTGGTAACACAATTATTTAAGAATGATCTAATCGTAAAAGGCGGCTTAAAATGGTAGTAACAATTTTACTGCTCTAGATAACTTTGATAACTTTATCTTGGCGATATTTGCAGGAGAGAAAACATATTTTCATATGTTAGACGAACGCTTATACAACTGACTAACTGACTGCTTATAGTGGCATTGATATATAACCTTTTTTAATAACTTGAAAACTTTTCTAACATTAAATAGTTATATGTATAAATAACTTTAGCAGTAGGGGAACGACGTAAAGCGATGGTTTTGTTACCGTGAGATACCAGTAACTATAAAAAAAATGTTTTCTAAGAGAAACGAAAAACAACGCGAACGTCGTGTGGCTGGGTGGATACAATTAAAAAACTTGAATTCAATTCAAAGTGAATTACGAAATTTAACCGAAATTCTTCGTGAAATACTCCAAGTATTATTTAAAAATAATCTATCAACTCTTCCCACTAAATTAAAATAACAATAAAACTGTAACACTGACTGTCAATACTAAGTCATATATAAGCGTGTAGGATATTTTAAGATGTAGGGCACCACACACACCTCACCACTAACCACGACCAACCCACCCAAATTAATATATATATATATAAATAGAATTGAAGTTTCCGTTTGCAATTCCAAATTAACAGCTTTTCACTAAATGTATATGAAAGTATTAACGATACTTAAATAAAACAATAATATTCTAACATTTTTCTCTGCTGTTTTACCTAATCTCTGAGACGGCTGGACCAATTTTGGATAACAAGAAGTAACTTTGTTTGTCGTGATACGTAATATTATATTAAAGAAGTAAGACTATCAAAGAAGAGAGAACGAACCCACATATGTGAGAAGAGTGTGCAAGAACTGGATAAGCCTACTTATATGACCTCAAATAATTGGGACAAGGGCAAGGCTATGGAAGGGGGCTCCTAAAATATAAATAAATTTAGAATAAAAGCATCATCAAACAGGTCTCCAACCGTTCATGATGCAGATAACGTTAAGTAGGTACGCAATACCTTAAACAATATCTGTTTTCAAAATCTCTTTAAATATACTTAATACACGTCACACCATACATTTAAATAAATATAAAATGACTCTCAATGTTGAAAACCTAACCAGTGTTAAACTGAATCATAAATATATATAATGTTATTTAATTATCGACAACAACATCTCAATCGTAAGGTCTGAATCTTGTTCTGAGGATGTCATTGTAGTGACGTAGTCTATTTCCAATTGCACTGGAATTGGAGTCGAATTCAATTTTGTGGTGTTGGGGTCAAACCGTCCCACGGCGGGCAGCCTGCATCAGTCTTGATTTAGTGCAGTCTATAAATTGCATTTACCTTTATTTAGATTAGATCTAGCGATGATTCTACACTAGCGTTTGCCGGCGGTTTGTACTCAACGTGAAACAATTATTATTATATAATTTTGGTACGTCACTATTTTATTATGTGATAAGATATACTAAGTTAATTTATAAATAGAATAGGCTGTATTTGTGTTTCATCAAAGTCTAATATAGAAGGTATCTTCTTATATGTCTATTGTTTGTTAATTAGATATAACCTTTTTGAGTCGACATTTAGTTAAAATACGATGCTATAACTACAGAGCGTCCTCATCAAGCAAGATAGCGACACAGGTAGGTTATATAGAACTGTAGGTTGTACTCTGTAGAGCTGATAAATTAGTAAATGTTTCTTTTCTCGTCATCACGGATGTAAAAGCCATCTCGTGACGCCTTTGACGGTTTACGGATGGCCGTCCCACACGCCCGCCCCCGATGTAGCGCTCCCCAGGGAATAAAGAATACTGCACATTAGGCACCGATTACCAAACATCTGTACCGGGTAATGTGTACTGACAGGTTGTCGGTACATCCGCGTACAGACCGGAATGTGCTGTCAGATTAAATCTCCCAGATCCGCGAAGTATTCTACTGTTTTTGATCTCTCTTCTTATTCGCCCAAATTTCTTTCAAAGTTTATATATATTCCTTTTGATTTTCTATAAAGCCTTTTGAAAATTTAATTAGTAGAATATTTGCATTTGACAGTTTAAATAATTAATTGCTTGAATAATAACTAATGCCGATGCTGCTTAACCTTTAAAAATAAAGTGCTAGAAATCACTTGTGTTAAATAGTTGACTGTATCTGGATGCGAGATGGCACATCAACGTCGTCTCTTTGTCAGTCAGTTGGTACAAAAGTGGTTTTTGTTAATACTCATCAAAATCATAAATTATCATATATTTTTCGACTGCGTCAGTTTAAGTCCGTACAAAATTAAAGTCTTTGAATCCTTATTTGTCAATGGCGCGTCAGACCAAGTCTTTGATCTAACATCAGATGATTTTCCTTTGCACGTCTGTTCCTTTGTTAATTTAAATCCGTTATAATTTTTATTTGATTGTAATTTTCGGAATCTCCCGAGAAATCTAAACGTAATAAATAAGCAATGATTATTCGTAGTAAAAGATAAAACTTACTTTGGTACGCAAATAAGACAACATATTATTCCTACGTTTGTTTAGTGTTCGTCGCGGCGCTGCCGGCGGTAGCCACGGTAGATACTTAGTATAATTTGAGTGTGAATATTAAAATTAAGTCCTGCAACTCACTTACTTTATTGAGCGAAGTGAGCGTAGCGAGCAGAGCGTTCTACTGGAGACTTTTTCACATTCTTTGTCACGAATAGGCTCGAAAACTACTTGACGGTAAATTATGACATTTTGCAATCAAAAAGACACGTTAGGTCATAGTTTAAAAAAAAATTGAAAAATGTTGGCGCACCTAATACTTAGTAACACTTAGTCACTAAAACATTTCCAACTACAAAAAAAACTTATAATTAAAAGTATATTAATTACTACCCTCCAGATATTTTTATAATTTATTGTTTAAATGATTTATTTCATTGTCGGATGAATACATATTTCGTTAATAATTAATTATCGTATCATAATTAACATGATATTTAAATTAACATATTTTAAAATGGTATAATACATTACGTTTCGTTTATTTTAAAACTGTTTAAAATAATACAAAGAGGAAAATCTACCTGTATGATTTAAACGTAGTTTTCATTGTTAGAAAGTTCAAGATCTCGTGCAGAATATGGTATATGGTATAGGTTATATTTAAATTAAATTTATGATAGTTACCAACAAACGAATTCCGCTGAATGTTAAATATTTGTATACTTGTTATAAAAAAAACTGTAAAGCGTTACTTTGTTAAGTATGAAGGAAAGTTTAGAATAACTTAATAACTTTTGCCTTTCCGCTGATCTTTAACGTTTACGTTCGTATTACGTATTACGTTAAACAAGTTAAAAGTCAACTCTTATGTTTTTGATACACAAAACTAAATATAACTAGCGAGAATTACGATAACATGAAATATATTATATTAGAAGGCTTTTAATCAAAGATTACATCGGACATTGGTTTTGCTGAGCCTATTGTGAGCGAAGTGTGCTCATTGTACTTGAAGACGTGGAAGTGTCTGGTGTATTGAGGTTGATTTTTCCATAATTATTACGAATTATTACGTCATTTTCAGGCAGTTTAGCAATTATTTCATATCTAATCTGTTGTAGAAGAAATTCGTAGCAGCTATAGACTAGTATCTACGTCGTAGATAAGGTTATATACATATAAACACAATTGAATTTTCTGTTTGTAATTTCAATTTAACAGTTCTCTGAATATATATAAACGTATACTTTACTTACGTTAAGAATATATTTTTTAATTTTTGTCTGATGTCTGTCTGATTGTTCCGGCTAATCTATGTGAGGGCTGGAACATCTTAACAGGACTTTCACTGACTGTTAGCCAAAGTTACAAGGAGTAAATAGTCTACTTTTAAATTAAAAAACATTCCTCCCGAACGAAGTCGCGGGCACAGCTAGTGATAACTACCTGTCCTCTACGACGTAGACTTGAGTCTACGTTATAGGTGATTATTTGTTAAATAATATAAATTAATTAGATAATCAGCAGTGTCGTGACGTGTCTGTGTGTGTGTGTGTGTATGTGTGTGTGTATCCTGTTCTAAGACAGGTATTGATATATTAATACTTTCTACCCGGTACAATCACGGAGATAAAATGATAATAAAACCAAATAATATATAATGTATGATGTATCAGAAATATATGAAAAAAAGATATCTTTATATTGGATGCTACTTTTAATAACATGCATTTAGTATTCATTGATATTTGAACATTTAAGACTTACAATGCAAAAGCTGAGTCGTTGTGTCGTAAAATTTTTTAAACTATTTAACCGTTTTGAAAGTTTTAATTTTGAACTCATATCTATAATGGGTCTATCTTCTTGCTACAGTCAACGCAGGCGGAGTCGCAGACCACACTTAGTTGGTTAATTTCGTACATTTTTTTATTAATTATTTATTGTGTATCTAACACTATTTTTCTATTATATTATTATATATATTCGCTAAACAATATTTTAACAGCATTTTTCGTAATATTCAATTAATTATTGTTTTGTCTCTTACTTGATTGAAGTAGAAAGTTTTTTTGGGATTTAGTGACATTTTATAATTATATTTAATTTAATTTTAATTTAAATAAATAGATTACTATAACCGTGGCGTACTCACCTCAGCCGTGTAGCATTTCACAAAACACAAGTCGACTAAATAATTAAATTATAATGGAACGGAGCGTACTCGGCGGCCGTCCGCAGTGCTGTGGACCGACGCCGCAGCCTCCCCTGCTTTTATACGGCTCTGTACGGTCAGACCGGACCTGCGATACGCACTTACTGAATCATTATTAACTACTGTCTTATATTAATAATGCAATTATTATTTATTATTTAATATAAGCAGAGCTATGTATATAATATTTACACAACAGCTTGCTTCTTTTCGCACCTTACTAAGGGTTAAGATTTGTTAAATAATTTAATTGCTAATTAAATAAAGATTAAACTCTTAGTTTGAATGTTTGCTCAATAATATAAAGCGATGATACACAATATGAATTAAAAGTTATATGACATTAGGTCCGTGCGGTGTCCGTGCCCGGTTAAACTAATAAACTATGTTTTATGTTCTTCCTAGTTGGTACATCATTTAAAGACGGCTAATGTTTTATTCCGGTTTCTGGATAATTATTACAGATGTGACAGTAATGTCAGGATTTTTTTGACTAATTTCCGATTTGGCGATTTTGTGAGTGTTTGAGTTTTATTTTTATAAATTAAAATAATTTATCTTGTCTTATCTTTCGATTATTTCAGTGTTTCGTGTTATATTTACGTGTTTTGTTGAAGCGGTCAACGCGTAAGCGTATGTAAAAGTAATTTTATCTACGTTGAAAACTTTAAAGCGATGAAAATACTACATACTTATGTAAAAATATATATATTAAGTTTTATGTTTAAATTTGTAATCATGAAAACACCGTATTAGTTTAATTCTTACCGTCGTCTCGACGTCAGCGGAGAGCCGCGTCAGTCTATTCTTTAATTTACTTTACATCTGTTAATTATATTTCCTTAATTTAAGATAAATTTGAATGATTTTGATGTTACTTGTAACTCCAAATCGTTAATTTTGCAGTAACTGTTATATATTCTTAATGATTTAATTATTGTTTAACTTGATATCTGAGAGATTGATTATCTCTCTCTCTCTCTCTCTCTCTCTCTCTCTCTCTCTCTTTCTCTATCTATAATACAAAGTATGTAAAATAATATATAACAATACAGCGTTTGTGCTGTCCGTACTGCACCTGTTGAATTGCAAAGGGCGCAGCGGGACGCCTCAGTTATCCTGTTTCATATTCATTGCCCTCAATGAGTCCTTTCTATGTCTTATGTTTGTGGGCACTCGGCTTGTTTTCAATTGTTCTATAAATTGATATTTGCGGAAATAAAACGCAATCAGAGAAAAACTTTAAAAGCAATTTAATAATGTCCTTAAATATGTATATAGTTCTTCATTTATTCTTAAGTGATGAGTCTTAATACTTTTGATATTTTCAAAGGTGTATTGAATTGTACGGCTGAATACTTTTTTTTTATAAAAACTGACAGTTGTTTTGAAAAAGAACTGGCTGAATATATTTTTTTAACGTTGATCGTTCTTTTCAATTGGTACTGGCTGAATATTTTTTTTTATTTAAGTTGACTGGCTGGATATATTTTTTTAATTGACAGTTGAATGCATCTTGTCACAATAGTTACAAGTATTCATAGATATTTAAGATATTAATATAAGTTATTAAATTATACAAACATGTGTTTCTGAAGCCCGAGGCGGCTTGTGATATTAAATTCAAGTTGTTTAAGTTTTTCTTTATCAAATCCCAAGTGGTGTAGATTGTTTTATTTAAGGTTTTATTTAATTTAATATGAAATGTTACTGGTGTAGAGAAATAGTTTTGAATATTATATTAATCTTTTAATATTTTATCTGAAAATAAGAAGGAAATATAACTCTAAATAAAGATATGCAGTTATTTGTATTTTTATTATATATATTTTCTTTTATTGTCTGTCAGTAAGAACACTACGCGTCTTCAGTTACATGCACGTAGAATAGATATTTTCAATTATTCCGGTGTTTAATCTGCGGTCTCTTCGTATTTAAGGAAAATCGTTTCAATTAAATTGAAACAGATTCAAATTACTTTAACCTTTTTTCCTTTCCGATCACTTCCGGTCCCTTTTAAGAACGAAATCTATATATATATATATATATATATATATATATGAAAGACCTTACATTATATGCATATTTAATATATTAAATCATTGTTCACGCCTTTTTTAAACTTTGTATGTATGACTTTAACATTTCAAATTAATATAAAAAAATAACTTTCCACAATATGTCGGTATTAATAACAATTTAAAATAAACAATTGCCATATGACTCTCTCGATGACAGTTCTATTTTGACAGTTGTAGTGTTGTGACCAAATAAGTAATGATATAGATCGCATATATTAATTACAGTGACGATTCATTAGATTTTGATGAAAATAAATAAAGATTACCCGTCGTTATAACAACAGCTTCGGAAATTTTAAAGAAGTTGGCATTATCAATAAAGAATTAATACGTGTACATTAACATCTTGTTATGAAAATATAATAGTTAATAATTTTGTACAAAAGTATCCGGCAGTAGTTTAGTTATTGCTCCATCTCTATTAGTTTCTTCGACTACGCTATAACCTTGTTCGTGTATAAACGTCATATTTTTATAAAATAATGCATACATAATTTTAAAAAGACGATCTTTTAAGTTTTCACATTTAGCTGTCGTTGAAAGCTTAAGGAAATGGAAATAGTATAACTTATAAAACGTCTCTTCCAGTGCGCTGCTCCAAGGGACAGGCCACGGAGCAGAACCAGGAAGAAACCATTGACACTCTTCGACATCAGTTATTTCTATCTATATATATTGACTGTGAGTAAATTGATTGTGCTCGTATGTAGATAAATTGCTATCTGCCCATAACTTGTGATGTAACAGAATTTTCTTAGAATTACTACCGATCAACCGGACGACGGACCGACGGACATACCGAGATCTATTTGTTGTGAACAAACTTATCTCAGTTTTCAATTCTTTAAATTCTTTAATAGCGCCATCTTGGAAAACGATTTTTCCTGAACGTCAATATTTATCTTCACTTTGCTATAGAATAGTCTAAATTTTTTATTAAGTGTAGAATATCTAACTTGTTACTGCTGTATTATATGTAACGCCAAAAAATCATTTACACGGTTTTTGAGTAGAATGCTATAAGTCCGCCATTTTGTTGTATACACTACGCTGTTATTCTTAAAGGTTAAAATCACCAAAAATGATACTTTGACCTTTAATGGAGACAAATAGTTATTCGGATTATTTAATTTTAATTATATTGAGAATTTAATCTATCATATAGTGAATTGAGAAGTCAATATCATAGTGCACGAAGAAGATTAAGAACAAAAAAAAATGCGGACGGCTTTATGCAATCCGAAATGTCTTTTCGTTCTTAATGTTTAGATGATCGTCTTAACCTTATAACCCCACTGACAACGGAAGCCTAGCCAATATCTTAATTGATTTTGATAATAAAGTGTCTCCTAAAAAGCAATCGAGTGATCTAACGCGATAATAACAGTTTGGAGCGAGCACCTGCTACGGGACTGATTAAATGAAAACACCCCAATTTTCAGGACACTTGTGTGGGAGAAATAAAAGATGTTATACACACGTGTGGTTTATTTTACATGAGGTTACAAATAAATAATTTATATATAAGAAAATGTTGATATTTTTACAGTATTATATACATACAATATTATACATTTATGTTATTATTTCCGTCGTATGTACGACATACATGCTATATTTAACCAGGATCCGCCAACCCTGCGCGGCGGGTGTTGAGCTGAGCTCCTCTCCTTTCTTCTTTTAATGATAAATTTTTAAATGGCCTAACATTTTTTCAATCTGTTATCGCTACAACATCCGCGTTCGGCCCAAACATACATGAGAAAATTTTTAGCTAATTATCTCGTCGCATTCTGGAGACAACTAAACACGAAAAAAGGTCTCCCAAACGGTTAAGAGCTTCGCTTACGCTCAGCTCAATAAGTACGTACAATATTATAATTATTTATTGTCATATTTTCTTCATAGGTACAGACCACATATATGTATAGTGCCTCTTGACTCGGCTTGGGTTGTATTAACCAGATACAAACGAAAAGATATCAACCAATTTTTATAGTTTAATTTCTAATCCATAATGACTTTACAAATTTTCATCGCCTTTGAGGTTGAATCAGGGAAATCAATATTACCGCACAAAGATTAAGAATTTATGCAACCGAGCACTCAGATGGTTCTTTCTCAAGCAGTCATTTCATTACCCAATTTACCCAGCGCTAACTCAGCTAGCGTACTAATATCGCGTAGTGAAGAGGCTGTCAGTGAGGTGTCAACGGACTCGCGATTGGGGAAGACTTTTAACTCGCTATCTTTGAAAATCAAACGGTGCGCTTCCAATTAGATAATGAAATGGGCCGCTTAATCGACCTTTACATTTGTATTTCAGGGACACAAAAATATTTTTAAAAGTATTCTATATTTATGATATACCTATAATACTGTGAAGTTGAATCTTAATAAAAAAAAATTGAAGAGCGTCAAACGTACCTACTAGATTCCATCCAACCGCGTTTTACGAACTTTCACGAACTTTCCCGAATACGATAATAACATTATCAACTCCACTCTGATCGAATGTGTTTGATATCTCGTTACAAATTATGATAACATTTTTGATTAACCTTTATTTAATAATTATCAAAAATCATAGTCCCCTGCGACTTCATGTTTGCAAATCATTAAACACCAAACATTATGATTTTATACTGAATAGTAGCTTATTATTTTGTTATAAATGATTCAGTTTACTTTGTTCTGTATGAGATAATATAATATCTTTATCTAATATATTATTTCGTTTTCTTTTACCGACACTGACGTTGACATTTTCAAAATTAAAAAATAAAATTCTGATGAGTGTATGGTTGTTGTTCCGAGAGCTCGAGAACGGCTTAAAAAATATTTTGTGGTATACAATAATATTTTTGGGGATCCACTGACAAACTGGATAATGTGAAGATATATTTTTGTATTATATTACCTATTAATAAACACGTTCACTTTGACCTTCGACTGTTATACTGTTAGACGAGTGTAGTATACAAAATAAAGGCTTTATATATTTTTAGCGAACTTCTTATTTTTTTATAATCTGCTCCATCAGATCATTAATAAACAGTTGTTGCAATCATCCTAATTTGTAATCCGAGAGGCGAGATAACGACTCTGCCGTAGTGACTGCGACGTTGTTATTGTATGTCAGAGATGAGTGCTCGGGGCTCCAATGGCCGTGTCAGTACGTAACCGCTAGTTCCTATGATAATTTTATTGTTTGTTTCAGACCGTCGCCTCCCGTCGTATACCATGGTAAGTGGGTATTGAGCTTTATAGCTTTGTTTTATAGTTATATTGTATTTATAATATTCGATGTGTCCCGGGTTCGATCCTGGGGATAAACTACTTAATTTTCATGTTAAAATGATAGCAAAGATTAACTGTTAGCTTATTACGGTACTTTAGTATGTATGTAATTATTAATTATGTAATTCACATGGAATTTAATCATACCTCAGTCTTTCTAGGGTGTGGATTTATAAATATATTATTATGTCCGCCAAAGAAGCCCGCGCCAGTGAGTGTGCGTAGGACGGGCCTTTACACTCTGACCCTAACTTTACAACTATAACTCCGCTCTCTGTTATTGCATTGTTTGTGAAAATAGAATTGATTTGATTTGATTTGAACTCCACGTTTCGCAGTTTTGTTCTTCCTTTGTGGGTAACGATGTCGCATCAACGCCCTACAAAATGATACCTACTAAAATGTTGGTGCACATGGGTTAAATCTATTCAATATGATTTAATGAATTATATAATATAGAAATTCAAGTTCTGCGCTGACGGCGACTGTCCCCTGTGGGCGCTCGCCGCGCTGCACGCGCTGGGCGGCCTGCCGGCGCCGCTGTTCAGGAGTCTGCTGCGTCACGTGCTGGAGGAGCAGCCGGTGGGTATCTTTTCTAACGCCATGCACTCTCTAGTGCGTGTCGCATTTAACAATCAAAGGACGATTGAAAGATCTCTCATACTCGTAATGTAAAAGCACCGAGGAATTATGGATCCAGTTTCTATATTTTTTGTTCAGTTCATCCGTCATCAGCCAGAGTCTGTGAAATATATTACCGAGTACTCTCACGATAGGTCTTCTACACATAGTTTCGGACAACACACAAGAGGAAATATTAAAAAAAAATGTGTTCATTTTGTTTTAAAGAATCTTATCTTTAAAGTGGCTACTACCTGTTTAAAATATATCGCAATATACCTTCTCAACACACGTGCTGTGTTATCCTTAAACGAGTTCTGCACATCACTGATCACACTCACACCACTATTAATATACCGAAAATAAATAATTAACAGCGGATTATTTTTGATAAAAACTTTAAATCTATCTTCAATGATTATTAATCGTAATTATAATTAAATTATTAAATTTATGAAATTAATGAAAAGACAAATTGAGGAGCTTTAAAGTGTTTAAGAGAAGTTTGCGTCGAAAGTTTTGTAAAGTCGGCCGTTCACATCCAATATCATTTAAAACCTCCAGTCATAAACATTGGAACCTGAAAGCTTTTGAGAACAACTGAGTCGCTGAGTTAATTTGAGAGATATCACGCAATAGATTTATAAATATAATATATACCGGCGGTAATGTATAATGTTATTTAAGACTGGTAGGCTCACAGTGACCTCTCGATTGATTAGTAAATGAAGTTGTATCATTCAACTCCAATTTGTATACAAAATATCGTATAAAATGTATATTATACGTACATAAGTGTAAATTATATTTAATATAAAGAAACATTACTAAAAATAGTTTCGACAATTAAATATTTAGCTTCACGCCATATCCCTTGCGGGGTAGTCAGAGACGAATTAAATATTATCTTATAAAATATCTTTAGATAAAGCAGTCGTTAAAAGTGTTTACATCAGCCCCTTATTTCATTACACGTCGGCTACTTGGATCACAAATAATGTTTGGCGAGGCTTTTAGTTTTTCTTTGCCACCTAATAATATCAAGAGAATAATTTACGTGCAACTGTACTAAGGCCCCAAAATGTTAGAGGTCTGAAGATATAATATGTATAACACATTATTAGAATAACATTATCCAATCCAATCCAATCTACCGCGCGATAGGTCAAGTAGCGCACTAACGTCGCACGGTCAAAAGGCAGTCAGTGGGCTGTTAGGGAAATTGTGCTTGGTCATACACCTTTAACTCGCTTAAAATTGAATAATGATACTGTCCAATTACGTTATTTGAAAAGAAAAATATTTTATTTTATTACATTTATCATGTAGTATCCAAGTCGCAGTCCATATGAAACTGACTTTCCGTATAAGAAAAGTCACTGACGAAGTATACTACAGCGCAGTAGGTAATTATTGTAGTAAGTAGTATTAGTCAATTTTTGCTAAATATTATCCAATGAAAAATAGTTTTAAATCGATTTTAAAGTAAAATAATTATTGGAACCCTTTTTATTCAGTAAGGATATGCATTAAAGTATGTTAGATTATAGATTCACAGCAAAAAGATCTCAATCTGTTATTTATATTCAATATAATCCATGACTCTGATTCTAAATATATTTTATTATTTATTAACGCGTACCTCACTAACGCGTCGCTATCAACGTTAACCTCATTATCACAATCATTAATTATATTTAATATAATTAATGATTAAAATATGCTTCCAATGTTATTTAAATATCAACCACCACTTGTATTACAATAAATAATTCATCTACAATGAATTGTTCTGAAAAAAATGAGACCATGTTTGAGTTATTGAAGATAGCTATAGACTTGCCGGAGCCGGATGACGACGTTAAGGCTACATTGATATTGGGGAACATCTGTGTGCTCTTCTGTCTCTTATTCGTGTGTCTATCGTACTGGTGCGTCAACTACACCTCGACCAATGTGTACCGGTACATGTGCAAGCAGCACTTACTATCGAGTGTCCTCCAGTTGTTGGTGATAACAGTTTTCTTTGAAGTCGTGACCGGTGTGCTGAATAAGTCCGAAGTGATACTGTACCACGTGAGCTCGTACCTCATGGCGCTGGTGCCGTGCTGGACGGCGTGTATCTCTCTCAAAATGTTCTCTGATCTCTTCATTTTCAGCGCTGGTTCGAATCCTTATTCCAATGCGGACGTAACGAAGTTTTCCTGTCTATCTATCTTGTTGATACAAATATATGAAGAACTAATCATAACCTTCGTCTGGTTCTTTGGGACCTGTGATATATTCAACTCCCTGGTGGTCCCGGCGGTAAGGTTGACGTCTCTGCTGCTGGTGCTCTCGATACCGGTGGTGGTGCTGGGTGTCATTTCGTACCACTGTGTTCTTAGATCGCCGCACGTAAATCTCAAACTCGCAGTGATGTTTCTATTTCAATTGTCGGTTTTTATAATTTGCGACTCATTAATGATTGTATTTAAAGTTAATTGTACCAAAAAGAACGATTTTATTAATATTTCTGCCGTTTTACTCTACGGTAGAATAATCTTTGAGGCCATAACTTCGATAATTATATGTCTAGTCAATCACTATTACTTGCATATCGAAAATTACTAATTTTGTTTATATGTACGCTACCTTTTTTAACGTTATAATAATGTTATATATGTTATGTTATATATATATATTTTTCTTTAAGCATGTTGTAACAAATATTTGTTATATTTTGTAAGTGTATAACAGTCCTTAATATTTTTATTACTAAGTAGAAATTATAGTTATATAATAAAAAACAAGTATTATTGTTTACTTTATTATTGTAACCAATTAGAGATTTTGTATTTGATTATTGTGTTATTTATTTCTTCTACAATATTCTTAGTTTGTTTTGAATTTGTTTTCGGAAGGTGTTGTGAGATGCGCGCTGAATGCTGAGTCAGCAATGGTCATTTGGAGTTGTACCAACGACATGCTTCACAGGAACTATAATATGTGTATCCTTACTATATAATAACGAGCTAATTGACTCTGTATGCACGCGCATCACTTATCACCCACAAATCACACAATAATGTGTAATACGTCAAAAAAAGCTATTGAATCAGGCTACAAAATAGAGTGGGTGCCAACCTCATACGTGACCCCTGCCCCTTGTATGTGTATATTATGTAACTGATAATAAGATGATTGTAATATGAATAATACAATTGTATTGTAACGTAAATATATTTAAATAAAATATAGTCAAGGCCGCTGACTCTATAGTCACTTCCTCAGGTCGGTAATCTCAAACATTTTTATGTCATTTATTATTAATTTATGAACCAATATACAACCTTTTTATTTATATTTTTCATTATTTAAAATTACAAATTAATTATTTATTTGGTATTTCATATACTGTTTAAGGCATCCTAAAAGCAGTAATGACTTAAGCCGAACTCTCCAACAAACGTATATACATACATCATTTATGTGTACATTGGTATTTTTTTACTTGTATAAATAAGTTTAACACTAAACCTACCGACAATTCTTGTATACCTGTTCCTACCGCACGCGGTCAAATTGACCGGTAATTAAAAATTATTTTATTATATAACGCAGGTAATAATGGAAATAACTAAAAGTAAAGAGTGTAGATAATATTATATGCATATTCTAAGAATTGTCACGTTGTTTGATAACGATATTATAACGTTTAAAAATGTGTAAGTTTTACAAAAGTTTAAGAACGATCAATTTGACCGGTACTTGGTAGGTTTAGTGTTAATAAAATAATGTTTCTATAAAAGTTATTAATTCTAATTTTGAATTATGAAAGTGAACGTCTTTCGGTAGATTATTAAGTTTATAAGGACAAGAATAGAGAGTTCAAGTTCCGTTATCTCTATTTTATGAAGATAATGTTGACGGATTACCATATACGACTTTAATATCGCTGCTCTTTGTACTACCGATATCTTTATCTATCTATCTATGCCTATATCTTTTCACCACGATGTATATTAGGGATGTTCTGAAAATTTTTATTTTCCCGAAACCAATCAACCTCCATAAAAACTATCGTTAATCTTATCATTATTAATAATACAAAGTCGTGAAATAATATTTTTTTCAACATTAACTCGTAATTCTTTACTTACAATATCAATTTCATTCCTTGAATTGAAATATAATTAAATTTCATTATATTAAATAACGTGTGAACGGAGCCAAGTTTAAAATAATTTATTTTTGATCCCTTAAACACATCTACATCTACAACTACATCTCCCGGGCCTGAAGGAACCGTAGACGCCGTAAAACTAATATTCCATTCGGAGGAATTGTTCACTGGAAAACAGAAGAGAGAAGAAATGATCATAGATTTATTATAGAATTTATTTTTGATCCCTTAAACAATACTATAGTGTGTCGTATGTACTTTCGTGGAGTCGTGGAACAGTCTTTGCAAGTATGTGAGTTTGGATCAAATTTGCAAGGACCTTAAGAAGTGAGGAGAAAGGAAGAACTCTGGCAGATGGAAATAACACTTGAGCATTCCACCACCACTCACGTATACCTAATATTCCTCATATATATATATATATAAAGCATCTTCAAGCTGTTTTTTGTTTGTATAATGGTGGAGTTTGGTCTGATCAGTCTATATACAAGCTGCTATCTATGCCTCACATTCCTCATACAACGATAAGTATAATATAAAGCATATTAACGCTGTTTTTCGTCTGTAAAATGGTGTAGCTTGGTCTCTCCAGTCTACATACAGGCTGCTACGATAAAGCTAGACGACTCATCTTAAATTACGCGTTCAAAATAAGCTTATATTAAAATATTCATTTGTCGGGATGTAATGTTTTTTTTAACGAAATATAATCAGGAATTTGAGTTAAATGTGTATCCCACTGTGCACTTTGAAGCAATTGAATTAAATAAGACAGTGTCGGGGTATTTTTTAAGTAGAGTTCTGGCAACACCAACTAGAATTATTTTATTTATTTATTTTAAATCTTTATTGTACACAGAAATCATACATTTGGCGGATTTAATGTTAAAGCACTCCTTACCAGACAACCGTTCATTCTGTTCGGTGTTTAGTTTAGTAGTTAGGCTAAATATGACGAATTAATTAAAGACAGATATATTGGGAACTTTTGTATCGCAACATAGAAAAATAGATCACAGAGTTATTACACGATTAAAACATTTAAAAAACCGAGGAAAATGCAATATCCTCTCTCTCTCCGTATTATTATGAGAGAAATCTTTAATGTTTTGCAAAAATGTACTTAAAAACATTTTCTAACTAAAGGTAATAAACTTTTGTAAAAAAAAAAATGCAATATGTATGTATGTTTGTAACATTAAAAATATTTAATTTTTTTATATTAATGTACTATTTTGTCTGTTCCAGGACGACGGCATTATGGAAATATTAAAGGGAACCAGTTTGGGTAAGCTATTATTATTGCTAAAGTTGATATAGTTTGGTTCATAACTTTTTATTACGTATTCATACCTTTTTATTAATCGATAAAAAGTCATACAATTAAAATACAACAATCACGTTTTAAGTTTCATACCGACAATCTTTCGTTCTAAATAATAGTTTTATAATTACTGTCCAAATTGTTATTACTCAGTCACAAGTACAATTTTTATAGCATCACGCGACGAAAGCGCGCGTGCAGCGGCTGTACTCCGCTGGACGATAAAGCAAGCGCATCGTTGCAGCTGCAGTGGGGTGCAACTAGCAAGAGACTTACTAGTGTTGGGGGTACCGCGAGCGCACGCGGCGGCGCTAGCGGACGTCGTTGAGACAGGGAGGGAGGGATATGAAACACAGATTAAAAATAACGGTTTTATGAGTATGGCCTTTTTTATTTATATGTATATTATATTGTATTATATAAACATAACACTTTTATTATTAAATATTCAAACCAACTTTATGTTAAAGCAAATAAAACTAAAAACATTACTTTATTTCTCCCTCAGTGTGTTTGTAATTAGTTATGGATGACATAAGGTTCATAAAGATATTTTCAAATTTAATTTACAGTCAACAAGTTAACTGATATAACTACATCTCCCGGGCCTGAAGGAACCGTGGACACCGTAAAACTAATATTCCATTCGGAGGAATCCTTCACTGGAGAACAGAAGAGAGAAGAAATGATCATAGATAAGAGCCAAGTCAAAATGTTATTGGCTGAATTGAAAAAAGCAAAACAGAAAATGGATGAAATCGATGTATAATTGTGTAATATTAAAGAATCACTAATTAGATAATTTAACTTATTTGTGTTTTTATTAATAATAATTTGATTATATCTCTAATTGTAAACGTCAAAATGTTTGAATATGAGATTCGAATCTACTTCTTATTATAATGTTTATCAATTATAAATAAAATAAATAGTACCAAAACAACAAAAGATATTATATATTTGTTTTCCTACAACATTTTCCTCTGAAAATACATTTCAACGATTAATAAGGTATCTAACAAGTTTCAAACAATTATATGAAAGAAAAAAAAAGCATTTTAATGATGTTTTCTGAGTTCGCAATTAAAAGACGTGAAAGTAAATATGTAGTGTGTAAGAGATGTGTAAGTACTTATAGTATTTTTTTAAATTTTAATGTTTTATTAAATAATATTTAGACCAAATACATCTTCACAGAATACAGATTATTATTTTTTAAATAACCGGCTTTATGAACATTGTTTTAATATAAAATCAGGTAAAATGAAAATATTACACTAACAAACTAATAACATATAATTATTTTCATAATAAGGTTAATAATTATGTTTTGTGTGATGATGATTTTAAATAGTATTTCCTTTCAGGGATACATAAATATTATTTATTTTTCGTAGTATTTAATAAGTTACACATATAAAAAACGATTGCATTTTAACGATTACTTTTCCGATTTTAAGAATATTAATTTTCAATAGATAATATTAAAGACATTACTATTCAATATTGACAGTTATAAGTTGCTTCAAAGTTCAAAGTAATTTTTTGATAGATTTAAGAATTGAAAACTTTAATTGCGCGGGTAAATGAAAAATAAAATAATGTAGATAAATTGAATTAAAATAGCTAAATTGTTCACATGTGTTATGAAATGACGGGCTGTTTTATAAATTATTATTAAAAACAATCATGGTCACTTTATAATAAAGGGCAAGTTTGTTTTGTACTTTTACATTATTATTAAAACGATAATATTTTCTAATGTGCATTGTGCAATGAAGTTCTACATTATTATATATGGTTATTGTTTAAATTAATATGCTGTTATCAAAAAACTTTCTAGGACTTAGTAACCTACAAAAAAGTTAAACAACTTAAAAAATGCATATTCTCTGCACAATCTGCAGTGATATTGTGAACCAAGCGGAGAATATATATGTGACTAAATGTGGACATGTGTTTCACTATAACTGCTTATCACAATGGATATCAAGGTAAGAAAGTATCCCATTTTTGGTTGAATTTCAACAGTTCAATAATCTATTTCCACTATTTCAAAACATCAAAATTATTATGTAGTTAAGCTACTAGCAAAAAATAGTTCTACTATTTCAAACATTGTCCTAAGCAGTTAAACTAGTGGAAACTATTTTGTTTGTGTAGACACTGGTATTGTTAAACATTATTTGCTTTTAATATTTGTATTTCATGAGTGTACTGTCTGTAATTTCAGATCAAAATCATGTCCACAATGCCGTAACAAAGTGACAGACAAATGTATGTTTCGTTTTTATCCCACTATATCTAACGAGGCAACTAATGAAGATGTGGCCACATTGCAGTCCCGACTTGATGATGCACAGCTACAACTACGACAGCAGAAGGCTAGCTGTAAGGAACATGAAGATAAAATAACCGCTGCTGAGAAGGAATTAAAAAAAAATTTGTATGTTTATTACTAATGGTGTGCTATTTTGTTTACATCTGCAATGATTGAGAATTGTTACTTGTCACCGTAACAGTTTAGTTTAATTGTTAAATATAAAATGACCGTTCACAGAGCACTTTTAAAAGCATGTGAAAAGAAACTGGAAAGTCGTGACACTGCCGTATCAGCACTTAAAGAACAGCTGCTGTACGTAAAGATACAGAACAATGAGACTAACAAATTGAAAGAGGAAAATGAAACTTTGAAGAAGAACTTGCAGACTTTGAACGGGTAAATCTATATACTGAGACTTGCCTTCACCAATCAATGACAAACCAAGCTGTAGGATATATAAACCGTTTTCTTTTTTAACGTTTCTTACATAAATAGCCCAAATGGTGTCATAAGGTATGAAAGTTTGTTACCTTTTGAAATAATGTAATGCTTCTTGTATTATTTTTTAAATGTCTATAAAGATGAACTATAAACTTGCTCTTTGCACAATCCTGATCCTAAGATTGTTTGTATATCAAAACTTATGAAACAAAGATATAACACAATTAGACTCTCAGAACATTGTCAAAGTACAGAGAATAATTCCAGTTTACAGAAAGTTTTGAATGCAACAAGTGACGAAGTTGAGACAATGCTTCAAGGATACACAGATGTACGGATGGTGGCTACTTTTGCTACCGCTCTGAAACGGTAAATACATTTTAATTCCATTATAAATTAATTATATCGACTATTGATAATTGCTTCTCATACTGTTTGCTTGCAAGTTTGTGGTTGGTATCAGGTTTGATCTGCAATTAGAAAAAAATCGTGATGATGTCATATTTAGATAGATAGATATATAAGCTCTTTATTGCACACAAAATTAATACAAGGAAACAAAAATAGTATAAAAAACTTGCAGAAAATGTCCCCGCAGGTAACATATGACATGTAACCCATCAACCTCCTGTGAAGCAGCACGGTGGGATAGTTAGTTAGTTGTACTAAAACAGTGAGACATACAGGGTGACGCTGATTTATAATTAAATATAATGTCATCATTGTACACTGACATGAAATGATAAATTATGTATATTTAAGCAGTAATTAACAATTTCAATGTATTACAGTGCCCTTTGCGAATCGGAAGATAAGAAGAACGAATCGCGGGATCAGATACACCACCTAAAACAGCAGATAGCAACAGAGAAGCGTAATTTTGCAGACACTCAGGCCAAGTTATTGTGAGATTATTTTTAATTCCTCCGTCCGACTTCAATTCTAATGTATTAATCAATTAATACTATCTGAAATAAATCAACAGATTTACGGAAGATTTGCTCAGAAACACGAAACGTAAATACCAAAGTCTTAAACACAAACGGAAAGCCGACTCCCTGGATACGTCCGGGAACGAGTCCCTGGAGTGTGCGGTCAAACAGATGAAGCCCGACCAGGACCTGAACGACGCCGTCATAGTCGCCGACAGCGACACCAGCAACACTAGCATTGTAAGTAGCACACATTGGGATGTCACAACACTCAGCTGACTGTTAGTGTGTTTATAATCAGGTGTAAGGACAGGTGTATCAATTTAAAATTGTTACAATAAAAATTTACACTCAATATTTTACTTTTACTAGAGATTTAACTTAGCAAAATAAATTATATGCAACTGCAATTCATTAACTAAACCTTACGATGGAGGCTACTGCTGGCCGTTCCGTTAATAACTCTACTTTATAAGTAGTCCACTACTCTCTTACCCCTCCTTACCGCCGGTCAAGTTAGTATAATTATGATAGTCAGAAATAAAATCTAATCTGGAGTTACATTTGAAAAATGTTGTTCCTTATTTTCAGTTAACAATAATTTGATATATTTTCAGAACACAATGGTAAATAGAATAGAAAATTCAGATTCTCCATACTTATGTCTGAAACAGAGCAGCTTGGCTCTCACCGCGCTGCAGCGTCACCCCACGCACCCGCTGCCGGACAGGAACCTTAAGGTACATTGGACGTGCAATGCTATGACGCATATGAGATATATTTTTGTCATTAATCAGAACATAACATAGATATTATAATATAAAAAAAAATGTATTTCAGCCGTCAGAACTCGCACTCCTCAATTCGGCGAGAAACGCAGTCACCAAAAAAACTGAAATCCAAAGAACTAGCATCTTCCACAAGAAGGAGCCAATAAAGATACAATTCACAGATAATGACCCTAACATGTCCTTGCTGAACATCTCGTACGACGGGCTCGGGGGACACTCCAAGCTGGACACCTTCCCCAATCCAATTACACGTCAGCCACTAAAAAGTTGTGTTCCTAAATTATCAGCCAAGCACAAGCTAAAGCGACCCAACCCAACTGGTAGCAAGGACATCAGTAAAATGTTAGACAAAATTAGAGACAAGTGAGAAGATAGGCGTAATGTGTCAAATTTTATTTTGTTTTGAACAAAAGATCAAAGTATTGAATGCCATCTAATTGAATAAGTTATCATATTATTAATATTATTATATATTTATGTACTATTATATAAAAGAACACATCACAATGTAAAGGGACGCTGCTGGACAGTTTGAAAAGATAATCGTAAACATTAATTTTGTTGAATTATTTGTAACCACATCGAAGAGATTCTCCATTATGTGAATAAACATTGTTATTTTGTCTTATACTCTTAGCAATAAGCGTAAACAACAGACTGTTTGGTAATGAAATAAATAATTTAATTAAACTTTACATGTTTTTCTTGTTCTCGTCCAAATATATCTCTGTATTAAATTTATAAATATCAGACATTGTCATTATTCCTTTTTATTTACTATCAAAATTGCAAGTTCGTGAGGATGTATGAACCAATCCATATTTTAATGCATAGTTTTTTAATCACTAAACCAAAATGTACTGAAATACAACTTCACTAATTTTATAAACATATGGTAATAGCAGAAACAAAACAATAATGTCTTGTAACTCAGTACAGTGAGTAAAATGTTTTTTAGGGTACCAGGTTAAACTGTTGTAATAGTTTTCGTTTTTAAGGAACTTTCCTATGATTTTTTCAAATCATAGTAAATCGTGCGAAGTCTACGTCGAGCGGTAATAAAATATATTTTAATTATTTAAAGCTAAGTGGACTGGAGGCTTTATTAAATTTTGATTAATAATTTAAAATTAAACTATCTATCGGTTTTTAAATATTCAAACATGGACGACACTAGAATAATTAACTATTTTGACATTTTGGCTGACATTTACCGATAACAGCTGTGTAACAGAATGTCGCCCGCGTTTCAGAAGTATTTATAAAATCTTTCAAATCTATAAATAAACACTAGTCAAATTTATATGCAACACGTTGTATTAGAAGTTCTTACAGTGTTATATATAAATAAAAAGTAATACGCAGTGTTAATGTATCGTGAAATCACAATGTTTACTATCGAAAAGTTTGTGTTTATCCTAAAAATATAGTGATCCAACATACCGCTATTGCCTCTTTTTTGTATTGAATTTTAAAATAATAAGTAAAAAATGTTAAGGTTATTTCATTTTATGAGTGTTTAAAACTAAGTTTGTATATTCTTTTTAAGATTCCAATAATAATCCGATTTGAAATACAAAATGCCCGGTAAAATAAAAGTGAAGGTGTTAGCGGGTCGCAATTTACCCGTGATGGACAGGGCGAGTGATACAACTGATGCATTTGTTGAAATTAAGTTTGGAGGTGTGACCCATAAAACAGATGTGTGTCGGAAGTCACTCAACCCTCATTGGAACAGCACTGAGTGGTATAGATTTGAGGTACATTGATAAAACAATATAAATAAAATTATATTTAAAGCGCATGTATGTATATGAATGTATATCTGTTATAAATGCTCAAGTTACTAAGTCTTTCTAAATGATTCAGAACAATGACATGTAATAATAACTTCAACAACCTTTATCCGTTTTTTATTAGTCTTTAAAATTATATTACATCTACAATCTACATTTGTGCAACTAAAATCCTAATTTCTCCCATTAGTTTATACATCTTTAGTGTTGTATGTATCTTCAAAATATTTATATAGAAAAAATATTTTCATACATCATATAATATGGATTAGAAATGTATCATGTAAAATGTTCTATGCTCATTTCACTTTTAGCTAATTTCTGTCTATATTTTATGAATATTTTGACCTATGAGTTCCAGGCTCTCAAATACTATTATATCATGACAGTATGGGGTAGTAATTTTTTTATATTAAATAAAGCTTTCAATATATTAAAGTAACATTTTTATCTATATATTTTAGAGACTAGGTATTGTCAAGAGATAGTAACATGTTCAACTGATTTGACAAAGATAAGCTGATACTGTGCAGTAGTTCAATCATTGTAATAATATTTTAGATAAAAATGTCTTCATTTATTTACATTAGAATTGTATTAATATATAATTTAGTACTCTACAAGTCAAAATGAACATTATATCTTGAAGTTTTATAATTTAAGGTAATTTTTAACAAAATTTCAAGTACTAGTAATAATTTTGGAATTAATTTTTATTTTGTCAAATTATAATAGTTTAATTATATTGTATTGTTTTGTTGAAGATAACAGTCACTAAGTTAATTCTGATTGGCTGTCTGTTGTGATATCAATACTTGGGACCGGCTGTTAGTGTTCAATGAAATTAACAGAATTATTACACTGCTATGATAATAACATGCAGTCGTAGGTATTCTAGAAATCAACAGGACCTACAATTACTGATTACATTCTCGGGACTTAGTATTCATCGTTCATATAGAAAAGAATTTATTATTTATATTTAATATTTTGGAGAACATCAATCATCATTATTTCTGTTTGTTGAATCATTTTTAAAATCTCAAACTCTCCGATAAACAAACACATAAAATTTTTCGTTGTCCTAAAATTATATTATTTACTTGAAACTAAAAACACTGCAAGGTCAATTGTGTCTCTATCTACTTAATATTTTGGGTGTTCAGCCAAGATTGTGCCGATAGTGCGGTTTATTATTGGCGCGCGTCTGGCGGCCGTCTACTCATCTGTTTATGTATTTCCAGAATGGCGACATGTTTTTTATTATTTTCCTCCAAATTACTCTTTGAATCTTAATAATCTAAGTCATCGATTATATGTCTAACACACTCTTGCTGTATACATAATATAAAGATAAATCTATATTTTTTTTGAACCAAAGGTGGATGAATCGGAGTTGCAAGATGAACCACTTCAACTGCGGCTCATGGACCACGACACCTACTCGGCCAACGATGCGATTGGTAAGGTGGTGATCAGCCTTGCACCGCTGCTGGCCAGGGAGGAACACAACGTCAGCGGCACCGCAGGACCACCCGGAGGTACGGCTAAGGGAGGGGAGACGCGAATATTAAGTAATAGATAATATACAACAGTGACATAACATAAATGGATGATTCATCATAGCAAATATGAATTGAGAGAATATAAAGACACGAATGGCGCGTCCCCTCAGGTGCGGTGCTGTCGGGGTGGATTCCGGTGTTCGACCCCATGCACGGCACGCGGGGGGAGCTGCACGTCATCGTCAAGGTGGAGCTGTTCTCAGACTTCAATAAATACAAGACCTCCAGTTGCGGGGTGCAGTTCTTTCACTGTGAGCATTGTGCAGGACTTGATATATAGAAGTTATGATATATATATATAACGGTGTAATGTTAACTAAAGGTCCCATGATCCCGCCGGGGTATCGGGCGTCGGCCATCCACGGGTTCGTTGAGGAGCTGATAGTGAACGACGACCCCGAGTACCAGTGGATAGACAAGATCAGAACTCCTCGGGCCTCCAACGAGGCGCGGCAGGTCGCCTTCATCAAGCTGAGCAACCAGGTGAGGGAGGGCGTGCTCTCTTTTCTGGAGATCATTATTTTGTAATTAACTTTCAAACGGTCTGATAACAGACGTGACAATTAAACAATAATATAGATATTTTCAAATTCAACAAAGGTAATGAGAAGTGTAGGAAGATGTTACCGGGATATATTCCTAATTAAACCCGCGACGACAATTTTTTTTTTAATACAGTGAAAAAGAATCTGCAACCAAATGAGTATAAAATAAGTTAGACTATGTCTACGTGTAAAGAAAGTTCTTGAAAATTTTAAGATATTTTATACATTAAAATAAATATGATTTTGAGTAGGGGGGAGGGGGTCATCTAAATCTCACCACAAATGGGCCGGAGGATTGTAACTGCAATAAAAAAAGATGACGTTATAATCGGCGAACCCAGACCTATCGAAATAAAACAAAACTCATCCGTTCCCTGACCCCATGATGGTTCATACAATATAAATCCACCGTGAGGTCTCAGGTGCAGCGTCTGGTGGGCCTGAAGGCGGCGGAGCTGGGCGCCAACGCGGTGGTGGGCTACCAGCAGGACTTCGACCTGGAGGGGGAGGCTGGGGTGGTGGCCAGGGCCATCGGTGAGATTTGTATCACGTCTAAACCCCTCAACAAAAATACAATGCCATCAAAAAGAAGGCAGATAGATTTTTTAAAAATTAATTTACACGTGCGTGCAGGTACTGCGGTCAGTATGTCCCCGCTCCCCGCGCCGAGCCCCCCGGCGGCCGCGCCCTGCACCCAGCAGTGAGTACTCCGTATAACCCTATGGAATTACGTATAAATATCAAGTCTGTTCAGAAATATCAAATCGTATGTATATTATAATGTCCTCTACAATTCATTTATATAATTTTAATGATATTGAAAGAAAAAAAAAATTATCTCTGAGCTTTAAATGTTGTTTAAATCACAAACCTTTAAATAATTTGCTAAGATTAAATTATAAAGTAATTTACTCATGAGATTGTATTTGCATGGTGTGTCGTGTGTCCACCGCCTCTCTTAACATAAATATTAGACAATTAAAAAAATACTTGGACATTTTGGCGACAGACGAAGATAGTAAGACGGAAATGAACCAATACTATCAAACTCACCAGGAGGAGTTGTCGCGTATTGTCAGCATCCTCAATCCTAGAACTCCTAATCTGCTGGATGAACCGGATTGCGATGAAGACGAAAAGAGCTTGGAACTCAACCTTCAAAAGCAATCGACCCAGAAGACCTATGCCAGCGATCTGTCTCTATACCAAGATGATTATCTCGCTCGGAAGAGTCTGAAACACCTAAACGAAGACCAAATGGATATTAATAGACTTCTGAATAGAGTTAACTCGACCGAAGTCGGCGGGCCCTTACAGACGATTAAAAAGATAAAAGATAATCTATTTACCAAAAAATTTACTAAAAGATCGCGTAAGGACACTCAAGACGATCAAGTATCGATAAAGTCGTCCTCCTCCGACAGTTCCCGTATGTCCCTCACTGATATAAAAAACGAAATTAAAAAGATAAAGAAATTGAAAATCCCAAAGCTCGTTAAGAATGATAATATCGCAGACGAAGGTGTCGGGATGGCTTCCGTTTTGGTGAGGTCCGTGTTCCACGCGCATACTAGCCTGGCTCGTATTTCCGAGAGCCAGGACTCGGAGCACTCTCCCTCGTCCACCCTGAGACGAACCAGCGAGTCCGAACCGAATGTGAACACGGCGGAGGATACACTCATTAAAGAAGCTGATACTAATATTTTTAAAAGTCAAGTGAACGAAATACCAGAAATACACTGTAGTTCTATGGAAAATATTAAAGGCAATGAAAACGTTGAACCCCAAAGAAAAATATCCGAGTCGTGTCCCACAACCCCTATGGTTTTGAGAAATGAAAATTTCTTAAAATTGCCTGACGAAGATGGATATTATGGGTCGATTTCGTCCGCGCTGTCGGCGGAGAGCTCGGAGATGTACAGCAGTTCTGAAGAGGACGATGAAAGCTATTCTTACAAGAACGATAATGATCAATCATTTGAAACTACTAGTTCTGTTGTGAAGTCAGTTCTGAATCATGATGTCGATCCACATTTCATAGCTCAGATGGAACGTAAACTAACGGTTCTAGAACTATCTACTTCGGGAAGTTCAAGTGACGTAACAAATATACCGGAAAAAATAAAGAACTCTAACGAAATTAAATCTTCAGATCAAATTTCAAAATTAGATGAAGATCAAGTATCCAAAATCGACAACATTGTTAGTGTAGAGGATTCTGCTTCTACCTCGTCGCCCTTTGCCGATAAAACGTGTGTAGCTCCAAAAATTAATTATTCACATTCTTTTAAAATTCATAATCCTTTTGCGCATAAAAAAGCTCAAAAAAGTATTAGTGCCCCGTCGTCCCCTACTGAAAAGAAAGGCTTCATGTATCGCTCCTCAAAGCGGATAAAGCGACATTTATCTAAAATATCACACAGCAGTATGATTAAAAGCTTATCTCATTATTCGTTGCTACCAAAGAAAAAGCACGTTGAGCCTAAAACTGCTCTTAGTCAACCGGGATCCGCTTCTGATGTCACATCCAAAGCCCCTAGCGATACAGTGTTAGGATCTCCCTTTTTATCGTACAATGATTTGCTTAGTCTAGATAAAGATGGATTCTATTCTCTCAATCGTCTTCATAAAAGTGATGAAATTGTCCCAAAGAAGGTGTCTATGTATATTGGATCGGAGCCCGTATCGAGGGCCTCATTCAGCGGTCCATCGACTTTTAAAGATGACAACCATTTCCATGAACAGAGATCGTTTAGAAGAGAAAAATCAAAACTAAAGCCAACTGGGTTAATCCATACTGCCATGGAAACAATTTTAATCGACAAAGTGGAATCTCTGTTAATACCGACGAGTCCTGATCCACTTGGTACTAATAATCAGAAATTTTTCGATGACGTCAATGAAAAACTGGAAAAAGTCGAGCAAGCACAAACAAAACTAATTGACAATCAAAATAGTTCAGAAAAGAAAGAACGGAAATTAGTAAGACAGGACAGTATTCACTCAACAACAGACTCCGAGTCGTCCAAAATGTCCAAGACGCTAGCACCTGCTATCCCAAGCAAATTAACCCCCACGCCGGTGTTGCAGCATTTTCATCCCATTCTTAGTGGCGCACCCCTAGAGACCATACCATCTCTACCAGAGAGCAGTATAGATAGAAGCGAAAGTTTAGATGTAGATGGTGTAGTGGAGTGTACTAACCGTGTTAGCGTGTGTTGTAACTCGCATGCAGTGTGCGATGTTGACAGGAGCGAGCGAGACCGCGATAAAACAGCGGATAAGTGCGACAAGGATAGAGGATCACCGAGGCACGCCAGGCACGAATCGTACGGAGGAAAGGAGCCGGTCGGAAGCAATTCCGGACAGAATGCATCGTTAAATTCTTCTTCAACACCGATGGGTATACACAGACGGTCGTCGGATTCCGATCTGAGTGTGACTCCTAAAGGTTGGTTCGATTACGTTGTCTAAGACTAACTCTTGACCATGATTTGTCATGATCATGGCGGTATATTTAAACATCCTTATCACTTTACCATCTACAGGCAGCTCTCTGAACGCGTCCGTCGGTAACACCGTCACGGGCGGCGCTATACTACGTCCGTCTATGAACAGCAATAATTTGGATATGTTGGAGTATCCCTTCTTGACTATGTCTGAATATCCTCCCGGTTTCATCGTTCACATAGGTGAGACTTTTGTTATAATACAATTAAAATTTAATTTAAAAGATGTCTTAAAATTTTAAGAATTTCAGTAGTATAACTACATTATAAGGTTTTTCCAAGAGTTGTCACAAAAACGTGTAAATGTCCATAGAATGTCACTTGTGGGGCCGGACATACAATAAAATAAAATATATTTTTTTCTTTTTGCTCTCATTATAATAACATGGTTTAATAACTTTTGATATTAATCTTCATTATTATATCTTCAAATCAGAAAGTTAACGGAATTATTTGTGTTAGTTTTGGTTTGTAAGTATGAGATAGATTCCATCCTGCATTCATGATTTTATTCATCGAAGCGGCGTCTCTTAATATGCGACATATCAAGAGCCGGATAAAAAATGTTTGCCATGCTAGTACTAAGAGTCACATCCGTAGGCGGAACGGTGTGCGCGCGCTCCGTCAAACTGGTGGACGGTGGGGGGGAGAGCGCGTCCCGAGCGGCGTGGTGGGCGGAGCTCCGGACCGAACTACGCGCGCATGCACGCGCCCTGCGCTGCACTGCTGTGCTGGCCTACAGCGAGCGAGCCGCCGTGCGGTGAGGGGGAGGAGAGAAGGGGAGCCTGATTCGTGGAGGACAGTTTTTTTTAATAATATTTGTATCTTTATACAGTGAGGACGTGTGCGTGCTGTCAGCATCCGGGACGGCCGCAGTTATAAACCTTGACTGCGATTTTAATCTCGACGAACCCTCGACGGGTGAGTTCATCTTAATAACACCTTATGATTGGATTACACAATATTGGATGAATTTTATTAATAATATATGTGATCCCCCCTCCCCCCTAGCGTGTCGTGAGGAGGAAGCGTGTCGCGCGGCCCACGTGCCGTACGCACCGGGCGCCGGGCCCTACCGGGTGGAACTGGCCTCGTGTCCGCTGTGCAGGTGACGCGATGGCTTAGTCTTTAGACGGCGTGGCATATTGCCGTCACGGGTTCGAGTTCTGCTCGTGACCGTATTTTTTATCTTTAGTTTCAAATATTATACATTTTTTTTTGTTTTTTAAAGGTTATGTCGTAATTTCATATTTAGTATATTCGGTTATTTACAGGCAATATTAATTGATTGTCTCTCCCACGGCAGGAGGGCCCGCGTGCCGTCCGTGCTGCTCGCCACGTGCGCCAAGCCGAGCAGGCTCACCTCCTACGCCAAAGCCATCACTCTCACCGCTGTGGGTACGTTATATTACGTTCATATAACAATATCTGTTTGTGTGTTAGTGTGTGTGTGTGTGTGTGTGTGTGTGTGTGTGTGTGTGTCCAATTATAATGTAATTGTTATTATAACTGATATTAATGATAGTCCTATTAGTGTTTAGTAACCAACGCCATTATACCAACTGTAATACCAGACTAAGACAGAATTATTAGATACCGTATAACTTGGATAGGGGCTATTTATATTTAACCCACTTGTCCCCAGCGGCTCGAGGTCGTCGGGCGGTGGGGGGCGAGGCGGGGGCGCGGGATATCTCAGACCAGTTGCCCTTCCTGGAGTACGAGCTGCACAAGCTGCTGCTGGCCAAGCTCAGGATGCAGGTGAGAGTATTTGAATTCAAATTATCTTTATTAAAATAGGCATTTACACGACTTTTGAATCATCACTTATTACATTAAAAAAGGTCAGTCAGTCCGTGAGTAAGCTACCACCGACTCGGAATGCAGCTCGGTTGAGAAGCGCCGGTCAGAAACACAACAGTTGCTCCTTTTAAAATAAATTTGAAAGTCTTAGATGATGTACATTATAATACCAATCCTGTAAATCAATCAACACTTTAAGTTCCACGTATTTCAATCCTCTAAATTATTAACTATTATAATAAGGTTTATTTAATAATAAACTTTTGATTATAGATTTAAAACTAAGAAAAGTAAGGTCTAAGATATCTTATGGAACTTTATTATATATTTACACTCAAGCCCATGAAGGAATTGTTAACGTTTTGAAGACGACATTTTGACGTTACGAGTTTATTTATCATTTAATTATCGCGTGTCACTGTATTTTATATAACTATTTAAATTTCGGCGTAAAAATATTATGCTATTCAATATGTATTGAAAAGTAACTGTAAGAATACCAATTTCATTAAAAACATACCTCAGGAAATCTCTAGCTTTTAAGTTATAAAAAGCCCTCTCTTTTGTAAAATTAATATAGAATTAATTTCGGCAGCACTGCCCTGTAATAAAATGCCGTAAGACAAAATGCTATGCAAATAACCACTTCCACTGGAGCTTTTTATCTAAAATTGTACCTAAGAAAATTGTTGGTTCAGTCAGTTCTAACATTTTTAAGGGGCAATAGAAAATAGCCAGGAGCTACATTTGACTTTTTACATTATGAAGTGTAAACTCCATTCATTTAGCCTTCTTAGTTTTAAAAACAATTTTGAACCGATAAAGAACATCTGTCAGAGCACTGTTTACTTCGCCATTATTATTCCTATCACACTCAACTTTAAAAATAAGCGAAGTGTCATCAGTAAAAAGTATAATGTCACATAGATCTCTAACGAAAAACGGCAAGTCATTAACATAAAGTAAAAATAAAAAGGGGCCAAGAATAAATCCTTGTGGAACCCCCATCCTTAAGTGAGAACCAGCAGAATAAGAATTATTTACGCAAATCGTCTGAACTCGATTCAGCTAAAGCAATAAAATCAAGCGCAGCTACGTACACCACAGCGCTTAAGTTTGATTGCATTCTGCGACTTCTCGCTTGCGTCGTAAATGTGCTTAAGAACTGGATGCTATTATCGCATTATACCTATATATTATATGTACACGTGGCGACAAACGACTATTGAGAAATATGTAAAAAGTAAATAGTTTAAAAATAGTATTGTTTTTATAAGAAGTAATGAAAAAATAATTTATTATAACAACTTATTTTTTTTTATTTTGCTGTTCGTAATATGATTTTTTTGCTGTTTATTTCTTAACACGTGTCTATTATTGAAGTTGCAAACCCGCAATTTACATTTTATAACTTTGCTTTTATTTTTTTCAATATTTTCTGAAGTCCACTATAAGGGTGCTTATAGGACAACTGTTTTAAGTATATAGTGAAAAATATATTACATGGTAGTACTGTTAAAATAGAAGGTAGCGTAAAAACATTTAGGTAAAAACGGTCCAGTCCGTGATCATTGTCAACATCGATCATTTAATACCATGTGTGTTTGTGGGTGTGTGTGTGGGCAGGGCGCCAACGCGCTGTTCTCGGTGCAGACGCAGGTGTCCATCGGGGAGCGCTGCGTGATGGCGCTGGCGAGCGGCACGGCGCTGCGCCTGGCCGCGCTGCCCGCCCCCGCGCCGCCCAGGATCAAGGTACAGGGGAGGTGATGGGTCTGCTGGACCGATTATAGAATGGAATTAATTCTTTGTATGACTCAAGGGGACGCTTGGCTTATTGGACCGAGCGATCTGGTAGGCCGGTGATAGCGCGGTGGACCTGTTTGGACGGGATTGCTGTTCTCCAGACTGTTTTGTCATAATGTCCTTTATGTTAATTTATCATATAAGACAAGTAATTAATAAACGAAAAAATGTAGATTAAAATAATCGAAATAATTAATAAATAATCGAAATAATCTGCCACTCACTATAGACTTTTATTTCGGTTTTACAATTATTGAACTTCATTTTTAGTTTCGTTTCTCGTCGGTATTCTTATAATATCTACTACGTTGTAAAATGTAAAGAGGCTAATATATATTTCTGTAAAATTAGAATATATATATGTTTTATTACAGGCGTCTGAAAACGACAAAAATGCAATCGAGATACAGAAGGCTCTCTGGGACACCTTCACCGCGAACAAGGCGGCCAACGGATACGACCTGTGTGAGTGGACACACACTCACACGCACGCACACACACACACGCGCGCACGCACACACACACGCACACACACATACACACACACACACACACACACACACACACACACACACACACACAGCACACACACACACACACAGCACACACACACACACAACACACACACACACACACACACACACACAGCACACACACACACAACACACACACACACACACACACAGCTATAGCAGTAAACTAACTACTAGCACATTAAAATTAAAAATTAACATGAATAGCGTAATGTAAAGATGAATTGCATAAAAGTATACTCAGTTCATTTTATTACGGTAGATTAAATATAAAATTGTTAACAAAAAAATGAATGGACTTTCCCTTACCGTTCCAATAAAAATAAATCTTATATAATAAAAAATATGCTTTTTTCATCCTATATGTATACAACCTTATTGCAACGAAATTTGCTTCTATGAGATAGTATTAATTACTAAATGTCTTGTTTCTTTGTGTTGTGTGCTGTCAAAGGTTTTGTAGGTTTAAGTTTTGCATCGATCCGAAACCGATTATCACTTCTGTATTTATCTTAAATAACAATGTCTTCCAGGTCCCGCGGAGCCCTCGGGCGCCAGTGCCGTCCGCGTAGAGGCGGAGGAGGAGCGCCCGCCCGCGCTCGAGCTTACCGCCGATAAGGACGCCTGCGTATTGGAACTGGACGAGGCAGAGGATGTGAGTGTGTGCGGATGTGTACGTGTTTGTGCGTGTGCGTGTGTGTGTGTGTGCGTGGGCGAGGAATTGAATGAGGTAAATAAAGTATGCAAGAGTTTCTGTTATTGATATTTCACAACATAAGAAAATATTACATTTTACATTTTATTGATATTTGCTATTCCATATCATTAGGTGGAAACGGCCAAGGCGCTGGCGGTGCGCCGCCCCCACATGCAGGTGTTCACGAACGCGCTCCGCCCCGCCATCGGAGCGCCGCCGCACGCATTTCTACAAGTCAGTTATTACTTCTTTACTGTTGTACATTCCTAAGCATAATGTCTCTTCAAGAAAATGAAGTATTTATTGATTTATTTATTATTTATTTATATAAATAATGTCACTTGTGTACGTAATGTTACAGGAGTTACAGGAGGACCTATTTTTATATCGTGTGTATCTAAATAAGCCCTTCTGTAAAGACACTCTCCAACTTAAAATAAGGCTACTCATGTTCCAAACGCGCCGTGCTCTGAGAAAAACCACACAACAAACTCAGCCGGATTTTTTATTGTGATCACTGTTTCACAAACATCAATATATATGTTTCGGTATTACAATAATTCGTGAATCCGACAATTCACCAGATCGATATAAGTTCCACTATATGTGCGTAGGTGTATGTATATGTGTTTGTGTGCCCGCAGGTGTGGCGCGCTCGTCTGTCGGGTGCGGGCGGCGGTGAGCGGCTGGCGGGCGGCGCGCTGTGCGGAGCCGCATACAAGCTGCGTCGCCTGGCGCCGGCCGCGCTCGCACCGCCCGTCTTCGGGCTGGACCTGCCGGAGGTACGGACACCGAGACAAGTCTGAGATGGGATTGTTTTATTTTTTCATCACGTGTATGAATAAATGTGTGTGATCATGAATAAGTGTACAAAAAGTAAGCGTAAGAAATGAAAAGGACACGATTACTTGCGGATTTTTGTGTTATCTGTAGAGTTCAGTATCTATCTCAAAAGTAACTTAAATCTTTATTTACATGTAACGATAAAAATTTTGAAGGCGTTCGTTATTATTGAGCGAAGTGAGCGTAGCGAGCGGAGCGTCCTTCTGGAGACTTTTTTACATTCTTTGTCACGAATAGGGTCGAAAACTACTTGACGGAAAATTATGAAATTGTGCAATCAAAAAGACACATATTAGGTGATGGTTCTACAAAAAAAAAATGAGAAATGTCATGTCGTTGAGGAATAATAATAAAAGTCAATGAGAAACGATGAGTCATTACACTGGGCTCGCTTCGCTCAATATGCAAACGGCATCCGAGATTTCGCGAGTCGAAATTGAGGGACTGTTGGCGACGCTAGTTATTATTATTATTATAATAGTGCAAATACTTCGTGATATGCTTTTGACTTATAAAGTGTCCGGTAGGATGAGATCCAGCTGGTGGTGTCAGGGACGGCCATCCCTCTGATGGACGCGTCCAGGACGGAGCACTGCAGCGGCTCGGAGCGGCCCCCCGCGGACGCAAACGACGACATCTTCGAGCTGGACGAGGAGCAGCTCATCAGGCAGGAGGCTACGGAGGACAAGTGCTCTGTGCCCGTGAGTAGTTTGTCCTTAACAAACTCATTACGGTTAATTAGTTTATTTTAAATTATTTTTTATATTGCTGTTCTAATACGCTCTATCGCAGTCGTACAGATGATTAAACCAACTCTGTACAAAGTTCCTTCCACAATTATTTCACCATAAGACATAAAAATTTGGATGGTCGTTAAATCATCGTCTCGTTTGAAGATTTTATAACTTTTTGTATAATTAGATGTATATTTATAAAACAATTGCATTAAGTACTAAATTTTATTATTTTTTACAATATATGGTCTTATATGACATCGGCTTTAACACAATCAACTACAGGACATTAACTCCAAAATAATTATACACCTATATATACTTATACCATGGTACTTATGGTAATGTCTCAAAATGTGTTTTCTGAAATAAATGATAATCTGTTATACTTCGTACGAAGCTGTAGTTAATACGTGTTTGTTGCGTGTCCCCAGGCGGCGGGGCGCGTGTCCCTGACGACGCTGGGTCACGTGCATGGCAGCACGGCCGCCCGGCGGGTGTGCGCCCTCCGGCTGCTGTTCGTGCGGGAGACCACCGCCGTCAGGGAACACGGCGGACTCAGCGGCTTCCTGCACTCCTTCACCAGCGAGGTACATGCAAACACGCACACACACACACACGCACACACACACACACACACACACACACACACACACACACACACACACACACACACACACGCGCGCACAAACACGCACACACACATACACACACACGCGCACAAACACACACACACACACGCACAAATATACCCCCGTCATATTTTATAGCTTTACTCTAGCTATTCAATATATCGTGTTACAAAAATAACACATCAAAACACTGAATATAGGTTTTATACAAAATATGTCTGCATTGTTTTGAAATTTTGCTTCCAATGGCTCGAAAACTAATTTGTCAAAGAACTAAGAAGAGCCGTCGTCAGAAACTTGGCAGACTTATATTATGTAACTTTTTTTTTTAAAGCCATAGTTAAATACTAAAAGATATTTATATTAGAGAGTATTACCGGTCCGGTGTATTGATGCAGGTGCTGGCCATCGTGCGCGCGTACACGGCGGCGCTGGGGGGGAACGCGCTCACCTCGCTGTACCTCGCGCACCTGCTGCTGCACCACCACGCACACAAGAACCAGGTACACACGCACACGCACACACGCACACATACAATCTATATCATAGGTACAATCAATCCACACATGTTAACACATCACTACAACAAAAAACCTCGTATCAGTGACGTCATACACACACCAACGCAAACATAAAAAAACTTAAAAAAAAATTAAAAAAAAAAAACAAAAAAAAACAAAAAAAAAAACTTAAACATAAAAACTTTTTTAATACACATTTTTAATAAAAATATTATCCTTTCAGGGCCAGTGCCTCCTCTCAGTGGGGGGTGACGTGGTGCATATCACGTATTAAGTGTGTGTGTGTGTGTGTGTATTAAAAACATGGCTCCTGTCTACTAAGTGACACTAGTGAACGAAGGTCCCTCGCCTTGTACGTAGTAAGTGTAAGTTAAAACAATTGTATTAATACTTTTTTACTCGATATTATAGTATTGTTTGTGTTCATTTGTTTTACAAAACGAAAATTATTATTTAGGATTTTTTTTTAAGTCAAAGTTTTGAAATACCATTTTCTAACAATGGAATTAAATAAATGAAATGCGCTCATGACAAAGTATTTTTATGTAATTTAGAATTGTATTACAAAGAAACGGTATAATACTACTTGAGTACAGATACTCGCGACGCCTCCCGTCTCTGCGTGTGTCAATCCGATCATTGGCCAGCTGTTGTGATGGTTCTTTTGCAACATTTGCAATTTTTTGTTACTCTTCTTAATACGTAAATAAGGAAGACTGAACATTTATAATTTTGTCGATACAATCACAGTAACAAATGTTTTAAAGCCTCAATAGATGCTATATAACATGTCCGTCACTCTGTCCTTCTTAAACTTCGGAAAAAACCTTCGCTTCTTCGCTTCTCGTTTTTTTTAATATAAAAATAATTTAATTTGATTCTGACTCTTCCGAAGTATAATTCAATAACATCTCAACTAAAGACAATTCCTCGCATTGGATAACTATCCCTCCCTCCTCCACCCTCCCCCCCGCACCTGCCTGTAAGTATCTTATATAACACGTAGTACACTTAAATAGTTCCCGAATGATAATTATTAAAGACTAATTGCCGTCAAATAAAATTGTTTTTTTTTTTTGATAAATTTATATTTAACCTTCAGTAGTTAATATTCAGCCATTTGACTTCGGTGCTACGACCTTTTTATGAATACTATACTTTTGCTATGAGATAGACTTATTTATTGAGGATCGCGTGTGGGTTGATGATGATGGCCGCAGGATATAGTTTTTGATATCTTTTAATACTGTTATGTGGCTTTGTTTTGTTTTCATTTTTATTGTAAAGTGTTGTATATAAATAAAGTATAAAATTTCATTGCATTTTTATTTTATCGTAATGTCCAGAACCGTGTTAAAGCGTTCACGATTCTATTGTAATTGAGCGAGCGAAGTGAGCGGAGCGTTTTACTGGAGAATTTTCACATTCTTTGTCACGAATTGGCTCGAAAACTACTTGACGGAAAATTATGTAACTTTGCAATCAAAAAGACACACATTGGAGGATGGTTTTAAAAAAAAAATTGAAACATTCTCAAAAAAAAATATATATTTTTTAATATTATGTAAAAAAAACTGATATCCTATTGAAGTCAATGGGAAACAATGACACAATACACTGGGTTCGAAGCGCTCAATATGCAAACGGCACCTGAGATTTCGCGAGCGCAGCGAGTCGAAATTGAGGGTTTGTTGGCGCCCCTAGTTATAAAAATGATACTAATAGAAAATAATATTACAAAAAATATATTTTAAACAATGAAATCAATTAAAAAGGGAGCTGAAGAAATGAAAGACCGTCAGCTTGTCACAAATATGTATTTATTTAAAACGTTACAATATCTTATCAAACGAAACGTGAAACAAGTCGACAACGAGATACACTTAACCTATTAATACTTTAGCGTAAGTACATCCATAGCTGATCGGAGACTAATGTTTTGGACAAAGTAGACATTTAGTGGATTATGCGTGTGTGTGCGGGTGCGTGCGTGCGTGCGTGCGTGTGTGCGTGCGTAGTCAGCGGCGGCCGAAGCGGAGGAAGGAGTGCACGACGTCCTGGCGCTTCATGCCCGTGTCCAGGAGTTGGGGGTAGTCGCGCACGAGAGCTGGACAATAATATTGGTTATATTATAAGTTTCAATTTAATTTAAAATTGGATAGAATGTACCATCCGATTAAAATGTGTTTAACTGTATCTATTAAGAAATAGATCATTCCAAACTTGTACTTCCGGTGAACCATTCCCTATTCGCGAGCTCACCCTGGTATTCCGGCACCTGCTCCCCCGCGGCCTCCGCGTACAGCTCGAGGAAGGTGTTGAGCGCCTGACAGAAGCGCGCGGCCCGAGGGTCGTCCTCGGCCGCGGCCGCGCAAAGCGGGGCCGGCGCACCCGCCGCGCCCGCCGCGCACGCAACTACCGCCACCACCAGCACCACGCGACACGCCTCCACGCTGCGGACACACCGTACTTACTGTTACACTACATAACGTTTCGGAAGAAAACGATAACACGTTCCGACACTTGCTTCTTAGTTAGTTAGAATATAGAAGGAGAATTATGAATAAGGTTTTAGGAGATAATATTTAGACACAAAAAAATTGTTTTATATGGTTTTCATAGAGGGCAGTCAGAAAAGAAGAGGTTATTTAAGGATCATAGACACGATTTAAATAAAAATATGATACCTCTAGTCCGCTGTATCTTCTGGGTAATCTTTTATAATGAATACATAAGCAGAAGAATAATGATTTAAAAACATATTTTATAGATTCGTGATCAAAAGTGAGTACAAAGGTTGATCACTGGCGTTATCCGGAGCAAGGCTCAAGACATAAATTACCTAAAGATGTTCATATTTTGTAGAGCAAAAATTATTAATTAGACTTTTACGTAAATTCTAAGTAATATTTGATAATACGAAGTGAACGTGTTCGTAAAAGTCAAAAGACAACGTTATTAAGAAATCAGACGTTGCTCGTAATCGCGCATTACATGAGTCTTTGAAATAGAATACTAAATTAGAAACAAGTAAAAACTGTAAACTCAATCGCAGTCTCAGTCTAAAAGCGTTCAGTAATCAAAATGTTTCTTCTATACCTTCTACTTTCTTATTCCTATTACTCTTTAAATCAGAGTTAATTAAAGTTCTAGACAATACACCACTTAATATTGAAATCAACGAACCCCTGATAGGTAATAAGTAATAAGTGAATAAGTACACGCAATCAGAGCAAATTGGGTCAAAATGGAATTAAGATCAATCTAAATGATATGACTATTAATATTCGTATCGGGGTACCGTTACATGTCCACTGCACTAAACAATAAATGCATAACTTTTTTTTCTACTAATCACCAATTTATTTGTAACTTATGACCTTATGAAAATCAATTGTAAATATATAATTAAATAACTATAATAGTAGAAGAAATACTGTAACTTAAGGCTAAGTCGTGTTTAAGAACGTCTTAAAATAATAAGGTAGGTAAAGGAATGAAAATAAAAGAGAAAATAAACAGCATATATCATGCAAACAACATTTCTGACATTTCGACGTCGGAGATCTTATTAGTTTTAGTAACACGAGACTCAAAGACAAAGAAAGTTCTTCCAAGAAAGAATATTTTGCTCTCCGCACAGTGCAACTTGTAGGAAATATTAACACAAAGTGCTCAAATATCACTTTGATTTGATACAGTTAAGACAATGCAACGTAAACATAACTCTATAGAAACAGTTGGAGTCACTAATGATATGCTTCATGTTGCTATCTCCAGAATATCTCTGTTTATAGTTCTTCAAACTTAAATACTTGAAATAAAATCGAGTTTTATATGAACGTTGTAGGTTTATCAAACACTAACTAATTGTTAGAACCTCTGTAAATGTTTTTCCGACGTAATATATAAATTCTTCGGTGAAGTAAATCCGCATGTCGGCAATAAAACAGAACCCCAAATGTTATAGCAAAAACACGGCTCGCAATATCGGCATACCACAGAATAAGTCGAAATTTATTGAACTTTTTGTCCCTTTACAGTGAATACGAGTTATATATTGAATAGTTTTATAACTGAAGTTGTCGGTATTTCAATAACTTATTGTTAGACCGGCACCGTCTAGTAGATGCTTACACATACAAACAAATTTATATAACATGTCTATGTGAAATATATTGTATACGTAACTGGCAACAAGTAATTCTATTTTTTTACTATATACAATAGAAAAAAAAAATAACATAATTATGATATAATCTGTATAAAATTTCACAGCAAAAAATAAGAATTTTGAAAGGTAGTACTCAGTCATATCCTGAATGAAACTTCAAAGTTTATTTGCACATTACCAAAATGGGGATATAAAATGACATTGTAATATTAAATATTCACAAACGGGGAGATTGGTTTATCTACAAACAGCTCAGAACACGAGACGAAGTGGAGACAAACAAGATCAACGGAATCTCGACAATCCCTCCGTAATCTGTTTGTGATAACCGGCCGCCGGCCGCCGCGTAATGTGCGCCGCTTAATATTGCTCAGAATTAAACAGGCTTCAAGTTTCAAAAGCCTTCTATCTACAAATTTGAGTATTATGATACTCGGTATTACGTTGTACTTTTATTAATTATCATCATATTATCGGATTTAACTTAAATTTAAACACTTTGTAAGTAACTTTCGGCTGTTTTACTGAATTTACGTAATAACAACAACACACAAAGATATATTATTTTCAAGATACGTAAATAATTTGTAAATAAAGACTAAGAAAGGAATTTATTAATAAATAATCGATATTCAAAGTAGTACATTTTAATTTTCAAAGAAAGTATAACTAAAAAAATGAATATTTTTTTACAAAAATTGAATTTTAAATTAGCTTTTCGATAAAATTCACTTTTAGGAACAAACAGGTCGTGCAATTTTTTCTTGAAATCCAAATTCCTCGGCGGACCCACCGCTCACTTAATGAGGCTACTTAAAGGTTCCCAAACTTGTTGCGGCGCCACAAATTATAACTTGTCAGCAGTGCACCGAGTACACAAGAACACTTCATATTTAGACAGAACGAACAAGTAAATATAACTAATAAGTTGTATTAGATATTAAATAATATATGTATAGGTATTCAAAGTAGCGAGACAGATAAAATATTATTTTAATACTTAAATAAGTATTTGAGCATTCTTACGATTATGAAAAACTTTGACCGCAACACGTTAATTAAACAAATTTATATTTAAATTTTTATTTTTTTTACAGCCTTCCGAAAGGCAACGAGCAATTATATTTCGCTCCGCTAAAATATTACCGTAAAAGAAGCTTTTTGATAATATTTATGTCCCATTCAATAATTTATAATTTACTATAATGTTAAAGTAAAGAAAATAAAGCTAACCCTTAACAAATATTCTTAAAAATTTTGCAATAATATAAAATGTATTAACAACCATCTTTTCAACTACATACTAGGTGCTATAAATTGATCCAACAATTCAGTTTGTTCACAAACTTTCGGTATTCTTTTCCAAATCCAATAATATTCGAATTTCATTCTATTATCACCATCGCCAAGGCAATATTAGGAATTCGAAGAAATCGTACATTTAGAAAACGTGAAAAGATTTTCTATATTATGGGCTAATACAAATATATGTTACAATATAAACGTACGTTTGGTTTTCACTCAAACCAAATATCAGCCAACCGTCCTTCGAAATACTTGGAATTATTAAAAATATTGTAGACTCATGAGTAATGTTTGAACTGTGTTTCGTTTTCGTCAAAAATATCCTTATAAGGCGATGACAAACACGACCTCTCTTGGGATGTTCACATCTGTGCTTTTTTTATTTTATATTTAAGATTAATAACAGATACGCCTCTTAAGCCTCTTTTATACTTTTAAAACAGTAATCATTATTTTTTAATTTGCGATTCCTGTATTTTCCAGATATCTGTAAAAATGATAATACTACTTGAGGAACTGGCGCGTTACTATAAATAATTATTGGTTTTTAGCTATCGTCAAATTAATAATATATATATGGTTGTAGGATATATCATTTAAATTAATTGTTTATTGCAATTGATAAATAAATAAATCAATCAAATTAAGTGCTCTATTTACTTATATCTTTGTTTATTGGTAATAACTCGTTTGGAATGTATTTTATGGGGCAGCTTTTTGATTATATGAAGAGCTTGCATTATCTGGAAGTGCTTGATTTTGATGTCAACCGATCCTCTGTTGTCACCATATTTATATTGACATATTATATTTACTTCCCGGTCGTTTTTGAATGTGGGTTACCATGTTTACCATTAGGTAAGGCGATCCCGACCTGGGACTTCATATTCTATAATATTCGCAATATCACTTAACTACAGTTTAAATAAACTAGAGTTTTTGGATTCATTAAATTCATTGATGATTTAGGTAACTCTTCCGTACAAAAAATATATTATGTTTAACTTACCACAACACAGACATCAATGACTTAGAAACTTCTGAAGTAATCACTTAAAAGATAATAACTCAAATCATTCACAATAAAGTCAATCATTATAAATACAAATGAACTTTAAACTAGTGATGTGCGTGTATTTATAGATGTATCGATTGAATGATTATATCTATTGTTTTTTTAAACGCGCGCGCATCCGCGGAACGTCTGACTCCGACTCGGACCCGCATCCATTTATCTTAAAGCATCAGCAGGTTTTGTTTAGGGATTCAATTTATCGATACCTTTTAATAAATAAATGTGTGAATTTATTTTTTTATGTTTTTAACTAAATATATAATTAAAAATTTATCAATACGGTCAGCACTACAAACTGTTGTAGCTCGTATTTATACATTTTTCATATTTAATTTAATTATTTTAAAAAATTATCATGGATACACGTTTTAAAGACATTTATAAAATATTTATTGTCAGTTTTACGAATAGAGTCGTGGTATTAAGGACATGTTTAATGCTAAGGTCCCTTATTATTGACGATTTGACCTAAGAGTTAAACTGTGAGCTTAAATTATTCATTAAGAACAGACCTTAAAAGGAATAAAATTTAAATAAATCAATAACATTAATTTTGTATTAATTTTAATGTATTTATTAATCTGTCTCTACTCGTAATTAAACAAATAAATAAAAGCGAAATGGTAAATGGTAATGTCTACCCCGCAAGGGATATGACGTGAAGCTAAATAAATAAACAAAACACCAAACAGTATATAATACATAATTAATAACAACATAAGAATATAATTATTAAATTGGGATTAAATTATTATTTTAGTTTTACTAATTTATTTAACAAATTAACATAAATATTACAAATCAATTGAATATCTTTATGAAAACGAACCAATCACTGTATTTTCAAAGTTCTATGAATATTTTAATATTTCACTTGAAGGATGAAGACAAAACGATAAACTACTGTTCAAAGTCAAATCATCTATAATTTTATCGAGCTTTCTATCGACTTCTTATCGATAAGCCCATCACTAGTGCGTGTGTACGTGCGAGTTCGCACGCAAATGATCACAAAGCTGCATCACTGTTATTCACTAAAAGACAAAGACAGAGATATCTATTTTATCCATTTCTAATAGAGACTAAAAAAAACGTGATCTAGAAATGTGGTAATGCCACAAATGAATTTGTATCCTTTGCAATGGTAATAAGGTTTAATTGAGATTGTTAACTAAGACAATGTTCTTAAAAGCTCATTTGTAGGGAATGCAATGTGATCGAAATTGCTAAATTAATCAAAACTCTATACCTATAGTGTTAAAATATATAATCAAATATCACTAAGTATATTGGCAAGCTTAATGAAAATAAGTAGGAGAAAGTTCGAGATAAATAAAATGAAAAGTATCTGTTACTTATATTAGGATATTCTGTTGTTTTATTAGTACATATAATATAGTGAGCTCTATTTTACGTATCGCCTCGACCTTGACAGATTGTCTTAAAACCACTATTTTACATTTAGCAAACTTTTGCATTTACTATAATAATATAAATGACTCAACGACGCAAGTCCTAAAGAGGTCATCGCAAACTAATGACAACTTTTTCTCCAAACGCCACATCGGGTTCCAAAACGGTGATTGTTAAATAAATTTATATTGTTATAAAATTAAGAAACGAATACACAGCTTATATTTAATATACATTGAATTATTTGTATTAATATTTTTTATTTGTGTAAAATAGAAGTAAAATTAGAATTAAATGTCATGAAAACGCTGCAAGTTTAAAAAAAGGTTGGTAAAAAGAGTTTAGTTATGTCATGAAAACGCTGCAAGTTTATAAAAAGGTTGGTAAAAAGAGGTTTACTTAATTTAGTCTATAGTCTGCGTAATCTACAACATTCGTAACCTGTGTCCGAGATGAGTATTTCCCAAAAAATGCAAGTCAGTATAGTGAGTGAACACAAATAAAACACAAATGGGGAGTGATTTCATCAATATCCTGGATCGGAGCGTCGATAAGTAAACCGCCCGCTATTTGGTTTGGTTTGGTTTTATTTGAAATGAAACTTTGTTTTATGTAAGATAGAAGCTTACAGTAACAGAACTTTTATATCTAGTTGTTGCAGTTTTTTAGTTTCAGTTGAGTTTTTTTTCCGTCATAGTTGTGAATAAACAGCATTTTTGTTTAAACAGCTTATGGTACCCACAATATATTACAAATTCTATTAACAATTTAGATAAAATGAGAATTATTGAAATCTGAATGTTATAAACATTGTAAAAATAAGACTATTACCTCACAGCAAAAACTGATGCCTGATTTTTAATTTAGTTTTCTCGTAAGAAGTTTATAGTCACAGCATAAGATAGTTTAATTTTCTTCTTTATTAAGATATTCATAAAAGAAAATTAATTTATAGCTCTGGTATTAGTTACTAGATATAATATATTAATGAAATTAAATTAATACATATTATCCAATTCTACTATATTTGGCCAAAACGATGTAAGTTAAGAAATTTGAGAAAGTAAGGATTAAATATTAATTTTTCAAATAGAAAATTTATCAGTAACTTATCTTTAAAACTTCTTTCTATCTTTTTTCTTTTCTTTCTATCTTTTTTAACAGTATTTATGTTTAAAAAATAAAAATCCGATGTTACCGGTACCGGTCACAACCGGTGTCAATGAAATTTTGTAGATATCTATTGTTTAAACTAAAAAGATAGGATAGTGTTTATCTTTATTAATAATCGTAAATATTTTATTTGAAAATTTGAAGTTTTTAATACACAAAGGATCTAATTTACTTCCAAGTTTTATACGTTTCCATTAGGCGGCGGTGTTGATATTAATATTTTAATTTATGTACAATAGTTTATTAAACAGCGGACGGAGTCGCTCGCAACAGCTTGTATTATATACTTAAAGATTTTTAAGGATTAATAGTTTTTTTTTTTACATTTTTATTCTATATTATTATGTGTCGGTATGTTGTTCATTTGGATTTTCCATGTCTATAATTTGAAACTAAATTTCTTCCTGCGACTTTTGGTCACGAAGTAAGCTTATATTTTTCCGAAAATCTGTATTTATCTTTATTATTTTCATGGTTATATTGTACATTATAAATATTGTATAATAACAATTAAATTATACAATTATTAAACTTCATAGATATGTACAAATAGATTAGAATAAATGGTGTCACTGCAAATACCAATAAAACTGGTAAAGCAATACAAATCAAATAAATTTCGCCGAAGTAATATGGGTATTGAGAGGCGGGTCACGGGTCACGGGTCACGGAGACGAACAGGTAATCTGTAACAATCAGGTAAAGTCCGCTTACCTTACACCTCACGGTAATGAACACAGATGTGCCGGTCGGGTTTACCTCGCTCAGTGTGTTTTTTATTTTAACACTAAACCTACCAACAATTCTTGTATACCTGTCCCTACCGCACGCGGTCATATTAACCTGTATTTAAAAGTTATTTTATTATATAACGCAGTTAATAATGGAAATAACTAAAAGTAAAGAGTGAAGAAAATATTATATGCATATTCTAAGAATTGTCATGTAGTTTGATAACGATATTATAACGTTTAAAAATGTGCAAGTTTTACAAAAGTTTAAGAACGGTCAATTTGACCGGTACTTGGTAGGTTTAGTGTTAATAATGTTGATTATAATACGAGAGTGGTATTATCAATCTATGAATTCAGTTATAGTTATTACATGAAATAAAAAAAAAACTTTATTTCCTTAATGGTTTATTTAATGACCCGTAATAATTAGCAGTGTTGAAAATATTTTCAAATATGTATATCCTAAATAATTTATATTGCCGAAGTAATTCTTACTTTATAGTCGTTTAGATGTTTTGTGTTATTTTCATAAAACCTTTACCAAGTATATCGAAGTAACATACTTTGTAATCTTTTTGGTAACCTACCTTTTGCTAAAAATTATGCAGATGAAGTAAGAATTATCAAGATGAAGATGTTTAGGATGGAGGCTTTTTATCTAAATGCAAATCTTTTAGTTGGTATTTCGCTTTTAGGCGCCGGTAATTGCTCCGGCCTCACAACCGGAATCTACATTTCAAAAGTTTTTTTTACCTCTTAATTCAGACAGTTTCCGGCTCATATTGCTCGAGTCCAACAAATTTCTCATTTTTTCCATTATACAGTAAAAAAAACAGTATTCTCCTTTTTTTTATTAAGATTTTTTTATTTATAATTAGTATTTTGTTAATTGGAATGACGTAAACCGTCGATACGTTGTTACATTTATATTTATAACGCAGCGGTTTTACAAACAAGTGTACAAACATACTAATAACTATAGTCTTTGTTAATTTACGGACAAAACCCACTATTACGAATAAAAAGAAAGAAGATGAACATTTTTCATTTGTCTTTTCTTTTGTAAGTATAAAATTGAAAATGTTAAAATTAACCATTTGAAAATTAAATAATACTTGTAATATAATAAATTATACTACAAATAAAAACAGATCGCATAAATAAAACTTATCGCATATTTGACACGTGACAAAATATTTAAAAACCAAAATCTGGAGCTAAATTCTAACCGTCTCGGAATATTCCCACAGGAAATAAAATAAAATATAATTATTTTATTTCACATTACTAGTGCCTATCGTCTATGTATAATTGAAGTATTATTATAAAATACTTGCACTGAGGGTGGTAATAATTATAGTATTTATCAAATACTTTGGGCGTCAATCTCGTTGACTATTTGCATTTTAATTGGGAGCCAAATGCGGCTTTAACTAGTAATTTTCTCTAAACAAATGCGATGCGTAACCATTACCAGCGACCGTGGAAGAGCTTGTAATTACACGCCGCAACCATTAATAACCTTTAAGATTCAAACAAATTAATGTACTATAAATATAAGTTGAGAAATTTTGATAAAATAACAAACATGGCACATCAAAACCGAATTATAACAACAGATTTAATTTAACATTTTAGTTAGAATTACGTGAATTAATCACATATTTAATAAAAACATAATTGAAAACAATAACAAAATGATCAAATATCACCATTGAAGCGCTGTAATGCAATTTAATATAATTAACAAATCCAGTTCACTCGTCTCATTTGCGTAATGTCAAAATTTTGATTATAATTCGGTTGGCGGGAAGTGCAAAAAGTGACAGCCGACATGACGCCATGATAGATAGTGGTCCACGGCCATTATGCCACAGCACGAGCGCTCGGCTTCGTTAATTACAACTCTGCAGCTAATTACTTTGCCAAATAAATATGTAAATAAGTCAGGATGAACTTCCAGTTCAAAATACTAATATAAGTGGAATAAGCAACGAACTGGCCCAAATAATATATACAAAATACCAACAAATATAACTTTTACTGTGTATGTCAGTATAAGTAATTTTATATATATAGATTGTGCAAAATGTGTACGTGCGAAATAACACGCTTTATTCAATATGAAACAAAGAAAGCAATGAGCTAAGATATACAAAGATAAAGGATCCTTATTATTTGGGAAAACAAGATTTCATTGTAAGATCTCATACGTATAAGTCAGTTACGGGATGATAACCTTGTATAGGAATTAAAATTAACATAATATTCTACGTATTTACAAAAAAATGGCATATTGAAGTTTAGATATACTTCAAACTGAAAAAAATTACATACAACAAATTTTAAAGGAGTATTTTAATTATATATTTTTCTTATTTTCCACGTGGTAAAGAGTCTTGCTATTCAAAGACAGAATGCGGGCTAAATTCTTTACTCTCTCGTGTTGTTTCATAGGACAAGGTAAGAAAGAACTTGCTTATTATCTTGTAATTTTTAAGCATTTTCCTGTACAATACAAACAAAAATTGTTGTTGTTTTTAAATACTTTCCCGGGGGTGAGGCTCTTGCCTAAAATCACACAGTCTCTTCATATTTATGTATTGTTTTCCCTATTAAGATCAAATATTATTTTCATTTCTTCAAAATTTTTTTGTAAGCTAAGAATGCCATGTCACTTAATTGTATTGTTACATTTTAAGAAAAACAAAATTCCCATTTCTTATGCTTTACTTTTCGTAATTTCTGTTAAATTTTCAATCCAGCACAATTAATGTCTATCCGATAAAGGTTGTCAGTCCAGCTATTTTATTTTCAAATTCAATCACATTTCAAATCTCAAATCCATTCCACTCCAAATCTTTAAAAAGTCAAAAGCGGTTTAACGAAGTCAAAATTAAGAAAGTGACTTCATTTTTATTGATGCCGCTCCAGAAACATAACATAAAATACTTTGAGTGTTATATTATATATAATATTTTAAACATTTAAGTACATTTCTTGCAGTTGAAAGGTTAAACGTTATATATATTATTATTTTCATTCGAGGGTTTGAAGGAACAAAACCAATCCAGGAGATTTCCATCGGGAGTTGAGCGCAAACGTTTAATATTATATAAGTATAATTGACGACGATATTAAAACACACACCCGACGTGCTTTGGACTCTGTAAAATTAAAATGAAGAAACATAAGGAACGAACAATGCAAACCGGGAAAATAACAATAGAATTTCTTGTTCGTTAAATAATTCTTAACAAAAGGTTCTAATTCTGGTCAAACTAAATCATTCATCTTGATATTTTCAAGTAAGGATTCCTTAACAATTACAAAACCTAATCTAAAACTTGAACTTTTTCTATAGTAGTAAGATATTCAACAAGTATGTCCGTCATGTGACTATTAGTGTATTGAGATACATGGGAGGTCTTCCATTGTAATCGCAGATCGCTTGTTACGGACACTACACTGCACAAAATCTTTTTGTAATGTTTGTGAAGATTAAGTCATATTCACACAGGTAGTATTTTGTTCATAAATTATTTAAAATTAAATAAATAGCACTTTTATTTCTGCAAATCGTTTCTTAATAGAAATAAAGTTGATAACTTCTACTCATTGATACTAGCTGGTGGTAATATTTTCTACAACGCCCTTCATATATAGCATATTAAAAAACCTTTAATTTTGGTTGTGAAGTTCGTACTGATCTGTATAAAATTAATTACGATGCAAAAAGATTGCTTGCTTTAATCGCGACTTTGTCTGAAAATAAATTAAATTTTCTTGACTTAAAAACAAACAAGTGAAAGGAAAAATTTATAAAATTATAAATTGTACTTTTGATTTTGTACGCCTTGTTTATACTTGAGTGATGTTATTAAAATATCATTATAGTAACATAAAATCCAATCGTCCATTTTAACTTGTGATTCACGGATAATGTGGTGTCGGATACCTTCCAATTTAGACGAAGTTACCCACAGTGTCGGATTGCCCCGTGATTGTGGCGCCCCGGACTACTTATTAAACACCTATTTTGGGTAAACATTGTAGTTTTTAATTAATGGATTGTATTTCATGTAACTGAATGACCAAAAAGTTAACATCAACAAATCAATCATTCATTTTTTTAAGGGAATGTGTACAGAGATGACGAGTGACAAGAGAGTATGGAAGGAAAAAACATATTGCGCCGAACCCGAAATGGGGATAAGGGCAAAAAGAATTATATTCATTGAATTTAATATGAATGACTTGAATTTCTGTTTGAATGTATGTTTATTAAATATAATAAATTTAATTTGAGTTTAGACATCACATTTAAAAAAAACTATAACTTAACAACACGTAACTTTATCTGAAAGGAAGGATCACGAGTCCCGGGTTAGTCCTAACACGCCGGGAGTTGTTTAAAACAATTTATAAAAAGGGAAAATGTTCATCCCTTCACTGAGTTACTCTAACTTTTAATATTACATTTACTGACGTGTATGTGACGAACATACCGACAAACTGTTTATATTATTGTATATATTAATGTTTTTAGAAAAGGGTACTTCAATTTGAGTTATTTGCAATCATAAATAAGTCATTTGTTATATATATAGATGTTATTTAAAGGAGATATTGTAATCGCGAGAACGGACATTAAAAGGCAAGTTCAAATTTTAATTACATTTAATCAAGGAGCGAGGGATCTTAAAAGTTGGACAGCTGACGGACATTTATAGACACTCCAAATAGAAGGACAATATTATTAGAAATTCCGATAACTTGAGCTCTTTACTAATGTATCAAAAACTACACAAAAAAATATTCCATCCCTTCAGCTAATAAACGTTAAATTACCTGACATTAAAATAAAAAAATAACTGTCTAAAGTAAATGAAAAGAAATCCCTAAATAACACTCTGTGATAAACATATCAGGTTATAGAATATATAAGAAAAACTTTAAATAAAGTCATAAAATTAACTGTACGAAGTAATTGAAAGAATTGTTAAAATATTTGTTAAAGGTCGTTGAGACGCTGGAACACAACTCAAGGGAAGTTACTCTTTTAACGATAAAGATAAAATTACACTTTCATTATGAATATTGACTTTGTATAAGGATAAGGATATATCTTTTTCTTTTATACAGACTCAAAAAGATGAACCTCTTTGATGACAATTTACTTTTTTGCATTAATTATTATTAATTGTATTAATAAATGTTAAATATTAAGAATTTGTTTGTTAAATAAAACGTTTATAATGAAACACAAAGCACAGCTTTGCCTTTATAAAATAGAGATTAGGAATAAAAATATTTTTAAAACTTAATCCGTTGGCGGCCAGATTAGGGACGTTGTTTTGTCATTAAAGGAGTGCCGCTGAACATTCACAAGGAATTCGAACTAACAATGTTCTTGAAATTAAAAGCAGTGAATCCAAACTCAATCTTAACCTTCCAGCTGTAATGAAAGTTATTTTGTAATTACATTGAGTTTAAAGCTGCCTTTTGAAAATAGTTTGGATATATTTTTTAAATTGTTTCAAATAAATTTAATTGAGCGAAGCGAGCGGAGCGTTCTACTGGACACTTCTTTACATCCTTTATCACGAATAGGCTCGAAAACTACTTGACGGAAAATTATGAAATTTTGCAATCAAAAAGACACACATTAAGTGATGGTTTAAAAAAAATGTTGTCGTTGAGGAATAATCGTCAAAAAACTAATATCCGATTATAGTCAATGGGAAACGATGAGTAACTGGGCTTACACATACACTGGGCTAGCTTCGCTCAATATGCAAACGGCACCCGAGATTTCGCGAGCGTAGCGAGTCGAAATTGAGGGTCTGTTGGCGCCTCTAGTAATAAAATATATAAAGATTCTAATACCAATTGTTAGTCAATTGAATCCTCTTTATACCAATTGATCTTATTCTTTAGGACTGAAATATTCAACTCTGAAGATTATCAATTTTACTGGTGAGTTCATTCATTTATTCATTCATTAGATTAAAAACATTCATTCAAATTGATATATGTGTATTAAATGCAATATAATTATATATGAAGCGCTCGGGGAGACCGATCTAACTTTTGTTTGTACGTTTGATGTTCAGATAAAGTTTAATTTCAAACGTGATTAATAACTTTGAAATTACGTTCAATAAACAACAAAAAATTTCCCCATAATGCAATACATATAAAATATATTAAAATTGTGGTGAAAAAAACAGTTAAGAGCAATGTATTTAAAATCTTGGTATAGAAAAAAACACATAAAGTTGTTGGTTTGTTAACCGATGTTCAATTATCTATATACGGTGTATGTCTGTCTGTATGAAAATGACTTCGTGGCATCATGAGATTGAAATGCGATAACTCCATTCACAGCCAACCTTAGAGAATAAAATGTGACCTCAATAAAATGACAAAGTGACTTGTATTGATAACTGATTTGAACCATGAACCATGAACCCGAAAATGAGTAGAATGTGTAAAATAAAAATTAAATTGAGGTGTAGTTTTTTGTATTTCATGTTAAATCCGTCCATTATATAATTTATATTTAAATTATATATTTTGTATGTTATAATAATATTTTTTTATTATATCTGAACTATAAAGTTACCTGACATCCAAATAGTTCATTCTTATTTGCGAAATAACATGTATTAATTTTTTTTTATAATAAATGATTACTTTTAAATATATAATATAAATGATAAAAAATATAAGAACACTGGACGCTAATTTTACAATAACAGAGATTAAAAGTTGATAAAATTATTATTATTATAAGCTAAAAAGAAAAAAAAATCAAGTTATAAAAAAGAAGCAGAAAATAAAAGAAAAAAAACCAACAATAAAAGTACTTTATATATATGAAATAGAAAAAATAACTTACCCGAAAGACATTTCTACGCTGCTAGTTGGGGTCTACGAGTTAGGACTGCTACGACTGCTACGTCCGCTACGAAACGAGTGAGCTACGCGGGTCGTAGCGGCGCTTTTATTCGGTAGAAGGGACCGCCCTACGCACCGCCCCGCATACATTACACCATACGCGGAGAATTTAACTTCACTTAATAAATATTTATTTATAGAAGTCATCCATAACTTTAATACATATTGATACATTTTTATTTTCTTACGAATAAGGTTTAGTTTATATATATTTATATTTTTTTCTTCAATAATATCATATAAACAAACAAATTATTTAAGTGTCAATAGATTAGTTAAGTGTATCAAAGTAGTCATAACGCAGCGTGGGGACGATGTGTGGGAGTGTCCTTACAATTAATGACTTACCTTGACTACACACTACTCGTACACTTGAGGAGCAGCCTCGATCAGTTTGAATATCTTCAAATAAAGAGGTGTTCTTAGAAATTGAAACAAATGTGTTGCACGACGTGTTATATTGACTCCCTGAACCAGTGGGTTTGAGCTATTTATACATTGTTCGTTTGTAGTTATTTATAGGTTATATTGTTGCTGTAGAGATACATAATATAAATTAGTGAAACAAACAAGCTCGCGCTTTCATCTCCTTGCCAGAAACTTAAAACATAAGTGTATACACTTTTATGGTAAAAGTGTATACACTTCAACAACCCGGTAAACGTACTTGTACGAAGTAAAACAGTAGTTAAGGTGTTAGTGTGCTAACGGATGGTACTACCGAATATCCAGAGCGTGCTGACCGTGGAGCGCTCGCTCGCAGCACTTCAAGACTTATTACAAAAGTTTTTTATTTTTTTAATATTGATTTAAAAAATACAATGCCACCTCTATATGTTATTAGCTCTGTGGCAAAAAACTTTCCGAGATATCTGTGACAGAAAAAAGTATATGTAAAATGGAGTTTTGTTCTTGTTTCATTTATCTATTGAAATTTATTTTTAGTCGATTTTTGTTTTAATAACTTTAATTTAATAATTTATTTTCGATTTCTTCGTGTGTAATTTGCACAACATTTATAATCAATATAAATGATCTCTGCTGTGCTCCAAGTTAAATAATTAATATACGAAATAGGTTAAAAGTAAAAAATAACAAAATCGCAGATCTGTGGCGAATGTTTTACCGATCCGAGGTGTTTTTTACAACGAATAAGTGAATGAAGAATTCACTTTCAATTAAAAATTAGACAAAATATAACTTGAATGTTATTTTTCAATTTCAATTCAACACAATATGTTAAATAACTTAATATTACTTAGCTGTGTACAGCGTACTTACCATTATCTAAAGGAAATACAATGATCCGAGAGTAACATTAACATAATTAAAGTACTTAATGTACAAGAGTGGTTTAAACTTTACAAATTACATACAATATTATGAATGAAGTTTATCTTTTTAACAGGTTATGGCGAAGTAATTAACCGTCTCTTAGCAGACTGACGAGACGAGAATAACTTTAAATTGTAACGCATTTGAAGACCTCATGCATAGCAATAGGTGTTGGCATTTCAACCAAAACTTGTAAGATTGTTTAGTCTTAACAAACATAATTATTACATTATTCTACAGTAATATTATACTAGCTTTCCCTGTGACTTCGTCCGCCCAAAAATATACAATAATATTTTCTAAAATATCCAAGTAAATATATCAGTTTGATGTAGTATTTTGTGAAGTTTGAGCGAAATCTTTTCAGTAGCTTTTACGTATAAGGGTAACAAACATACATACTCACAAAAATACGTATTTTAATACATATCAAATATATATATATATATATATATATATATATATATATTTGATGTAATCTTTAAGTGCTCGTCATATCTAAAACTGTATCTAAAGCTCGTATCACTCAATGTCATTATTCCATTAACTCTTTAATACAATTAATTATCAGCTCAATGACAACTTGTCCGGATTATGTCAATAATTAATATAGCATAAAAGATGTCTGTGCGTCCGAATTTAATGTATTTATTCATGCATGTGGCAATTATATAATGCATGTGGCATAACATTGTAATATCAAATCTAATATAATATAATAATAACATGAAAATGTTAAGTTGTGAAAGTATTTAAAAAATTGTTAAACACACCGATGTGTTTTTCACACTTTCAGTGTTGTGTTTTCTTTTTAGTGTTAATATACAAACTTTTTAATTAACATTCTAAAATGAATAACTTTTTTAATATATACTCGTGAAGTTTTTTATAATAAAATTTCTTATGTACATTGTGTGTAATAACATTAAATTTTTGCTTGACAATGAATATAAATAAAGTAGTTTGAGTGTTGTCTGTCCGTCTGTTGTAACATGAACAATAATTAGAATAATATAACAATTAGAATCTTAATCATGAATATATAATTAAACTGAGTTGTAATTACTACATTAGTTGATATTGGTAACTGTCTCAGTTGCTCTTATGAAGAGTCAGTACATCGGCACGGTCACACGACAAATACATTGAAAATAACTGAAAATAACTCCACGAATACTCTAAGTTATTAATGTGAACAGTGGAACTTAAGTTGTTGAATCATTTGCAGGATTTATATTATAATTTACATCACCTAAGATTGTTATATTTCTTTTGAAAAGAGCAACTGTTGAGTTTCTGGCCGGCTCTTTTCAACAGAGCATTCCGAGCCGGTGGTAGCTTACTCACAGACTGACTACACTGACTTTTTTTTTATTTGTAATAATTGACGATTCAAATGTGCGTGTAAATGTAAATGCCTACTTGAATAAAGATATTTTGAATTTCAATTTGAATTTGTATACTTTTAAAGCATTACAAATAGTTTTAAATCATTGTACTGTGTATGACGTCGGCGACAGTAAGTGATAAATATCTCTCAGCTAATATACTGGGTGCAGCAATAAAGTTGTATAATATATTTCATTTCGAATTCCTGATACCGAATAACTCCTCGTGATTTTCCCATGAATGTCAATACAAGTTTCCACAGATTAAGAAAGTAAACCAACACAGCCACAGATTAAAAATTATTAATTTAATATAATGTTCGTTACCTTCGTAAGTGGTGTGAGTGTTTTAGCACTTTAATAATTTGAAAAATATGGATATATGTTATTACACTAGTTTTGTATTTATATTTATTATATAATGTTTTTTTTAAGTGTCAGCCAAAAGTAAATATCTTACTTTTACAAAATATTAACTACGAAAATAAATTAATTTATTTTCATGAAAATTGTATAAAATACTTTAGCAATAAAAGTATTAAAAATAACAAAATAAAAAGGCTTTATTTCAAATTTACTAAAATTATTAATATTTTTACTATTAATATGGTTTAAGCAATCTTAATTAATCCATTGTGATTAAGTTTTGTGAATGGTGGTGGCGGTGGTGTACCGGAGGGGTGTTTGGTGATGAATCAATGACATCTGTAAGTGTTTCTAATGTGATGGGTCTGTGATAATGTTATCAATGTGTTACTTATATATTTCCAGTCTTCTGTCTTGTCTTATCTGACAATACATTTAATGATTAAAATTCCTCATTCTCACAAGTTTAATAGAACATTTACCAATCTACTTCTTCACATTCGACAATTTTCGCCATCTTATGGTTCTTATGGTTGTTTCTAAGGGTTTTGTAGAAAAAAAATCAGTTTGTTTCATTTCATGTACAATGTTGCCTCACGTTTAAAAATTTAGAGAAATGATGTAGTACAAATTTAAAGTAAATAGTAGGTAGAGTGTCTTTTATGAAGGTGGACTTACTACATCTATAAACGAAAAAAAAAACTATGACAATTTTAAAAGTTTTGTAATAATGTTATAAATACAGTTCACAGTAATTTGTATTTTTTTAATGGACTAACTTCGCTTTCATAGAAACTGTAATATATAAATGGTAAATTTCTAAGTACCTGAGTTATAAATATAATATTAATTTAGTATGATCAATAAATACTGACTGGTCTGACTGCCCCCGACACATTCACTAAACAAATATGTAATATTTATACAAATATATTCAACGATATATATTCAAAATGCGCGTCCGCCATTATGGTGTATTAAAATATGGAAAATGTATATGAATTCATAACAAGTTACAGCACGGAGGTGATAAAATACCTAAAACTATATAACTATATATATAATAGTACAATTTAATAATAATTAGTATTGGATTACTTCCATTCAGCTTGTCGAGGCTTCTTCTCCTTCTTCTTCTTCTTCTTAGTATCTCAAGCTGGTATTCACAACAGGAATCTTGGAAACCGATTTCAGAAACTGTGCCACCGCCATATTGCTATTTTCTTTATTTCGAACTTTTATTATAATCAGTAAAATTCTTTTTTTAGTTAAAAAAAACTATTTTTAAGTATATAAATTTTTTTTCTATATTTTTTAAGTAGAAAATTATTTTTGGTATTATTTTGAAGTCTGTAGTAGTAGTACTGATAGTATTATATCAGTTTTTTTATAATTTGTAGTGTTTAAAAAACATTTCAATTGTTTTCATGTTTTTAATGAGCGTTTAAGAAAAAGTACTAGAAGTTACTATGTAAAAACTTTTTTTGTTCACAAGTTAGAACAATAAACGGCGATCCCGTTGAAAAACCTTAGTATAGTACCTACGTATTAATATAAAAGTTTTACTGATAATTTTCATTTTATAACTTAAAAATTATTATAGTGGAAAAACTTTTGTAAAAAGTTCTCTTCAGTTATAAAAATACAGGAAGAAACGGCGGTGAGGAAAGTAATTAATATCATGAAACATTTTTTATTGCCAATAGAAAAACGTATTTGAAATGAAATAACAGTTCTGTCTTTATGATATTATCTTTCCATTTATTTCAAAGCTAAAGATATCTTATAATTATAATAATGCAAATTGCAATGCAATATCTAATAATCCAATATATTGGTAAATCAAATTACCATTATATTTGGTAATGTTTAAATAATCTCAAACTGTAAATTAGGTTTTATTCAGAGGTAACAAAGACAACTTCGCCTCGTCGTCTCACACATTCGTCGTTCATTTGCAATACAATGATAAGCCACTTTCTATTTTCGTGTATCCGATGCAAAACCTAATAACACTTACCAGTAAGTGCACTTTAAAGACAACAAAACTAAACAATTCTTTTGTATTATTCTGAACGAACGAATATTACTCACAGTAATCATAGTGTTTGTAGCGCAATGTGTTTATATTTGATTAAAAAACTAATGATGCCTTATTTAATATTTAACTGTAGATTATAAGACTTTTATGTTTGTGTGTGTGTGTAATAGTGTGTCAGAAGTCTTATATTCAATATTTATTTTGCCCCATCATTTATTTTTTTCTAAGTGATTAGGCATTAAGTCCGCCATTTGTGCGATTTCATTGCAACAAACATTTCAAATTGATTACTATAGAATTTTAATTGTACTGTTTGAATACACATTAGATATGTCATGTTTATTTTAATGTATAAATAAAAAGATGCTTTTCATCCATCCCCCCTCCCCCCTATTTAAATAATAAATTACAATTCTTAGGAACTCGTAATGAATCTTAAAGATCCCATGAAAACCTGAAGTCATACATACCAGTTCACAAAACTAAATTCTTTAACAAGTCTCTCACGACTCGGGTCATTCAACTAGGGAACAGCTTGCCATCGGACATAAGGAAACCAGTCCCTTGGTTCATTGAGCGAAGCGGACGAAGTGAGCGGAGCGTTTTACTGGAGACTTTTTACATTCTTTGTCACGAATTGGCTCGAAAACTACTTGACGGAAAATTATGAAACTTTGCAATCAAAAAGACACACATTAGAAGGTTTAAAAAAATAATTAAAAATGTTCTCAAATATATATATATATATATATATATATATATAAATATTAATATCATATCCAAAAACTGATATCCCATTGAAGTCAATGGGAAACGATGAGTCAATACACTGGACTCGCTTCGCTCAACGAGCGAACGCTCAACGCTCAGCGAGTCGAAATTGAGGGTTTGTTGGCGCCCCTAACTTAAATATAAAAAATAAATATTTACATATAAGTAGATGATATTTATATGGTTTGTCTTTTTAAATATTTTAGTATATAATATGTATTATCGCTATCAGACCGCTTTCTTGTATTAAATATATTAAGTAAAATTTAAAATGTGTAAACGGGCTGGAATTTTTCAATTAATATTGAATACTTAAGGGGCACACCTAGTGTGAAATTTTCAAAAAATCGAGAAAAATAACATACTAAAATTTTGAATCGATATCTTAATTCATCAGAGCGGCTTTACTGTCTTGTTCTAGTGGTTAATGTCTCTGACTGTAACTGCTGAACTAAAGGTTGTCAGTGTGAGTCCCACACAAGACAATTATTTTTGATTCACAGATTGTTACGAGTTTGGGTGTGCTTTGCTTTGTCCAATGTGAGTAATTTATAAACCTTCCGAGACAGAACGCAGGAATTGTTTTTTTTTTAAGTGTATTAAAAATCAAATCCTGTTATTCGTTCGTCAGTACTATCGGTGGTAGCAATTTTTATGTGCCAATATTGCGTTATACAAACATGATGAACACACAGGACGTGAATTAAAACAACAGATATATTAAAACGGCTAGTATTATTATGAAACGGAGATTTATTGACAACCTGTGAGCCCTGTCGCTGTCTATCCAGTCGTGATAAGCCGAGACTCTCGTGTAAAGAGTAGTTTTATCAAAATTTTTGCCGCTAACGACCCCCACTAATAAATCCCGATCTAGCATTTCTTGTGGATCGAGAGTATTTTTACAAGCCAGTGGTCCGCCGGAGTCACCTCTCGAGACATCGGTGAAAGAGGAAGCCGAACATATGAAAGTGTTCATATTCATTTCCCATAATCTCGAACATTTCCATTTCGGCATCGTGCTTATCCTAGCTATGAGCAAAACTGGTGAAATAGGATCCGATTTCCCATAACCTATTCTGCCGTACCCGGCCGCCACGCAGTTGTTCGTGTAGTCGGTGCTCTTGGACGCTATTACAATAAAATCGACATTGCTTCTGTATTTCCACTCCTTGTTCACGAAAACGAGCGCCAAATCATTGTTTGGAAAGTGAAAATCTTTATGCACAACAATTTTAGTAACGTTTCTCCACTGATTGATTATATTAGTCTCGGTATCGCCGGAGTGTGTTATGAAATTTCGGAGGTTTCCGGCTACGACGCGTATAAAGCGCGGATTTTTTGCGTAGAAAAACTTATTTCCTTCGAAACAATGTGCCGCTGTTAATATTTTTAATTTGCTTATAATGCTTCCCCCGCATAAATTCTTCCATATTATTCTATCTTTACCAATTCTCCGCATCGACTCTTTTATTGATACTAAATATGGTATTTGTCCGCTAATCGCGGGTTCTCCGTTCACGACTGTGGGCTGGACGTGATATTTGGAATATTTCAAAGTTGTGATCACCCGTTGATCTGGTTCGCATGTTGTCTGTATTATTGTCAGGTAAATTACAAACGATTCGGTAAACATTCAGAATTTTTAGGTTATAATCACAATTATTGGCACAATAATTGCCATCAAATTTTGACGTTAAATGTTTATTTTTAAAATACTAGTGAAAAGACGAAACATCAATTATTGTGCCAAATGCACTATATAATAAAAAAAATGTAAAAGTTATTTAATTTTAGGCCATTTATTAACACTATGACTAAATCACGCCTTTTCATTTTTATACTGGCAAATAAACTGAGTAATCGTAATGAAAATTATATTTCTATTAAAATTGTAATAAATTTAGGTCTGTAAGTCGAGGGAGGGGACAGAGTAAAAGACAAATGACGTGATCGTCAGAGTAAATTGAGAATAACGAGCGCAGTATAATGATGGCCGCCATCGTATTATTAAACAGCTAATACTGGAAGATTCTGGAAACATTTGGTACATTATTTCATTGATTACCCTAATAAAAACTGTTTTGGATTTTGTTACTTCTGGGTATTTTTAGTCTTTTTTGTTAAGTATTTCGAAATTCATTACAATTAAAATGTAAAATCAGGATAGTAATTAAAGTTGAAATTACCTCAAAGACGACTTTATTTTATAACAATTAAGACAAATTATTCAAAGTAATTGCTTTCAAGACTCAACAAACATTTATATAAAAATGTATATATATTTTTCTATTTCAGTACAACTCCACGTGTGACGTAAACCTTATGCGGAGTGCCCGTGTGTGGGAGTATATTTCTGAAAATAGGAACAAAGAAGAAAAAAAAACTAAATTTTCAACATTACTTTTATTATATTATATAAAATGTTAAAACAGCATTAAATGTCTTAATAAAATAATTTGTTCAAATACTTAGGCAATACAATATCGATTAAATTCCATAAAATGAGGTTACATTTCATATGTCTCGTTAATCGTCAATACTTACCCCCCTCCCCACTATTACACCCTTAATAAAAGGGAGAATAATCATATTTTTTTTTATATTAAAAGTTATCTTAGAAAATCAATAATTTCTTGTCTGACTTTTGGACCGTTTTCAATAACTTATTAGATCTTAGATCAGGATACATTTTAATATGCATATGGCATGCATACTCCAATGCAATGCATATGCCAATCAGTTAAATGACATCTGGAAGATACTTTACCATTACTTAAAGCAGCTGAATCATTGAAAACTTCCAAAAGTTTATTCAGCAGAGGGTTGATATTCAATGTCTACTCCACTCTCATGGGGAGGTCTTTACCTTCTAATACTACATCTAATATACATATATGTATATTAATATTTAATTTTTTTATTAAGGTCAATTAGCATTTTTAACTTTTTCAAATACAATTCCTTGGTTCTGTTTCTATTCTTTGATTTCCATTACTTCCTCTTAAAGCTATTCGATACGTGATCCTGGATTGCCACTTTCACTTAATACGGGTCGCTACGATATATTTTTTAAATTTCACCATTTTTCATGATTCATAATATTTAACAGATATAAATGCAAGTTTACACGTGACTTACACAGCACAACCCAAAATCATTTTATTACATATATAATATACACAACGCTTGGAATGTCGGCGATTACTTGTCCTGGAGCTGGACGTAGTTTGCCGGGAACAGGCCGTAGGCGCCCTTGCAGAGCCCCTGCCACCAGCCCTCGTCGATCTGGGGATGAATCGATATGAACAATATAGCCCCGACCCATGACCTCGTTCGCGGCCGGAGGCGGGTCTCACCATGACGATGTTGGTGATGAGGTCGTCGGGGTCGAAGGAGATCTCGTCGGCGGCGGCGGCCTGGTAGTCGTAGAGCGCGCGCGCCGTGTACCCGTCCTCCCCCTCCTCCTCGTCCGCGTCCCCCTCCCACCCCACCGGGGAAACCACGATGGTGGGCTGGCGGGACACCTGAGGGACACACACACACACACGTTACATAATAAACTATCAATATATTTAGGATATTTAAGTTAACATATCCGAGAACTGGTCTCTACACACCCTTAAAACTCCCTGCACATTGCACTATTTGAGCTCGTGTAAAGATAACGTGTGATATGGATCTCATATATTATGAAAATCCCTTAATATCAGCTGATTCTTTACACATTTGTAGGGAAAATATTGTCCTGTATCTAATACAAATTAATTATAATATTACAACATAATTGATAGATCTAATCGAAAGCTTTACACAGATCAAAAGCGTTTCACTCACTTCCTCTTTTTCCTTGTCCTCCTCCTTGGCGTCCCCAACTAACGTAACATCCGGTAGGTTTGTTTGTTTCTCTTGAACAATTTCCTGTTTGATTTCTTTGTTTACTTCCTGTTTTATTTCCTCACGCTTAACTTCCTGTTTTATCTCTGTTTCTTGTTTAATTTCAGCTCTAGTTTCTTGTGGTACTTGTGGTGCGGGTGCAGCCGCCGTCGGGACGACCACTGTTTTTTGTTCTTCAGTCTTTTTAAAATTATTTGTGCTAATGTCTTCTTTGTTGTGTTCCTTTTCTTTCGACAATCGTTCCTTTTCCTACAACAAATCATATAATTGTTGAAATAAAAGATATATAGTTATAATTTAGTTCGATTGCGGTGCAGACCTTTTCCGACAGGCTTCGATCAAGCTGTTGTCGTTCCTGTCTTATTTTCTGTACGGATTGAAGCGCTTCCTGCAAAGAAAAACTCTTATAATACACAACAAAATACATATACACCCATTATTGTATATAGTCTTTAAACATTTTAGTCATAGAACAACATTTTTATTTAAATTTAAGTTGTTAAATAGTTAATGCTTTAATCATCCCTCGAAACTGCCAATCACCTGTTCCTTCTCCTTAGCCATGTTCTCAAACTTGTCTCTGATGGAGCTGGGCTTGGCGCCTCCGATGTCCGGTCGAGGCCTAACGTGGGCCGCCTTTTGTGCCACGGACTCAAAACCCTGAGCGCACTTGTCCACTCTGTCCGTCTGCACACCGAACTTACCGCCGAAACCCTGAGGAGGAAGAGATATGTCAACTTTATATTCAACGGATCAACTGCCACCTCCACCCTGAAAGAATATGTCTTTAAGTCCTTGCCATTAGTATAAAATGTATCTAGTGTGAGGCATTAGTCCTTATGGACAATAATAAGTGTGTCGTTGACCTTCTTGTGGTCCACTTGACTAGCGTGAGCCTCTGTCTTCTCGCGATGGTCCCAGCCCAGCGCCGACGCGTCCTGTCTGTCCGTCTGCACACCGAACTTACCGCCGAAACCGACGGAGTGATCTGGCAACAATGGATCAATGTTACCTTAAACTGTCGGCTTAAGAACCTCTGGGATAGTAATTAACTTTCCCTCTCCTAACAGCTCAGTAAACAGAACACCAACAGTACTGACTTAATTTTCTTTGTTTATTTTGGGAAGTATTTTATTTGTAAATTACAATAATAATCCATATATAGCTTAACAAATCATCTCCATCACAAGACTTACTTTACTTACCACATTTTTATATGATAAAGGTATTATATTATTATTATATGATATTGCAAATGCGTTTACTACTCATGTGAATAGAGAGAGATATAAAGGAGGGGAGCGTAGATGAAAAGAGAGAGAGATCCTGTGTGATCCCTGTATGTATATCAGTGGCGCACCGGTCTGTGAGTGGTGCGCGGCGGGGGGCTCCCTGTGTCCCCAGTCCGCGGCGCTGGCGTCCTGTCTGTCCGCCTGCACACCGAACTTTCCTCCGAAACCCACGGAGTAGTCCTTCTGGGAGGAGTGCTTCTCTACCTGCTCCTTGTGCTCCCAGCCGGCCGCGCTCTGTGGACAGATAATAAGTATACAAACAAAATTAAAATATTAATTAGACTGGGGATAATATAATTCTATGAAATGTTATTGAGGTAGACAGAAGACTCGTGTTCATCGAGAGAACTTATATAAATTAGCTCGTATACCGCCGATTTGAAATAGCCTCTTTTGCACCCCCCCTCCCCATCATCACTTATCTTGCTACCTTATCGACGCGGTCGGTCTGCACGCCGAACTTGCCGCCGAAGCCCCTGCTGTGGTCGGTCTGCGAGGCGTGCGGGCTGGCGGCCGACACGTAGTCGTGTCCGACCGCGCACGCGTCCATGCGGTCCGACTGCACGCCGAACTTACCCCCGAAACCTCAAAATTAAATACGACAAAAACTATTAAAAAATAGATTCTTAATTCATAGACACGAAGACATTATAGCTCAGTTGTAAAAGCGACGAAGATAGTTTACTCGAGGTCGCGGATACGAGTTATTCTAGTGTTATTTGATTTTCCATTTCAAATTTTTTCAAACGAAAACTGAGAGCAGTACAGATTGTTGGATTAGAAAGTTAGAATGAAAACTGGAAAAGACACTACCGTGATGATTTTAATTCTGTAACTTCATGTGTGTGTGTGTGTGTGTGCGAGTGTGTGTGTGTGCGAGTGTGTTTGTGCACTCACCCTGTGCATAATCCTTCTGTGACACATGTTTCTCAGTCTTGCCAATGTAGTCGTGGCCCACAGCGGACTTATCCATTCTGTCTTGTTGTACACCAAATTTACCTCCATATCTGAAATTTTCTTAATATCAAATCAAGTCACATTATTTAAAAATCTGAATTCAGTTTCGGTAATTATCCCTTACCCATATGAAGATTTTGGTCCCTCTTCATACTGCTTCTTCTTTATCTGTGTGTCCGCTTGTAACACTTCCTCTCTCAGTTTTGCCATACTATGAATATAAAATCATAAATGTAATACCATTCAACCGTAATATTTTTTTTATTATATCAGCTTTCGGGAAAACTTCTAGCTGGTTTATTATACAGCTGTTCCCAATTAAGGTCAATTCCAGAAAGTAATGATTTTTTTAATATCTAATGAATAGTCAATACTAAAGTCACGAGTTAATTGTGTGATTCCTCTCAGACCTTAACGCATTTGGAACCCTCCTAGCCTTAATTTTAAGTTGAGTGTCTTTACAAAAGATGTTATTTCGGTATCAAAATCGGTCCTTGATTGGTCTTCCATTTGACACACCTACACCAGTGGTCACTGGTAATGATGTAAAGTGTGAAAGATATAAATAAATTAATTAATAACAAAATGTGTTAACAGGCAGTGCAGAAGTTGAGGTATTTGTAAATGAATCTGATAGTGAGTATTGACTGTAAGCATATATGAGTAGTTATGAAGTGTCCATGGAGTTGTGTGTATTCTTCACAGATCAACCCCCTTGGGAACTTTTCAAACAACTGTACAATATAACTATAACTTTATAATAATTACAGTGCACTTATAAAAGATAAATATACAACAAATATACTCATATATGTATTTAGCATTCAGAGTATATTGACCCCATGTGATTCACATTGATATAAACAACATCCTTTTAACATTAAACCTACCAAGTACCGGTCAAATTGACCGTTCTTAAACTTTTGTAAAACTTACACATTTTAGAACGTTATAATATCGTTATCAAACTACATGACATTCTAAGAATATGCATATATAATATTTTCTACACTCTTTACTTTTAGTTATTTCCATTATTAAATGCGTTATATAATAAAATAACTTTTAATTACCGGTCAATTTGACAGCGTGCGGTAGGAACAGATATACAAGAATTGTCGGTAGGTTTAGTGTTAAATATTAAATATAGACTCGGTAACTGCTTCTGTGATATGACATGAATTACAAGTCCTTACATCTTGATATATAGTGTTTTTTACTAAAATGTGTTTCACTCATTGTTGTTATTGATTCTCTGTAGCAGAGTAAGCAGATTAGTACCTACGTAAAGTTGAGATTAAAAAAATTAGTTAGAATTTTTACCTCGTTTAAAACCATAATTAAATTTTGTATAAATTGATATCTTATCATAGTTCATATTCAATTTGTCAAGAAGGAATTAAGTTTTCAATGTACGTCGTGAAATTCCTTGCGATTGTAACTATTAGTATAAGACTCTACATAACCTAATGTTATTTAATTTATTTTGTACACTTTTCCTCACAGTGTACACGTTACCTTATAATAAACTAGTAAAACAATGAACTCTAAATGAACTCAAGGTCTGAAAAGAGTCAAGTAGATGACTGCAGCTTATAAATATTTCTTGAGCTGAGTGTAAGCGAAGCTCTTAAACGCTTAGGCGATCTTTTTTTGTGTTTAGTTGTCTCCAGAATGCGACGAGATAATTAGCTAAAAATTTTCTCATATATGTTTAAGTCAAACGCGGATGTTATAGCGAAAATAGATTGAAAAAATGTTTAGCCATTCAAAAGTTATCAAGAAAAGAATAAAGGAGGGGGGCTCAGCTCAACACCCGCCGCGCACGGTTGGTGGATCCTAGTATATTTTGCTCATCTCTTTTGCCATACTAGCTATTCCCCGCGACTTAATCCGCGTGGAATGGTTCAGTTATGAAAGGGCGTCCTACAGTAACATGGAACATTTGTTCATAACTATTAACCGAAACCGAATAATATATATTTTTGTAGTTTCCTTCATTATCCTTATATCGAGGTGACACAGTAATCATACTAATATTATAAAGAGGAAACATTTGTGTTTTTGTATGTATGTTTGTAATGTTTTCACACAAAAACTACTTGACCGATTTCAAAAATTCTTTAACCATTAGATAACTGCATCTTTACTGAGTGACATAGGCTAAATTAAATTAAAAAGAAAAGTGTTCCCTAATAAAAATGCAATAATGTGACCCAAAGTGTGCAAAAATTGGTTATAAAAAAATATGTCATGGCGTGCGCTGCAGAAAATATTGAAGATAAACAAAAAAAAATCTACAGTTTTATAGAACGTATTAATCTCTATAAGAAAGTCCTCAATACCATATCTCCAATTACTGTAATTATGCCACAATAACAACTTTTTTACATGTTAAAGTTGTTAAGTGTTGACTGTAATCAAACCATAGTATTCATACCTCTGAACAAATCCTTATCCCATTAAATTATACTTTATTAAAGACCATTTTAACACCTAAAAAATACTTTTTAAATTATTAAAATTGGACATTCCATTCAAAAGTCCACAACAACAAGATCGGTATCTACGCGTGTGAAACCACAGGGCATTGGTAGTATGTAAATAAACATATTAGTATTTCACAATTTACCTCTTATTGCCCTAACTAATATTATAAATGTTTGTTTGTTACTTGTTGTAAGTTGTTGTGAGACAACAATGCATAATCCATATATTTCTTATATACACTGAGTAAATATAATTCAGCATTAACTTATTACTAAGAAACACAACACAACAAAACACAAATATGCAAGTGTAAATGTAACTATTATAATGCAATGCTTACATATAATGCAACAATAAATGAACATAATACACACAAAACTACAACTAAGCTCATCTCACTCAATGGCCTCCACATGTCGTCCTGCAGGTCCCCAGCGCTGTTCCTGCTCCGTCACATCATTCACAAAATCGGGATCAGTTTCCCAATCATCAGCCTCGGCAAGAGCAGGTGCCACCACGTCTGTTGCTGCCTTCCACATCTGTTGGAATGTATCATTGTTATGAACCTAGGTTATTGGTTATTGTCAACTATTTATAAAACTAAATTACTGTACATATACATCCTCCAAACTGCAGAATTTAATCTAACATAGAAACCAGAAAACATATATTTTTTTATTAATAAACTTATGAGATTCCTAAAAACAATCAGTCTTCTAGTCTTAAGTAAATTAGGTTTAAATGAATACACAATTCAGTTAGAGGGACATGTGGCTAACATCTGGTGTGGAAGTTTGTTTTATGTTTAATTATACTTGTTGCAAATGAGTGAGAATTAGAAGTGAATATAGATAGTCATAAATAACTTCACAACATTTGAAATGAATGAGTTATATATTATTTCCGTTTCATTCAAATTTTATTTTTGCATTTCAGTAACTTTATCTACATCCCTGAATACCATATCGTTTCTTATCATCACAAAACACGACATTATCTAAGTCAAATCTATATTATATATTGTATTAAATTTTTAATTAATTTAGTATTGCTGTCTGAGAAATATTTTATTTTATTTAAATATAATATTCTGTTTTAATAATTCAATGAATCAAGCGTGAATGTAGAAAAAATAATGAAAGTTGCACATACCTTTTACGAAAGCCGGTTCTTAAATGCAAGTTTATTTTCTCTTATAATAAAATGAAGCAAATTTACTATTTTTAGTTTTATATAAATTACACGGGTACAAAATACTTATTGTTTTTTAATATACATAATAATGGGTTGGTTTTTAATTTTAGTGAAAACAACGAGTCAATTACTAATCACTATGCGTCACGAATATTATGTGTCAACTGTCATAATTAGACGAAGAGAAAGTACAAATGTCAGAAATGACATTTTAAACTTTTTATAAAGTTTGCAAGAAAGTCTAGTTCTTTATAATAAACTCAATTTGTTAAATGAAAATCAAAATTTCGATCCTCTAAAAACTCTTGCATCTTATTATAAGATTTATTTAAAAATACTCCTTTGATTTTAGATTTAAAACTAAGAAAAGGAAGGTCTAAGATATCTTTGGCACTTTATTATATATACTTGAACTAGAAGATTGTTAACTTTTTGAAAACGAATTTTGACGTTCAAGTTTATTTATTGTTTATTTATCGCGTGTCCGTCACTGTTTTATATAACTATTTAAATTTCGACGTATTCATATTATGCTATATAATATGTATTGAAAAGTCACCGTAAGAATACCAATTTCATTAAAAACATCCCTCAGGGAATCTCTAGCTTTTAAGTTATAAAAAGCCCTCACAGATCTTTTTTGTAAAATTAATATGGAATTAATTTGGCAGCACTGCCCTGTAATAAAATGCCGTAAGACAAAATACTATGAAAATAACCACTTCCACTGGAGCTTTTTATCTAAAATTGTACCTAAGAAAATTGTTGAGACAGTCAGATCTAACTTCATTCTTCATTTTTTCATCTTCATCTTCATCTTCATCTTCATTCTTCATCTTTAAGGAGCAATAGATAATAGCCAGGAGCAACAATTTTGAACTCCACTCATTCATTTACTGTTTACTTCATCATTGTTATTCCCATCACGCTCAACTTTAAAAATAAGCGAAGTGTCATCAGTAAATAGTACGTAAATCTTTTACGAAAAACGGCAAGTCATTAACATAAGGTAGAAATAAAAAGGGGCCAAGAATAAATCCTTGTGGAACACCCGTCCTTAGGTGAGAACTAGCCGAATAAGAATTATTTACGCAAATCGTCTGGACTCGATTCAGCTAAGAAGCAATAAGATCAAGCGCATCGCTACGTACACCACAGCGCTTTAGTTTGATTGCATTCTGCGACTTCTCGCTTGCGTCGTAAATGTGCTTAAGAACTGGATGCTATTATTGCATTATACCTATATATTATATGTACACGTGGCGACAAACGACCGTTGAGAAATAATACGGCATTACATAATAGGTGATGGTACTTTAAACAATGGATAATTATATATAAAAAGTAAATAGTTTAATAATAGTATTGTTTTTTAAAAGAAGTAATGAAATAATAATATATCAACTTTTTTTTTTTTTGTTTCGTAATATGATTTTTTTGCTGTTTATTTCTTAATAAGTGTCCATTATTGAACTCTAGCTTTTAAGTTATAAGTAGGCCGCACATCTTTTTTTTGTAAAATAAAAATGTAAATAATTTCTGCAGCACTGCCACATAATAAAATACCGGAAGGCAAAAAACTATAAAAATATCTAAACAAGTCCAGCTTTTTGTCTAAAAAAACTGTTGATTTAGTCAGTTCTAACACTTCATTGTTAAGGACCATAGCTTGTTCTTTAACAATGAAATGTTTTTTTTTTTAGATTTTACATTAGGAGGTGTGAACTCCATGCATTTCGTTTTCTTAGCATTTAAAGTTAAAATATTAATTTTGAAACAATAATAAACACGTCACAGAGTACTGTTTACTTCATCATTATTAGTCCTATCACACTTTTGTCTCTCGTTAGGCGCATTCTTCAAATTTTAAATAAAACGAACATTAACGTGATGGTTGTATATTTTGCGGTTGACTGCTACAGAGGTTGTGGTGCGACTGACTAATCTTATCTATCACATTATAAAGAAAAGTATAATGCATTGCCTATGACCTAATTTTGGAAGTGGTGCCGTGTGCAAACGTATGATGCAATTATGTGCATGCATGTACTTTTTTTTTTTTTTTTTTTGGAAGAGGAAGGCAATCGAGCTGGCGGGTCACAGATGACGTGTGATCACCGCCGCCCATGAACTCTTGCAACATCCGAGGATTTACAAGAGTGTTGCCGGCCTTGTAGGTAGGAGTAGACGTGACTCATTACATGTAGGTACACGCCCAACTTTAAAATCCTCAGCAAAAAGTCCAATGCCACATACATATTTTACGAAAAAGGGACAGTAATTACTATAAAGTAAAAATAAAAAGTGACCAAGAATAGATCCTTGTGGAACACCCATCTTTATGTGAGAACCAGCCGATTTAGAATTATTTACGTAAATCGTCTGGACTCTTAATGTTAGATTAAAGTAAGAGGCAATAAGATCAAGCGCAGCTCTACGTACACCATAGTTGTTATACTTGCACGTTTGATGGTAAAAGCAATCAAAGGCTTTCCACATCGCTGGGAATAGATCGTGTACTACTCTATGGTACAAAGACATTTTTGGCTTTGACGTTAAAATCTTTAGGTACAAAATTATGGAAATTCATTATCGCAATTCCTGCATAACTGTTTCTGTATAAATTGTTTGTTTTAAAATAATTCCTTAAATTAAATACAAGGAATAAAATTATAGATTTTTTTTATTATTTTATTTTACTATAAGAATTATGTAAAACTAACTATATTATCTATTTATATCTGCGTGGACATAACATAAAAAGATTTTATCGTCGGAAAAAAACTGATATGTTTATTGTTTAGAAATATTGAAAAAAATTGTTTGCTCTCGTTGGGATTATTACAGTTAAAAGTTAATAAAAAATCACCTTACATAATGCGTACGTATAATAAAAAAAACCTATTTAAATAATACTCTATGAACTATATTTTCATTAATATATAATATTATTCATAACTTTATACTATTTACCTTTAAATTACTTTCCAACAATCGATGACGTGACAGAGAATATTTAATATAATAATAACTATTTTTAAATTGAAACAATAGGAAGCGTATTTACATGAATGCAAATTTGAACAGTATTCATTAAAAAATCATCATAATTTAAAACAGTGTTATATATAGTCTGCCGCGGTATTTATATAAATATAAATATACCTTATAATAATAGATCATGTAAGTATAGTACTTATATTATTCACACACACATCTAAATAATGTTTACATTTTTACTTAATACGGGTGGCGACAAAAACATAACATTAAATAAAACCTCTAGTTTCTTATTATAAAATTTATAACATCTAGTGCATAAATAAAAATGAATTTATATTTTAACTATATATATTTATGTATATAAAAACTCTTTGTCGCGAGTCAATGCTCAATCGTATCCATGAAATTTTGTCACACTTAAAAGACAAAAGAACCAAGATTATTAAGCGATTCCATTTTTTTATTGCGAATTTAAGGGTTTTTATATAATGAGTATATTTCACTTTGGAGGTATTAATTACAAAAAAAAATGATGTAAAATAGTTTATGAAGCAGCAGATTAAGTCCCTGGCTACAGCTAATGTAATTTTTCGATTTTAATATGTTTTTTGTGACTAAATAAAGACAAAAAAAACATTTTACAATCGAAAAATTAAAAACATTCTGCAGTAAGAACGATATTTACAACTGAACAATACATGGCCGTCATGATGACAGCTCATGAACCAACACACGATGACATTTTGTTTTATTATTACAGCAGCAACGTGTTTATATGTTTATATATTTATATCAGTGTTCCAATTTATTTTAAATTAATATATTTTCTGTGGACGTCATATCTGGCCGTAAATAATGAGACCATAAATTCAAATAAGGAAATGTTTTTTTTTTTTTCGGTTAATAATTCCTGGGTACACACTACTTTTATAAGAAACAACTACAATAAGAGATTATTCAATTGTTGGATATATCTCGACTATCTTGTCTTGAAGATGATCCTCATATTTCGCATTTCTACTTTGAAGATTGGGACTTCGGGTTTTCGACTTTCTCCCTTACTACTACTACAACAATATAAATAGGTATTGCAAAGTGATGTTAACAGAAAACATTAGATTGTTGTGCACGGTCGAGCCCCTCAGTGTACGACCTGCGAGTAGCTACAGCATACGGCTAGGCTCTGCCACCTTATAAATAATGTACCTAATCAATCGTTCCTAACGTTAGTTGTCATAAGTAAAACCTGGTCATAATCATAAAAATAATCACATTTCCGGATCGGGCGCCTCAACGGCGTACCCAAACTTCTGCAAGGCGATCTTTATTTCACGGAACACGCTGGGGTCTTCGATGGTGGCCGGTAGCTTGACGCGCTGAGATCGCGCTAACTTCGAGATGGCGCCGCGGAGCGCCTTGCCGGAGCGCGTGCGCGGCAACGCCGGAACGGCCACCGCCTTCCGGAACGCCGCTATCGGTCCGATCAGATGACGCACCAGCGCGATCAGTTCCTGGGTTACTGTACTCTCGGCCACAATTTCTTCATCTGAAGGATAATATGCTATTTGTAACACTCCAACGGACGGAAAATTAACTAAAGATTATTTACATTTGTACATGACGTAAATAAAGAGTTCTTTTATTCACATATTTACCTAATATGATTTTAATTTTAAAATGAAAATAAGTTATTTTATAAATGTTATTGTAGATATTTACATGTATACTTTTAATTTATAATTGTATCTAGTCGCTATTATTATTGGCTTAGGTCTTAGGTGTGACCCTTCTAGAATAATTAGTTGTAACTAGTTAATATCGGCATTTTCAACAATGAATATTGTATTATGATATGAATATTCAATGGATCATTTAGGAGTCATTCGTTTAAAAGTTTAACTTACATTTTGTTGTTTAGGGAAATTCGTATTATTTATAGTGGTTTTAGTTTAACTAAAATATTGGTATTTTAAATACTAGGGGCGTTTGCATATTGAGCGAAGCGAGACCAGTATAATGACTCATCGTTTCCTATTGCTTCAATAGGATATCAGTTTTTTGACGATTATTCCTCAACGACATGACATTTTTCAAAACTTTTTTTTTAATTATCACCTATTGTGTGTCGTTTTGATTGCAAAATTTCATAATTTTCCGTCAAGTAGTTTTCGAGCCTATTCGTGACAAAGAATGTGTAAAAGTCTCCAGTAGAAGAACGCTCTGCTCACTACGTTCGCTTCGCTCAATAAAAATCAAAAATACCTATAATTTTAATTTTACATTGTAAATAAGTTTATTAAGTAATTTATTTGAAATACTTTGTATAAATATTTAGTATTTGCAAAATACAAAGCTTTTTTTTTCATTTTTTAATTCGTTTTTCTTATTTTTCATTCTCATACCTAATATTACTTTATTTATGGACTTATCGATCTGATCTGACTTGAACCTAAAGGCATGAAAGATAAACTCTTTCAACAAATACTATTATCAAAATCAGCTACTTATATAATAATATTTTTATTGGAAAACCTAAAATCCATTTGCATTTTAATTGCATTTACTAGACTGTTATTTCACATATCTGCAAATGATTAAGACAACAAAAAGCACATGGTTCATCTATAGATTCCTTAGTATAATATTTGGAAGTGATCTCTTATAGTCTTACCATCTAGTGGTGGTCGCATGACATACAAGCACAGCGGCACATCTCCCTTGGTGGGGTCCGGAGCCCCGACCACGACCGCGTCGGCGACCCTCGCGTGCTTCAAGACGACGTCCTCTATGGCGGCTGTTGAGAGCCTGTGGCCTGCCACGTTGATGACGTCATCGGCTCGAGCCACCACCCACACCGAGGTCTCGGCACTGATCCAGCCAACGTCCTGAGTGTCGTAGTAGCCCTTGAGGGTAGTTTTTAATTATGAGTTATTTTTATTTATTGTGTAAATTCAATTTGTATTGACTTGTATTATTACCGGATAAGCATCGAAGTAGACTTTCTTAAATCGCTCATCTGACTGCCACAAAGTGGAAGCAAATCCCGGCGGTAGAGGTAATTTAGCGACCAAACGACCGACTTCCCCAGAATGACACTCGGTTCCATCTTCTCTCAATGCACGCACTAAGGTAAATATTAAATATTAGGAAGAATGAACAAAAAACGTTTAAATTGACTTGATGACTTCTTACGATCATATCCGGGTACAGGGTATCCCGTGGAGTGCGGGCGGATCCCCTTCATACCGTATCCCAGACACGCGGCTGTAATGGGTGATCCCGTCTCCGTTTGCCACCAGTGGTTCAATACTGGCACCCCGAATATATTTTCAGCCCAATGCTAAAAATATGAAGTTTATAATTTCTAAATTTAAATTATAGATATTTTTTTTTATAATTACAGATAAATCTATAATATATACCTACAATGGAAAAATAACTCAATATTATGTACTTCTACTTACTCTAGTTTCTTGGTCGCAGTGTTCGCCAGCAATAAAAATGGTTTTCAATGATTTCCCGCAGTATCTCCTCGCATACTTTCCATTTGGATCCGCTCTTTTCAAAACACGGCATGCAGTCGGAATTGTGAAAAGGGCGTTAACACGATGTTGCTCTATTATCCTGAATTTTACATATTTTTCATATTTACAAAATTTACATATTTTTTTATTACCTACATTACTATGATACTATGAGAGATGACCAGAGGTTACAGTTAGATAACTCTAAACTCTATTCAGACAAGAAGACATCCATTGCTTTTTACCATAACCAAAAATTTTCCCTAACCAAAACCAACCTAAAATATTGCCCTGGATCCGGCGTCCGATCTGGCTTGCCCTCATACAGTACGGTGGTGAGTCCGGCCAGCAAGGGTCCATAGCATATATAGGAGTGTCCGACCACCCAGCCCAGGTCGGAGGCGGCCCACCACACGCCGCGCTGCAGCCCGTACACCGCACGCATCGACCAGCACAGCACGGCTGCGTGCCCGCACGGACGCTGGATACCTTTCGGATCGTCGGTGGTACCTTGGGAAATTAATGTCTTTCAAATAAACCATATAAGTTATACAATTTTTGTTGTAATCTAACCATAAGCTTTGTCGTTACGATCATAGCAATATCATACCAGTAATAGCATAGCAATTTACATTGCGATCTAATGAGAAAAAAATTGGATCGTAAACAATATTATAAGAGTTACTCAAAAACACCCCCAAAATCAGAGTATACTGTATAGTGGGCAGGGACTTTTATAATCACCAGTGTTTTCGCAATAATCCACGACTGAAATCTTTAAATCAATGAAAAATATTTTACCAGATGTATATAATATGTATAACGCCTCGTTGGCCTCAGTGGACACGCACGGCACGGGCTCCGCCTCCAGCGCCTCTTCCCAACTCATATCCCTCTCCTTGTCCAGAGCGCACTCCAGCACGCGCCGACGTTGGTATATTATACACTTGCGAGGTGAATGTGAACTTTGGCTGAGAGCTTCATCCAATATCTCTTTGTATCTAAAAAAGTAATTTAGTTAGAGCTTTATTTTCAACAACTTTTAAATACTGGAGAAAAATAACCTATTAATATAATAATAATAGTCAATAAAATCGGTAATTTTTTTATTGGTTTACCTGACTATCTTGTTGGGTTCCACTCCGCAGCTCGCTGCTATTATCACGGTTGGTTCCGCATGTTCTATTCTCATCCGTAGTTCTCTCGCCGCAAAGCCTTATAAAAAACAACATAACTTATTACTTAATAGAATCTTAAAACTTTGTTAAACATCAAAAAGATCTCTGTTTGTTTGTCTCAAATTTAAATCCTTTGCTTTTTTTGGTGTAAATTAATATAAAGATACATCTTCTCAGTGAAAGGAACACTTTAGTTTCCAACAAATATTATTTAGGAGTCTATAAAAGCCTTGATTTATTTCGATTATTTACGGCAAGTTTTAGGTCATGTGAAAAATTATTAATGTAAAAGTTTAACTTTTTATGAGGTGGTTGCAAATCCTGAAAAACAATTTGCCACTTCTTAAATGGAATTTTACTCTAATGAAATTAAATATGTTTTCCAATGAGTCGAACTATATTGCCTACCCTTTTCAGCATTGTACATCCAATTATTATTTGTGTGGAAGTTTACCTAAAAATAAACTCATCTTCGTCATCTGAATATCCATAATAGAAATGCATGTTAAGATTACTGCTGTTGTTAATATCTTCAATCCCATAAAGATTTCCAATACAAAGTCACTCGTTGCATCGGTTTTGTGTTCTAACTAGTACAAAATAAAAATATGGACTACATAATTTATTTTATATTATGTTAATGTGTATTCGGTGATAAGTTTTAATTTACAGAAGTAGTTAGCGCATGTACCGAAAGTACCTAAAGTACGTACGTCCGAATACATACAAACTTGTTATTTTTTATATTCCAGTAACTATAACTTCAGGTCAGATCTTAACTTCATAAAATTTATAGTTAAAAAATGTCTAATGACAATAAATAGAGAATAAAATAATTGATTAGTTCCGAACGATTAATAGTATTAGGTGCAAATGCTGCATTCTTAAAGTGTGATATTATATAGCTTTAACTGCCATTAATAAACGAGCAGGCAAACGCAAATATATTTTTAATTATCGTTATCAGTTACAGAGATTATTCAAAAACAAAATAAAAAACATAACATATTAGTATAGATAAACGAGCGAGTAGAATAATATATAAAGATAAAGTTACAATTATGGACCAACAAAGTTTTACCCCTATAGATGTAACAGAAGAGGTTGTAAGGTCCTGGGTCGGAAAAAAAAATGTAAATATTTAAAGTTTTCGACGTAATCTTATCTCATCTTCCTCCTTTCTAAAGCTTCGATATCATTTTTAAATAATTGTTCTTTCATATGTTACTTTTTCCTGTGAGGTTACGAAACAAATAGACCTCCGGGAGTGCCAAGAGAAGTAACAATTCGAAAACACAATCACGTATTTTCCACTTGGATTTAATTTACTTGGAACCCGAACAGATTCTTGATGATTCTTGAACACCACATTTTTTTCTGAGTCATCCTCCATGATTTCTTAATTTAATTGAAAATTTTGTAATAGTTTACTGTCGTAGTTACTGCAAGGTGGTCTACCATGACAACCTTTAGCATCAGTTCGTTTTCAACCTCGTTTCGAGTTCTTTCACATGAGATGTCTATGATCTGGCGATCGACCACAAATACATAATTTGCTAATATTTGACTAGCAAAAACTAAATTGAGTTACTCTTATATAATGACATAGATTCCATTAATATTGACTCAGTCATCGTGAATCGATTTATTTTGTAAGTATGTAACTGCAGATCGTATTTCTGGTATCTCCATTTATTCCATTCATTGTATAACTGCTGTTGAGTTTCTTTCAATATGTCAACATATAAAACTATGACTGTCATAGTATTGTTATGTTCCACGGTACAGGCATAATATGATAAATAATAATTCTATGGAAATCCAACGATCTTTCAATACACATTCAGAGTTTCGCGTAAGTGAACTGACGAATTGAACAGTTTATTATGCACAAGTTACATCAGATGATCATACTATGAATATATCGGTGACAAATCTTTTGATCTCTTCCAGATATTGTAAGTGATCCTTTCTTGACCTTTTCTATAATAGTTGTTTATGGCATTAGACGCAAGTATATGACATTCGTTAAACGTAGCCAACTTTTGTAGAAAGAAAGAAGCAAACTTTACTTATGAAATATAAACACAGGATAAAAAACATTCAGGTGATTTTAATGATATATGTATATACATACCATAAAGCTTGAGGTGGTAATAATGAAATAATGGTAACATAAGAAATTATGACTTAAAATTTAAAATAGAATTTGATAATTTCTTTCATTGTTCATAGATTTCCGGCCAATATTTAAGGACGTATGCGCTAAGGAATACGAAATAAATAATAATTCTCTTTCTCAGAACTGTGGACCCTGGATGGAATTTCTAACATAATAATAAAATATGTACCTCCAAAAACTACGGAGTGTATAGCTCCGATACGGTTGGTGGCTAGCATCCCTATCACTACTTCAGGAATCAGGGGCATATAGATTAGCACCCGGGAACCTCTGGTCACACCCAACGCTGAGAGTTGCCCTGCGAGACGGGATACCTGAGGGAAGGGTTATAACTGGTAGAACTGGTTCTAGATATGAAGTATAAGCCCATATTGGGTTTGTCTTTTAGTTAAATCATATATATAAGTCACCTGGTCCTGTAGCTGCGAGTAGGTGATGCGTTCAAGGGTGTTAGTTAAAGGAGAGTCGTGTACTAAGGCCACCTGATCTCCCCGAGTCGCCACGTGGCGGTCTACTGCGTTGTAACAGACGGATAACTCGCCGCCCACCCACCTGTGACAACAGTATTAATGTTAGTAGTTTGCAAGTTTTTTAATGTTCAAGTGTAGGAAAGTTATGTCAAAAATGGTCTTACCATTTAGTGAACGGTGGGTTGCTATCATCGAGAACCTTATCCCAGGGGCGCGTCCACTCGCACTCCCCCGCCACCTCCGCCCAGAACTCCTCAGGATTCTCGAGGGACCGCCGATACGCATTCTGATATTCTTCCGTGACGGCACCATCATCTTTTAATATGGTGAAGAAACAAATATTATTTTATCAAGTTTGGAATGGTACGTGGAACGCCGTTTTTTTTTTGAGCAAAGCGAACGAAGTGAGCGGAGCGTTTTACTGGAGATTTTTTACATTCTTTGTCACGAATTGGCTCGAAAACTACTTGACGGAAAATTATGAAACTTTGCAATCAAAAAGATACACATTAGGTGATGGTTTTAAAAAAGAAATTAAAAAATGCCCTCAAAAAAAAATAATATTTTTTTTAATATCAAATCAAAAATCTGATATTCCTTTGAAGTCAATGGGATACAAGTCAATACAATGGGCTCGCTTCGCTCAATATGCAAACGTCACCCGAGATTTCGCGAGCGCACCGTGTCATAATTGAGGGTTTATTGGCGCCCCTAGTACGAGTATATTAAAATACAATATATTTTTTACAACCATAAATAGAACATAACAAATACTAAAAATGGTTCAAATAGATTAAATACGACACAGTATCAGATGTACAAAAATAGTTTTAATGTAAGAAATGTATTTAATCTATTTAACATATTCATCTTAACTAGTAATACAGGAAATAATAAAAAACCGGCCAAGTGCGTGTCGGGCCACGTCCAACGTTGGGTTCCTTAGTTTTCCATTATGGATGACTACTGCTATTTACTTATATTTGATGTATTGTCGAAAAGGTTAATGTTAACAGTTTCGACAGTTAGCTGACACTCCTACAACGGGTCCACATGGAGGATGGTAACTAAAGGAAGAGGCACTTATGTAAGTATGATATTTAGTTTCGTATAGAAAATTGCAATCGCTCCAAATACTTAATAAAAACTCTTAAACTCTCGCTCTGCCTCCGCATCTGGTTTCTTCGAAGAGATTAATATTAAAGATTCTGGAAATGGCAATTTTTATCTAAATTGAATACACATCATATTTAACTAATTTAATTAGAAGAGGAATCACAAGCTGTTGTTTAAAAATCTTTCGTAAATAACTTATATTTTTTTCAAATATATATGTTAAAGATAAATAACGATTGCTGTGTGTGTGGCTTTAAAGACTTATATAACGAAGTCATTACGTACTCGATAAAGAAATACACAATCCTTTTACACGTGTAGAAAACTAAAAAAATTACAAAATTTCCACAAATATTTTACCACTTTGTCATCGTGGCTAATTTTACATGTTCATGACGAATTACAGATTTCTAGTACTATGTCTCTAAGCTGGGCTGTGGACCGACGGACGCATGGGTCATGACGAAAGTGTAAGGGTTTCTAGTGGACTACGGAACCCTAAAACCATAATTAACATTATACTTATAAAGGAAACTGCATAAGAAAAGAATGTGTTTACTTACTGATAATATATGTTGTATACTCTATTTGTTATATTATTTAATAGACAGAATTAAAATTTTAATATTTCTTATATTTATTTTTACGAAATTAACTTATTTTTATCTTCCTATCTATGTATTTTTTTCACAAATGTAAATTTTTTATTGCCTTTTTTAATTTAAATACGTAATAATCCCAAAAAATATTGTTATGTTTATTCATAACCGTTTTACGTAATTCAATAAAAATATTAACTTTTCATATCTTTGTAATCATATATTTTTTGTAACACTTATTTTTTATGATTAAAGAAATATAAAAACTAAGTTATTTTTATAGTATAACATTGTACATCGTGATAATGAGGAAGTTGATATTTATACCGTATTTGAAACCTACGATGGTATGTAAAAGGTAATCTCACAATATAAATACAACATAAAATATTTATTTATATGATTTTTTATTTATATAAAGACTTTATTGTACAATAAAAAATTATACAAGTGGCGGACTTAATGCTTAATCATTCTCTACCAGTCAATCAAAAAAAAAAATTGCAGAAAAACAAACGAGGCGTACAATAGAAAACAAATGCAAACAATTTATGTAGATAACAAACACACATACACACACACACACACACACACACACACACACACACACACACACACACACACACACACACACACACACACACACACACACACACATATATATATATATATATACTTGTACTACGTATAAATATATTAAATATATAAAAAGATACATACATATACATGCAAAGGGCTATAGTAAGACGATGATGTATATATAAAAATAAGAATAATATTATGTCCAAAGATAAATATTGGTATAAATATCACTACTCAATAATAATTATGAAAAGTAAGAAGAATGGTTATTTCATTTTCTGGTAAAGATATCTACGGATACGCTTTTTGAATACAAGTTTATTCGGGGCACGTCGGAACACATCAGGGAGGCTGTTCCAGAGTTTAATAGCGTGTACTGTTAAAGAGTTAGAAGGAAAACCTATATGGTGCGAAGGTACAAATGAGCTATGATTAGAATATGACCGAAGGTGTAAATCGTGAGTTGACCTCAGTAGCTGAAATTTACATTTCAAGTATCGAGGAGAAGCTGGATCATTTAGGATAGAGAATAGCTGATATAAAGTTCTGGATCGTCTTCTTTCGCGGATAGGTAACCATTTAAGCTTAGAGCGGTACTGAAAGATGTGGTCAAATTTTCGGAGATTAAAAATGAAACGAATGAAACTGTTAAGAAGACGATCCAATTTATTTAAATTGGATTCTGATATATTAGAGCAGTATACATCAGCGTAGTCAATGTGTGGAAGGATTAGGGTCTGCACTAACATATTAGTGAAAACAGGACGTCTATAATAACATTCTTATATTATTTTATTTTTTATTAATCACTTGTCCACTTTATAATTGGCTGTATAACTAGCTGTTGCCGATGACTTTGCATGTATCAAATCAAGTCAAGCAAGCAAGCAAGTCAAGCAAGCAAGTCTCTCTATCGAAAGAGAGAATGTAGCAAAAGAATGCAGTAAGAAGGAAGCAGTAAGGACATAGTATCTTTGAATACTTAAAATGTATACAAATCATATATATTTCATTTATATTTAATATTCTCGCTTTGTTAAGTTTTTTTATATGTTAAGTAAATTGAAATTCAGATGTTTGTTATTTTCAGGCTGGTTAATATTTTTTTGTTGAATAAATTTGACTATTATAAGGTTTTTTCGCACTGGAAGCCTATCTTCTAAAATTTTTAGTGAAAGTAATATTAAAATTAATAAAGCAAAAAAATGTACTTTTTAATTTGCAAAAAAAAATTGATTGATTGACTGATTGATGTATCAAGAGATATAGAATGTAGAGCTTATGGTAGTGTAGTTTGGTTATGATAAACTTAGTACTATTAATCTAGATCGGCTTATTAAATCTCAAATCTATTTCATCTACATGTATTATTATTTTCTTTTTGCACAAACAAAATTTCCATCTCATACGACTTCAAATATAATTTAAAAAATTATAAATTTTATATTTTTTGGCGTAAAATGAGTTAATTCATTGAATATTATTTTATATTATATGGATAATAATAAATAATAGTATGCAACTCAATATGTAAATAAAGATTTTTGTATGAAGTTCAATGCAACAACAACCTAATGAATGCCTTGTGTGACAATGGCGTACTAAACGTAGATCATGATTTGTTATAAAAAAAAAAAAATATATATATATATATATATATATATATATAGTTTTAGTTATATATGGAAATAATAAATAAAATTAAATAGCTTCAATTGTACTCCAAAGGTAAGATACAGAAAATTGACCAAAATTTCTCCTTAAACAGTATCCAGAGCGATCAGTCTCATTTCATTATAAGTTATTTGTAATCAACCTATATTAAGGTATCAAAAAATAATTAACAGAATATTAATTGCCATTGTTTTTAAAACATATCTTGATTTAATTAAATCAGTTAATTATTGAAATTGAAAAGACCTTATAATACCAATATTACTCAAAAGCTTAAAAGAAGCTATAGAGCAACACCCACCGTCACCGGATCCGGATATATATATATATACCAAAAACAAAATATCATTACCATATTTCACCATATCTACAGGACTCACAAAAGTCTTCGTTTTCAGTTCACTTATGGATGCTTCGAACTTATTTTTATCTATTTTTGACTTGACGGTACTTTCCCCATCTTGATACATTTTTATATTTAAAATAAAATAATAATCACACTAATAATACCGCCGGCTCGGTCTAGGAGGAGTGTATCGATTGCAACTGTCGGCATTAAACAGTACAGTAAATTGTTATATATTCATATATTCTTGTATACGAATGAGGGACCTTCGAACCTGTTGAATTATTAATGTTTCAAACAGAAAAGAGTTTTACGTATTCGAAAATTATAAAAAAAAATCGCTTTCGATCCTTAATACTGATATGAAAGATCTGAAGAGCTATTAGACAAACGATTTTATTCATTCATAATAAGTACGGACGTGAGGCTGGAGCGGACCCATAGTTGACCCTTTGAATTGGGATCTGTGTTGTACCCTTCATTCATCCACATACACACCATATTAATGACTCTCATGTTACGTATATGTAAGTAATATCCCACTATTACGTAATACCAAAGTCATACTTTTCGGCTGCAACTTACTACTACTACATATTAGTATATCAAAATCTGGTGTACATCAAACTTCAAACTTTATGCTTTTTGTAAAAATATAGGAAGATCTTCAAAATTATACAAATTTAATAATTCAAAATAAAATTTTATTAGAATGATGTAATGTTTCATTTATCATTATTATTTCTAATATTTTACTCAGTGAAGATAATATTATTTGAAGAGAATTTTTAATATTGGCTTGTAGTTGGAGTTAGTATTTTTATGGCCATAAAAGTTATTCTACACTACTTATGAGAAATAGTCGTGTGAAATGATAGTTAGTTCAGTAAGACTATTTTTTGCCGCTATTTTTTATCAGTCAGATATGTTTTAGACATTAGACTTGTTTTAAAACTTAAATATCTTAAATATATAAAGGTTTTTGCATTTCTTAAAATTTCTTTAACTAAGTCCTTTCACCTCCTTATCTAAATTGATTACTACTGTAAAACTGAAAATGTTAGCTACTTACATTTATATATCGAAATGAATAAGAAATGAAGTCAACGATTAAACTGTTTACGAAATTGATAAGTTTAATTCATTTTTATTTATATTCTGTTTAAGTGTATATTTTTAGTTTGTTAATTATTAAATTTAAAACCGGTTTTGACTTTTTACATTGTCATTGAATTTGTAAAGATATTTTTTTTGTGTTGCTTTTAAGCCATTGTCCTTTTTAAAATATAAAATACAAGTTAAAAACGTTTAAATTATTACCGATCAATTGTAGGATTCTTAGTGGTATAGTCTTTCAAACGGTCATCCTTTAATTTGGGCGACAATTGGCCGGTTACAAAATCTACACGAAGGAGCTACAACAAATTATTATCACTACCTTCGAACCAGAAAGCTGTTACTTGAACAGTATATCTAATTTTGAGATGACACATTTATAATTCTTCGAAATATATTTCGGAGTTCCTTACGCGATCGTGAATTCTATGGCGATGTCACATGAGATTAGCCTGATAGTACCGCTGTTGAGGCTGTCATCGGAACAATGCTAGCAGCCTTGGATTTGCAGCCATTCTAATCCAGATAATTAATGGTTGCCAACATGCGATCGCATTTGTCGGCAGACATAAAATACGGAAAATAGGTTTCTATAAGCTTGTTCAAGATATTAACAAGATCTTTTAGCTCGAATGTGCAAATGAGACATACCTCAGAATTTTCGAAATCGAATACAGAAAGCGCGAGCGAATGCAACATGATAAATTTTTTGTCGAAATCCAAAACCTATTGCCGTTAATATTATGATAATTATGATAAAACAGCAACCTGATACACTACTTCCTCATATTACAGTTTCCCTTCATGATGGAAGAGACGTTGATGACTATATTCTAGAAAGTAATGTCATGAAGTACAAAAAGAATGATCTCATTATCGGAGGACAAAAACTAATCGTTGTGCTAAGGTATTTTCAAAGACGCTTTATAGATATTTACCGTATCGCTCTCAAGCACCCGGGTTTTAAAAAAACCCTTAGGAAGATTCGGGACACGTATTTATTTTGATAAAATGACTTCTATAGTTCGGACTTTTGTAGACAACTGCGTGGTATGGTAGGAGCTAACTAAGTAACTTTATAACCGATCGAAAAGTAGTAGTAGCATTTGAAGTTATCTGTAGGGATATAACTTGACATGCCTCACGTTATAGCCACAATCGATGCCAATACCTAGTACGTATCATTACGATACTGTAACTATAACAGCCAACAAAGAATCATTGCTGCCTTAAAACAAGTCATCTACTCTTCGGATCTTCAAAGACAAGGCAAGGTTTGATAACGGGAGGGCCAAAATTCTAAATTTCCAGGAAGAAGATTTTGTTGTGATCAAAAATAATCCTAGAGACATCGCTTGACCCTAAATTTAGTGACCTAAATCAGAAGCAATCTTGAAAAGTCGCTCAGCTAAATTACGACATTCTCCACAACCTGATCTAAACCTTCAAAACGGCCGTGCCTTGAAATGATCCACCACCCGCGCCTTCCGGCATCACTATAACGACATCTCAACCATTGACCTCATTGCTTGTCGCTCCAGTTGCAGAACATATTTTTTATTATCATTCGTTCGATAACTAGAAAAATATGTACTTTGATGTGTGGAATGGATCAACGACAAATTTTTATAAACAACTTTTAATCAGATGGAACCGAATAGAATTTAATTCCAACGGAGTATGTGGTACTCCGTTGTGCTTCAAATAACTAACAATATAAGAAAAATGTGTTCGTAGCAGTTATTATTATCACTAGATTTGAAATATATATCGTTTGGGCATACTGTGGAAGTGCCTTAACCTAGCTACAGGGCATCTTCATCAGTATGGCTGTGCCGCCGCGTGGGCTTTAACAATTTTTAAAACTAATTTATTATTATAAGTTTGATTATTTTGCATTTCCTTTTGTCTATAAACAATATTATCCATATTAATTTAATAACCAATATGACCTAATTAAAAAACACGAGTGGGTTTAACTGAAATTCAATGTTTACAAAATTATAATAGTTCGAGGGAAAAGTCTTTTAGTTTTTTCTAGTTAGAAGAACCCTTTTATCATACAGACGCTCATTGGAAATAGAACTGGATATAGAAAATATTAATTACGAAGTCATAAAACTGTCAGAAGCAATAAGACTCGGTATCAAAATAGAGGAAAGCTGTGGAACAGACAGGCTTCAGAAAAAGCTTCTCTACCGTGAACCACATACACTCACTTGTGCTAATCATTGAAAAGTTCCGAGAGCAACGGATACCATTGTACCTGGCTTTTGAATACGAAAAGACGTTTGAAACGGTAATTCACGAAAGCGTTTGGCAAAGCCTCTCAGAATAGGGAGTAAACGAAGAGTACATAAATGTCATTATGAGTGTACAGCAATAACAAAGGTAAAATAAAGATAGAAATACTGCGCCCAAGCTTTCCCATAAAAAAGGTGTGAGACAGGGCGTCCCGGTATCCCCAAAAATATTAATCGCAATTCTAGAGGCCATCATCCGTAAGCTAAATTGGGCAAGTTGGGAATATATAGACAAGGAGCAATGAGATTCGCTGATGACATAATAATACTTTCCTAGTCAAGCTCACAGCTGCAATTTATGATTGAAGAACAGCTAGCATCAGAGTAGGACTCAAAACCAATATCAATTAGACCAAAACTAAAACATACAGCTTTAAAAAACAAATAAAAATAAATGGTAACCCGCTAGAATTCACAGAAAAGTGTATATATTTAGGAAAACTATCAGTTAATAGGGCATGTAACGACATAAAAATTTAAAGAAGGATGCAGCAAACTTAGAACAAATTATGAAGTCTAACGGAAATATTTAAAGGAACAAGGCCCTCTTACCGTGGTTGACATACTTGGAAATTCACTAAAAAAGTCATATGTAGTCAAAGAAGAATGGAGAGAAGCATACTCAAGATTAAGAAAAATAAGACACACCAGGATAAGAATAATAACGATCGATGGTCACAAATGCATTGAGTTATGTAGAAAAGTTCGAATGGAAATGGCAGGACATGGCGAGGCTCACGGACCAGAGACGAACCCTCAAACCTACCTAATGTAATAAATATTGTAATATTAGGTATTTTAGTCAAAGAACAAATAAAGGAATTTTATTTTATTTTTTTTATTTGTATATTATTAAAAAGTTTTAATGGAATCTTTTTAGTTGTATTGTTTTTAACTGGCTGGTTTTGATACCATTAATAGATTTTAGACGGCAGTTTAAAACGAAATTAAAAAGTTAAAAATAGTTTCCTGTTACCTTTCGAAAATGGGTGAATTCAAAGAAAAAATTAGGTACATGTTAAAAAAGGGGAAAATTTGTGACATTTGTGGAGTTATTAGCGTCAATAAGAGTAGCAGAAAATCGGTTTAAACGTTAGCGTTTAGTGAGGAATTTTGATGACAATATTGTGGGTTAATAAAACAGTGTCCAGAAGTAATTTATGACGTCATATTCGCTGGATCGGCTGAACTATGCAGTGGTACCATGAGCACATTACACCGTCCGTAACATTGATATCACAGTTTCTAAAACACCTATCAAGGTTTCTACTTCGATGTGTATATTATTGGTAAGCTATTTTGATGTCATCAAAAACTTATTTTCTTTCTTTCGTCTTTTTGTAACCCTTCAATTATTTTGGAACATGAATTTAAGTGTTATATTATTGAATTACATGAAAAAAAGTAAAATAATACTCTTATTTAAATCCGGCAGTACATTAGATCCAGGTAACTATAGACCTATTTCAGTATTACCCACATTTAGGAAAATCATTGAAAAAAATATTCACTATCCACACATTTTAATAAAAAACCTTATGCAGAAAAAAACAATTTGGTTTCACTTTTGGTCTCCCAAAAAAAGGTGTAGGTGTTTCAAGATGCGCTTGGCTTTTTTTGTGATTCATCGAAGGCATTCGATTGAGTACAGCATTAAACTCTAATTAAAATATTACATGATTATGGAATCAGACGTAAGGCCCTTGATTTGATTAGTTTCGCAAGAATTCAAAAATGGTAGGTGTAAATGGAAAACGCTGCTAGGGTTTATATATCAAAACGAGAGTGTCAAGGCTCTCTATTAGGACCTTTCTTGTTCCTCATTTACATAAATGACTTGTCTTACTTTGTGGCTGAAAATATGGCATAGTATTATTTGCTGATGATACTTCTCTTACTTTTAAAATTAATAGACAGCAATCAGTAATTGGCGATGTAAACAATGCTTCCCTTGATGTTGTACAATAATTTAATGTCAATAATCTGTTATTAAGCGAAAAAAAACAATATGTATTAAATTTATTGTTATATATTGCTAAACGTCCAAAAAGTAAAAACCAGTGTACAACTAAATAATGGGAAACTGGATTTAGTAAAGTCTACTGTGCTTTGGGCATTACTTTAGGCGTAGAGTTGGAATGGAACGCCCATATATGTGATTTGTTGAACAGACTTAGTTCTGTCACATACGATGTTCAAAGAATACACCGGTTGACAAACGTTGAAACTGCTAGAATAGTTTACTTTAGCTTCTTTCACGACATACTCGTACTATTATGGGGTAATGTATCATGTGGTGGAAGCCAGGTTGCCTCCTTCCTTCAAATATGATGATGGCTTACCATTACGTTATGCTCAGGTGTTGCTTGCGGTGACTGGTCATCTTTCTAGCCAAAGTTTTTTTTTCTTATTAATAACAAATTATTAGACCGGATTTATTGCGATGGTTCTAGTTGTTCGTACATTGTTCATTAAATATATTGTTACTAAATACGTTTGTTAAACAGAAATCACCATAAAAAAACTCGGCTGAGTTTAATGTGTGGTTTTTCTCAGACCAGGGCTCATTTGGAACCCTCGTAGCCTTATTTTAATTTGAAGAGTGTCTTTCCGAAAGGGCTTATTGAGACAAGTATGGTTTCAAAATAAGTGATCACTGATATTGATTCCAAGTGGAAAAGACATAAATAAATAAATGAATAATTAGTATCTATATATGTATATCCGTATGTTCCAACTTCGGCTATATGGATTTATTTCTTTTTAATACATATTTTTTATAAAACGTATGATAAAAAATGCCACTGCTACACGTGGCCAGATCAGCTAGTCATGAACGAACTTTGTTCGTTCTGTATTGTTTTCACTTTTCTCGGATGGATGTATGGATGTCTGTGGACAGGAAAAATTTTCATTACTGTCGAGAGATGGCGCTGTTTATAATATACTGATTTAGTTTATTTTCATCTTTAATTATTTTACTATTTTGTATTATTATTAATCACACTTTAGTAATTTTTTTTGTAATTATAAATAAACATGTATTTAACATTTTCTTTCCTTCAATAAATAATAATCATTTTACTTAAAAATCAATTGTTTTTTACTTTAACAAAATTATAAATGTTAATACATTTATAATTTTGTTAAAGTTTGTTCGGGAAATACCCTGGGTGTTTGCATCTTCACTGGTATATATATAAAAATTCCTTATATTGTGTGTATTCCGGAACAATATGTTTGATCGCAACACGAAACCGAAATGTAGAGGAGAAACGAATTAGTCAAACAATAGTCTTTATCCAGTCGTAATGCGATATGATTCAGAGTAAAAGGTTCCCGATCTTCAATAAATAATGCTGATAAATGTTAGTCCTATGTAACATAAAAGTGTTTCCTGAGACATAATAAAGTAAGTCCTGAAAATGTATCATGTATATATGTATAGTATCATTCATGTAGGCAAAATTTCTAATTTTGTTTAGGTACAGGTACAGGTAGGCATCACACAAAGACTATCCGAAGTGAAGTTCTGGAAATTTAGACTCATGCCCTAGTGCTAGTTCTTACTGTACTGTACAAATAATAAAAAAAAAAAACACTGAACATATTACCGTCAAGAACAAATGTTTTGTCATACAATTATTTCCAAATCTTGTACGTGTGTATTATAATAATGAAATTGCTACTTACACCCTTTTTTGACATGAAATAATTTTCGAAAGTTTATAATAATCTCCTTAGCGTAAAAACGAGACACATATAATTCGTCGTTGGAATAAAAGCAGATATTTTGTTAAGGAAGACATTGCATGACAAAAGAATTAGTTATCTAACTAAACATTAAAATATTTGTGACAAGCAATACAATAGGGGAGCTGTAGACATTTAGAAAAAGAGACAGACAAAGAAATGATAATCTTTACGATGCAATAAGTTTAAAAGTTGCAAACCAATTAATGTAATGAAAGTCATTGTTTTCATTAAATACGAATTAAATTATTGAACAATAAAAAATATTTATGAGCCCGTCGAATGTGACTTTATAAAAATAAACGATTAATGTTTCATTGTTGTTGCAATTATTAAAAAACATCGGGCATTTCAATGAAATGTCCTTCAAATATTTTATATAAAATGTTTGGGTACAGTGTGACAAACGAGAGCAAGGTCCACCTGATGGGAGATGGTGGCGTCGTCTATGGGTATTTGGAAATGTAGAGGCGTACATAATTATCTTCTTTGGGAATTAAGAGGGATAAAAAAGGCTATTGAAAACAGGAGAAAATCTGTTTGGTCTACCGGCACTCTCTTTTCTCCGCCGTAGATACAACGGCTACTTTACGTCGATTTTCATGTCCGTCTGTTCGTAGCCCTCCTGGGCTATAAGGTAATAAAAAGCTGTGACTCACCATGAACATACATATTTACCACGTCGACAAAGTAGTAAAATGAAATTTGTGAGTGGTGTTTAATTTTTTTCTTGCGTGTATTTAGATAGGTCTTTAAAAATATGGTGGATTTTCCGTAAACAATCTTTGATTAAGAGTTAGTTTTTGAAATATCAAGCTTTAAAGTGCAAATTTTAGTGTTCTACCTCCCATCTGCCAGCTTAATGGTTGATTTTGGAGTTATGAACTACTAAAACACACAAATAATAATACACATAATAATTTTAAAAGGACAACTATTACAACTACGTAGGTTTAACAAGTTTACGAGTAATAATCAGTTTACTTAAAACATATATTTTTGTGATGTAAGCGACATTGCCAATGCTACTCTAAACTTAGAAGATAGATCAAAATTATTTACTATAGCATTATATATCTTAAGAACACGATATATTGAGCCGATACCAAATAAATAAATGAAGCTAATATTAAAATTTACTATTATTCTGTTTTTGAAGTCAGTCAAAGATGTCGCAAGTTTCGAATTTTATTTGTTTTAATTGAATTATTACCAAAAACTCTCCTGCTGAAGATATGAATATCCTAAAGCATAAAAAATACATACTATCGCCCAAAATAATTTTATGGTTACGTTGGTTACACGTCGTCTATAAGACCTTTAGTAACCTAAGTACCAACACTCTGGCGGATCACAACAAAACTAAGTACCTGATGGTAATAATTACTGCACCTGAAGTTATCCTTAATATTGTTTTAGTTTATTATTAATTTACCTTCTTTGAATAGTCAAATTGAGTCATTAATAATACAACTGAGAGAAAATGTAGGAATTTATGTTAGTTGTACCGAAAAAAGGTTAGACTTGTCCATCCAACAGGAAGAAAAGACCGACATTTGACAACCCCCTTCGGCGATGTGGCATTCTAACAGCAGACGTCACCTCGTAAGACTACCAAAATGTAAACCTAGAACTTCTACAGATAGCAATCCCTTCGCACACTTACACGCTAGTTGATAGGAACGTCACCGTAAAAATTACACCACTTATCGGTTCTTCGCCAATGTTTTTATAAGATTTATATATATTTTGTTAATATAATCTTTTAATATAAAATTTCCCTGACCTTTAGCACATGATGTAAGCTCGAATTAAATTATATATATACTGAGTACATATTTATTTCAAACTTAAATGACGTAGCAATACCAATCTTTGAAGCGAGTCGTCTCCGGTTCTATTACTCATGACAATATATATATATGATAAATCCTTACTTTCGATCTCATCTAATAAGAAATACTTTATTGAACCAGTCAAAATCTTTTTGTAACAATGCGAAAGTGGCAGTGCTACTGCTTAAAGAAAAGGATAATAGTATTAAAATAATATATGATGTTAGTACCTCATAAAATTAAATTCCTTTACCGGTTAATTTTATTGATACTTAAAATTATGAATTGAAATAGCTATTATTAGTTTACAATTCAAATGAAAATAATCTTTATAACAAACATGTTGTGTTTAATAGTTTTACGTAAGTATACATGTTTTAATTTTTCTTTTAAACTAAGCTTTTCTTTTCGTGTTTTGAAAATGTATCATTTTCCAGTGCTACCGGCTGCGTCACACCAATATACTATAAAATTGAACGGGAAACTTGAAATGGGTGACCAGGTGTCTAACATTTTACAAGTACTCTATAATACATTTTTAAATGGAGACACCGATGCTCCAAGGATGCTCACAGGACACGGCGCAAAAGAAACAAACACCAAAGAGAAAGAAGAGGTACCCCTCATAGAAGAAATAATGAGCAAAAACGAATTAACTCACTTGTACGGCGAGCACAAGACGGACAGGAAGAAGAAAAATAATAATATTAATGTATAAATTATTCATTAAATAATATTATACTTAAAATATATTTATTGTAATTTAAATAATCACGTTCTTTAAATATATATTTTTTGTGAATGTGTGTAGATGTGTGTGAATGTGTGTAAATGTGTGTGAATGTGTGTAAATGTGTGTTATTATATACGTATAGATTGCATTAAACGCGAACAATGAAACAACAGTACATATTAACATTTTATTCCAACACAAACACGGCGCCTGCGGCTAGTTGAAGATAACTTTATTAAAATGGTTAATTTATATTTATTAAAATGTAAACAACAAAAAACATATTCGTATAATTATATACTAAATTAAACAAATTTTCGACTGACAAGTATTAAAATAAAAAGGTAAAAATCATAAAAAAAGATATATATTTTAAATGAAAAAAATATGCTTTATTAACGAAACATGTATAAATAATAACAACATATATATTTACAAAAAACAAATTCACACAATACCAATCAATTACAATGTTATGAAAGAGTACTAACTCTAATCAATTAATTTTTAATCTGCAGATTATTCCATAGAAATTTGATTATCAGAACTATTGTTATATCCTACCGAGTTACTAAAACAAGCCTTACTTTAACGCTGACCGATCCAAGCGAATTTATATTTATATGGTGATTACAATTTCGATGTTGTTAATCAATGAGCCGGTGTAGCCGATCAGCTGCAGTGTACTTATGCTATGGAGTAGTGGGAGGTGCGTCGTACTTAATAAAACATCAGACTTAACGCTAAATGGAATAATTAAATCACTAACATACTTACACTCCCGACCGAAACATTATGATACTAATGAATCATAAATTAATTTATCAATGCGTTTGTTAGTAACAAATAATAATAGTGTTTGTCCAATAAATAGTTAAAATATTAATGTCGTGTCCGGAGGTGTCCTGTGTCCGGGAGACCCGCGGTCCGGTTCAACGAACGGACCTTCAATTATCTACCAGAGCTATTTAGAAATGAATTAAACCTTGCCGTCTCTTAAGCTTGAGCTTTCTTAATATATTTAATTGTCTACCTCCCGTCCTCCCGTCCTCCGTGCGGATGAGAACGTATTTAAGCATTATTTTGTTTTGATATCAGACTGTCATAGTCTCCAGTTATACGAGAGTATAATAAAAGTGGTTACAGAGTAGAGACACGTGACAAGACGTACATACATAATAAAAAAAGAAAAATTGAATCTAAGAAAAACAATGTAATTTCCTCGAGGAATATTAAACAACATTGGTCAGAAAGAAAACCTACATACATATATATACAAAATGATGAACAGATCATAACGGTAATGACAGAAGTACGTTACGTTAAACAAACAAGGAGTAATATGTGTGACCGACGCACTGGTGTCGTAGCGTGGGTGGGCTCGGGCGCACACGGACGCACGCGGGCGCACACGGGCGGGCACGGGGCGGCTCAGCGCAGGTCCGGGTTGTCGTTGATCTGCTTCTTGATGCGCACCAGCATGGCAGTGTACCACTGGTCCAGGCGGGATATGCTGTCGTACGTCTTCACCGTCTCGGTGAAGGCGTCTATGTTCTGCTCCTCCAGGTGCTCGATCAGCTCCTGGTCAGTTATCATTTATTATGATGCAACGTTATCCATGCATTAAATATATCAAAAATATAGATGACCAGTCTGACCTTGACCAACTTGCACTCCCTGGTGTCCGCGAAGGCCGGGTAGAGCGCGCAGTACTTCTCGAGCGCGTGCTGCGCGTTGAGCAGGTCCACGCACAGGTGGCACAGCGCCGCGCGGAACATGTACTCCTTGGCGCTGTACTTCAGCAGGCTGTTGTCCAGCGACGACTTGGCGATCTGAAGGTCATCGACCCGAAGTTATAGTACCCTGATTACCTGGGCCTAGTTTAATCGGGCGCAGCTAGCGGCTAACCTGCTCGTAGATCTGAATGGCCTTGTCGTAGTGCTCGAGCTGCGCCGCGTACTGCGCCAGCTTGAGCATGCACTTGTTTGCGGAGGAGGTGGACTCCTCCCCGCGGAAGTAGTCCGCCGCCTGCTCGTAGTGCTGCATCGCCCGCGACAGGTCCACGCACTCCGTCTCGTACAGCTCCGCTATGTTCTGATACATATATATAACAACCATACACATTACACGTGCTCAGTATGTATGTATGTATGTATATATATATATATATATATTACCTGATGCTGTTTAGCTGCAACAGTAAAGCGCCCCATGTCGGTGTAGATTTCTATTGCCTTGAGTAAGCAAGATACGGCCTCTGGAAAAAAAACATATAAATAATTAACTTATAGGCAACTACCAACTTATTTCTCAAAAATTTAAATTAGTTATTTACAATTAAACTAAAAAATTTTATATTATATTTTATTTTAGCAAAATATGATAATGTATGCAGTTACGACATTGCCGTGTTAGAATTAATTATATATATAATTTGAACCATTTGAAAAAATTTACTCTTTTTTTTACAAAGTGTGAGGAAGCCGATACATCTCATTAATTTACTCTTCACACAAAAAATAAAAAACAAAAAGATTCTCATTTAATTCTAATATAATAAATTATTATCCTCTAAAAAACTTTGTTTGTACAATTTATTTTGCTTAATATTAACATTAGTGTAAGAGCATTTAAATTATTAAGTTGTAATAAAATGTTATATCTCCAACTATGCTTAATACAAAGTCAAAGTTTACGTTTCAAATAACACATCACTAGCACCTTTGTCCTTTGGACTATTGTGTACTCCTATTACTTTATTTTTAATGTATTTTTTTTTTAATTATCTGTAAACAAAAGTATCTTATGTGTGAACCAACACTCAAAGTACACTGGGGTTATGAAACATCTAACTATATGCACAGGTATTAAGTTAAACTCCCGACAAAGACTTAAAAAAAAACCGTAACTCCTAACCCTCCATGCTCTCTGACCACATGCATCAGCATGGGAGACCGTGAAGGTACAGATAGATAGAAGCATTGGGTATTGTTAGTTAACATTTTTAATTTCTTGTCTGGGTAAGTTGTATGCATTTTTTTAATTACTTAGATGGGCTTTATTTTCTTTTATAATAGACATAGTTCATTGAGCTCATAATTCTCAGTCACTATTTGGCATCCTGCCAACTGTCTGTGTGGTGGTGCAGTCTCTAAGTGCATATACAATTTTCAAAACTTGCATTTCTAGCTACCTATTTTGATTTCATTTAACTGGTATGACCATGCATGAAAATTCCTAACAAATAATTTCATATGGTAACATTAAATCATTGCTATCTCCTACTAAATCTATAATAGTAATAAAAAAAAAATATTGTCAAATGGTATTTTGCATAGATAGTTTTTGTCCTCTTGACCTCTCTAAAAATACAATGAATTAGTCAACTGTGTGCGGTTTGGTCAATGAATCAAAACACCGTTGCACATTGTTATATCATAGTGAAGCTCCACACCAAATATTGTATGCACATAATTAACACTAATACATAAAACAGTCTGAAAATGTTTTTGTCATTATCATTATTCAACTTATAAGACTCCGGTCACAAAAGAATAACATTAAACATTATTGAGCAAATGATGTAATTATAACAATATAAAATCTGTGACCTGTTCAAATTACATAATAATTACAGTATGGTACAAAACTGATGATAAAACAATATGCACAAACTTGTCTCACCAAGCCAACCAACCAACAAATTATATACTGAATATGGTACAGCCAACTGGAAATAGTTTGAAATCTTACAAATCTCTAACAAAGTAAAGAAATCTCTATGAATAAAATGTGTTATAAAAATGGATTTAAGATCAAAATGCCTTGCATTATGCTTGTACTTGTGACTGGTTGTCCTGCTAATAATACTAATTCATGACTTTTTTCTTATTGTTGGCTTATTTAATTAATGGCAATGGTTTTATTTTCGTTATAGTTCGTACATTGGTCACTAAATACCTTGACTTTTGTGAAACAGTGGTCATAATAAAAAAAACCCATGTTGGTTTATTGTGTGATTCATCTCAGACCAGGGCGCTTTTGGAAACCTCGTAGCCTTATTTAAGGTTAGAATGTCTTTACAGAAGGGTTTATTTAGATAAGAATGAAACTTACCATTTGGATCACTCTTCTTATAACAATTGGAGGCATCTACAAAGTTAGTGGCTGCATCATGACGGACCCCAGCCTTCAGATGCAGTTGGGCCGCACTACAGAACGCCTGACCAGCTTGGGGCCACTTCTTAGACATCTTGAACAAGTTTGCTGCCCGGAGATAGCAGTCAACAGCTTCTTCTAATTTTGATGATCCACTATAGAATTTGTTTATGTTTAATTTGTGCTTGTACTATATTATCAAAAATATGAAGTATATTAATATTGAAGTAATATAGGACAAAAAAGGTGCGGTAATTAATATTAAATTAAAATGGTAATTAACTTTCTAAAATTACCAATATAAAATATTCTTTATCTATTCATTATCTTTTATCAACAGAATATCTTAAGTTATGGTCAGAAACCATTTAACATATACTATATCAAGATTTAAAGCTGGTGAAATGAGACTACTACACAATACATTACTTATATCACATAAATTATCATTTTAAGGAATCGGTTAACTACATCTTTTCTTATCAAAATAAGATATTTTACTAACACAGTTAAATTGGACGAAACGGATTAAGTATGCTTTATGTAGTCCATGGATTCTTATTTCTTCTTTTTACCTCTACTCATTCAAAAAACTATCGATGTTATATGAATGTTAAAATAATATTATTCTAGTCTTCAGACTAATGACCTGATTACTGTAATATAATCAAAATAACAGGATAGTCATTGTTCTCACCCGAATAGTGAACCAAGGAACGTTTTCGAAGAACTTAACTTCTTCTCGGCCTCCGCCACCAACTGCATCGCTTTTTGTTCATTATCTGCCATCTTTGTGGCTATTTACACTAAAAACTACAAGAATTAAAATGCAATTTTGAAATATTTAACAATTTATTGACAAAATGTCGTCACTCCTACCGACTGAAAAAACCCGTCGCTGTCATCGATTAGTTCGGACAACCAGTGCTGCTATTATAAAATGTTGCGTTCATAAATTATTATTTGTAGATTTATCTTTTATAAATTAAATTTTATGGTTATGTAAACTTATTAGTTACAGACATATAAATTACATAAAAGAAGTTACTGTCTGCTACTTCTTCCTTAGACCAAATAGTCCATATATCTTAACGTACATACTAACTAACGTACGTTAGTCAGAGTCGAACGTGCCCACACAAAGGCGAACAACAGCCTTATTGAGAGAGTTGTAAACGAGCTTGTGGAAGCAAGAAAAGACTTGTCATGCAATCTTCAAGGGACGAAAGTTATAAGAGTATGGCTGTTATGAAACAGCCGAAAATTATCGTTCAATTACTAGACAATAGTGACAAGACGCTTAAATAACTAGATAAGTCCTTGCGAAGGCGTTCGACGTTAGAAAATCAGGAGCTAAAGTGTATAGGGTGCGTATAACATGGAATCAGAAGATTGTGATGAGCTGTTAGAGTAAGAAAGATCTAAACTTGGTGTAAGCAAAGCTAAAAAACCAGCAGGGTCTTAAGGTTAAAATAGCCCGGACAACCAACCCCCTCATAATCATCAGGACTGTCCTGGCCTACCACACGGAAGCCGAAGTGGTGGAGCACATTTTAGATCAAAATAAACAAATACTAGGATATCATAAGTCGGACCCCAAGCTTAGAGTACGTTACAGGAAAAGGGCACGAAATCCTTTAGAATGCTCTTCGGTTATAGAATTATCCCCTGAGGCCAACAAAGCTCTAATAGAAGGGAGACATGTTTTATAGGTCTGCAACAAAGACCAGTCGCAGACCAATCTCCTCTTTTCAGTGCATCAAATGTCTAGGCTTTGTACACACCAAGACGCTCTGACAAGAGGAACATCTTTGCAGTCAACAAGAAAACTAACTCTAAACTAACACGTATAGCAAAAAGCAATAACATCACTCAACAGTAGTATTAACATACATAGTTCAATGTCTACAGTTTCTGCTTTCGAGTGATTATTGATTAATTTATTATTGATTAAGTCTTTATTACTTTTCATAACAATACGAATATATATTGATTTAAAATAAATATACTAGTGGCGCCAACAAACCCTCAATTTCGACTCGTTGCGCTCGCGAAATGTCGGGTGCCGTTTGCATATTGAGCGAAGCGAGCTCAGTGTATTGACTCATCGTTTCCCATTGATTTCAACGGAATATCAGTTTTTTGACATGATTATAAAAAAAAAAAATTTTTTGAGGATATTTTACAATTTTTTTTTCTTTAAAACCAACACCTTATGTGTGTCTTTTTGATTGCAAAGTTTCATAATTTTCCGTCAAGTAGTTTTCGAGCCAATTCGTGACAAAGAATGTTAAAAGTCTCCAGTAAAACGCTCCGCTCACTTCGTTCGCTTCGCTCAATGAAGTCATTCATCAAGTTACAGCTGTGTTAGTGTAAGTTATTTAGACAAAGTTATTTAGACATTTTTATCTATTGTAATTATAGCGTAATAGTATTTTAGATTTTTGTCAATGACTAGCTTTAGTTTTATATACCGTATATGGAGCCATGTAGCAACTAAGTAAATTCAAATTTACATAAATTTCTATGGGTTCTTCAATAGGCACACTGCTATTTTCTTAGTGTTTTATCTTTAAAAGAAAATGGTTGGCCATTTCACATTTACCATGGATAGGTACTTATTAGTTTACACCATTGCTTATTTTAGCCCCTGTAACCCTAAATGTTTCTGGGATTTAATGTAACCTATATATATACCTATAAACTTTTTTTTTAACGGAAAACATCAAAATGGATAAGAGGTTCCTAAGAGTTGTGAAAAATATAATAGTCCTACAAATAAGTTACCGCCGTTTGATAAAAGGTAGCGTCATTAGTTAATTATGGTCGAAACTGATGAAGTATAAGGCGTTATAGTTAGGCAGGAAATCTGTGAGCAAGATAACCTCAACCGTAAGTAAGTAAAGTAAGTATAAGGGATTCGTTATTAATGTAATATATTCAGTTGTATGCGAAAAATTAAGTTTTGGGCCTAATAAGCGTTATTTGCGGGAACTTTTGATTTATTTCTTTCATTTGAAGAAAACTGCAGCCAAGTCGAACCGATTGTATGTAGAAGCATAGGGTGAGGCTGCCTTAACTGAGAGAAGTTGTTGAGAGTGGTACCAGAAGTTTGAAAATGGTGAATTTGACATCGAAGACCAAGAACGTAGCGGACGGCCAAAGGGTATGAAAATGCGGAATTAGAGGCATTATTGGATCAAGAATCATACCAAACTCAAGTAAAACTTGCACTTACATTAGGAGTGACTCAGCAAGCAATTTCACATCGGTTAAACTCATTGGGGATGTTTCAAAAACAAGAAAATTATTTAAAATTCCATATGAACAGATGCCGACAAACATTGAACCCCGATTAACCATATTTGAAATGCTGTTTGCCAAGCATAAAAGAAAGGATTTTTTCACCATATAGTAACTGGTGATCAAAGGATCTATTACGATAATCCAAAAAGGGGAAAAACATATGGACCACCTGGCCATGCTTCAACGTCTAAAGCTAGACCAAATATTAATGTAAAACTCTGGTTGTGTATTTGGTGGGATCAGCTTGGTGTCGTGTACTATGAGTTGCTTAAATCGTATGAAACCATTTCTGGGGGCTGTCTACCGAACTCAATGATGAGATTGAATCGAACACTCATAGAAAAGCGCCCCCACAACTACTCCAGACACGACAAAGTTATCCTATTGCATGATAGTGCTCGTACGCTTGTTGCGGCACCAGTAAAAATTACACTTAATTAATTAAATTAATTAAATAACACTTAATTGGTAAGTTCTACCCCACCCGCCCTATTCGCCTGACGTTGCTCCATCTGATTATGATCTATTTCGTTCGATGGTACATAATCTTTCTGAGCAACACTTCATATCGTATGAAGAGATCAAAAATTGGGTCAATTCATGGAGCCTCAAAAGATGTAAAATTTTTCTGACGAGGCATCCGTATGCTGCCAGAAAGATGGGAAAAGGTGGTGGAAAGCGATAGACAATACTTTGAATGAAACATCAGGTACTTTTTTTTGCAATAAATGCCCTATTTTCAATATAAAACTGCATAAACTTATTTGTAGGCCCAATAATTATTTTGAAAAATTGAGACAAATTGTACTTGTACTTAAGCAAGTATAGATAAAAAAAACAATTTGACATCTAATAGCATTTAATATAGACTATTAATAGTGTAATGGAAATAATTTTAATGGATGGCTCTCTGAACTTTCATAGACGATAAGGGAAGGTCTGTAGACCTTCCCTTATCCTCGTCACATTGTAGGGTAATTAATAAAATAACAAATAACTTTATTTATTTATTATGTATTATACATATTCATCGCTACTATTGCGATTAACAACACACGTACATTAAGCCTTGGATGGATTGCTTTCTATCTAATGTCAAGTAGAAACCAGTCCATGTTAACAAAAATATATATTTGTCTATGAACGAAGTAGACGTCTTCACTTAAAAATAACGAACGATTTATTAGTAATTGTATCGATTATGAGATATTACAATCGAGTACTTTATTAATCTGTGTCATTATTTTTAAGTCAAAACGAAACGTCAAATCTACCTCAACACTAAATATTAATAGTAACATCTATGGATTTAACTGTAGTGAAATAATTGAATAAGAGTTTAATACTTTCTTGATTCAACTCGAATTAACACAGAAATTAAACAAAACGCTATTAATAATAAGAAAAGCAGTGTTTTTATAATTCCATAGTCAAATTGTATTTGTGCGAATTATGATAATTGTGCAAAATATATATTTCATATTCAATTATTTCATACACTTATTTTTAATATATTTTGTTTCAAACTCCTCTACAGCGTTGCAAGTTTAATTCTTAAACGTGATTTACGATTATATATCTTATTCACAGGTTAGTATATCTGTATTGTCATAGGAGTAAGAGGTACACTTCATATAGTACAAAACATGGACTACTGGCAACCCTATCGACAGCGCGGATTGGATTGGAAAAGGTCAAAAAAATAAAAAAAAAACAAAAAACAGATACTTAAATCGTTTTATTCATCTCATAAATAAACTAAATTGAATATCTAAAGGCACGATAGAAAATAACATAGCGAGGAATATTTACATAAAAATCATAAGATAATTGATTAGAGTGCTCGAATAAAATATACAACTTTGAATTTATTAATATAAAAACCATATCCCGCCGCTAAAAGAGCTACATACACGGCAAGGAGCGACCTATATTGCACTAACATATATTACTCGGGTGAAAATGATATTATATATCATTAAATTAAAAAAAAAAACATTCTATTACATCGGTTAGTTAGTCTTTGAGCCGTCACTATAACATAACCAGAAATATACAACAAACGATTATCTATAAACACGCGAACCGAGCACTGCACTAGTGAGTGCGGATATCATAACTAAAGTCCCTCTAAACGTATCGTTAAAGCTGAACTGGATTGCCATTTTATAATTTTACTACTACCATAACATTAAAATCATAAGATCCGTAATGGCAACATTTTAATACTTTTCGTTAGTTGAAATCAAATAATAAAATTTATAATACTTTACAGATAAACTGCAGTCTTCGAAATTAACACAAAAAAATTCAAAATGTAAATAAATTTATTTTATTTATAATTTTTGTATATAAAAAAGGAGGGATAAATAATGTTCCTGGCAACACAGTAAGCACCGGCGTAAAAACAGCCATTATATTATAATAATCTACTACAGTACCTATACAGATGGATCGCCACAGACTAATGTTTATGACAATCTTTACACAGATTAAGTGAGAACAGAGACGACAATTATTTTAATATTTATTATCTGTGGAGTTGCCGATTTTATATATCTGCGGCTAAAAAATATTTTTGTACACGTATGGAATGTGATGACTAATTACTGACAATTAAAAAAAATAAAGCACTGTTTCATAAGAAAATAAATAAATAAAATGTTAAAATGACACGATTTTACTAACTATATATTTTTTTTCTACTAAAAATTAATTTCATCCGATCAATAAAAGGTAACTAAAATGGAGATATTAAGAAGGTTTATTAAAATTAGCGAAGTATTTGAAACGGGAAATACTAATCGCAAGGACTGAAAAGTTTATTCCCTAAAAACCGGTAATCTTTAAGAAAATAATAAAAATACACACCTACCTGGGTCAGTGCGGACACCTACCGTATATACAACACTACTACCGCGGCTGCGTCCGACAATGACTATGTGTCTTAAGTAATCGTTTACACAAATCGAGATCCGAATATTAATATAGATTCCCGACAAATCATTTTTAAAAAGCGAATTTAAACCCAACGCGAATACATACACAGCTCAAAATCCAATGTCGATAAATCATTACAATACAATACAAATGAGCCGGGTTATCAAATCACCCCCCTATGACGACGTGGGAGGGTTTATATTTAACTGAACTGGTTGGTGGTGGGCGGCACGGAGGGGCGCATGGGAACACCCCCCATGGGCATCATGGGCGCGCTCATGCCCATTACCAGGGGCGGCTGCTGCTGCAATATCACATCACTATATTATAAATGATTGAATGCATGAATCTGGTGATAAGTAATTAATTCAAGGTCCATCTAATGTTAAAGATCGCCATGCTCGATAAGAGTGATTAACTTTATCTACTAATGTAAATAATATAAGACAAGAAGTGATAATGGTGGATGTAGGCGATGCCATGCGGCGACACGCATGCGTCACTACACGAGACGACGCTCGCTCTAAACGTACATAAGAGGGAGAAAGAGTTTGGAATATGAGATTGTAAATTAACGTGGTCACTCAAAACTACAGTAATTAAAACATTTGTTCGTGGCATTGTAATGCCTAGTAGGTTTGGCAGTCACCGCACACATGTAAAGGAGGCCCCTAGAGGGCCCCCTGGGAAGTGTCTCACGGGGGCCTTCTATAAAAACTTTGATTTGTTAAAATGATAACATACACGGTTAACAGTCTATTAATTACTTTAGTGTTGATTAGCGGAAGGTCTCTGTATCTAGTTTGGGGGATATAAGGGCGACACTTTAAAGTAAAAAAAAAAAGCGAAAACAATAAAAAAAAAAAATAGCAACTTACCAGAACAAAATGCGGGGGGTGGTACGTATGGGGTAATGTATGGGGCATTGGTGGCAGGGTCATGCCGGGGCCCTGCGGACGGAAACATAAGGGATGCCATGCTCAGGGATGCAACGTAATAGTACAGAGTAAAGCGAAGGATAGAACTGATGGTTACAGTACACTTAGCAACGCGCGGCATTGATGTAGTAGCTTCTTTATTTTGATTGTTCGATTATAGGAATCAAGAAATTCGTATTAGAGTGAAGATAACAAATAAATAATTAAAAAAATAAAGGGATCACTAACGATTAGAAGCACAACTTAAACATATGACAGAGATAATAAAAAAAATAAGTTAAAAATCCAATTATTTACAAATAATAAAAAAAAACACTTCCTTCTCTTCCCTATGGTATCCCCTTAAGATAATTTTATTATATTTTATCCCCTTGCCTCGTAGACTTTCATTAAAACCCAGGGCTACGACGGTATATCTCAATCAAAACCCAAACCCAGACTGCATACTCCTAATAGTCCCACTCCCAATTATCTCATTGTTTTATATAACCCCTCCCCCAAAGGATTTCTTATTCCCATTAGTCCTAGCAGCCTACCCCGGAGCTAAGGCTACCTCCCCCCCTCCCTCTTACCATAGGCCTGTACCCGACGCCGGTGGTGTTGTGCATGGGCTGCGGGCTCCAGGCTCCGCCCGGCTTGCACGCGCTCTTGGGGCTCCACTGCATCGCTCTAGGTGCGATATATTCTTAGTGGATTCTATTCTTTTAGGCTCGCTCTCAAAATGTGGGCGTTTACATTAATTCGGAACGTCCCAAATATAATATCGATATAATCCACTCAGATATATCCAACTAGTCTATCAGACACACGTGGAAGCATCTACATGATGTACCGTGTAACTGTTGCTACGTTAATCATGTAACACTTAATCCCCCCCCCCCCAAGTCCCTCTATATCTACGTCATCACACTGCTTACTTACTACTTAAATGTTAATGGTGTGAAAATGGCGGTGAGTCTCTACTTGTCGAAATAAAAAAAAAAAAGTAGTCATTCCAAAAAATAAACATTTTCATTTAACGATTATTCTTGTATAACATTTATCAAATCACCAGCATTACTTACAGTAATAACTCTTAACAGCTTTTAAGATTGAAAGTTAAAGTTCTTTCTTTCAAGTCTGTTAAGGATGTCGTCCTCATATGTAATGTGTTTTTGTCCGTCGGTCAGTGGTCGGTCAGTGGTCGGTCAGTTGTCGGTCAGTGGTCGGTCAGTGGTCGGTCAGTGGTCGGTCAGTGGTCGGTCAGTGGTCGGTCAGTTGTCAGTCAGTGGTCGGTCAGTGGTCGGTGGGTGCGTCGGTGTAGTTACATGTGACATGTCGATGCTTACACCGGGGGTAAAATCTATGTACTTCGAAATGAAATTCAATAATCGAAAAATAGCTTCACGATCACTTCACTTTGCGATATCAAAAAAAATATAATAAAAATCTAGCTACTCAAAAAACATTTGGGATATTCCGATCAAAAATGGATATAGAATGTTCCAAAGACGATAGAAATACCCAAACAGAATGAAAACTTTCATCGTGTGCTCGTAAAATAGCTCTTATTCCGTAGCGAATACGGTGCATACGTACTTGGGGGCCGCCTTGTTGATGGTGAGGTTGTTGGCGAGCTGGGCGAGGGACGAGTCCAGGTCTCCCGTCAGGACCTTATTAGTCGGGGGCGGATGCTGCTGGCCTGCAATGGTATATATTAAGGTCAGCTTTATAACCACCGAGAGCACGCGAAATAGTTGATTAAATAACAATAACATGAATGAATACAAAACCATTATTTTATGAAATCTAATAACAGATAAGGTTGGGAGAAGGAATTAATTGAAACCGTAAAGATATAATCTTCAGTAATATTTAAACTATGTCTTGTATCCAAAATAAAATTTTAGACAAACGACACTTAGCTCATAAACTTTTTGAATAAAACATGAAACCTTTCCCCAACCTATGGACACTATTGAAATGATTGATCGAGGAATATTTGAGAAGTTGTCGCAGTAGCGTTTGACTTTTAAAATGCTTTACATCAAACGCTTGGAAAACATTAACAGTAAAATTAACAATTCTGATTGGTCGGTGATTACGCCAATCAACGATCAGAGAGGTAATTATATTATTATTTTATTAATCGACTCTCGATCGCCGGGTCTCAAACACAAGTTATATGAAATCATTTAAGTCGTGCTGCGCCAACTTCTCTGTTGTTATATTACTCTGATATAATTATAAAAATGATATAATTATTAAGCATAAACTATAATTAATATTCATAACACGTCTCATTATACATGCTGAGGAATATTAACAATTATTTCACACTAACAAAAACCTTAAATGACTAATGAATAAAATTATTTAAAAAATGTATAAAATAAAAATAAAAAGTCGCCTGAAACAATAACAAAAAATTATTTACACACTATTATATGTACAATGTTAATAGCGGTGTCTGTACGACGTGACCGAACAAAGCAGGTGCCCTGGAAAAAATATACAAGCTTTCGAGGCACTACCGCCCTCCGGACGCACTTGGAACGTGCGCGTATATACACAATGACTGTGCGTCCGTCCGTCGCGGACTATCTAAAACCACAACACGTATCGAACCCAGGGGTGTCGGCACGAGGGGCTGCCTGGCGGGGGAGCCGAACGCCGCGGGCTGCGACATCATGACGTCGCCGAAGGGCTGCGCCATCGGCTGCGGCTGCTGCGTGATAGGCGCGCCCCGGGCCGGGGAGCCGCCCAGGGACATCCGCATGGCGTCCTCGAGGTCGTCGAAGGCGGACTTGGGTGGGTTGGGGGGAGGGGGGCGGGCCGGCGACGCCGACACTGGCCGCCCCGGCTCTCCCATGCCCATGAACGGGTTAGCGGCTTGCACAAGAGGGTTTTATAAATATAATTATATAAACATCTGCGGTTGAGGAGTTGGATTCGTCGTGATGCTCGATGTCGAAGTATCGATTCGAATTCATTGAATTATTCTTTAATACAAATCCAGTCACCGAAAGCACTAGTTTAAATTAATTTACAGTAAAGTATAATACATCGTTACATTATAATCCATCACCAAATATTAATTAAAAGTGACCGAACTCGGGGTTGCCAGGCGTATTTACAACGGATACCAACCAGAATAACCGGAAATAATATATAATTATAATTAAAATAAAAACACAATCGCATTAGTTTTTTGAAACTCGTTTCGTGAATCCGCCTGGCAGCCCTCGCCGCGGGCGTGCGGGTCTCACCTGCGCCGTCAGTGCTGAAAACGTTAGTGAAGTTAGCCTCGGACACGAACGAGTCGTGCGGCGCGCGGGGCCCCTGGGCGGCGGGGGGCCCGGGCTGGGGAGGGGCCGCGGGGCCCGGCGCCGGGGAGAAGGCCGCGAAGCCGTTGCTCTGCCACGCGGGGGGCGCGGGCTGCGGGGCTACGGAGTGGGGCGGTGCTCAGTGGAAATTCCTCATATACCTCTCCAATTTTAAACATTTATGATTTCTCGTGATGTATGAATTTACACGGAGTTGTGTTTTAAAGAATTTCCATTGTATCACAAATGGTTTATTGGTTTGAGGTGGTTATGTACCAGTGGGTGGTGGGTGTTAGGAGGTAGGTCGATGCTTGTATTTATTTACATAGGATTGTATTGTGACTTTAGTTGTCATTTAATATGTAGTTTGTCACGTTTTGATCAAGTTACTATTTATAATTGCATATTGTTTTACTCAGTGCGCGGCGCTCCGGGCGCACTTGTAGTAGTGCTGAGTAACCTTGTGTGCTTGTCAATACTAGCTATTTATTGTTGTTGGTTATGCTTGTTACCAACGTGCTGCAGATTCTAATAGCATTTAATATAGACTATTAATAGTGTAATGGAAATAATTTTAATGGATGGCTCTCTGAACTTTCATAGACGATAAGGGAAGGTCTGTAGACCTTCCCTTATCCTCGTCACATTGTAGGGTAATTAATAAAATAACAAATAACTTTATTTATTTATTATGTATTATACATATTCATCGCTACTATTGCGATTAACAACACACGTACATTAAGCCTTGGATGGATTGCTTTCTATCTAATGTCAAGTAGAAACCAGTCCATGTTAACAAAAATATATATTTGTCTATGAACGAAGTAGACGTCTTCACTTAAAAATAACGAACGATTTATTAGTAATTGTATCGATTATGAGATATTACAATCGAGTACTTTATTAATCTGTGTCATTATTTTTAAGTCAAAACGAAACGTCAAATCTACCTCAACACTAAATATTAATAGTAACATCTATGGATTTAACTGTAGTGAAATAATTGAATAAGAGTTTAATACTTTCTTGATTCAACTCGAATTAACACAGAAATTAAACAAAACGCTATTAATAATAAGAAAAGCAGTGTTTTTATAATTCCATAGTCAAATTGTATTTGTGCGAATTATGATAATTGTGCAAAATATATATTTCATATTCAATTATTTCATACACTTATTTTTAATATATTTTGTTTCAAACTCCTCTACAGCGTTGCAAGTTTAATTCTTAAACGTGATTTACGATTATATATCTTATTCACAGGTTAGTATATCTGTATTGTCATAGGAGTAAGAGGTACACTTCATATAGTACAAAACATGGACTACTGGCAACCCTATCGACAGCGCGGATTGGATTGGAAAAGGTCAAAAAAATAAAAAAAAAACAAAAAACAGATACTTAAATCGTTTTATTCATCTCATAAATAAACTAAATTGAATATCTAAAGGCACGATAGAAAATAACATAGCGAGGAATATTTACATAAAAATCATAAGATAATTGATTAGAGTGCTCGAATAAAATATACAACTTTGAATTTATTAATATAAAAACCATATCCCGCCGCTAAAAGAGCTACATACACGGCAAGGAGCGACCTATATTGCACTAACATATATTACTCGGGTGAAAATGATATTATATATCATTAAATTAAAAAAAAAAACATTCTATTACATCGGTTAGTTAGTCTTTGAGCCGTCACTATAACATAACCAGAAATATACAACAAACGATTATCTATAAACACGCGAACCGAGCACTGCACTAGTGAGTGCGGATATCATAACTAAAGTCCCTCTAAACGTATCGTTAAAGCTGAACTGGATTGCCATTTTATAATTTTACTACTACCATAACATTAAAATCATAAGATCCGTAATGGCAACATTTTAATACTTTTCGTTAGTTGAAATCAAATAATAAAATTTATAATACTTTACAGATAAACTGCAGTCTTCGAAATTAACACAAAAAAATTCAAAATGTAAATAAATTTATTTTATTTATAATTTTTGTATATAAAAAAGGAGGGATAAATAATGTTCCTGGCAACACAGTAAGCACCGGCGTAAAAACAGCCATTATATTATAATAATCTACTACAGTACCTATACAGATGGATCGCCACAGACTAATGTTTATGACAATCTTTACACAGATTAAGTGAGAACAGAGACGACAATTATTTTAATATTTATTATCTGTGGAGTTGCCGATTTTATATATCTGCGGCTAAAAAATATTTTTGTACACGTATGGAATGTGATGACTAATTACTGACAATTAAAAAAAATAAAGCACTGTTTCATAAGAAAATAAATAAATAAAATGTTAAAATGACACGATTTTACTAACTATATATTTTTTTTCTACTAAAAATTAATTTCATCCGATCAATAAAAGGTAACTAAAATGGAGATATTAAGAAGGTTTATTAAAATTAGCGAAGTATTTGAAACGGGAAATACTAATCGCAAGGACTGAAAAGTTTATTCCCTAAAAACCGGTAATCTTTAAGAAAATAATAAAAATACACACCTACCTGGGTCAGTGCGGACACCTACCGTATATACAACACTACTACCGCGGCTGCGTCCGACAATGACTATGTGTCTTAAGTAATCGTTTACACAAATCGAGATCCGAATATTAATATAGATTCCCGACAAATCATTTTTAAAAAGCGAATTTAAACCCAACGCGAATACATACACAGCTCAAAATCCAATGTCGATAAATCATTACAATACAATACAAATGAGCCGGGTTATCAAATCACCCCCCTATGACGACGTGGGAGGGTTTATATTTAACTGAACTGGTTGGTGGTGGGCGGCACGGAGGGGCGCATGGGAACACCCCCCATGGGCATCATGGGCGCGCTCATGCCCATTACCAGGGGCGGCTGCTGCTGCAATATCACATCACTATATTATAAATGATTGAATGCATGAATCTGGTGATAAGTAATTAATTCAAGGTCCATCTAATGTTAAAGATCGCCATGCTCGATAAGAGTGATTAACTTTATCTACTAATGTAAATAATATAAGACAAGAAGTGATAATGGTGGATGTAGGCGATGCCATGCGGCGACACGCATGCGTCACTACACGAGACGACGCTCGCTCTAAACGTACATAAGAGGGAGAAAGAGTTTGGAATATGAGATTGTAAATTAACGTGGTCACTCAAAACTACAGTAATTAAAACATTTGTTCGTGGCATTGTAATGCCTAGTAGGTTTGGCAGTCACCGCACACATGTAAAGGAGGCCCCTAGAGGGCCCCCTGGGAAGTGTCTCACGGGGGCCTTCTATAAAAACTTTGATTTGTTAAAATGATAACATACACGGTTAACAGTCTATTAATTACTTTAGTGTTGATTAGCGGAAGGTCTCTGTATCTAGTTTGGGGGATATAAGGGCGACACTTTAAAGTAAAAAAAAAAAGCGAAAACAATAAAAAAAAAAAATAGCAACTTACCAGAACAAAATGCGGGGGGTGGTACGTATGGGGTAATGTATGGGGCATTGGTGGCAGGGTCATGCCGGGGCCCTGCGGACGGAAACATAAGGGATGCCATGCTCAGGGATGCAACGTAATAGTACAGAGTAAAGCGAAGGATAGAACTGATGGTTACAGTACACTTAGCAACGCGCGGCATTGATGTAGTAGCTTCTTTATTTTGATTGTTCGATTATAGGAATCAAGAAATTCGTATTAGAGTGAAGATAACAAATAAATAATTAAAAAAATAAAGGGATCACTAACGATTAGAAGCACAACTTAAACATATGACAGAGATAATAAAAAAAATAAGTTAAAAATCCAATTATTTACAAATAATAAAAAAAAACACTTCCTTCTCTTCCCTATGGTATCCCCTTAAGATAATTTTATTATATTTTATCCCCTTGCCTCGTAGACTTTCATTAAAACCCAGGGCTACGACGGTATATCTCAATCAAAACCCAAACCCAGACTGCATACTCCTAATAGTCCCACTCCCAATTATCTCATTGTTTTATATAACCCCTCCCCCAAAGGATTTCTTATTCCCATTAGTCCTAGCAGCCTACCCCGGAGCTAAGGCTACCTCCCCCCCTCCCTCTTACCATAGGCCTGTACCCGACGCCGGTGGTGTTGTGCATGGGCTGCGGGCTCCAGGCTCCGCCCGGCTTGCACGCGCTCTTGGGGCTCCACTGCATCGCTCTAGGTGCGATATATTCTTAGTGGATTCTATTCTTTTAGGCTCGCTCTCAAAATGTGGGCGTTTACATTAATTCGGAACGTCCCAAATATAATATCGATATAATCCACTCAGATATATCCAACTAGTCTATCAGACACACGTGGAAGCATCTACATGATGTACCGTGTAACTGTTGCTACGTTAATCATGTAACACTTAATCCCCCCCCCCCCCAAGTCCCTCTATATCTACGTCATCACACTGCTTACTTACTACTTAAATGTTAATGGTGTGAAAATGGCGGTGAGTCTCTACTTGTCGAAATAAAAAAAAAAAAAGTAGTCATTCCAAAAAATAAACATTTTCATTTAACGATTATTCTTGTATAACATTTATCAAATCACCAGCATTACTTACAGTAATAACTCTTAACAGCTTTTAAGATTGAAAGTTAAAGTTCTTTCTTTCAAGTCTGTTAAGGATGTCGTCCTCATATGTAATGTGTTTTTGTCCGTCGGTCAGTGGTCGGTCAGTGGTCGGTCAGTTGTCGGTCAGTGGTCGGTCAGTGGTCGGTCAGTGGTCGGTCAGTGGTCGGTCAGTGGTCGGTCAGTTGTCAGTCAGTGGTCGGTCAGTGGTCGGTGGGTGCGTCGGTGTAGTTACATGTGACATGTCGATGCTTACACCGGGGGTAAAATCTATGTACTTCGAAATGAAATTCAATAATCGAAAAATAGCTTCACGATCACTTCACTTTGCGATATCAAAAAAAATATAATAAAAATCTAGCTACTCAAAAAACATTTGGGATATTCCGATCAAAAATGGATATAGAATGTTCCAAAGACGATAGAAATACCCAAACAGAATGAAAACTTTCATCGTGTGCTCGTAAAATAGCTCTTATTCCGTAGCGAATACGGTGCATACGTACTTGGGGGCCGCCTTGTTGATGGTGAGGTTGTTGGCGAGCTGGGCGAGGGACGAGTCCAGGTCTCCCGTCAGGACCTTATTAGTCGGGGGCGGATGCTGCTGGCCTGCAATGGTATATATTAAGGTCAGCTTTATAACCACCGAGAGCACGCGAAATAGTTGATTAAATAACAATAACATGAATGAATACAAAACCATTATTTTATGAAATCTAATAACAGATAAGGTTGGGAGAAGGAATTAATTGAAACCGTAAAGATATAATCTTCAGTAATATTTAAACTATGTCTTGTATCCAAAATAAAATTTTAGACAAACGACACTTAGCTCATAAACTTTTTGAATAAAACATGAAACCTTTCCCCAACCTATGGACACTATTGAAATGATTGATCGAGGAATATTTGAGAAGTTGTCGCAGTAGCGTTTGACTTTTAAAATGCTTTACATCAAACGCTTGGAAAACATTAACAGTAAAATTAACAATTCTGATTGGTCGGTGATTACGCCAATCAACGATCAGAGAGGTAATTATATTATTATTTTATTAATCGACTCTCGATCGCCGGGTCTCAAACACAAGTTATATGAAATCATTTAAGTCGTGCTGCGCCAACTTCTCTGTTGTTATATTACTCTGATATAATTATAAAAATGATATAATTATTAAGCATAAACTATAATTAATATTCATAACACGTCTCATTATACATGCTGAGGAATATTAACAATTATTTCACACTAACAAAAACCTTAAATGACTAATGAATAAAATTATTTAAAAAATGTATAAAATAAAAATAAAAAGTCGCCTGAAACAATAACAAAAAATTATTTACACACTATTATATGTACAATGTTAATAGCGGTGTCTGTACGACGTGACCGAACAAAGCAGGTGCCCTGGAAAAAATATACAAGCTTTCGAGGCACTACCGCCCTCCGGACGCACTTGGAACGTGCGCGTATATACACAATGACTGTGCGTCCGTCCGTCGCGGACTATCTAAAACCACAACACGTATCGAACCCAGGGGTGTCGGCACGAGGGGCTGCCTGGCGGGGGAGCCGAACGCCGCGGGCTGCGACATCATGACGTCGCCGAAGGGCTGCGCCATCGGCTGCGGCTGCTGCGTGATAGGCGCGCCCCGGGCCGGGGAGCCGCCCAGGGACATCCGCATGGCGTCCTCGAGGTCGTCGAAGGCGGACTTGGGTGGGTTGGGGGGAGGGGGGCGGGCCGGCGACGCCGACACTGGCCGCCCCGGCTCTCCCATGCCCATGAACGGGTTAGCGGCTTGCACAAGAGGGTTTTATAAATATAATTATATAAACATCTGCGGTTGAGGAGTTGGATTCGTCGTGATGCTCGATGTCGAAGTATCGATTCGAATTCATTGAATTATTCTTTAATACAAATCCAGTCACCGAAAGCACTAGTTTAAATTAATTTACAGTAAAGTATAATACATCGTTACATTATAATCCATCACCAAATATTAATTAAAAGTGACCGAACTCGGGGTTGCCAGGCGTATTTACAACGGATACCAACCAGAATAACCGGAAATAATATATAATTATAATTAAAATAAAAACACAATCGCATTAGTTTTTTGAAACTCGTTTCGTGAATCCGCCTGGCAGCCCTCGCCGCGGGCGTGCGGGTCTCACCTGCGCCGTCAGTGCTGAAAACGTTAGTGAAGTTAGCCTCGGACACGAACGAGTCGTGCGGCGCGCGGGGCCCCTGGGCGGCGGGGGGCCCGGGCTGGGGAGGGGCCGCGGGGCCCGGCGCCGGGGAGAAGGCCGCGAAGCCGTTGCTCTGCCACGCGGGGGGCGCGGGCTGCGGGGCTACGGAGTGGGGCGGTGCTCAGTGGAAATTCCTCATATACCTCTCCAATTTTAAACATTTATGATTTCTCGTGATGTATGAATTTACACGGAGTTGTGTTTTAAAGAATTTCCATTGTATCACAAATGGTTTATTGGTTTGAGGTGGTTATGTACCAGTGGGTGGTGGGTGTTAGGAGGTAGGTCGATGCTTGTATTTATTTACATAGGATTGTATTGTGACTTTAGTTGTCATTTAATATGTAGTTTGTCACGTTTTGATCAAGTTACTATTTATAATTGCATATTGTTTTACTCAGTGCGCGGCGCTCCGGGCGCACTTGTAGTAGTGCTGAGTAACCTTGTGTGCTTGTCAATACTAGCTATTTATTGTTGTTGGTTATGCTTGTTACCAACGTGCTGCAGATTCACTTTAACTTTGACGTTTAATAAAATTTCAATAGAAGGATTACGATATATAATCAGTAGAATAACACAAAAAAAAACATCTTAATTTGTGAGGTGTATTCTTGAAATATGCTATATAAAATATATCGAGAGGTAAAACTATTTTCTTTAAAACCTATTTTTTTGTATCTTGTTACTTTAAAGAAGATTTGATGTATATTATAAGAGCGCCTCTCGTGTGCGGTACTACGTCTACCGTGTGCGTGCTGTACAGCGTGCGGTGCTGTTAGTACGTCCTATACGCTCGTGTACAATGTCGGTAACATTAACAACCATAAAACTATTTGTACATATCGCAGAGATTGCAGATGTTAGTAAATACTGTCCCGTGTAATGATTGCAGTACCTCCGAACATGTCTGCGAAGGGGTTCCCGAGGGATAGCAGGTCGTCGGAGGGGCGCGAGGCGGGCTCTGGCGTCGCGAACAGGTCCACGGGAGGAGCTCCCGACAGGAACGGGTTGCCGGCCGCGTTGGTCGGAGACTGCACCTTGTTCTGATGGGCAGAGAGCGCATTTTCGATTGTTTTATGTAAATGATGACGGGGGTGGGTTTGAGCGATCGGCTATTCAGATTTCCAATCAAATAGGAATTAAACTAACTAAATTGTTTTCAAAGTTACGTTTTTCTTAATTGTCTTTATATTTAATTATAGTGTATAGAAGTTTGCACGGTGTGCTTTGGGCAATTATTTCTATAATTGCCCAAATTCAATCAATTCTATTTAAAAATATCTCATTCGGATTTAGGTTTATTGATTTGCCGTGATCTGCTCAAACTCACTCTCAACAGAGTAATTACAATATACATGATAGACACAATGAATGAATGATTCTCCAAGTAAAATGAATGTAAATGTATGTAAACGAGCCAGCGATCCACAAAACAATAAGAGCGCAGTAGGAGGGAGGGGGGGGGGGGGGAAAGAAACGTGAGGAATAAAATGAGGGCTTCGAGTTTAAACAGATGAATAAACATAGCACAAGATGGAGCAATGATTATCTAATTATACAAATAGGAAGATCCGCGCATACCCGATGAAAAATTGAAGCCCAGTGACAGTCACATTTCCAACAGAAATAAAAAAAAATGCATTATTTACTTAATTATACTAAAACATATAGCACAGGTCACAGATGTATTGATATAATTGCAGTATAACGTGAAATGGCATTTAACAGCTCCGGCACCGTCTGCAACGCAAAGCCAACATGACCCGACCCGACCGAGACGGCCACCCCACCCCTACCAGGACATACGACTCTTAAACGGATCTTACTAATCTCTCTGACAGGTGCGTGACATCCTCGTCCCCTGTCAGTTCGTGTCCCTGGTACAAGTGCACCTGGAATGTTACTACGTACGTTAAAGAGTCTCTCGCACGAGGGACACTCGCAACAACTCCGGAGTTGATCAGTTCTTGTCATTAACTGTACTATGCAATTGTACGCACGCGCGTAGACGCACGCACGTAGACGTATCAAAGTCCAATTTCCAAGTGAAGTGTTATCTAGTATTACCCTAAAACACCATTCAGTCTGCTAGGACCAGTATTTTTGTTTTAATTTATCATCTAAATCAATTTGTATAAAATCCTTCTAAACTTTAAATCTTGTTAACACAAATAATATGTTTACATTAATAGTACCCATAATTTTAACTTTATATTATAGTATGTGTTATGAGAGTACTTGACTATGATTAGGAGAATATTTATTAAGTTATAGACTTTCTCCGTGGAGGCACTCGAGGCATTCGACGGAGTTTCTAGATATACAGCCTTGCTTTATCAAGGTCATAGTCTGAGTCTGTTTACACGAGTATATAGTAATAGAGGTCGGTAGAGGGCGCCCCACCTTGTACTGGTTCATGGCGGCCTCCTCGTCGGCGAGCGCCTGGCGCCGCAGCGAGTCGTCGATGAGCAGCGCGGGCGCGTCGAGGCGCGCGGACGCGGCGGCGTGCCCGAACGACGACGACGTCGACGACAGTGCGCCCATCACGCTCGCCACGTTCTTCTGGGCGCTGCGAACACATGTGCGCAGTCAGGGTCGTGCTTTAATGTTCTTTGGAGTGTTCGCGTACTTTCAGAGGATGACAAAAGTATTCGGTACTTCAAACACTTGGATGATTCTTATATATTGTATTAAATTTCAACGAAACAGATTATACAAGTCTTCGCTTCGTCTTTTAATTCGTTATTTGGTGAAATAAGTGTGATTGTGTGAAGTGTCATTTATTAGTGTCATCCCTTTCTTCATAACTAAATATAACTAAACTATTACTAATTGTATTTAAAAATAATTTTTTGATAGGAGCCAAATTGCAATTTATAATTATTTAAATATTGGTTTTCGTAGTGCACAAAAGTATATTTTTTTGATCTGCTATATCAGAGTTAAACTATCGTTAGCTCCGCACCTCGCGGTCTGCGTGGGCGTGTTTGCGGCGGAGCCCTTCTTGCCCTCGAGGGTGGCGAGGTGTCCTTCCAGAGCGTCCAGCAAACTGCTGGGGGCCTTCGTCAGGTCGGGGATGTCGCCCTTGTCGATGCCCACGTTCTCGGCTACCTGGGAATCGGGGAGAGAAGGGGTTAAAATATGTATATTAGATTATTTCATTTTAAATATTTATAAACACGATAGTTCTAAGTTGATCACTGTTTCTCAATATATGTTTTAAAATTTTTGTTAATATGAATATTAACAAAAAAAAATATGCTAACTAGGAAAACACTCCAGGTAAATTTAATATAATTACTTACTTTCAAAAACTCTCCGACTCTATCCATCCTAATGAGGAATTTCTTATAGAGGTCGAGAGCGTCTCGGCAGTTCTTCTTGTTCATGTCGAAGTACTTCTCCAACAGATTGATGATGCCGTCGTTGTAGCACGCAAATAACCTGACGATCATTTCGTTCTTATTCAATGATAATTATCAAGTTCGAGTTGGCTTAGAGTTAACAGTTTCTGGTGAAATGACGATCGTTCTAGAATGTTCGGAACATTCTTCCAGATTACAATTTCCCTCACCTGATGAGATCTCTAAACAGCAGCATGAAGCACATATTAATAACTCCATTGGTGAGGTCGTTGGCGGTGCAGTCGAACTCCAGCAGACCGTCCAGCTGCGCTTGCAGCACCGGCAGAGTTTTCAGAAGCTTCTCCGCATTCATCATTCGGAGGGAGCCTTCCTCTTTGCTGGAGATAAGTTTAGAAAAAGTTAACACTGGTAGGTAGAACTTTGTTTAGTTTATACAAATATATTTGGTCTTTTTGTCGGAAAGACAAATCGGTAGCGGATATTTATTATTATTAATATTTGTTACTATTATATTAAATATAGACAATAAACTCACCCCCTCTTGACCTTGCAGAAGTCGAAGGCGACGGTTCTGTAGGACAGCGCCTTCTCGTTGAGGTACTTGGCGTACCGGCGGATGAATGGAGACATATCATATCCTAACATCATTAACAATATCATTATAAGTGCCATCATCTTTTAAGATAAAGATATCTCGTGCTGCGGGGTAGTAGATTAAAAAAGATTGGAGATGATTGATAGAAAACTATCAATATTAATTTTATAATCAAATAACACATTTCATAAACATGGTTAGACAGCGTTAGTGAAGAAACGAAAAATATTGATCTCATATATATTTAGACTCGTGAAATGGGAAGCCGCGATATTTTGGTTTCGCTGTAGTGAATTTACTTTAGGCCTTTAAAAAATGTATTCAAATAACATTAAAAATATCTTTACAAAATCTTCTACCTGGGTAATAATTATTATTAAATAAAAAAAAAATACATGGCAATGAAATTACAGTCAAATGAATTAAGAACATATAAAATTTCAAATATACAACGTCTATATAAAAAAAAAACAAACAATACATTTAATGCAAAAAAAAACGTAACAAAAGCATGAAAGAAAAAAATATATAAACAAAATCCGTGCAAATGACTCTGAGTTGCGTGCATGTGCAGTGTGTCTACGACCCGAAGACAAGGTTACAAGTCAAGTCAATGGACAACTATCTATTCATGAGGTTTAAATGCAATTCTTTAGGTAACTATTATGACTATTATGGTCTATGTTCGTTGAATTTCTGAATGATTATTATTTATTAAAAAAAAAAAAACTTCTAACCCCATTCATCTATATCTGACTTTCTCGCCATTGCATATCCGAGAAATGAAACTGCAAGCACATATATGCCTACAAAAAATTTACACATAACAAACACTCGGCAACAAAACAAAAACATTACAATTATTTTAGAATTTATTCTAAGTCTAAAAGAAAAAAAAAGGGTGCGTTTTGCACCCACATCCAAAGCGTGTCCTGCAATCTACAAACAAATTTGGACGACGACTATGTACAAATTTGTCCTAAATGTGTTTGTCTTTATAATGAAGCGAGAGGACAGTTCACGAGACATATTGCACCCACATCCAAAGCGTGTCCTGCAATCTACAAACGACTTTTTACGACGACTATGTACAAGTTTGTCAAGTTTGTCTATATGATGAGGTGAAAAACACAGTGCATAAAACATTTTTGCACCCGCATCCAAAGCGTGTCCTGCAATCTACAGACAATAGCGTAACTAAAGTCCCCGTTTTATCAACTCACCAATTCGGGCCCCAGCCGCTCCTTACAGAAGCGATAAGAAATAAATCGATTAGAACATATTAAAACAAATATCATAGAATAGAAATGATATTATTGTGTCCAGAAATCAGTGCACCATGCTATATTATGTTGACGCGTGTGTGTGTGTGTGTGTGTGTGTGTGTGTTGTAATTGCACGTGCGTCGATGCACACACGGGCAATTAATTGCAATTTTATAACGCTCTAATTTCAAGTTATAAATAGTAGTACGTGTATATAACACGCTACAACGTAACTGCGATTTGGTTTTATATAGAGGAAACTCTATTCAGTAAAGATGACTCTTTTCAGCTTAATACATTTTAAGAACAAACTTCACTCAAACATTAAGGCTTTTAAGAACTTTTAACAGAATAATAATTGTATTTGTAACATTTGGAGAACATTTAAATGACGCTACGATTATCATCAGTGCTCGAGTAGAGAAGAATCTCAACCATTATATCATATAGTCAAAACAGAGTATTCTATCAAGTCTATTTTTTTGTTACGTATATCTCAAAACCCTAAAGCTCAATCCAAATTTGCCGATCCGTTGGTTGTCAACGTTCTATAAATGTAACGCGATTATTGTTTTCAGTCTGATTTCCAAACACAATGTAAATAATACATCAAGAGATAAAACACATTATTATAATAAAAATAAATAACATCGATCGGTCGGTCTACGAGGAATCGATAATACATTATCTATGAGAATTAATTAATTATATTTATATTATATTATCATAATGCTGCGAATAAATAGTAATGAAATAATAATTCTATTATAGCTGTTTATATTTTAATATTAATTATATGATAGCTATAAATTAATAAGAATAATGTATTCTTATATTTTTCGATACTAATATATATTTAATTATTTACTACACTCTATGTAATGGGTAGTACATTTTTCATCCGAAAACTTAGGACAAGTAGTGTTTCATCAAGCAACATTTTTATAGACTGAGCTATTTGTATAAGTAAAACACTCTTTGGTGTTTTATCATCGAGATTAAAGTAGTTGATAACTAATAATATATTAAGACCTGGAAGAGATCGAAGTCTTGTTCAGTCTATCTGTCTGTTGTTTAATTAAATCTAATAAAATATGATATAGCTCGCAATAAAGACAGCGCGTGATCGGAGTCCCAGATGAGTTATAGAGTAATATTACTATCTCTTTATTCAGAATAATATTTATTAAACTTTCATTTATTTATTTATTACATTCTAATGACTTGAATTACATTCATTATATTAATACGTGAAGGAAAAACTTTGTACCCTTTTTATGAAAATTACGCGGTGGAGGACATGCGAGAGGAGACCACCAATCAATTGCAAATCAATTGTTTACGTTAATACTGTCAATGTCAAATATATAATTTGACGCAGAGTACATTGTCGACAGACAACAGTATTTATTAATATATATAAAAAAAATAAATAAAAAAAAACCAGCTGAGTTTGTTGTGTGGTTCTTCTCAGATCAGGGCGCGTTTGGAACCCTCGTAGCCATTTTTAATGTGGAGAGTGTCTTTCCGAAAGGACTTATTTTGTTACATACGATATTAAAATAGGCCCTCCTGTCACTTCCATTTGACGTACACAAGTGATCACTGGTATGGATTCAAAGTGGAAAATATATAAATAAATAATACAAGAGAAAAAAAAATTGTATAAGTATTTGTATTAAGTTCGATTTTCGGCGACTTGGTGACTTCTAAGACATACAAAGTCGTTAAGTCTCTTAAGTCTACACACTTAGCTAAGTCATTCACGCAGGCTCTGTTAAGACGTTAATCGACTATTTGACAAATCAATTAACTGTTTAGGGAGATCAGTATCAGTTTACCCTCAAATATTGAGCAATTAGGAACAACGCCTTTTAACACAGTCATTTTCACTATGCGACGTCCGTATGATAATTGACATGGCGCCTGATGGATGATGGCTGCAGTATTGTCAGATATTACAATTATGTATATAGACTAGTGCGTCTCAGTAACTTTCCTCGTGGTTTAACATAAACAGATTATTTGAGGTTTTAATATGATAAACTATTTTTGACTAATACAGAATAATCAGAAATCAGAAAATTTCAATTTCGATAACTTTTTGTTCACTTGCCGACATGACACCGGTACCCATCTAGTAAGTGACGAAAAATATATATAATTTGATAAGTTATTATAAATAACCACTAACATAGATGCAGTTAATATTATAAAAGTTATATTGAGAATTCAATAAACAGCCTCATTTCTCACTCAAACAACATTACGTTCCATGCGGAAAAGCCATAATGTTGCATACCGTAAATATCATAGTAATAATAGTTATAAATAAACTAGGATACTGAGGTCGCAGCGATACCAGCGAGTCGACGAACTGAGGAGGGGTCAGCGATGTAATTACGGTGCACTGTGCGTCCGACCAAACTTGGTTAAGGACGATCGATTTAATCTCTCCTGACGATTCAATTATCATTTAAATACATACAAAACTAGTATATACACGCGGCCTCGCACGCTTAGTTTGACTTTGAATGATAAGATCCAAGTTCATTACCAAATTACATACACATTGTTTTTATAAATTGTGTATTATATGGGCATGTTATTCTGATATCCAAGTTATACTATTGTTGAAACTTATAGACATACATATCTAGGGCTTTAAATTTGATAATATTACTAGTTTTAGATGTATCTATATATCTAAGAAATTACAGTAATATATACGAGTATGATAATTTTATTTAACTTAAGATATTTGTAATATCTTCGAGGTAATCTTTGAATGTCAGAAGTCTATAATATCAATGTGAGCCTGCTTAGCAACCTGACCCGTTTACCCAATTCCAATGGGGTCATGGAGCCTAATTTCACTTGGATCTTGGCAGCTACATGACTTTGGCTTTATGTAATTTGAGTTACACGTTAAGTATCGCGTCTGCGCTTCGTAATATTGAAACTAAGGATCGAATACTATGTTACGTCAGCGAACCATTGGGATTAAAAAAAAATAGTTACAATACAAAAGAAGAATAGATTGATTTAACACTAAACCTACCGACAATTCTTGTATACCTGGTCCTACCGCACGCGGTCAAATTGACCGCTAATTAAAAGTTATTTTATTATATAACGCAAGTAATACTGGAAATAACTGAAAGTAAAGAGTGTAGAAAATATTATATGAATTTTCTAAGAATTGTCATGTAGTTTGATAACGATATTATAACGTTTAAAAATGTGTAAGTTTTACAAAAGTTTAAAAACGGTCAATTTGACCGATACTTGGTAGGTTTAGTGTTAAACTAAAACTAACAAAATAAGACCGTGTAGGAACAAGAAAGTAATTTTACGAATCATTCAATAACTTTGGTAGCCTCAGTGATTTAATTTATTCGCAGCATTATTATTTTTAACACTACATTATAATTATATATATATAGATACATACCTTGGACTCCACTTTTATCGTGAAAGTTACTTAATTGGAAGGTAGAATTACTGGATGCTAGGTATTGTGTGAATCTCTGAAAAGGAAAATAAAAGGTTTAAAAATATTTAAGAGTTATATGTAGACGAATATATAAGGTGTTAATTGGGACGGGTGTCTTTAAGTACGTTATCACACCTTATCACTGATATCTCAAGTGTCGGTGTTTCTAAAAGCTATCATTTTCTGTTCTGCTAAAAAATTTGCTACATTGAATTTTCTTCTTGAAACATAGTTATTATATTAGGGATTTTTTTTTTCGATTTACATATCAGATAAAGATTTGCCTATAAATAAAAAAAAAATTGCTACATTGAATTTTCTTCTTGAAACATAGTTATTATATTAAGGAGAAAAAAAAAATATTTTTTTTCGATTTACTTATCATGTAGAGATTTGTCTGTATATAAAATATATTTAGTTTTATTTCTGTACGTCTGATAACAGAAATTAATCTGTTTCATCCTTCCGTTCATTTGTATGTACATACTGACAAACATTTCGTATTTTTATTTATAACAACCAAAATCACATATTTATTTAATTTATAAACAAACTCATGAGTATTTAACATCAATTGTATGGAAAACAATATATAATAAATATGGACTGAAAAAGATATCAATACTGCAGAACATGAACCTACGACCTCTACCATACAGCCCCCGCCCCACTACCAACTGAGCTACCGCGTCAGCGAATTTTTTACATTCCACGTTTATTAATAGACATAATAAGCGTGCCACTACTAATATGTCGATACGTAATTAAATTTGTAATGTTTAATATCTAATTTATCTAATTGAAATACTACATCAATATATATTCATTCCTTATATAGTATTTAGATTGTTCTTATCAGTAACAAATCATTTCCTTCCGCGCGTACCGCCGCGGTCATTAAAACTCAATGAAACATGTTAAGATCATTATTCTAGGATAGTGATAATGATTTATTTTTTCTGTATCTTAAGAAGATAAAGGGAATGCATTGATATTCCCTCCCCCCCCTGTTCCCTCCCTCACATTATACTCCCCTCGACAAAAAAATCCCCGCATGAATCATAGCGATATATCAATCAAAATGCAACAAATCGAGGAAGTCGCTATTTATTGTATCGGAAGTCTATAACATAATAACTATGCTTCATTTTAATGAGGAACTTATTTTAATTGTTTGAGCATATTTATTACTATACTAGCTGCGCCAACAGACCCTCAATTTCGACTCGCTGCGCTCGCGAAATCTCGGGTGCCGTTTGCATATTGAGCGTAGCGAGTCAAGTGTAATGTAACGACATGATATTTTTCAAATTTTTTTTTTAAAACCTCCACCTAATTAATGTGTCTTTTTGACAGCAAAATTTTATAATTTTACCGTCAAGTAGTTTTCGAGCCTATACGTGACAAAGAATGAAAAAGTCTCCAGTACAACGCTCCGCTCACTTAGCTCAATTATAGAAAATTATCAATAAATAAATATTTAAATTTATTTTTATATGAAACTAAAATAAAATATTTTCAAGGGATATCTTATCCACCTCACAATATATATGAGGATAATATATTAATATTAGTCCGTTGAAGCTGTAGTCGGGACGATCGAGTGTCGTCAATAGCACTTGTATCAATAAACCGTTCGCTATTTTAGTAGTGGAATCAAGTTTGAGTTGTGTAACCATATCTTGTACACGATTAACAACACTTTGTTATATTCGTTAGAGACGATAATCGTTTGTGGTATTACGTAACCGATGTTACGCCTTTATGGCAACTACGTACAGTTTTTTTGTAATACTCGTGTGAAGTCATTATTTCATTGAATTTGGCTTATTATTTTATATTATCTTATTTGGGAAGTAATATTTTGTGTGTACGAGTATGTATTCTTTTTGTATATAAGATACCCTTTTTCAACGATAGGAAGGACGAAATTTCAAATCTTTCACCTACTAATGAAGGAAAAAAAATATCATAAAAATATTTTTGTCTCAACCGAGGATCGTCCCCGGGACGCTTTTCCGTGACGGGACGGGATTTTAGCACTACACATAGACAGATCGGCCGTTAATCGAAATACACTGTTTTACTTACTAATATGATTATTACCTATAATTAAATATTTTTTTATTAATTTCAAAGTATATTGTTGGCCATTAAATCCTTCACTCATCACGCTATGGCTCCTTTGTTATGTCGGTCGGAAGCTACCAACAATACTAATTATTTATTTCACTTCACAATATATATTTAATAAAACAAACATACCATATATGGTATTTAATATTTTTTTAATACTGCGGATAAAACAAAATATAAGATATCAAAACGTAAACACTAAACAAGTTCCACCGAATGATGTAATACGAGATTTGGAAGCTATTTTATTGAATCCAAGAGCGAGCAAATCTCTTGAGCTGCTCTCAAATCCTTAATATACATACTATAGATATATAGATAGTAGATATTACTCGAGGGTAATACGAACAGTTTACGACGCGCGGAACCTTAACATTTAAGTTTTTTATTACTATATATATATTGTACATAAAGCTCAAATCATCTTCATTTATAAGTACGACTCAAAATTAAAATGATAAGCCTATCATTATCGTTTATTTATACAATAAACGTTAGAATAAACTTATTTGTGAAATGGTATGGAATATTCACATATAGAACTTAACTTATCTTCACGCCATATCCCTTGCGGGGTAGCCGGAGACGACGGAGCGCCAAACGCTACGGTCCCTGCATACCTCTTTCGCCTCGACCACAGACATCAACCTCTTCATACATGCCCTCCGGGGGTCCTCATGCTTTTTACGTGAAATAGACTAAAGAAATTTCTACTTTGGACGTAAAATATCTCCATATTACCTCATTTCCATAGGCAAGTAGATGATGAACTGTTATGAGGGCCTTGTAGACAACCACCCAGTTGGTGTTCTGCGTCCTCTCCACCAGGAGGTTGGCCAGCTGAGGGATGGACACGTTGGGTTCGTTTGTGCAGTGAACTAGATCTGGAAATAAACATACCGCTGTTACTGTAACAGACAGATACAGTACAATAACAAATTGTAAAGTTATTAAACTTAATGGTATACCTACAACACTTTTTAGACTGAGACACTTAATAAAACTATTATATAATACTATTCATAACTAGGAGCGCCAACAGACCCTCAATTTCGACTCGCTGCGCTCGCGAATTCTCAGTTGCCGTTTGCATATTGTAATGACTCACCGTTTCCCATTGACTTTAATGGGATATCAGTTTTTTGACGATTATTCCTCAACGACATGACATTTTTGAAATTTTTTTTTTAATACCCTCACCTAATGTGTGTCTTTTTGATTGCAAAATTTCATAACTTTCCGTCAAGTAGTTTTCGAGCCTATTCGTGATAAAGAATGTGAAAAAGTTTCCAGTAGAGGGCTCCGCTCGCTACGTTCGCTTCGCTCAATAACTAAAAACACGGTAAATATCTCTTAAATAATTGTATTCATAAAATAAAGAGCAGGGCCGTAATGGTGGAAAATTGAAAGTCAATATTTATATACATATATATATTTTTTATACAACTGAAGTAGAATGAATATACTTGAGGATGGACTCACAACAGACTCACTCACAAACAACATTACATTATTAGTTCAATAATATTATAGCAACACAACCACAATTTTACCTTTAAAAAATACTTATTAATATATGTTTTAGAAACCAGCATGATTATTTTCATAATATATATATATATATATATTATTTGAAACAAGGAACAAAGTGTAACAGTTGTCTATCCTTTAGTCGGTAATAATCAACGTTGTTTCAAAGAACAACCCTAAAATATAACTCGGATATTAAATTTCAAAATGCAGTCATATAAACTACAATTTCGTATTAGATATAAAAATTAAATAATAAATCTCTGGCATTACCTGATGTAATACGAGAGAACCATTTAAGTTAAATTGATTTAGCGACAGTGTGACCTCTGCGGTGAGATGAAGCATACAACTACGATACAGCAGACATCAATTAATATTAAATATTAAAAAAAAACACAAAGTCATCCATAGCTCTAAAACACTACACGATATAGACTGCATCCGGCCTGTGTTATATAATATGCACACTCAATATTAATTTATTTAATATAAAATATAACATTTTCATGCTCGAAATTATTAATAACTAGGGGCGCCAATAGACCCTCAATTTCGACTCGCTACGCTCGCGAAATCTCGGGTGCCGTTTGTATATTGAGCTAAGCGAGCCCAGTGTAATGACTCATAGTTTTCTATTGACTTCAATGGGATATCAGTTCTTTGACATGACATTTTTCAAATTTTTTTTTTGACGACATTAAAAAAAAAAATTTTTTTAATCATCACCTAATGTCTTTTTGATTGCAAAATTTTATAATTTTTCGTCAAGTAATTTTCGAACCTATACGTGACAAGGAATGTAAAAAAGTCTCCAGTAGAACGCTACGCTCGCTACGCTCAATTAATAATTATCATTTAAACTATTCACCAAACAGTATGGTAATTCCTTATGTTCTCTTAATTAATACAATTCAAATCGAGACGGAGATTCTCAGAAATTGCAATTGTCTAATTGATATAATAGAATGCACGGACGGATCACCGACTGAAATAACTATCAAATGAATTTGTCAAACTAAAACAATATATAAATATAAGTATTTGTATTTGGCCTACTATTTCGTTATTCAATTTTAAGCGCACTATTTGACCCCAGAAATAGCGAGTTAAAGATTGCCTTCAATCACAACCTCGCTAACAGCTCACTGATAGCCTTTCCACTCCGCGAAATTAGTGCGCTAGTTGACCTAGCGCGCGGTGGCTCCATATCGCAGTACGCACTAGCTACTGACAGCTGTGCATTTTTTTTTCAAATGACCTTAGTAAATACTGAAGAATATCTATTTCAGTATTTTCTATTTTAATCATCATTTATTGTAGATAATTACACATTTATGTTATATTCTTTCTTTACTTATTATTTATTAACACTAAACCTACCGACAATTCTCGTATACCTGTTCCTACCGCACGCGGTCAAATTGAACGGTAATTAAAAGTTATTTTATTATATAACTCAGGTAACAATGGAAATAACTAAAAGTAAAGAGTGAAGAAAATATTATATGCATATTCTAAGAATTGTCATGTAGTTTGATATCGATATTATAACGTTTAAAAATGTGTAAGTTTTACAAAAGTTTAAGAACGGTCAGTTTGACCGGTACTTGGTAGGTTTAGTGTTAATAAGTAATCACGTGGCGTGGAGTCCTTGTAACGTCGATTTAAAATTTTAAAAAAATAACGATAAAATAGAAAAAAATATATATTTAAAAAAAATATAGATACAAAATAAAATTGAATCAATTATAACCAGATTTAATTGGAAGTCAAGATCGAAGGTCACAAAGTCGTTAGACGCGCGAGGCGTGAGGTCGGCCCTCACGGAATCATTGTTTTCGATTCGCACTTGGCCTATTTTGCATAATGGCTGCCGAACTGTTTGTCATTATGACAACGTCACTCAGACGAGTGTGACGAGCTTCCTCTCCTGTCTCTGTTTTACTCTGTTGAGGGTTATTTAGCACGACTACTTGTCGGTAACGAATCGTTCAACTTCTTTCTCGCATTATTTTTCTAAAACCTTGAAAATAAATAGAATTTACGTAATGTTTTTTGCTTCAAGCTTTTGTAAACAATAAATTCTTTCGTCTTAAATCTCTCACACTACGGAAAGAGGAAATAAATTTTACTTATATATGTTCTATAACTATATAAAACATTAAAAAGTACTTATTTCTAACAATGTCTGTTGTCTAGACAAAACCTGTATTGATTTTCTAATTCCCCTTCCTTTCCCAATATTTCCCAGTCACGTTTAATATTTAATGCCTTGAAATTGTTGTAGTCCCCGTTATTTCCAACCCTTCGGATACTGTTGAAATGGAAAAAACAAACGTTTGAGTATAATTCATGTATAGTTTACATTATACTGATAATTTTCTTTTTATTATAATTATATATTTATTTCATGTTACATAAAAAGTTAAGTATACAGTGCAGTAAAATATGTACCCTGGACCATAGATATTTGCAATACAAGAAACTCGTCGCCAATTTTACGATATACGCCCGACATTTTAGAAAATATTTCTCGATTTTACGAAAATTGTATTGTAGCGTTTTTTTTTAAATTCTTAGTGTGTATTTATTGAGCTGAGCGTAAGCGAAGCTCTTAACCGTTTGGGAGACTTTTTTTGTGTTTAGTTGTCTCCAGAATGCGACGAGATAATTAGCTAAAAATTTTCTCATGTATGTGTGAGCCGAACGCGGATGTTATAGCGAAAACAGATTAAAAAAATGTTAGTCATTCAAAAGTTATCAAGAAGAGAAGAAAGGAGAGGGGCTCAGCTCAACACCCGCCGCGCACGGTTGGCGGATCCTAGTTAATTACATTTAGATTTAGATTTTAAAATTTACAAATAATACTATTCGTTATCAGTGTAATATAACTCTAGCGGTAGACCACACCCTTATTATTAAAGCAATTAACATTTTAAACAATTTAATTCTTATTGCAGTTAGATTTAACCTCGGTGGTTAATTAAGTATTTACCACAAAACATTCAGAATAGAACACTCTTTATGAAATGCTCATCTTCATTCTTCTTCTTGAATCATTGTTCATATGCTAATTATATTATATACATACGGCAAAGACCTTTTAAGTAGTGTACTTTACTTATATATTTGGCGAAATATGCACTGGGTGTGTGTTAAAACAAAATTATAACATGACTGTTAAATCGCGTTGCTATGGTAACAGGGTTGGCACCAGTCCCATTGTAGTCGGTATATTAAGTTCACCCTAATCAATTAAAAAGGGACATTTATTACAATCATAAATTTGTATGAAATTATGATTAGTATTTTGATTTCAGAAAATAGACAGAAAAAAATTAGCTACATTTGTGAAAATTTCATTTAATCGAATTTACTCAACCTTATTTTTCTTTCTATCACTATTAAAATACGTAAGAAGTTCGATATCTGTAAGTAGATATTTTTTTTCAAGGGACTTATTTTTTTGTAATTATTTCATTATCACAAATCGACAACCCTATATCATTAAATTGAAGATACAATAAACAGAACAATAACACAGGAAGTGTCGCTGTCCGCTCGTTTATCGTATTTCTCTGCAATCACAATTATTAACATGCCGACCGACCAGATATCCACAGAACAGAACCACAAAAAAATATATATATTAAATTAGGATTGACGATAAGCTTGTGTTTCTGTGTGTTAAATGAAGGTCGCGTCTGTTTCCGAATTATCTAAAAGTTACAACTCCACGCCAGAACCGTGCGATGGAGCGCCATCCGCCCTGTCTGGCAGGGTTGCAAGCCGACACTCGTCGGCTCGTTATAGGTTTTAAAATCTAGAAACTACTACTACTACTACTACTAACTAAAGTACTAGTTATTTCATGCGGCTTTGCTCGCGATTACTTCGATATTGCTTGATAAATTTCAAATTTATACTGGACTCTATCGGCGTGATATCTTTTGTTTATATATATATACATATATTACAAAATACTATAAAGTTAGCAATCTCTTGTGGCCTAACATTTAAGCTACCACATGTTCTTTGTAGTTGTAGTTCAAATCAGTACAGTATAGTGCCTTTATCAGCAAATTTAGCAATGACATCGAATTTGCAGACGGAACATGTGTTAGATATGTGATTATAATATTAAATAATTAGTAATCATTATCATATTTTAATATCTGATGTTATAAATAGCTATGACTACAAATACAAATTAACAAAAATTGACTATAATGTATCTATGGGAAATTACGGAGATTTCAAAGGTTCCTTTTTCATACAGAATTATTGCAAATAGTTTTAGAACTTAATAATGGAATGTTTTTAAAATAAAAGTATCTAAAATTACTACTACTACTATAGCAGTTATCTTCCCGTGCATTTCCTGTAAAGATCGGTCCAGTCATTTCCGAGATTATATGTAACAGACAGACAGATAGACAAAATTTTTTTAAACACATTTTTTTTATGTAAGTACTTTTATATGCATTTAGTGAAAAGCTATTAATTTGGAATTAAACACAGACACTTCAAATTTATTTAAATGTATAGATGTATAGATATAACACTTACAAATTTATATATATATATATATATATATATATATATATATATATATATATATATATATATATATATAAATTTTATATTTTTATAATTAAACATATATTATTGTTGTTTGTTTCATACAATATGTCAATTTCTTTCACACTTTTCTATTATATGTCATCTCAGCAGTCTTTGCCTTTGGCATAGCATGTTTAACACTCTTTATCCCAGTCCTCTTTGGTTACACCTTCTTTTATATATATCCCGATTCATTGACTTTATAGTTAAGTGCTTATTTTTTAACCTTTCATTACATGGCCATTTACAATTAACATTAATAAAATGTCATATATAAGCATTTAAATGACATTCATTCATTTCTATTACATAAATAAACTACCTACTAATTGCATGTTATTTGTCTTATATAAATCCTACTGAAAAATCTACTTGTGAATTGTTATTATTATAATAGCTTATGATTTTTACTTAAAAATGTAATTTATGACAAATGTGATTATAATCAGTCACAAATGATTCATGCAATATGTTATATATGTTATCTTGATTTACTACATTTAAACCTTTTAACACTTTTTGTAATTGAAAATATATATATATTTATTTTGAAGTCTTGATTAATAAAATTAACTATTATTGAGTTTGATAAAACATATAAGATATTATAATAAGTATTATTTTAGTTCTGTAAACTAATACATCTTTAACAGCTAAATATCCTTAAAGTCTATTAATTAAAAGTTTTTTGTTATTTTTTTTCCCAAATTGAATTGAATTATATGTAATATAGTGCCTCAGTGAAAAGTTTTGAATCTGAGGGTAGGTAAAGACATTATGGAACTATAAAAAAGTGTTAAATGGAAATATCTATAACATTATTTTGCTAGCTTAGTCTTGTATGTAATAGATTCTATCGAAATATTTTTTATGACACTTAAGTGCCTTCAGTCTTCGCAACATGACATAATAGAGAATGTATGTTAGATCGCAAGATCGTGGGACAGAATTATGTAAAACAATTCATCGTCACCTAAATCTATAATAGTATAAACTGTATGCACCACCAGGCAACGGCCAGTTCTTCTTAAATGTAAAAATTATCGACCATTTCTGCCAATGTCACGACTATCGCCAGAAATGTGAATTCATGACGTAGTTGATAAGACTTTTATTGTTTAACGTAAAATAGTACTTACAATCTAAATGTTTCTTTTTGGGTGCAATCATCTCTTCTGTTGTGGCTTTACATACAGATTTTGCTAATCCTTGCCCCGCGATACTATGGCGAGCGGCAAGTAGCCTATCGTTTATTGTCTGTCCCGCCATCATCACGCTGATTCCTGACATAAACAGCTACTGTACACTATTAAACACTGATTTTTGCGATTTATTAAATTCTCAAAATTATGTAGGACGATGACGGGTAAAATATGTCACCGCCCCCCCGACTGGCACAATACTAAATTCAAGATGGCTGACCTTACTAGAGTAAGTATTGCCATAACGTTAATAACAGAATTTGCAACGAGTTACAATGTTTCATATTGCAGTAATCCGTATTCATATACAAATATTTTAATCTTATATTAGCTACTTTACTATATACAATTTATCTTATTTTTATTAATGAAACATATATTGACCATTCAATAATTATTACTAATATATTTTTTTAAGTATATAAAAAATGTTTACATTAATAACGTTAATGGGATGTTTAAAGGATAATAAGGATAAAGATCCAAAATTCGTAATACTGTTTTTAATGGGAACATATTAGTGAGGGTGAAGTGGAAGTGGTGAAGTAATAAAAATTCTTAAGAATGAAGTGAAGTGAAATTTGGAGTTTAAAGTATTTATTAATTAAAAGTGATTATTTTTTGTAGGTTATTTAATGAGTAAACCGCTAAAACATTTGAAAGTATTTTTTTTTATGTTAGAGGATGGCAAACGAGCTTGCGGGTCACCATTGATGTGTGATCACCGCCGCCCAAGAACTCTTGCCACATCCGAGGATTCACAAGAGTGTTGCCGACTTTGGAGATAGGAGTATATGTCTTTTTTGAAGGTACCCATGTCGTATCGATGTGGAAATAACGGCGAAGAAAGATCGTTCCACATTCGTGTGGTACGAGGGAAAAAAGTCCTTGAAAACCGCACAGTGGAAGATCGCCACGCATCCAGGGGGTATGGATGGTAAAGGAGGCGATGGCGAGCTGTGCGGTTATGAAATTCGATAGTAGGCATCAGATTGAATAGTTCTTCGGAACATTCCCCGTTGTAAATGCGGTAGAAGACGCACAAAGAAGCCACGTCTCTACGCAATGCCAAAGAGTCCAGCCGTTCACAGAGCACTGGATTCCCGACAATCCGAACGGCTCTCCGTTGTACTCGGTCAAATGGTAGAAGCTGATGTTGGGGTGATCCGGAACAGAGATGAGAACAGTACTCCATGTGTGGCCGAACCTGCGCCTTATAGAGCGCAAGTCTTTGGCCAACTCCCAATTTCATCGAGGCTAACTTGGCCTTGCTCTCCAGATGACCACGAAACTAACAATCGCTCGAAATGTCGAGACCCAGTATTCTCTACTTGGCGAGGCATTGAGAGGTGTACTCTCGAAAGGCGGTGATACGACACATGGGGTTTTCTCAGTGGGAAACGCGCAAACCTGTGTCTTTATGGAATTGAACTGAACGTGGTTCAGTTCACCCCACTCAGAGACCATCCCCAGGGAGATCTCTAAAGTAGACACAAGTTTCTTTTGGCACTCGTCGACGTTTTCCCAAGAGAGACCTGTATAAATTAGATTATTGTAAATTAATTTCAAATCAAATCAAATCCGTACCATATAAAATGTTCATTTTGAGTTTTTACTGTAACGTTTTTGGCAGATAAATGAATAAAAAAATTATAAATTTACAAAATGCGCAGATAATATCATATAATATATTTAATTGTATAATATAATAGTTTGAATACCAATACTAATACAAGAAAGGGCAAATTTTATCATCTTATAAGGGATTCTTTTTCATTTATGTTAATAGAAATTAAAAATACATTGTTCCATAGATGAAATTAATACAAAAATCATAGACAAGAAAAAAATTGAAGCTCAAAGTGAAAACCTTGAGACTTGGAAAATTTGATGAACGCCTGCTTTTCGTTGTGTTCCAAGTTATTATTATTTTAGTAAAAGAGATTAAAATTAGAGAAAAATATATTTTTGTTAATATTTTCGTCCACTTAGAAATTTAGATTAGGATAGATAACTTATTTTGTATATTCAAAATGGCCGAAATATAAAATTTGTATTTAGTTAAAGACACTTTGTGATGGGTTTTTATTAATTGATAAGAAAATTATATCCAACAATGGTGAAGAAGAAAGGAACAAAGAGATTCAATTCTAAAAAAGCTGTTGTAGAGAAACAGAAATCTATAACCGATTATACAACTTCGGAAGTAACAGTACCAGCCTTTGGTGCTCTTCATCAGCCAGTTTTTATGAAGGTTTGCAGATTGTGCGAGGCCAAAGATGGACCGTTCCTTAATATTTTTGATGCAGATAAAATTACATATAAGAAAATCGAGGCCGTTATGCCTTTCAGGGTAAGCATGGAAAATTACAAATTTCATGAAGTATTTTGAAATTAAACAAAATAACTCGTTAAAATTTTACAAAATAACTCATTAAAATTATAAGTTTGCAATTTTATTTTGTAATACATTAAGAGCTCATTGTGATACAAATTTCAATTTATTAAACTTATGTATGGATTTCAAGATATTTTTTTTTGTTACCAATGTTTTAGACTATCATAAATTCAACAAAAATTAAAATACTACTTATAATATTCACAGATTACAACTACTCACGACAACTTGTTAAGCTCCTTAAAAAATGTGTGCATATATTGTTTTATTTTTGTTTTGTGCATATACTTAAAAAATAATAATTCTATACTCAAAAGCATAATATTACATTATGGTACACTATTCAAAATTTGGTTAGGCTATTTTAATTGAGGATTCCATCCAAATTAGTCCCAAAAGAGAATATTTAAAACGCAACATATTTTTCAAAAGAAATAAAAATGATCTATACTTCTTAAATGCTATTTTTCCTTTTATTTGATGAATATTAATGTGTAGAGTTGAAGTTAGTTAAAATATAGTGAAATATATCTATTATTAATTTCTTATGTACTTGGATTACAGATTGAAGAGAATGATGATTTGCCACACAAAATTTGCTTCCGATGCTCAGCTAAACTTGAAGAACTTTATGAATTTATTCAAAAGTGTATTAGGACTCAAGACCGTCTCCAAACTGTTCTTGGTAAGAAAGGCCCCTTTCTAAAGGGTAAACATAGAGAATTATGGGAAGAGAAACTTAATAAATCAAATATATCCAATGATGATATCTGTGCTGCCTTAATAAAAAAAGCCATGGAAGGTATAAAGGATATACCTATAAATCCTGCACTATTAAATGATGATAGTTTCTTAAAAAAGAACCCTCAGACACCCTTTAAAGTAAATGAAGACGAATATCGTGGTAGTGAAGACGATCCTCAAACCAATGAAAGTAACAAAATTAAAACAAATGATAAAAAAAATTCAAGTTTCAAGGAGACAAAAAAAGAAGATCCCAACATAATAAATAATAAATCAAATAATGACACTGTTGAGACCTCAATCACAAGATCTTTGAGATCATGCAGTGATATCCAACCCGTTGGAAGCGAAAGCAATATAACAAAATCCAAAGAAACAAACAAACCGGACAAGAAAGTGAAGAACTCATTTAAAATAGAAGAAGAGAAAAACACTACAGAAAAAGAAGTACTTAAAACTAATACATTCAGTTTAAATGACACAACTCCGGAACCAGAGCCGATATTTAATATCATGGATCACATTAGTACAATTAAAGTAAACGGGGTAGGTATGTTATTCCAGTGTAGGTTGTGCAATAAAAACTTTTTAAAGAAACAAGTTGTAATGTCTCACGCCTGCGCTAGAAATGGAGGTTTAAAAGTTGAAGGACCCAAGCTGGACATCCAACCAAAACCCCCAAAAATATCGACTGTAAAATATATAAACACTAAACAAGCTGAGGTTAAAAAAACTAGAGAAGAAGTTAAAAAACCTGCAGCCAATGATAAACCTATTGAGTTAGATGATGATAACGCACCTCTTGTAAAGAAACCTAAACCTAGAATAGGTCCCGCTAGTAAAGTGCGGCGTAACAATGAGGCCGATGACTCCGCCAGTTCCACGCCTACCAAAATTACAGTTTTACCGTTTATGAATACCTCTGTATCAGAGCCAGTTATACAATTCCCAAACCTACCAAGCCTCAACAGTCGGTATAAACTCATGGCCGGACCTAATAATACTTATACACTTGTGGAGGAAAAACTTGATAATTTTTCGGAAACCCAACCTCAGCCACAGCAAGATGTAGAAAAAAAGAAATATATGAAAGTATTGTCTAAACCATTAGAAACACCAGCAACCGAAATGGCACAATCAGAAAATAGACCATATCCAGTGGGGCTCTTTAAAACGGTGCCCCACAATTCAAGTGTGGCTGGACCACTGCACTCTGAATCAGTCTCTTTCACAACACCAGCTATGAAAAAGCAATCGTACACAGTGGTACAGACGGGCAATCCTAGCAAATTACTAATATCATCAAAACCGCAGACAGCCGATGAGGTTCCCAAAAAGAGATTACGAAGAACGAAAAATGAAACAAAAAAGGATGAATCAAATAAGCAGCCATTTTCGGTGACCCTCGAGGACACCGCCCCGCCAAGAGATGCTGAATTTTTTACTTTTATAAACGTTGATCCCTTATTACAACCCTCGTATGTGCTACCGACTGACAATATCATCCAAGAATCTCAAATCTCCACCTCAACCAATGTATCAAAGCAAACAATGGAAACAGATTCCGAATTTAAATATACTTGTAATATGTGCAACGAAAAATTCACAAGGGAAAAGAAATTACTAACGCACATACAATCACACTACAGCAAAATGGATGAAGAAGACCAGGTACGGACGGAGAAGACGGGGAGGAAGCGACGGAGATGAATTAAATTTTATTTAAGTTAGTTAAGTTGTTGATTTATCCGTTCCAAACGCGGTTTAAGTTTAAGAATACTTGTGTTTTACTACAAAATAGTTTTAAGTTCATTCCAGAGTCAAAGTATATGTAATTTTCTATATATAATTTTCTTCAATACTTTACTCTATTAAGATTGTCATTGTTTTGAATATATTTCTAGCCGTTGCTAAGTACTTTGTGCCTTTATTATTTAAAGTGTATTGTTGTGGAGTCGAGGATACAGTGTTTTGTTTTCAACTATTCTGTTACATTCGAGATGTTAAGTGTTTCTCTAGTTTTAGGACATCTTTAAATCTCATAAGAATATATTAATTAACCGGTAGCTATTCTAGTATATGTCATATACTTATATGTCATATACTTTAAGATATTATTTATATATATATATATATGTATGTATTAATAGACGAGTAATTTAAGTAATTAAACAATGGACTGAAGCAAAATGTTCACAATACATAACTTTAGTTTTATTGTTTGCTGGCATATTATATGCTTATTACAAAATGTATTTTTTCTATACCTACATATGGTAGATACGTTGTAAATAATTGAATAAGAAATATACTTATAAATTGATTCTGATACTTTTTTTATAATGATGCTACTAATAAATAGATAATTAGGAACTAGATGAAAGTTCTGTATTTTTTATTGATTTATGATTAATTATTATTCAAAAGAAAAGGTTCTGCCAACGAAAATACATCTTTTCACGAATTGTTAAGTTTCCAAAGATTTAAGTTTAGTCAATTTCATTCATTCATTCATTCATATCTTTTCCAGTTTGCCTCAATATACCAATGATCACTTTTGTACGTCAAACGGCCCATTTTGATACCATACTTATCAAGATAAGTCCTTCTGCAATGACACTACAAAAGCGTACTGCTGACTATGAAACACGATTCCTATATCTTAATACATAAAACAAAAAGACACTCACTGACTTACTGACTCATTCATCGCTCTACAGCCCAAACCGTAATAGTTAGAAAGCTGAAATTTGGACACAAGACTCCTGACATATTGAATAGGTGCAATAAGAAAGGATTTTGCAAAAGTCTAAACAGTTCCAAAGTTACAGCTAAAGAACTGCAAAGTTTACCGCCCGCTCCCTCTCTTCTGCCATTGCATTGCAGTAGAAATTAAAATTATTTGGCCTCTCACCATGTTTATTCATAGGATTAGGGTTCGGTAACTCGCATACAGTTTGTGATTATTTTCTATTTACCTACATACAGTATGTGATTATTTGTGATTATTTTCAATTTACCCACATAAAATTTGTGATTATATATTATTATTTTCAATTTACCCACATAAAATTTGTGATTATATATTATTATTTTCAATTTACCCACATATAGGTTTAAGATTATTTGTGATTATTTTCAATTTACCTACAAACATTTGGTAATTAATTGTGATTATTTTCTATTTACCCACATACAATTTGTGATTCTTTGTTATTATTTGCCCAGCAAAGCGGGCAAGAATCAGCTAGTTATCTATACAACTTTACCGAGACAAAACAATGATAAAATATTTGTTAACAACAATAGTTTTCAACTTAAATGTATATTTTGTCAGGCCTTAGTTTTTATGAAATTCCGTGTTGCGTTAGCTTTTTATTTCCCATTAGGGAATGAATATCATTAGGGAATACTTTTCACTCTGAAAATTTTTGCCATTTTCACGAAGAAACAAAAAGATGGTTAATTGAAATTTAATGTGATCTCGCGCCAACACATACTCTATATACTCTATATGTCACCACGCCGGATTTTTTTTTCTCATTTTCACGGCAAAACAAATTGGTTTGGGCTATAATTACTGAAGGTGTAACCATTTTAATATTTTACTGATCTGCCATCTTATTTGAGTCGGAAAGATTGAGGTGAGAGGGCAGACGAAGTCGCGGCAACTGCTAGATAGATTAAAAATAGTAATGTTTTCTTATTCTATTAAGTATATTTGGTAGAAACACGGTGGTTGATTAACTTGAAAATAATTTAATATAAACTTGTATTTTGCCTCGTTCTGAGCCACAAGGAGTTTGTTTTACCACACTTTAGTGTAGATTTTTGTTACACACAACTGTTGTGTGAATCGCACTTGCTTTGTAGTAATTTTCATATTTTCTAAGCCGTCATGGAAGTGGAATTTTAGGTTATGTTGCTCATCTTAGGGTTTCTTTTATTTATAAAGTTTCACTGAATGAGTAAGCAGTCGACACGTACCAGCAGAGAACCAAATTTGATTTGTCTAAATTATTAATATTATATTAAAAGGGCTACTAATATTAGAATTTATATTTTTTTAAAGAGAAACGAAAAATTTTAGTAAAAAAATAAATTTTGTTGATGCCGGCGCTGGAATTACAATGTTTGACATTGACCGAAGATTTTAAAGCATTACTTTTATTTATATGTATATATATACCTAAGTAACTGTATATTTTTTTAACTAAAACGTTACACTGGAATGTGGATATTAGGTATATCGTTTTTGTTACAATAATGAGATAGGATTTAAAAAGTTCATTATGGTATCAGACAGATGTCTAATATAACAATCTAGAAAGGTTCAACCCGAATCAACCGGATCAAAAAGGTTTAAAACTCCATTTTCAAACTTCAAAACATGCTTAACTTATTAAAATAGGAAGCGATGATTAATAAACTCAAACAATTCATAATAGAGATACTTTTATTTACATACTATGAATATCTATACACCTATCCCCCGATTTACACCGTAGATACGTTCATGAAAAAAACGTGTAAATGGAAAATTAAAAATTTTCAAGTCAAAACCGTGTAATTTTGCTATTTAACAGTTGTGATTTTTTTTCAATATTTTTAGTTGTACACAGAAATAAAAAAATCAACAAATTATATATTATAATACATAATTGTTTTTTTCATTAATTTACAAGTACAAAGCTCCAAATAAGAACAATATTATACCTTTAATAAAATAACCAGTTGTTTTAATTCACCATAATTAGACTGTTTAACAAAAGTTTAATAATTAATTTTTATTCAAATTAAAATGTTTTAATTTTTTTATTTTAATTAAACCTATTTGGTAAATTGTCAGCATTTCCCTCCAAAATTTCCCGCATTTTTTCCCTCTGAATTTTACTTCAATCACAGCCGTTAATTTATAATAACCTAAATCTAAAAAGCACTCACTTGTAATTCACGAATATGGAAAATTAAATCTTTCTGAAACTGTGAAACTTTCACTCAAATACAATTTTTCGTAGACAAAACTTTATTTTTATGCGAAGAAATACAGACACAGTGTGCCTGTGCAGCAAGTCAGCACATAAGCTCGGGATTCCCCGTGAGATGTGTACACAGCGCACGTGTTCAATCACAGTAGCATTTTGTAGAGTGCGATAAAAAAAAAAAACTTATTTGGAAAACCGTGCAAAAGCGAAAAGGTGTAAAACAAGTACCGTGTAAATCGGGGGATCGGTTACACGTAAAGTACTAACAACAACTGAAATCTTTTTGGCAAAATGTTTTTGTTACGTATTAGTTCGTCACAGAACAAAAATTAACTATTACAATAATAACTATTAACTTTGCCGTCGTAACAAGAAAGTTTTTTCATATTCCAACAAGCTATTTTATAAGTAGGTATAGTTTACAGTATGGTATTAGTTACCGTCTCAGGGAGCGCCGCGGCGGCGCCCGTGTGCATTGCACACCCTGCACTATAGGTTAAGCCGCCCTTGTAGATATATTGTAATATATTGAATTGGCTTGCCGGCAACGCTTAGTTTTTTATTATTTAAAATGTTATACTTTCTAAAGAGTCAAGCTACTTGAGGCTCGTAGATGAACTCAATGAAATGCAAATAACCTGAACTCTATGCTGTCAACCTTTTCAGTTGTCTTTTGTCTTTTGACTATAGTATTATTTGTACACTACCGCAGCGGCCAGCAAAAGGGTCATCGATGGACGAACGTGTAAATGGGCCAAGGCGATGCCGAGGCACACGGGTGACTCCATCAATGTTTAGGTGCGGCCAAGGTTTGTACAGTACTTTTCTCAAATTATTAAAACTGAGTAGTAACCCATTTTGTGAAATAGATTATACAACAATTTTTTAAAATCAATGACGAACAACAATCAATGAAAATAAACCTTTGATAAATGATCGCCTTGGTGCCATGTCTCGTAATAAAAGATTGTTCCATTTTTTTATTACACCACAGTTATAAGTTTACATAGTACATATTTTATTTGGCTAAAACCCGTCAAATATGGATTTTCATAAAAGTTTCGCCGTCCGCTGCTTGCATGTAATTGGTCAGTTTAGCAATTTTGGTTTATCTCGAAGAAGGTTGTCAAAATGATGCTATATTTTTCAGGCATGTTTGGGAACATATTTATTTTATTAATATTATTATTATTATCATATTATTGGTAATTGAACAACGTCTTGTTATTGTTGTCTAAGACGATTTTTATTTAAAAACCTTGTATCTTCATATGTTTGTCAATGTTACAGTAATAAGGTTAAAAAAGGAAAAATTAAAAAACAGTTTTGTTTGGAAAAGATTAATTCAAAGTAAAAAACATTAAAAAGATACTTTGTATTCAATGTTTGTAAAAATATAGTTTCCAAATGATAATGTTTTATTAATTATTTTATCGGAAGATTCGGTATCTTATTGCATTTTAAACGGAAAAATATAAAGTAAAATGATAAGATAAAAATATAGCCACGATATATATACATACAACTTACATTACTAATAAAAACCAGTTCTCTAATCAATTTATTTTTCACATATTCCGAAGGCTGGTAAATAAAAGAAACTTCACACAAAAGGTTGTAACTTGAAAACTACCATACCGTAAGAATATGGTAAAGCATGAAGGTGCCTTAAAATCTAAAGGTCTTATGGAGTAGTCACAGCTGAGACCTGAAATACAAATAGTATAGTTTTGTATTCCAGGAATATATCCTGGAATGAAATGTCCTGTATACAGAACCCCATGACAAAAAGTTCTTAATCAGGTAAGAAATAGGTTAAAAAAGTTATTTAACTGTTTTGAGAATATAATGAATTTATATATTCTATAACAATTTTTAAATTACCATTTAATCGTGTTTCCCTCCAGCGAAGGTATTAAGTGTTGAATTTTTAATAAACTTTCGTATTAGACTCAAGTAATGGAATAATTTAAAACTATGTTTTAAATTAAAATGTCGGCAATGCTTGTTTCATTTGTTAATACGTACGGATCGGTCTAAAAAATGCTATAGATTTTATTAATCAACCTAATGTTTATAGTGTTGGTTATTGTAAATAATAACTATTATTTAATATCTTCTTCCAATATAGGTTGCAAAATTGTTGTTATTAAACCTGCTAAAACTAAAAAAGAAACTCGCAAAGTCGACGTTTTACATGAAAAAATATGCTAATTAAGTTTTAACAAAATATAATGTCCAAGGCTGCGTAACCAGTATTTATTAACGGGTTTCGCTTTTTGCATTGAATTGTAAATATATTTAATAAGTTAGGATATATAGTAGTTGTTTTATAGCTATAGTATATGTTTAAATTATTTTTAAATTCAATTAGAATTGTGTTATAAGAATTGTTATTATCAAACTCAAATAGAGCGGAGAGATTTTTAATTATTATTGTTATTATTTTTTAAGAATAATAACGCAGTAGGAGTTTAACAAACAGATGTTGCGAATACAAGCAACTGTGAGGGAATCGAACTCACTACATTCGAGTCATCAAGCGGGGCGACAACCACTAGACCGGTAGATCATTATATTTGCTTCGGTCATTAAGTAGCTATTGTAGATTTATATTTCTATTAATATGTTTCAAACTTAATAATTAGTGGGTTTGTTAAACTAATATTACTACGGCTAATAATAATAAAAGATTTCACATATAAAGCAGGTGCAGCCGTGGGCAGAAGCTATAATTAAAAGCGTGTTTAAGTGCTTAAATAAAAGAGTTCGTTTATATTTATTTAAATTTCGCTTGAAGCGCTAAACTTAATTAGCTTTTTAGATGAGCGACGAGACGAGAGCTGAATAAACAGGTACAATGGAACCTCAAAGTATTTATTTAGTTTTACTGGCTATAAATTTATGGCAGTTAATTAAGTTATATGTAATATATATTTATATAAGAAAATAAATATTTTAAACAAATTATGATATAACATGTCACATATTTTAAGTGAACATTGTTAAGTATGGAAAATGATATTAAAGAAATCAGGGATGGAGTCATCGTTGAAAGTGTATGAAGATACTACTTAAATAGTGTTATAAAACCTCATATCAATATTGTTTAAAAAATATGGTATTAGTAAATTATCCACCTCCGAGTCAGGTTTAGGTAATTCGGTAGGCAGTGTCTCTTCATTAGAGCTGAGGGATGCTTTTTATAACAAATTAATATAAAATTTAGGAAACTTGTTGAATTGTTTTAACTTTTAATAAATCTCTAAAGAAACACTCTCGCAACAAACGCGTAAATCCATACATTCGTGTCAGTTTTAACATTAAACCTACCGACAATTCTTGTGTACCTGTTCCTACCGCACGCCGTCAAATTGACCGGTAATTAAAAGTTATTTTATTATATAACGCAGGTAATAATGAAAATAACTAAAAGTAAAGAGTGTCGAAAATATTATATGCATATTCTAAGAATTGTCATGTAGCTTGATAACGATATTATAACGTTTAAAAATGTGTAAGTTTTACAAAAGTATAAGAACGATCAATTTGACCGGTACTTGGTAGGTTTAGTGTTAAATAAATGTTTAAAAAATATCCGTACATTCGTATCCCATAAGTTCGGCATTAATGATTTTTATTAAGTACACTGTTTCATTTAAACTGATTGGATGAGTGATTTTGAAAATCGATTTCAAATCCATTTAAATATACTATTGTATTGTTCTGAATCGAAATGAAAGTAGTTATTTCTGTAGAAAAAAAACCTAGATGGAAGTCAATTGTATAAAGGAAGGAAGAATAGATTTCCATCTATGTATAAAGATAAGAAGAACCTGGATACTCAAACAGTATAATTTTGTTTTATTCAATTAGTAATTATATTTTCAATATTATTATTAATTTATTACGTGAAACCAACAGAACTTACGATTGGGTATTTGTTCTGACATCACATACAATTCTACTATTCATATAACATACGTAACTACGTATAAGTCTACTATGTGTATAACAACATGCTAAATATTTTTCATACTTAAAGTATATTTTTCCTTGTTTTTACTTCTATTTTATTTCACACCGAAGGGTTACTGCGACGGATCTCTAAAAGAGATAAGTAATCTTTGTGTCTCATTTTCTCTTTTTTTGTATTTATAAATTCAAACGCTACATAACCAAATAAAATATAAATAATTATAAATATAAGGTATGAATTCGTGGTTAAACAGTAGTACTAGTAGTAGTACTAATTTTAAAGCGACCGAAGTCAAAGCGGCCGCAGATCGAAATATTACATTTTGCACGTTGCATAAGTAGTTTATTATATTAGATAAAGTGCTGATATCAGTCTCAATGTAATCATTTTGAGGTTCCAGTCGTCAAGGCAGTCCTTATTTTTATAATAGGTTTTTGAAATAAGACACGTTATACAGTAATACCCCGCTTTACGCGACTCCGTTATACGCGGTTTCACTATAACGCGGATGCAAATTTCGCGCTCGAATTACGCGAAAGAGTGTGTATAAATATAATGTAGTCATCAACAATAGATGTATTTTTCCGTAAAAAATAAGAGTATGTATTGCATAAAGTGTTCCTAGAATTAAAATGATTTGTATTTTTTTGTAATAATTTTTGACTATGTTTAATCATAAACCTCGTTATACGCGAATTTCAGTTAACGCGATTTTTTTTGGAACGTATCCCTCGCGTAAAGCGGGGTATTACTGTATTGTTGTCCGCGTGTTCCGTGTGCATTCATAACTGACATAAGAGTAAATGTATTAAAATAATAATTGTCTTTATTTCAACAAGTTCAAAATAGGGATGTACATATAAGATCTTTGAAAACTTATTAAAGATTCTTAAGGTTGTTTTAGATAGTTCGAACTTACTTTTGTCAGATATTGTATAGATGAGATACCTTCTGACTTGCATCTGGGACTGTTAGTTTGCATAAATAAATATTTGTTTGTTATTTTAAGTCAATGTAAGCACAAAAAAATATAATAATAATAAAATCATTACCGTACCGTACTATTTAGTAATTAATATATATCGTTCATTATACATACAAACAATATTGACATTGTAAATATTTGTTAACTGCAGCGAGCGAATAATTAAAATGAATACTATTTCAGCAACTTTTAGTGAATATTCCGCAAACCTTTATACAACATAATATATTTGTTTACGGAAACAGTATGTTCTGGTAGACTCATGTTTTATAAAAAATATTTTTTAATTATGATTGTAGAATATTATTATTATTATTATTTATTTATTATTTATTTATCTTCACGCCATATCCCTTGCGAGCCTAGCCAGAGACGACGGAGTGCCACACGCTACGGTCCCTGCATACCTCTTTCGCCTCGGCCACAGACATCAACCTCTTCATACATGCTCTCCTCATGCTTTTTACGTGACCTTCCAGTTTCAAATAGTGTGTATTAATGAATTTATTATGGATTAGGATTAAAACTGTTACTTAAGAGACTTGACTTCTATTAACGGGTTAATATTTATGAAATGGATACTTTTATTTGTAATTAGCTGTTGTTAGTAACTGCGCCTGTTTTCCGAAAGCCTCTCCCAATGAAAATATAAATAATTTATGATCACTTAAAATTTTATACATAAGAGAAATATATAAGGGAAGTACATAAGATAATTATACATGGTAAGTACATAAGCGAAGTAATATCATTTTCATATTATTTATTTACAATATTCATACTTAAATATAAGAAATGTCTTTGGAGGTAAAATATTTTAAATGATTGTGGAACTAAACGGTAGATACAAAGTGTATTCGCAGTTCATCTTTATGAACCCGTACTATATGATTCTCCTCATATTTAATGCATAAAATTTAGCAAACCAATATAAAATTTAAAGGTTGGCTTTCTCGATGAAGGTACTGATACATACTAAAGTACTTTACTTACCTACAAAAACTCTTCCCTTTTATATTTTTACTAGTCTAATGGCCCGTTCTACAAGCGGGCAAGATCTAGAAACGTTTCAGAGCTTCGCCAAGGGTAGTTGTATTTTTAATTAAACACAGAAAAATTCCAAAATATGTTATTGTTACTACATTGTATTTACTAAAGTAATGTTTGTATAAAATGTATATAATGTGTTAAGCGTTTCTGTTTGGATCTGGATCCTACTGTAGCGATAGGAGCGTGCCCATATAACCAAATAACCGTAGAGAAGTATAATATAAGATGATATTTAAGATTATAAAATAAACCTTTAAATAAATAAAACATTTAACACACAGATGGTTTTACTAGCGATATATATTGTTGATTAATAATCATGGCCCTGCCATCCATCCATCCTATTTGAAGATTCATAAGTGCAATATAGCAAAGTACTTTTCAAATAAATATATTTTATTGCGAATCTTTATAATAAAAGGAAATAAAGAAAAAGGAAGCCAACGTTTCGAAAGAAGTGAAAGTTAGTTTATAAAAACGATTTCAGTGACCTATACCTACAAATATAATTATTCCTCCTGCTCTTGTATTAGGTATTTGATTTAAACATATATATAAATATACTATACATATATGTAAATATAGATAAACTGTCTTTCTTATATAAAATTTGGAAAACAAGTATAAACTTGTCATACTTGCATTACTGGAATAATCATTGCTGAATATAGATTATTTAAATTGTACATTTAGAAATAAATATGTTCACAATATAAGATGATGATGATGAGAACTCCACAGAAAACAGTAAATTATTTTATTGAATAACATTGAACATATATCCATAATTTTGTTAAGGTACGAAATGAAAGTCGAATTCAAGATGATTCATTTATTTATATCTCTTTTAAGAATAAGCCATATACTTAGATCAAAACATAACTAATAGATTTAAAAGATTTATATAGATAACATCCTTAAAACTACATAGAGATTTGACGAAAGTTAAATATACTTTGTATGTTAAATATACCCTTTCAGAATAGAGAGAGGAATCTTTTTCTACGTGACTGCGCTGGTGCAGAGGATGACCTGGAGATAGGAATGCCTACGGTGGCTTACTTCTGACAAATACAGGCCTTGCGTTTTAGAACGGGATTTTGCAATGCCTTTTCTTTACAGTGTGTTCACTTCTTTATTATAAGTATTACTAATATTAATATATCCAAACCGTCAAGATGTTGCGATCAAAGTCCAATTAACACCGATTTCGTTGTTTCTTAGCCCGCATTTGACAAAAGTTACAATAAAGACAAACGTCGAAAAGATTGAATATCTTAATTAAATAGCCGTAAAGATAGAAAGATCTGCACTACTAATATATTTAATCTATATAATATTTTAATATAACACACTCTAACATTTATTAAATCACATATTTTTGATATGTACGTTGGTGGAGCGCCTCCGACGCTGATATGTATTGAATTCCACTAAATATTAAAGGAGTCTAAAATGTTTCATAAACACTACAATACCGATCATATTAAAATAATTGTACTTTATTCACTACTGGTTATATTCTACAATTTAGTAAATATGTCTAATTTAAAATGATATGTAATTATGTTCTTACTTTGGTTACTTCCAAAAGCCAGATACAAAGCGTATGCATTCTTCAATGTCTTACTTTTATCTAAGAATAAAGTAAAATATTAGTTTCGTTAGCTTTATATCTCGCGGACATTTTCAAATATCAATGGAGTCGCCTCTGACATCGTTTTTTTGGTAAAAGTTTGAAGATTAAGGGCGACATTTACACACACATTCGTATCCGAAGTTGCAAAGTTAGGAACAGGGTCATGACTTGCGATCTTAGATATGTCCTACATTACCAAGAAGTTTTACCTAAATGGTTACAGATATGATGATATACTTTAAATTTTGATGGTTAATGACGTCACAGTCTTACTTCCTCTCAATTTTATCGCATTCATGATATAGACGCGAGGATTGTCCCTGATCATAACTTTTATATCCATCACTTAATAACTGTATCAACGTTTTAAGAAGAAAGTATAACATTAATAACACATTCCTAACCTACTGATATTAGAAAAAGATAATCTCGTTGCTATTGGCAAGAAGGTAAAATATGTTTGCATTATAATAAATAATTGACTTAAAATAATCAAATCACATCCACGTGGCCGGTTGTGGAATGATGTTGATTACGATAAGTCAAATTACAGACATACATCATACTCTCAGGATCAGAGAGAGAAATATCAATTTCTCTTGTATTTATGGGAGTCATAAGGAAGGTAACTGTAGAATGAGGAGCTGATGGGACCAAATTGAACGACGTGATAGTAGTCAGAGGCTGACTCCGGCGCTATTCAGTCGAGAAAACCGGTGTTAACCAGTTTCTCAAGGAAAAATTTAACGTCGCCGAGTTCGCTGTCCTTGATGCCCAGGGATTTCAGCATGCCAAGATCTCCATTCTCAACGGCCATGAATACCGAGCGAAGGTGTTCCAGATCGGACCTCATCAAGTGGAGTGCCGCACCGAAGTCTTCGATGGTTTGAGATTCTAAAAGACAGAATGTCATCATCTAATGAAGATTAGCTTATTATAATCCATAAAAGATATTATAATACATTTGGAAGATGGTATTATGGTAACGACAGACGTCACGTGAATAACTTTTGAATCTCATTACTCAAATGTCTTTGAGGAAGTTAAATATATTTTATTCTCAACCTTTATGGTACCGTATCACATTACAAAGTTATGTTTTCTGCAATTATATATTATTATATATATGAAGTTATTCGTATTTCGTACTGATGTTAGGATTGAGGTTACGAAACAAATTTGTTAGACGTCTGTTTCTGCCGCTCTTAATGGAGTTGAAGATAAATTGCATGTACATAGTCAATCCGAACTTCGTAGGCCTCGGGAAACTTTAATGGATCTAAATAATGTCTTATTCCGCCATATTGCCATCGTACATGATTAATGGAATAAAGTAATAAGTATAAGCAAACATGCGTACCAGATAGAGCAATGGCAACCTTCTCAACACCTCCCAGCGGTTCCAGAGCATCTCTCGCTTTGCTGCCGAATAACTTTTCCAAATAATTGGGGCCATGAGACGCTAAAAGCGATTGCAAGAAGGACGCTGTCTCCTCTACTGGTGGTCGTTTGGCTTGAAAAAGAATTTTTTTCTTTCATAAGTGATTTTATTTAAATATTTATTTCTGTTCATATAAATATATGGAAAACGCTATATTTAGATTCAAAGTATGTTATCCGTTCACATAATGTAGCACACACTAATTACTGCAAAATGAATAGAGTTTTAATATTGCCTAACTTTGAATATGAAAATTGTACATCTTATATTAATAACTTACGTCAAATCTTTTAGACTGAACTGTCTTACCATGAACCGGGAGTAACAAACGAGCTGATTGTAGTGGTAACTTTAACTGCTGTTTAAAACAGTATTGCGAAAGTATAATTTGTAATGTCTGTGGTACAAAAGTACAACAAAATACCTGCGGTACAGAGCTTGGAGTCTTCATCGTAACCGTCAATGCAGTCGGGAGCGCCATCACAGAGATATTGGATTGAGATGCAGTTCCCATCCACAGGGCATTTGAAGGGTTCGTACGGGTGACAGTATTCTAAAAAAAACATTTTTTAATTAGTTATTAATTCAAATAATTAGTGTTATAAGTTTGATTGTAGAGGAATTGATATCAGTACAAGCTTTAGCGTTAATGTGTCAGTTCAAAAGGCCATATAATAATTACTTTTATATTAAGGAAAACTGGCGAAAAAAAAATTTAAATCTATTCGTCTGTGGATCGTTCACATTATTGTTAATTTGTTAATATTTTCAGGTTAAGTGATGTGCTGTTATTATTATATATAAAAATTATAATATATATATACATACTCGAAGATTTCCTTTCCCAATGTCGACTTTGTACGATGGGACTCACTCACACTCTTATGCAAAAAAAAAAAATAATTTTCCACGTGAAGTTATTCTTCACGTTCACATTTAAAGATTTAGTATTAATATATTTGATGATAATCAAGAATATTTCACATGATACTAAAATAAGTATTATCACAAAATATAATAAATAACTATATGATGAAATTTACAAAGTACGGAGTAGTTTGAAACATTTTCTTTTCTTTGCTATAATACAAATATTAAAGGAGAAAATTTCCCTATAATATTATATAAAAAGTTATCGGCGTGAAACGTGACGTCAGTATAGAGAGTTTGCTTACTAATATGATTGTTCTGAAACTTTGTTATGTTGAAAATAAAGTATGTTGTAGTAAATACAACAGTGCAGTCTTACGCTTCGATGAGCTTTTGAGAATATACGGAAATCAAGTGTCATTAAGCGTTCTTACAATGGATGTAAGTATCAAATAGAAAATTTTCATGTAATTAATATACAATATTATAACAAGAAAAAGGTTTTATACTTGTATCTTAAATCATTGATTGAACATGGGCATATAAAAATATATAAAAGTTTGTAATTTGATAGTGCTTTCATATTTTACTAGCTTTTTCACGCGGTTTCGCTCGCATTTGAGTCATTAAATAAGTATTAAAAATCTTTGTGATAGAAATGAATATACGATATCTATATTTTATTGCTTGGCTGGGGTTGTCAATTTTTAAAAATTACTACACAAAAAAAAACTTGAAAAAAATATGTTTTTTTCATAATAAGTATCCTATTTTACTTCTAATACCTCCAAAAGTATGTGTACAAAGTTTCATAATGATCGGTTAAGTAGCTTTCGCTTGAAAGCGTAACAAACAAATTTACATTCGCATTTATAATATTAGTAGGGATAGTATATCTTTTATTGTAGTGTTAGATTTATTAGGTTTCTTAAAGGAGATGTTATATAATATAAACCACTTGGGATGCGGTTTTCTTGGCTAAGTTATTATTAAGTCCAGACCATTTTTATGCAAGTTTTCAACCAAACTTCATTTTATAATTTATTTTATATATATATATTCACCCGCGGTACGTGCTTTAAAATATGAACTGTTTATATAAAACAGTTGGTTACCATATAATGGACATGTCTATCTATGTATATATATATTATATAGGAAATATGTGCTTGTTTGTCTATTTGTACGGTTTTACGGTTTTATTATTAGAAAGCATATCTCTGATTATCCTATATGTATTATAGCGAAAGTATTCTCAGAAACAGATTAATTTATTTTACTCGGAAGAGAACAATGATAAAATAACTTCCTCTCCTACCGAACTTTATATTATTTTATTAGTATTATAAAAACAAAAGTTTGTTTTCTATACCGTTAATAAAAGTATTCCTAAATTAGTTAGAAACAAAATGTCTAATATCTGAAGTAATTAATTAGATTTCGCGTTGAGATTATGCGAATTTCCCAGGAGGCCTCTCGTGAGACTGCGGTAGGCGACGGATTCTTACCTTTTTGTTTTTCCTTCCTTTAAGACGAATAAAAGAATTTATTTATGACACCAGAAAGCGAGAACGACACTGGGAAATTAAAGGAAAAATTAATCTCATCATACTGCGATCTACACTAACAAAAACAATATTCAGTATACATTTCTATGAAGTGTCTTGTATTATCTACAAACCGGGATTATATATTTGTTACTGCATATTATTTATAGTAGATTGTAAGAAAAGTCAGATGAAAATTATGTTTATAAGTCAAACAATTCTAAATTTACTTTTAATATTTTTTAATATAGGTCTTTAGAAAGCTGAATAAACACAAACAGTTATATATATATATATATATATATATATATATATATATATATATATATATATATATATATATATATATATATATATATATATATATATATATATATATATTTAACTACCGCAAAATGTAGCATTTAAGCGATTCATTAGGGATATTAATATGATTTTAGTGTATACATAGAATCGTAGAAAAGTTCGGTAAAGTTAAACGAGCGTGTAATTAAAATAAGAGTTATAGTTTCAGAAAATGTTTGCAAACTCATTTAATAGGAGAGTGGTTCACGGAGGACGGAACGATCGTACAAAAATATAAAAATATATATTCTGCTGATAAATGTGTAATTTCCAAAACTATCCTTCAGCTGGCACGGACGAGAGAATCTCATGCTGCGTCAGTATTACAGTGATGTTGAAAAGTTATTTTAATGAAGGTTATCGCTTCTACAATATATGAAAGGAATATCGAATAGTAACGAGGTCGAATCTGTACAAGCGAAGTATTTTTAATAGTAATTGCTCTTGATTACGTGCGCGTATTGACAGAGCGTGGTTATGTGTTGGACTTATTTTAACGATATTATCTTTACTGAGAGCTCATTATCAGTCGACATATATTTTATATGAAAAATCACTGTAAATAAAAGATCCAGCCACAGTAAATTAACTAGAAATATACTGATTAAGAGATATGTGATGATAAATAATGATCTGTGAGAGCGAGGGCTCATAGCGAGGTGTGTAACATGTTACATGTATTATGTATTATTAATTGAATTATTATTAAGTATAATTTAAGATGAAAGAATGGTAAAAAAGATTTATATAGGAAAAGTGAGCGGTAAGAGAGACAGGGGGAGGACTCGAGTGACCTTCGAAAACACAGTATCTATGATACTGGAGGAAGGTCACGTAAAAAGCATGAGGACCACCCGGAGGGCATGTATGAAGAGGTCGATGTCTGTGGCCGAGGCGAAAGAGGTATGCAGGGACCGTAGCGTTTGGCGCTCCGTCGTCTCTGGCTACCCCGCAAGGGATATGGCGTGAAGCTAAATATAAATATATATAAATACATAAAGTTTAAGTAATGTTTCAAGTACTTGTTAGCTAATGAGACATATTTATTACTCCAAGTTAGACTAAAGTTTCCTTTTCATATCGTAATGTTATGTAAATGTAAGTTTAAATATTGTTACAAGTGTACCAGTTGTAGGGATTTACAAAGACCAAGCTTCGAGGCTTTATTAATAATATAGTTTTATGTATTTGGGTTGTTTGTGTTCAAACTATTGTTTGTGCGTTGCTAAGATTGAGAAGACGGTAATTCTCTAAAACTATTATTAATTCCAAAGATGTATATGTCATTTTGTTAGGTATTTTTTAAAACTTCGGGTATTGTTTTAATAATTAAAATATTTTTCCTTCTAATACTATCCCCAAAACTAAAAAGAAGAAATGGTACGAATAGCAAATTTTACAGTTTATATTGAAAAAAAAAATTAAATCATTTTCATTAATTTATTAATAAAATTCTCACAGAAACGGAAATCTACAAATATTTTATCCGGGTGAAGTCGGAAGTAATAACTTGTTAAATATGAACACAATTGATTTCAAAACTTGCTACATTCACTTTACATACATACATACATTACATACTTTACTGAATTATATGTATATATAATTAATATGTAATATGTTAAATATATAGTATAATTAATAAATTATGTAATGTCAAAGTTGAGACGGGTTGTAAGTGAAGTTTGTTAACTACTTTGAAGGTTTGTTAAAAGCTTTGATGATAAAATATTTTACGAAAAAGTTAAAATCATGATGAATCTTTACTGTCACAGTTAAATATCCTAATAAAAAGAAAGAATAGATTAACTTCTTAAAAATTTTGCCTAATTGGTTTGTCTAAAACTAATTAATTATATTTAAGTGAGTAATATTTTTTGCAATATTAAAAAAAATATATATTAATTTTTTATTAATTTCATTTTTTTTTCTTAAAATGGCGCCAGATACAGTGCTGTAGATATACGGAGTAATGGATTTATATTAATTTTTAACAAAAACACTATACGTTTTACTATCCCCTATATGTCGTAATATTTCGACATGACATTTTCTTAGTATATACAATTTTTTATCGAGCTAAGTTAAACGGTTATTAAGATATAAAAACACATACAAACACTTAGACTGACAGACGAACGGACAAAAGAATAATAATTGTGAAATTCGAATTATGGTATGTAGTAGTAAGGATTTTCCACATAATTTGACGATAATTGAATATTTCATAAATCAGTTATGGTTATGAGCTGGAATTATTATAATATTAATTAAAATGTTGCCAATGTACATATACAACAGCTTTTAATTATTATTAATATATTTTTCAATCTGAATCATTGAGCCTATAATACAGCATCCCTTATTGAGTGTTATCCTGAAGGAGGGAGGAATATAATCTTGATTAGTTAGTTAGTTGGTTAGTTGTAATTTGTAGTTAGTTTGAACGTTGTTACAAATTAGAAACGATGTATCTTATAACTCGGAAGCTGAAGTTTAATTCCTTACTGGTTTCTTCAAACTTGTTACATAACTTATACGAGTATATTCTTATAAATCTTTAAAAACAACAGTACTTCCAATCATGATTGGTCATAGACAAAGAGACAACACACACAAAACAAAGAAACTGTAAATAGGATACCGTCTTTGTGTCCAAGTTTATATCCTAACTTAACTAGGTATTGGGGACACTGAAGACTGTAACTAATTATCAAACTACTTGTCAAACTAGATACGTAGAAATAAATTAGCTCAATCAACGTTGCCCTGTACGGAGATTTACAATCAACGTTGTGTTTTATGTCTTTTTGTTCCAAGTTTATTTTGTTATATGATTTCTTTCTCGGTTATATCTTATAAGATACAAAACATTACTTAATGCAGAATATAAAAGTAATATAATATAAATATTACATTACTGTATTGCCAGGACATGTCTGTCAGTTTGACATCTGCCTCACGTCTGACAGTCGTTATTTATTCTGTAACTGTGTTTAGACGTATCGTATCATCGTATCGTATCAGTAACTCGACCTCGTAGTAGATATATATACAATTTTTTTTTATATTTTTTTGTGAGGATAACTCCGGCTTAGCATACATAAACCCTTTCTTAAAATTCGTACTAGTTTTTTCATGTATTTTCTGTCCCTTGAAATCAAATAATAAATTATGTATTCTTAATCTATAGTAATACTAAGTATTGATTTTTCTTATTAAGAATATCTCAATAACTTAATTCTAATTTTATTTTATTAATAACCAAACATACAATTACAAAGACTTATGATTTCCGACTGAATGAATTGTTAAATAATTTCAGATCCACTAATCTCCACCGACATTGACCAGTGTTGGCCAAATATGTAAGCATATAGCCTGCAATGATAAGACGCAATTATTCCGAAAACGAGATTATTTAAAAAAACATAAATATATCTTTAATTCTATAATTTTGAACAGAAATTATTTGTTCGGCTTTCGGAAGCGGAAGAAATATGTAGAGGTAATATATATATGAAAAAAAAATTACCCGAGCGTTTAGTATGATGTCCATAGAGCTTGTTCAAATCCAGCGACAGGACTGCCGCCGGCGAGCAGCATACTGCGAGCAGCACAGCGCAGGCCGCAACTCGGTACGGAGACATCTGTAACATTATACCAACTGTGAACAGGTCGCTTTAAAGAAATCAAATAATTCGTGTATTACACCTAAATTAGATGGTTTAATTGATAAAGTTCATGAAAGTGACAGATATCAACATAATTTTGTACAGATGGAACGGATTAGAAAAGAATAAGGATCAAAGAACTTTGTTTTATATTGACAGATAGATTATATTATTATTTATCGACAATATTTTTTGTACATGGAACGGATTAGAAAGAATAAGGATCAAAGAACTTTGTTTTATATTGACAGATAGATTATATTATTATTTATCGACAATATTTTTTGTACATGGAACGGATTAGAAAGAATAAGGATCAAAGAACTTTGTTTTATATTGACAGATAGATTATATTATTATTTTCCACAATATAATATTATTATTATTCCGGGTTAAACGGTGTACATATTAACTGTTATCTAAGCAGCTAACTTTATCTAATTTTCGAACAAAATTTTAGTTTATATTCTGCGGAGCTAATTAGAAATTTTGCTATGCAGCCATTTTGTAAGCTGTGTAAAACTATTAACAGTCTCTAGTGTTTAATATTTAGTTCAAAATGGAGTTTTGAGCGCGCGTGTGTGTGTGTGCGCGTGTGTGTGAGCGAATATTAATTTTAACCTTTATTTTTTTAATGTTTTTAAATGTTTGAAGTAAATTTGCGTTTGAACCATCAAAAAAGTTTATTTAAGACGGTCAAAGAAGGTTTTATCACAGTTATATTAATTTGCCAGACGCCAATCATCAAAGGACGGAGGGACAGTAAAAAATATAAAAGCCTTAAAATGTTAAGGACTTTCATTAAATAGACGGAGGCTAAAAAAATATATTAATTATTAAAAACGGGGGTCATTAAAATATTAACTTAGTTAAATAACTTGTCATTCCTTGCAATATTAAAAAAATATATTATACATATTATATATATAATATATATAATATTGTTGATTTGAAATTCGATAGGATTTTTTATTGCATTGAAATTAATAGTGTGCCCAGCGAAGCGGAAGGGAATCAGCTAGTTATTTATAAAACCTTAAATTAAATCCAAATCTAAGTTTATATATATTGTTTTTCAATAATAAATCTGCGCCCGGAAAGTAATTGAGCGAAGCGTTTTACTGGAGACTTTTTACATTCATTGGCACGGCACCCAAGATTTCGCGAGCGCAGCGAGTCGAAATTGAAGGTTTGTTGGCGCCCCTAGTTTGTTGTAGACTTGAGCCGAAGAAGGAAACACAGCTTGTCTATCGTTATATATATTATTAAAGCCATGCATAGACCTTGCTTTTAAATTATAGCCACTTTTGAAGCAGCGACCGATTCAAACTGATTAAAGTTCAGTTAAAAAATCTTTATTTTTAATTATTGCATTTTAAATTTATTTAAAATTTTAATAAATTCAATATGGCGAAATCTATTTATATGGAATATCTAACATTAACAATTTTAACTTACTCATTTTGCGTTTTAGCTGTAATAACTTACTTATAGTATGTCAAACTAATTGCTTGAGCGAAGCGAACGAAGTGAGCGTTTTACTGGAGACTTTTTGCATTCTTTGTCACGAATTGGCTCAAAAACTACTTGACGGAAAATTATAAAACTTTGCAAACAAAAAGACACACATTAGATGGTTTAAAAAAAAATAAATTGAAAAATGTCAAAAAAATATATATTATTTTTTTAATGTCATGTCAAAAAACTGATATCCCATTGAAGTCAATGGGAAACGATGAGTCAATACACTGGGCTCGCTTCGCTCAATATGCAAACGGCACCCGAGATTTCGCGAGCGCAGCGAGTCGAATATGAGGCTTTGTTGGCGCCCCTAGTATATTAACATCATGAATACACAGTTTACATTTCGGCAGTTTTGTAATTGAGTTAAGCTGTTGTATTTATAAATTCACTCCTGTGTTAATAAGTTTACAGCTGTTATTTATAAATGTATTCCGTGTGCAGTCCGCCTCACGTGAGAGGGCGATCGATGTTCATTTAAGCGAGGACTCGCGTCACACACATCAGACATCGATATTGAACAGATTGGCAATCTCATCGTCTCATTATATATATAAATAATATCATTGAAGAGAGAATTAAATTTACCATTTATTAAGATATATGAGAATCTTTTTAATAAATTGAATTGTATATTGCTGTTAAAAGATTTGAATTCAACGAATGTATGGAATGAATTTCATTTTGAAAATATTAAATTCGAAACGGTAGTTTGTTATAAAATCAGGTCACTATTGAAACACGTGCAAAAATAATTGAATATATTTGACTGACTTTAGAGTTGCAATGTCGACGGTCGGTCAAACGTTCGACGATTTGTTTTCACAGAAAATAATCTAAGCTTAACTTACTCTGACGATAATTATTTTTTAATATACCTACATAGTACTAAATTCTCGTATAATTTTAAATGAATACTGTAATTATTAATTTAGTTTAAATGTAATCCAATATCAATGTATCTTGTAATTAGTATATTATATTAATTTGTTAATTATTTAATTTACTGAATGTTATAACTCAATTTAGTTTAAATGTAATCCAATATCCAATATAGTCTAAATAATTAATGCCTTAATAATCTTTGGTTTTGACATGACGTAATACCATTAGGGGAATTGACGTCAACAACGTGGAGTTGCGATTATCTTCAACATTACCAGGAACTGAATACACGGAAAATGTAATGAAAATAGAAAGACAACGAAACGACTAAATTACGTTTTATTGTTTAAAACAAGAGTACCTTTTATAAAAGTGCAATCCTGTATTACATTTGTGACGACACTTTTGGAAAATAAGAATTGATTCTTTTCATACACATAAAAGGCTTTCAAACTTTTGAAATCAAAAGCAAATAATTTCTAGGAAATTGCAACGCCTTAACAAGGCTTTGCTGTCAAAGACATCGTTTAGCTTCTAAAATTGTTCTGAGAAATTTTTAATGGATGCAAATTGCTTGCGTGAATAAATAAGTTTGAATATGAAGTAATTAGCATTATTAAAAAAAATATTATATATCATTAAAAAGTTAAATAAGATTGTTTAAGATAATAAAGAATGTAGTTATAATATTAATTATTATGTAGTAATCGTTTGTAGGTTCAGTAGTGCTAGTAGCTAGAAACCCTTGAAGTTTCATGTCCTTCCGTCCGTTTGTCTGCAACAGAGGTGCTTATTGTAGGTTCAATAGTCAGCTAGAAACTCTTGTAGTTTCATCATGTCCGTTCGTCTGTCTGTAGTCTGGTATAGATTCTCTTAGTAATAAAAAGCTGTAATTCGGCATGAATGTCCTCGTACATATTAACGGCGCTGACAATGTGGTTGAATAAAATGTGGAAATATTTTTTAGGGTAACTTCTCTATACGTAAAGGGGGTATAGTATAGGGGTACATGTATTTTCTTTGTCGCGTACCCCATTTAATGGGTATCAGCTGATAGATCTATAAGAAATATAGTGAGTTTAAAAAAAACTCGATCAAGTTATTCGTTTGTGAAATATTAAGCGTTAAAGTGCATATTTTTTACATTCAAGTGCCAGCTAAGTGTTGATTTTGGAGGTATTAAAAAATCATGATAATAGTACATATAACGGATTTATAAGGATAACTATTACAAGTACGACAATATATCTTCTTGTATGCTTCATTGCAAACGCGGGCTATATCCAAGAAAGTAGATGTAAATAGTGTACTATCAAATTTTATATCTTAAAAAGGGTATATAAAAAACCGCGACTGCATATAACTATCCATCTATCCATCTAACCATCTGGGGACCTGTGGAACCATACATTGAACGAGACTCGCCTTTGAGAGTTTGTTTAAATTATTATTTCGTTCTTTCTATTATTTTCTATCTCACCATCTCATTCATTGGATAAAAATAATACTATTTTTAAATGAGTTATATTTTAATAATCTAATTAGTATCTTAATGAAAACAGTAACGATATCTTTGTTCAAATAAAGCCTTAACTAAAGCAGAACGAGTTTTGCGGTTTCCTCGAATCGCTGATATAATTTCTAAAATGTTAGATTTATGAACATGAATAACACTCGCTAGATCTCATTAAAATGTACGAAACATGTTATATTAAGTAAATAGAGTTATTAAATAGCAGCTTCTTTGTAATTTGTTATTAAATCCGATTTTACTTGAAATAATACTACTTTAAAAGAACCATCTTATTATATTTCTGTTATAATACTATAAACAACATATATACTTCTAAAATATATTATTATATTATATATTTGTATTCTATGTAATGTATATATAAAGGAAAATATAATGTAAACGATGATATCTGAAAGTTATTTCGAAGGGTAATACCACAAATCCGTTTATGGGGTTTTTCCTAACTTTTAATACTACTTCACAAGAAAGTTGATAAGTACAGATTCTGGGGAGATTGATCTCGTAAAACTGATGTCCATTTTGAGAGATATTCAAAATTTATTCGTTAGTTTCCGGTTGTTGTATGTAAATGGTTTCATTTTTGTCACATCTTTATCTACTACAGACGTTGTGCTGATACAATATATTAAGAAACGTACAATATAACTTTGCCACAATTGAAAATGTTAACCAGCGAATAGAAGAACAAGGGTCATTTAGTATCATAAAAACCTAGACCGACTGTCAATGTAATGCCTAAATCGAGGTTCAGAAATTTGATATAAGCCTTTAAGAATCTGTCTTGAATTTTGTAAAATTCCTTTCCCTTTCAATGACTTTTTTGGAAACTGTTACCCATATAACATATAAAAGAGAAAAGAACCGACACATCAGGAAAGGTCCGAAATATCAAGTGAGTGTTCCCTAAAAGTAAATATCAAATAAATATTCTATAGCCAGTATTAATAATATTGAAATAACATACTCGTATATCATAAAAATAAAACATAAAATAAATTTTTCTTTCAAACGTTAATATCGAGTGTCGCATCAAATATGGCCGCCAATTTGTCAAACTAGCACAATCGCTGGGGAAATTCTATTTGATACAGGTAAAGGTAAATAAAGCTTGCAAATTGTCGTCATCCCTCGGGTCTATCGGCTGAATGACAAGGCGCCGACGATGTTGATATAAAATATAACAATAATTGTATTATTATCGTAATTGTGGCGATCATTTTATATTTACATTCAATAAAAATGACAATAAGAAACAAGAAATTCAATGTTTACTAATTAGTGATTTATAAAAGCTTAATACAATTTTGATTTATTTATATCTGGACATGTACAGAAGCAAATTTATAATGTCTGATCGTGAAATTAATTTATACACAATGTTTCTACCTTCTCCTCCTGGATGAATTGGGAGGTGGGAGTATTTTATCGTTTTCAAAACGAATAAAAGCCTGAATTCTAGTCAGTTTCCGGTAAAAATATGAAACAATACACATTTTTACGTAACCATTTAAAAGATATGTCCCAATATAATATAATATATTTCAAATTTCTGTTATAGTTTTCACAAATCCTACGAATATTACAAATGTTTAAGTTTTGCATACTAAACTGTTTAGATATTTATTGGTCTGTCACGCTGAAATACTGGATAAATTTTTACAAAGGATAGGCTACATTTAGTCCCAAAAAATACAAGCTGCGAAAAAAGCGTGCACAAAACATTCATCACTGACGAAGGGGAGCTGCGACATGTGTTACTTCAGTGATATTTTTTTGAAGTAGTTCCTTGTGACAAAACCATAAAAGGTTTTGTCTGTACATTTTTGTGCTTGTTAATTTATTTATGAAAAAAACTTCTATGTTATTAGAATTGCTTTATAAGCAGTAGTAAATTCTGATTTAGAAGTATTGTTAAAAGAAGCACGTCCTCAAGTCAGTTAATTCTCTGTCAATCTTTTTGTAATGTCAGCTCGCAGACATGAAACAACTACCTCGTGTAATGTAAACTATATGTTAAGCTTTTCGTTTTTGTATGGAAATCTGTTTTTATATATCCTACCTATATTTTTAAAATAGGGAAATCATTTTAAGTAACAAATAATTATTTTTAAGAGATTTCAGTTTAGAAGGTCAGACATCTTTATTGTTTTAAATATACATGTACCGAGATATTTAACCTCATGTCACAGTGAATATTTATGTCAGCGGTATATTATAGATATATGTAGATGAAAGCAGAAAATCTCAATCTGCTTTACGAAAAAGCGTTCTTTGGTCAGGGACGAAACTATCATGACGCTACGAGTATATACATGTATTATATATCTACCAATACTAAATAGTTAATAGTATATGAGATTATGTAATTTTATATTAAGGTATTCATTGTTAATTAAAAAAAGTATAACACATTTATCATTCCTCGATATAACTCATATTACAATTTAAACTTCATTTAATGTATCAAAATATGTTATTTCAACCAAACGGAGTACCTCATAAATAACTCACTCCATTATAAAGCACTCTTTGAAAAATATAATATAAAAAAATTATCATTAATTTTAATTAATAAAATGAACCATCATTATCAAGATTAAAGCAAAACCAACCAACCAACGAACCATTAACAAACAGAATACTGAAAAAGAATTAATAATAACTATAAAAAGGAAATTAATTACATAAATATTATATATATTTAATAAAAGCTTTTTAAATAATTAATTTTATTATTTGCATCCGGACTCGTTAGTATATTTTACAAGTAAAATTATTAAAAACTTGTTTTTCATTTAAAATACCAGTGAAGCGTGTTATACACAACCTGTACAAACACATTTATTTAAAACTGAAATAAATATCATTCTGTGAATTAAAATTAAATGAAATATTATTTTAATAAAATAAATTACAAATTGAGTTCAAGAATATCAGAACTCACGATGAAAAGAAAATAAGACATTGTAACTATTCGTTGAACCGAGCTTAATTTTCTCCCTAGGTTTTGAATATGTAGATTCTAATGTTTAATTTATTAATCATTTGACAGAAATGTTAGGTAGATTTATTATTAAAGTCTGGAGATACTCTAAAAATAAAAATTTTTCTTTTATATAAAAATGTTTAGTTTTGTACAAGAAAATTAGGAACTAAAATTAATAGTATTTAATTAATATTATAGATTAAATAAATTGATACTTTATTGTACACTACACCGAGAAAAAAAAGTAAAATAAAAAAAAAATTAAAAACATGGTAGAGTACAAAATGGCGGTACTCTGTACTCTACCAGTAGATTGAAAAAGTACTTTAATTACAAACTTCTATGTATATTATCACTTCGATAGATAAAAAGTCTTACCTATTTTTGCTACAATTTTTTTTACATAAAATGTACATGAAGTGCGATCCATTTACCAAGTTCAGTGAAAGCAATGATTCAGAGGCGAGTGAAGGCACTTCATGCATTTTAATCGGGTGATAAGTAGACCCATCGATCCCTTTCCAGTTTAAGGTAACATTCTAACTCTCCCTGAGATACGCTACAAAATAAAGGAACAAAGATTTTACGATAAAATATAATGTTGATTTGCACTGTTTTGAGAAAATTTTGTGTAGTATGGTATTTTGAAAGTAAGTTTTGAATTTACTTTCTCATAGCAACCGTTGTCCTCACAAATATTGTGTCTAAGTTTGTATGTGCCATTTAGAGACGTTTACAGACAAGTTCGGTATCAAATAAGAACATAAAGTAACAAGTTATAGTGAGAAGAAAAGTCAACATAGAAAATCATGTTACTGACATACTCATTATTTGACAACGTAATAAATTTTTCTATTTATTATTTATATTTAAAAACGCATTCAGTTATAACACAATCAAGTGGTTATTACACAAAAGTACAAACCACACCGTAATTGAGCTGAGCGTAAGCGAAGCTCTTAACCGTTTGGGAGACGTTTTTTTGTGTTCAGTTGTCTCCAGAATGCGAATAGACAATTAGCTAAAAACTTTCTCATGTATGTTTGAGCCGAACGCGGATATTATAGCGAAAACAGATTGAAAAATGTTTAGCCGTTCAAAAATTATCAAGAAAAGAAGAAAGGAGAGGGGCTCAGCTCAACACCCGCCGCATACCGTTGGCGGATACTAGTATATATATATTTAATATTGCTCTCCGCAATAATTTCTCATTAGCACCCTAATAAAAACCAACAACTACTAATTAATGGAATTTCTATGCACTGTTTTATTAACTAACACTGATTGAAAAATGAAAGTGAAAAGACTTTGTATCCATATGAGTTTCAACAAAAATAATTAATTTTTAAATAGCAAACAAACTAAAAAGATAATCAAATACATACAAAATATTTCAATGGAAATGATAAAATCTGTTTACAAGAAAAATATGAACACATTTGAAGAGAATATAAAAGCTGTACATTTATATAACAAAACAACCTAACAACCCTTTTGTTCTGATCATTACATTTCATAGCCTAATATCAAAGTTCATTATTTCGTTTAACAGCGATACAATTTTGTTCAAGTTGGTTTCGTTTAAGGGTTTATTGACATTGGCTGCTTATAAAAATATTTACTACATAAGTATTAATTTAAAGCAAAACCAGGCTGAGATATACAAACACACAGACAATGATATAGCAGTTCGTAAACAACGAGAGAACGGCGACTACATCACGTCATACAAAAACCAACCCTCATTATTCCACGACTCGTCATCATGTTCAAAATACAGCCTTCATTTGCATGGATATTGTATGTTAATCCAACGTTTACATATTCTTGTATCTATTAGGAGTCGTTTTAGGTTGAATGTATGATGGAGAGTAATATAGGTGTGTTTTAGGTGTTGTGTGTTATAAAGATATTAATACACTGTTGTGTTGTGTTGTGACGCATTCCGTCCTGACGATAGGTGTGACGCTAATGTGTGGGGGTCTTTTAAGTGTTCTTACCAATCGAAAGTTTGAACTTTATAAATAAATAAAAGCAGGATGTTAATTAACAAAGCATCGAATGAGGTATTGTTTTTATATTATGTATTATGTTGTTCATCTTTTGATCGTTTTTTTATAACACTAATATAGAAATATAGTCAAATAGTATTAAACATTAAAAATAAATATAATTGCTGCACGTTAAGAATTCCACAGAAATAAAACAATATTTATTATCTGTATGTTTTTATTTATTGAAAGTGATAAAATGTATGTTATTATATGGATAGTTGTCTTTTAACAAAATTCTGTAGTTTTCACACGAAAATACAAGAAAGCGTATGTACACGATATGGTATATATTTTTAAACATAGCCGATAAATTAATTGGTTATAGCTATTAAGTAATACACACAGGTTAAAAATACCAGAAAACATTAAAAACATTTTATTATTCAAAAGTTGACTGAACCTGTGACTACTAGATATTATTTTCTTTGTACATTATGTTCAAGTTATGTATACCTATCGCATTATTAATAATTTTTGAAGAAGTTTTTAATGAAATACATTCATTTAAATGAATGGCCATTCCCTAGTTCATATTCCCTAGTGCATCTGTTGTGTCATGACGTGCCAGAACCCTTGCCAACATAATTATGAAACACTCATCACAATAATATATCTCTAAATGTAATACGTGTTTGAAACTTAAATGCTTCTGACACACGTCACGCTACAGCAGTGTGTTGCTGTCTTAATGCATCATATTAGAATTCCCTTGTGAGCTTGAGTTGTATATCTTAATATATGTAAAACTAGCTAACTAAATTTGAAATTGTACTGTAAAATTGTTTAATAATTTAATTTATTATACCAGGTTTCTATTTTGTAAGAAATGCTTTGACGCTAAATGACAAGTCTGTATTTCAGCCTTTACACTAACTACTACACCAAAGGCATATCGCCTTTGGTGTAGTAGTTAGTAATTTTCAGCTAATTTTAAGGACTTGGGTTTGATTCCCAAACGGGTTAAATGCCATGTTCGGAGTTTTGTTTTGCGTCATAAGTGTACTTTGTATCCGTTATTAATGTTTGTCAAAAACCCTCAAACTGAAAGATTATTCCCAAGTGCGGGAGTTTTATTGTGAAGAAAAATAAAAATCTTTATTTTCTTAAAAATGAGTAACTCAACGTTACAATGAAACTGAATCCTTGCTATTTAGAAAGTAAACTTTGTTCCCGAGGGAACTACTCGACCTTCATTGTATTACTCGACCCTTGTTACAAGCTATAATTGATTTATATTTATATAAAAATAACAAGGAGATATAACACTACAGTCGACAATAGCTTTGTTCACTTAGTCTATATCTATTAAAGCGTCTAATAATATTCGATGATCAATAAAGATCAGAGTTTGAGGCCCGTCACGGCTTTTGTTTTCATATTTTTTATTACCAAACGCCCATAAATCTCAATAAAAGTGTTGTTTTTCAAATCTACATCCGTTGTTCTATTCGCAATAAATTGTTCCAATGATTGTGACCTTTTTGCATTGGACATACAAAAACAAATAACTATTTTTACAGATTTAGTTCTTGGATACTTTAACACTAAACCTACCTAAGAACGGTCAATTTGACCGGTACTTTAACTGTACTGTAACTTTAAAAACTTACACATTTTTAAACGTTATAATATCGTTATCAAACTACATGACAATTCTTACAATATGCATATAATATTTTCTTCACTCTTTACTTTTAGTTATTCCCATTGTTACCTGCGTTTTATAATAAAATAACTTTTAATTACCGGTCAATGTGACGGCGTGCGGTAGGAACAGGTATAGAAGAATTGTCGGTAGGTTTAGTGTTAATTAACATGTGCCCAGTGGCTCGTATTGATTTGGATTTGTTAATTTGTTACACAGACCTATAGATCAACGTTTTTCGTAAAAGTTTTGTATAATAATTGAAATATATATTTTTAAATTAAATTTAAGTGCCAATAAAAGTTTATCTTTCATTATTATAATGTATGAACACTACGTACCTTTTAAATACGTTGTTATAAGATCTCAGAACTGTATCCCAGACTGCGTAATCAATGTGTTAAATATTGTCTTAGTATAAGTGTGTAGAATATGTAAATGTCAATTGTAAATATTTATCAGATAAACATTAAATAGTGAGAACAATGTTTTATTAAAATATTTGTCTTGTTACACGGGAAGTCTTATAATATCCATTACATTATTTGTTCAAGAAATATATTCATTTGTAACATTAAAAAAATAAAATATATAATATTAAGAAAAAATGTATAGAAATACTAAAGATAATAGATATTTAATGGTTCCATGTTTTCTTTTTAACAAATATACATTTTGAATTGGCAGAACTAATTATTATTCATTTTAGATATGATTGCATTAGCTATCATATATTTTTATAGTCAATCTTCTACAAAACATTTGTTATAATATTACCACATTATAATATTCGAATGTTGGTATTTGTCTAGGGAGCATTTAACTTTGCAACATGCAACTGTAAAGTGGATTACTTCATGTAAATTTAACGTTCTAACACTCGGTATTGGAAGATATCTTTAGAACTATATGTTGTAGGTTGTTATAGTAAATATATATATATATATTGAAGTTTGTAGATGATATATAAAAGGAATGGAAGTATAAAGTATAATAAATATGCTATTTTATATTATATCCCTACTTCTAAAAATTTATAAATATATTTATTAGTTTATTCCGTTATATTTTTTCATGATTAAATAAAAAGTAAAATTAATTAATAAGCAACTTCTTAGAACCACTAAAAATACTACAAATTTCTTGATACAAATTGTTGTTTCAAACGATGAAAATATTGACGCTCTGAATTTCCTGATTTTAATCTTTCGTTCAGAATTCATACGTCACGCTACAGAGAAAGATAAATTCCAATATAAAGGCAAAATCTACTTGTTTATTCTTCTTTATTTTGATATCGTCCCGGTAAATCCAGAATTTGAACAATCCACTCAGATTATACCAGGTATTAGAACACACCAGTGACCCAGTAAAGTACGTTACAAAAATCTGGCATACAATTGAAAAAAATATATGCATTTATTAAATTTTCTGGTGAAATGTACACGGAAAAGCTTCTGACATCCGAAGTTTAGTTGAATATAAATATAAATATAATGTGAAGGGTTTAGGAGCTTACGCACCAAAGTGACAGCCTCCGGGCTAACGGATTTAGATATTTACTTTGTGAATTTGTCAACTGAGCGGTATGTTCTTTGTTATATTTTATTATGTTATTTTTTTAGTAATAAAGTTAATAATTAAAGTTATAAATGTACAGCTAAAGAGTATAATTGGTGTTGTTAATTGAGGTCGTTTAGTGAATTATAGAGCTTAGCATTATATTGACATTTTATTAGACATTTTATATAATGTCCTGTCCTGCATTTAAAAATAAATTTCAAATCTAATCGGAATGCTACCTACCGGGTATATTAATTTATACTTTATAAAAATTTACATTTTATACAAGTGGTAAGATATTTTGATTTACTTCGTTCAATAGATATACAAACAAAAAAAATATTTATATCTGTTATTCGCTAATGCATTCGGCATATTAATTGTAATTTTAGTAAGGAAGGAATATCTAAGGGACAATGAGAACAAATTTATAAAACAAAAATACCACGTCTACGCTATTTTAAAATATAAACTTTCATAAATTCATTGATGATTTTATATTTTCACTAAAATTTCTCCTTTTGTTAAATTCAGTGTACAGCAACTACAATTGTAATTTAAACTGAAATAAAACTTTCTCAAAGTTAAATCAAACTAATATGCAATTCTAATATAATTCTAACTAGTATATACTAAAATTACAAATATGTAAGTAACTCTGTCTGTATGTTACGCCCTCACACTCAAACACATATTTCTATGGACCATAATGTTTATAATGTTTTTAAATATGAAACCACATAACTTATTTGAAATTGTCGAAGACACTTATAGTATTAGCTTATAGCTTATACTATTCCGTGTCTTAACTTTTTAATTCTTTTTCAGGCAAATTTTTACAAATGTTGACAAATGTACAGAAAATAATATAAGTTAATATAAGATAAGGTATCTGAACAACTTTTAGACAACCGTTCAACGTAAGACCTCTTTATACATACGAGTACATAGACCGGGCGAAACTGCTGGACAAAAGTAAATTATAAGCTTTTTTTTAAAAATGCTAATAGGGTTGTCTTAAATCTGTTCGTTGAATGCAAATTAAAATGTCTGCTCAATTTTCAAAATGTAAATTGTGTCCGTTTAAATTTAAAGCTTTCAGTAAATGTTAGTTAAATTCAACATTGAGTTAGTTTTATAATGAAAGCAGTAAGGGAAGATTGAACAGGGCATCGCTTATAACTTTAGCTTTTAATCGTATATTCAATTTAATTTTTAAATAATATATTATTTAAAAGATTTTTATCTAATAACCATTTTAGGATTTTAGTATTATTATTATTACTAGTATTATTTTATTGATTTATATAGGAAAAGTGAGCGGTAAGAGAGACAGGGGGAGGCCTCGAGTGACCTTCGAAAACACATTATCTATGATACTGGAGGAAGGTCACGTAAAAAACATGAGGACCCCCCGGAGGGCATGAGGGCATGAGGGGTATTCAGGGACCGTAGCGTTTGACGCTCCGTCGTCTCTAGCTACCCCGCAAGGGATATGGCGTGAAGATAAATAAATAATAAATAAATATTCTAGTGTGTTTTTAGCTTTACTAACTCAATTTTTATATTTGTATTGTTATTACCATCCGAAAATGATATCATGTAAAAACAATTAAATATTTAGTATAACATACTTATTATTTCGGTGGTGTGTAAGCAAGCTAAACATTTATTTGTTACATAAAATCCTATAATCCCTTAATCCACTCGTTACATTTAATGTTCATTGCTTTGTTTATTTAGCTGTGATACAATTTTGTGTTTATGTACCATTTCATTTAAGTGCTTGTATAATATTGTGTTGCGGGTTATGGAGTTATTAATAAAATATTAAATTTTAATAACTAGCAGTTTACCCGCTATTTTAATTAGTGTATTTAGAAGTGACATTAGGTTTATTAAAAACCATTGACGTCATTAAAAAAAAAGGGAAGATAGACTATGAGGAGAAATGTGATACAAAGGAGCTCGAAATGATCAAGATCTTCTGTATTTTCCTACGAAAATACTGTCTTTCCATACTGCGTGCGTTTGTCATTACACTAAAATATTATTGAAATACATTAATAGTTTTACTGTGAAATGATAAAGATATAGTAAACAAATAGGACATATACGAGTATATAAGAGCAGAACAAACGAGCAAGCCGGTCACCGATGACGTGTTCATCAGAGCCCACAAACTCTAGCAACATTCGGGGCATCGCAAGAGCTTTGCCGTCCTTGAGGATATATGCCTTTCGCTAAGGCATCCATGCCGTATCGAACCAGAAATACCGCCAAAGGAAGTTCGTTCCACATCTTAGTGGTATGTGGAAAAAAGGTCTTAAAAAACTGTGCAGTAGAGAATCGCTACGCATTCAGGTGGTATAGATTCAGGTGGTATGGTGGTTGCATGCGATAATGTGTTCTGCGGTGATGAAATTCGACGGCGGGCATCAGATCAAATAGCTCTTTTGATCACTCCCCGTTGTAAATGCGCACTGTCAGAGAGTCCAGCCTTTCACAGAGCACCGGGTCCGCAACAATTCGAATGGCTCTCAGTTGTATGCGGTCAAAAGATAGAAGCTGATATTGGGGTGATCCGGACCAGAGATGAGAACAGTACTCCATGCGTGACCGGACTTGGGCCTTAGAAAGCGCAAGTCTTTGGTCAGGCTAGAAATATATATAATACTGCCTCGCTTTTTTGATAACTTTTAATTTCATTAAGGCCAATTTGGCCTTGCTCTTTAGATGACCACGAAACCGACAGTCGCTCTAAAGGTCGAGATCCAGTATTCTGTTATTTGGCGAGTTATTCAGAGGACTGCTTCGAAACAGCGAAGATACGAAAAATGTTTTTTTTGGGGATTTTCTGGCTTTGTTAAAACTGGTAAGGTACCCTACTGGGGTATATTTTTTAGAAGTATCGCTTTCATATTTGGTGGGGGGGTTAGGGCTTCCGGATTCCTTTAATCACCGATGGAACGTAAATAAATAGATTTGGTTACTACACGGCGACGTTACGTGAGAGGTCCTTCCCCGGTCGAGCAAACCCGATACGAGCTGTAGTCAAATAACTACAGCTAGGCTCTACCGAAATATATGTATAAAATTATTAATTTTCACAACATTTTTTAAACAATCTGGTTATTATAAATGATTTACTCCTTGTTAAGATAATCCTTTATAATCAAAATGGTATAGAAAGTCGATTTTAAAACAGAATTGATCTTTTCCCAAAACATCTTGGTACATGTCATGAATATTCATCGTGTTATTTATTAGGTGCTCAGTTTAATCCACTTAATAAAACATTGATGTTCTTAAGAATTATATTTATTATTTTTAATTCCTAATGTGATTTAGTAAATAATGATGTATAAAAAAACAACTTATTTTAATGTTTTCTTTGTATTGACATTTGGTAGAAAGCTTATGTTTCTTTACAAACAAAGGTTCTATTCACTGAACCAAATCATTTTGTTGTGTGATAGACGTTTTAACGCAGTCCCACAGTCGCGTCGTCGTGCTGTCAAAGTCAACGTCAACTGGGGCAGCGTCGTGTCGAGGGCAGCGGGGCGGCAATTTTCGATCTAGGCAGTCTTGGAACGAAGGGTCGCCAGCGCACCACGTCAGTGACGAATCGCTCAATATCTAATTCTGTATAGAAAGTTTTTTTTTTCAAATTTTCATAACTTCCCACGACCACGCCCACCTGACATAGATTCTGATGAAGGGACCTCCTGCGCTTTTAAATATATAAATAAGACTTTTTTTTTAATTTACTATGTATGTGTTTTTGTGATCTTGCTTTCTTCATTTATCCATTATTGCTTTAATATTTCAACCTAATAATTAATTTTTCCAATTATTTCTTGTATAATATCTTGAAAGTAATTGCTATCAAAAATCCAACATTTATTGTTGGAATGAATAATTAAGTTTCAAATATGTATGACGAGTTTGGTAAAAGCAGAGATTAATTAAAATTTTAATTATTTCCTTTTTGAGGTATATTTATTATACAATACATATAACATATTATAATCGATATGCTCTGTTAATTATAAACATCATTTTTTATTAATGGCACCCAGAGCAAGTTTACGACGGGGATCAAGTATTTATTTATTTATTTAACTTCACGCCATATCCCTTGCGGGGTAGCCAGAAACGACGGAGCGCCAAACGCTACGGTTCAAGTAATGAAAGCTTTTTGGTATTTGTACCTAAAATAAATGTTTAAGAATGAAAAAAATATATATTAATACAACACAATCACTGTCGAAATAAATATAATAAATTTAATTAATATTTCACTTAACTAGTAAACAGTAAAGGTAATGTAATATTACTTTTTAGATGGAAAAAATATTTTTTTTTGCTACAACATATTTTTCTTTAAAAATGATAACGATTTTCATTTTCATTTATTTTATTAGGTTTTTATTTCTATAAATTCTAAATTTGGTCTTTACATATATGCCTTCGGTTTGGTGGTTAGTAACTTTGTAAAGAGTTGGGTTCGATTCTCAAACGGGTTAACTCGTTGTGCGATCCAAAGACTGTTGTTCCGAATCTTAAGTGTACTTTGTATCCGTTATTAATGTTTGTCAAAAACCCTCAAACTGAAAGATTATTCCCAAGTGCGGGAGCTTTATTGTGAAGAAAAAATAAACATCTTTATTTTCCTCAAAAATGAGTAACTCAACGTTACAATGAAACGGAATCCTTGCTATTTGGAAAGTAAACTTTGTTCCCGAGGGAACTACTCGACCTTCATTGTATTACTCGACCCTTGTTACAAGCTATAATTGATTGATTTTTATATTATTTTTATGTTTTAGACCTTTATAATGTTTTAGTGAAAAAACCAAAGCCTTTTATCAACAGTGGGAAATTTTCAAATCTATAAAAGTTTCTAATAATATTCTTTTCTCAATGAAGGTCAGAGTTTGAAGCCCGCCAAGGATATTTTATTTTCATATTTTTAACAAAACGCCCATAAATCTCAATAAAAGTGTTGTTTTTCAAATCATACATCTGTTGTTCTAATCGTAATAAATCTTTCCAATTTTTGTGAGCTTTTTGTATTCGACAAACGAGAATAAATTACTATTTTTACGGATTTATTTTATTTTGATTGACACGAGCCACTGGTGACTGGACCCTGTTGGGTTTGGATTCGTTAATTTGTCACTGACAAACAGTTAGATCGACTTGTGTCGTAAACGTTTGTAAAAAAATAATATACATTATAATAATGTCCGGAGACTGAGTGACCTTTCAAATACGTTATAATTATCCTATAATTAATCAACGTGTCAAAAATTGAACCTTGAACTTCGGTGTTTCCAGCGGCCGACCGAACTTGTGATCGACTGTAAATTGCACGAATTAACTCCACATGCTTCCCAGTATACTCTTCTCTTTCAAAGCCCACCACATCACATTATGGGGAACCCGGTCGCATGCATTATCGCGATCAATGAACACCATGTGCAGGTTATTGTGGGCTCGTTTGTACTTCTCACACAACTGACGGAGAGCGATTACAGCAGCTATCGAAGCCCAATCAGGCATATAACCAATCTGGTTCTCCAAAACATCACTCTCGTCTCGCATCCTTTTCTTTATCACTTTCAACTAAACTTTCATAGAATGTGACATGATCTTTATACCACCATAATTGTTGCGGTCTGGTATATCACACTTATTTTTATACCCATTATAACAACTAATTAAAAAACAAAGCCAGCCACTTATATCTATATTCATTTAAAACCTTCCATATCTCCACTGGTATCATTTCCGGCCCTAAAACTTTTCTTCTTCATACCTTGCACAGCCGCTTTCACTTCATCATAGGTCACTCCTATCACTAATCCTTTATTGTCCGCCCGGTTTTTCAAAACTCCATCCCAATCATTTTCTTTATTCATCAATGTTTCAAAATATACCTTTCATCTCCCTTTTATACCCTCAACTCTCATCAACACCTTTCCAGTGTCATCTTTTATGCATTTTACATGTATAACAACTCTAGCATTCTTCTCCCTACGCTTTGCGATACGGTAGAATTCCTTTTGACCTGTAGGAAACTCTAGCGACCCATATAACTCCTCTTGCGCCTCAGCTCTAGTCTAGTCTACAGCTACTTTCGCTCTCTTCTTACATCTTTTATATAACATTTTCATCTCCTCTTTCATTATCATCCGATACTTCCTGCCATTGCTTAAAAGCACCTTTCTTCTCTTTCAGAACCATTTGCACATCCCCATTCCACCACCGCCTTTCCTTACTTATCATACCTTTTCCTTTCGTTTCGCCTAATACATCCTTTGCCACAGTTCTAATCCATCCTGCCATTTCGTTCCAATAATCGTTCAAAGACTTTTCTTCTACACTACTCAAATTTATAATTTTATCCGTTACTCTTTTTTTAAATTTACTCGCACATTTTTCCTTCTCTAATAAATACCATTTTATTTTAGGTTAAAAAGGGATTTAATAAAAAGTAACATTAATTAATAAACAATTTTCAAATTCCCTCAAAAATATGCTTTAAATTTCGTGAAACAGAATATTGTTACAAACGATGAAAAGACTGACGTTCTGAATTTGCTGATTTTAATCTTTCGTTCAGAATTCATACGTCACCCTACAGAGAAATATTAATCTCAATTTAAAGGCAAAATCTACTTGTTTGTTCTTCTTTATTTTTATATCGTCCCGGTAAATCCAGAATTTTAACATTCCACTCAGATTATATCAGGTATTAGAACACTCCGGTGGCCCAGTAAAGTATGTTACAAAAATCTGGCATGTAATTGAAAAAAATATATGTATTTATTAAATTGAGTGGTGAAATATACACGCAAAAGTTTCTGACATATGAAGTTTAGTTGAATATAAACGTACCAAAGCGACAACCGCCGGGCTAACGGATTTAGGTATTTACTTTGAAATTAAATATAGAAGGTTTTATAAGAATTATATAATTTATTTGTTACGAGGAATCTTTACAGCTTGGTCCTGATAAATAAAAGAATTGAATCTATCAAATGCAAACCCAAGGCCTACTCTAGAACTGACTCATGCGCACGGAAAAATTCCAAAATCAGTCTACTTGTAAGAATACTTCTTTTGTATATGTGAGAAACACACGTACAAAAGAATGATATATATATATATATATATATATATATATATATACACACATATTAGGCATATTCACATAATTGCTGAATTTGAAATTTTTTTTAAAAATTTTTTTTAAATAAAAAAAATTACAATTGACAACAAATGTTTCATTTATTTAGTTTAGTAAATATTGCAAAGCAATAGTATGCAAACAAACTACCGAGAAATATTAAAAAAATAATGTTCCGTGTCAATATGGCTCATTTTTATATTATACTTAGATGTTTTATAAATTACTATTATTTCAGTACAGAATACAGTAATCAAATAAAAAAACAAAAAAAAAAAATAAAGAAAAATGATGACTAATTAATATAAAACTCAAACATTCTTTTTGCTTGTCTTTTCTTTTTGCTTGCCTTTATGTAACAAACTCATCTAACATTTCAGAGCTTGCTTTGATATTTGTATGATAAATTAACAACATGGGTTGTAACACATGCTGTTACAAATGATTAATTTCCACTCAGCTCTTTGACTGAGCACGCATCAAACACGTCCAATACTAACGACAGCCAATTATCACCTTTTCAGAACTAACGATCCCTCGACGTCAGATTTATGCACGTTTGCTTGAGTCCTAAACAGACCGAACAGACGAGCTACTAATTATAAAGTTGAATATTTCAACTAAGTTAACATCTAAAATATATGTATTATATTATTTCGTTCTTTTGTAACTTGATTTCTTAAAAATAAATATTATAAATAAAATTCGTAACACGAAAATAACATTTCTGGTCTATATTTAAATAAAAGTATAATATGTTACAGTTTAAAAAAAGAGAGAATGATTTTATATTCACGAATATATTTTTATTAAAATTTATCCTTCTCTTGAATTCGTTAATCGTAATCTCATTATTTGCACGCGAACTTCAAAGGCACATATAATTAAATTTAAAAAGCTTTTGCATATTCCAAGGATAACTGGAGCTTATCCACAACGTGTTACTACAATTGTAATTTAAAGTAAAATACGACTTTTTCAAAGTTAAATTAAACATTGCAGTTCTTCTATTCTAACGAATATGTATAAGTATAAAGTAACTCTGGCTGTCTGTATGTTTCACATTCAAACAACAGGATTGTTTACGCTGATAAAAATATAATTTGAGGCTCGGGATAATAAATAGGCTTTTCTTTATTTCGAAAATAAATCTTGTTTGTGGCAAAATATGGGATAAAAATTTATGTAAGAAAACAATAATTTTTCAAGTTATATTTGTATGGACCATAATGAAAATAATGTCCTTAAAATTGTAAACACATACGTAAGTAAATTAAAATTAAAAATTGATGGGTGGTGGTGTGGTTTTTTAGTGGATTAATTTTCAGAAAAAAATCTACACTCATCGTCACATGTACAAAAAAATAGAGTATCCCTCATTTCAAAAAATAGCGTGAGGTAGCTAACCAACTTTTAGATGTCAGACTATGCATAACTGTTCGATATTAGATCGCTTATATACTAAGATCGCTTAACATACACAGAACGGACGAAGTCACAGGACAAAAGCTAGTAAATTGGAATATTTAAAAATATTAAAAGTGTTGTCTTCGTTTGTTTTTGTAATCGTTTCTTTGAATATAAATTAAAATATCTGTTCAATTTTCAATATGTAAATTGAGAATATTTATTTAAGATTTCAGGAAAATATTAGTTAAATTCAACATTGATAGAGTTTTATAATGAAAGCAGTAAAGAAAGATTGTACAGGGCATTGATTTTGGACATCATTTTTGGCTGTGAATATTAAGTAGTAAGAATCGTTAGTATATATTTCTAATCGTATATTCCATTTCATTTTTATGTAATAGATTTTTTTAAAGAGTTTTTCTATTACCGACTATTAGGATTCTAGTGTTATTAGCTTTACTGAATCAACTTTTATATTTGTGTTGTTATTACCATCTGAAAATGATATCATGTAAAAACAATTAAATATTTAGTATAACATACTTATTATTTCGGTGGTGTGTAAGCAAGCTAAACATTTATTTGTTACATAAAATCCTATAATCCTTTAATCCACTCGGTATATTTAATGTTCATTGCTTTGTTTATTTCGCTAACTGTGATACAATTATGTGTTTATGTGCATTTCATTTAAGTGCTTGTATAATATTGTGTGACGCGGAATATGGTGTTATTAATAATATATTAAATTTTAATAACTAGCAGTTTACACGCTATTTTAATTAGTATATTTAGAAGTTACATTAGGTTTATTAAGAACCATTGATGACATTACGAAAGAGAAAATAGAAGATGAGAAAAAATATGAAAAACGGGGTTCAAAAAGGCCAAGTTCTTTTGTATTTTCCTACGACAACTTCTTTTCACACTGTGAGTTTGTCATTACACTAAAATATTATTTAAATAGATTAACAATTTAACTGAAACGATAAACAGGTAGTAAGGAAATAGGATAATAGGATAATAATAGAGCATGTATGAAGGGGTTGATGTCTGTGGTCGAGGTGAAAGCGGTATGCAGGGACCGTAACGTTTGGCGCTCCGTCGTCCCTGGCTACCCCGCAAGGAATATGGCGTGAAGCTAAGTAAGTAAGCAAGTAAGGAAATAGGAGATATATATATATACATGTATTTATATAAATTAATCACTTTCAAAACAATTTTCAATAATCTTGTTGTTTTAATTGATTACCTTCCTGTTGAGATAATCCTTCGCATAATCCAATGAGGGCGTAGGAAGACGATTTTATAACAGATTTGATCTTTTCCCAACACATCTTGGTACAGGTCATGAATATTCATCGTGTTATTTATTAGGTGCTCAGTGTAATTCACTTAATAAAATATTGATGTTCTTAAGAATTATAATTTATTATTTATAAATCCTAATGTGATTTTTAAATAATGATTTATAACAAAACGACTTAATTTAACGTTTCCTTTGTATTGACATTTGATAGAAAGCTTTTGTTTCTTCACAAACGAAGCTTATGTTCTCTGAACCAAATCATTTTGACGTGTGATGGAGGTTTCAAAGACAGAACTGCGAGACTGAGTTCGGTATTTTGTCAATTTATTTATGTTATGAAGATAGAAATAAGACATTTATAATATTTATTATATAGGTTTTTTTTATCTTGCTTTTTTATTTAAACATTTACCATTATTGCTATAATACGAGTACGTCAACCTAATAATATATTTTTCCAATATTTCTTCTATACTTCTTTTGGCAGATATCTTCAAGAATTTATATTTTTTATATTTTAGACTTTAAAATAAAAATTAGTGTAAAGTGTCGAAAATTTATTGAATATGTAATAATTTAATTTATCCAACTTTTATAGTTAGAATTCGTAATTAAGTTTTAAATATCTACAACGAGTTTTTGACAAAAACAGATAGTCATCGAAAGTTATATATTACCGTTTTTTTATATTTTATTAAACAAAATATATAGAATGTTATAATTAACTTCAAATTTCACTTTAATCTCCTCATTTTAAAATCCAGGTCAACTTTCGGACAGGGATCAATTAACAAGAGATTTTGGTATTTGTAATATAATAACACAGATAAGGTTGTATTTCAAGAGACTCCAGCTTAAAGGACATCGGTAGATATTATATGTATGATATACCCTTATCAAAGTAAACTCATTTAATCTTAATAGTAATTATTTTCGAAATATATTTTATTATTGGATTTAAATCTTCTCACAATATTAAATTATTCACTTTGCTTTATTAGTTTTTGTTAATTGATACATAGTGACAATTCTCGTGTTAGATTATTATGTATTGAAGGTATTTATCGAATTTAATTGAGGCCTTGTTACGTGCCATAATGCCGTATCAACATTTTTAAAAACCCAATTTATCGCGGTAAAGCATCCGATTATAGATGTATCAGATAGTTCGCTGTATAAGCATATGGAAAGGAAGCCTGTATCAGATACAGTATCACATCCATGCATCTCATGAACGTATCATTGCATCCGAACTCGTAATATTGATACCAGTTATAAGTTTTTCAAACCTAATAATCTATTGTTAATTATATTAGTCGTAAGGAAAATATGAGATTAGTGTAGTTAGAGGTACGAGGGAACGAGACAAATAATGTTCATTGAAAATATCCTTGAAATAATCTGTTTCCTTTTAATGTCATTGTTTTCTTTATAAATGTAAGTCTCGTCTTATATAAATAAAAAGAGCATTACAAATATACAAGTGACCCCATGTATTCCCACATTGTCTACTGACGCCGGTGCATTTTTAAATCAGGATGCATTTTGTAGCAGCTTTCTCTCGGAAACGGAGCGACGAGATTCCAGAGTACTTTGTTCAATTTTATGTACATAGTGGAAACTACGACATTTTCATCCCTGTAGAATGTCGTGTTTTGAATAAATTTAAATGAGAAATTTGTTTAAGAATTATTATGTATATCTTCCGTTGTCTTCCGTTACAACGGCTTTTCTTTCATCAAGTAGCGCTAGGAACATAAAGCGATTTTTACCACGGGTTATAACTATAATACTGCTCAAATCAGTTTTGGAATGTAGTATATTATAAGTATTTCTAAAATATATATAACAATTTGTTTTCAAATTATTTCAATCGCTTCTCAAATAATACAAGCATATTGAATAACATTTATAATATAATCGATACTGTTTTGACATCCAACTCCGGAATATCAATTCATTTATTTTAACGGTCCATTAAATTTGTTCATTCTATTTAAATTTTGGGAATAAATGTAACTTTAACTCCAAGATTTGTCGTCATATATTGTTAGTTACTCGAGAATTTCTATTTCAGTTTTCTTCCATTTGTAAAAGAAAGTAAATGTAAAAAAATACATTAATTTGTATATCTGATAGAGCCTTTGCCAGTGCCTTATCAAACTGAATACATCTCCTCACGCTACAATGAATTGTAATAATTGCTGTGCCATTTTGTAAGGAAACCTTCATCTCGAGGGAACTCTTCGCTTTCAGCTTACCACTCGACCTTAGGATTGCCACAGGACTACAGTTTCTATATAAAAGTATAAAAAGGTCACAATCCCGTGCATTGGGTAATAGTTTAATTTAATTAGTGAGACAGACACTTAGTTGAGTAATGTAATTATATTTTTGGAAAAAAATATTTTTATATTATCATAATAGGATTGACAACTTTCTTTCATTTATTTGATTTCAAAAATTTATAATAAATTAGTCATTTTGAATATATTTATAGGAAACAAAATAAGCGACTTACATTGCAAGCAGCGGTCATTGAGCGGAGAAATATTTTATTGTAAATAAGGATTGGGTTGAAAATAGTTACATGATCGTTTGGTTCTTGGGGGCTAATAAAGTTTGATGAATTGAAAACAAAAATACTTTTGACTGTGTATATGAACGGAACGTATAATGACCCTTAAAAACCATCGCTCAGTCGTTTTTAACACAAAAAGATTGGAGTATGTACTTATTACCATCTTGAGATAACAAGTGACGATGATGATGTCCCTTACTGACACACTCTACTTATATGGTGCCGAAGTGTCGGTAGGACGAGTAAATAATGTTCACGTTATCTCCTTCATACTTTATAACATAATAGTCAACGAAGACAGATGGTAATATAAGTATCTAAATAGTAAGTTCTTTCTGAACCCTACACCTCTAACGGTCTATGGCTGAGGTAATTTTTATAATTTTTGTAGCTAACAACTATAATTTCATTTAAATATAATTAGAATAAGAGCTAGCAACACTCCCAGTTAAAATGGCTCATTAGACTTAAGCCAAAATAAGCAAAGGCTTGCTAGGCTTTGTCCTTAATTATCATTAATTGAAATTAAAGACAAGTCGAGTATAAAATAAATAATGAATAACATAAAGAATTAATTACTTTAATATTTTCCAAGTATTCCTTCTAAACGAGCCTTAAGTAATAATAATATAACTTAAATGTTTTTTTAATAAAATGAAAAATTATGAATCGTATTTAGTGAACCGATGACTGGGTGAGGCAGAAGTTTTAATAGTTTATAACTGAAGTAATGAATCTTTAGTGAGGGTTGAGAACCATCAGTCTCTACTGATTACAAAGCTGGACAAATGCATCACGGTTAATAACCATATTGCTATCCTTCATCAACTAAACTTGGATTAAGGTAATGATGTATTCATCACTCAGATATCCGAAAGTTCTTGAAGACAAGACCAGTCAAATATAAGCATTGAATTATAGACATCCAGAATAGTGCTATAGACGGTTAGAATATCTATATATTTAATCTTTGGTTTGTCTGTTTTTATACGCGAAGATCGATTAAGGTCGAAGGTCGATTGAGATAAAATTTATGAATTTTATATCAAATTTCGTGTCAGAAATCTAGATTTCATTATCATATCCTCAGACATCACAGTTGCAAATTTTGAGTCTTCCTCCAAAAAAAACTTCATTTCAAAAAATTATAACAAATGAGTGTCATATCACACAATATATTGCATTTTTGGTGCCTTTAATTAGCAAATCTGATAATGGTTTTGTAAAGTTAAAAAATATCTCACACTAATATTCACAATATTTCCTACTTTATTTCTAATTTATTCACTTTACAGACACTAATAAATAACGCTTTGTTCAAATTATTAATGTTTCCTTAATCATTATATTGATAATTTCTATTCAGGCAGAACAGTCAGCAAAAGTATATCATGATATATCTGTAGGTGATATAGTCAATCCTAATTTTCACTCACTAATGTGCCCGTAACACGCACGGAATCGTAAGAGTTAATCTGTATTCATGTCACGTTTTACTCAGCAGTATTGCTTGTTTAGGATTGGCTCCATTACTTTCTTCTCATTTATAGCTCTGAACTAGTCATTTATTAACTACAATTGCTTGAATAAGATGGCAAAGTTAAATTATCTTCACATTGTAGCAGCGCAGTTCCAAAAGATTCACGGAAAATGCACCATGAGTTTTTTAATAATTCTATTTTCGCTTATGTATATAGAAAATAGTCAAGTAACAATAACAATAATTAATTAATAAGTTATTATTTTAAGTATAACTTGAAGTTAATATATACTAACTTACAAATAAGTCATATTTTTAATTACACTAAATGGTAACACGGTTTAAGTAATTGTATATTTTGTAATTTGTAAAAGTCCTGTCGTCCGTGTGACGCTCGTGCCATTGCACTTAGTCTAATCAAAAAGTTATAGCACTCTGGCAGTTTTCATATCCATCTTGTGATAAAACTTGTCAGACATTCATCATTACTTCATATTCAAAATAAGTAAGTGTAAACATAACTTTATTCAATCATTTTATATATAGATTTTAGGTATTGCTTAAAAGAAAATAGGTACATAAAACCAGCCTGCTGACTTTCTGTCGCCAATTGTTCTTAGGACGGTGGCGAATAACTTTTTGAAGTGGTGATAGTTTTCACAATAAATAAATGTTTTGCATAAAACATACTTTAATAAAAAAACTAATGTATATATTCTATGCTTAGAATATCTCGTGTTCTAAACAAACAATTGGTACTAACGAGGTATTGGACTAACAATAGCATGTGATTGGAAATGCATGTACACTGTCGGTGGCGAGGTACCGACATATGAATACGTTATCCCGTATGCTACATATTGACTAAAGACTGCTAACCTTATACAGCATGCATTGAAAATATTTCATAATACATATTTTGTGATATAAAAGTACATATTTAAGCACAGGTCACACATATTTAAACACATTTAAGCACAGGTCACAGATGAAACGGTAGTATACTTAAAGTTGCATCTTAGTCTAAGATCACATCGTTAAAAAGCTGTTAATGAACTGAGATTTAATTATCATTATATTAATGGACCTGCTTTCATAATATAAATATATATAACTTTTATTATTAAAATAAAAGAAATAAAAATATAATATAGATTACAATAATTGTATTTTAAGCCAACATTATTTTAGCGTCTTTCCGGTTAGTAAAAAAAAAGAAGAATTGGTTTAGTTTACTAAAGCAAAATTTCTTTGAAATGATTGAAGTATCTTCTTTTATAGAGAATTAATGAAATTAAAGTTTTCGTTGCCTCTGGGCGGGCGCGTGTCGGAAACAAAGGCTTCTTTAACCGGCAACTCCTTGGCTAAATAGATAGAAAGATATAGCTGCAGATTTGGTAAATTAAAAAAATATACTTCGTACATTATAATAAATACTTCTACGTCACTTATTTTGGACGTAACGTGAACAAACTATTAAAGTGTTTTAAAGGGTAAGAGTAGGGCTTGTTAAATCTCAATTTATCTTTAAAACTTGTTAAAACAGCGGAACTTTATAGCATCTAGCACTTTGTGAGGTGGCGTCTTAATTAAATTTCATAAATTGTTTGTTCAAAAATTAAGACGTGATAGCAGTATTTGAGGATAATTTAATTATTTAATCCTTTATAAGTCAATAATAAACATATACAGTAAAGTAATAAAAAAATCCTCTCTGTATTATTTATAAATCTCTAAAATATGAAAATAAATTTAGAAGAAAACCTGAGAATTGTGCACAGATGGTAATCAGAATGTTACAGTTCATAAAATTTTCTATGTAAATAATTTCTGTTTTTCTTCTCTTAAATACATTATTATTTCACGTTTTTTAATTTTTTTATTGTAACCTTTTATAGATTTGTATATTTAATATATATTTAAACGATTTAAATGTAATCAATGAAAACTTATTAATGTTCCTTTTTTGTTGTTGTTGTTGTTACATTATCAGGACATTCCAAAGCGGATATCATCACTAACCGACGTCATTACAACTGAGGATTTAATAAATATGATTATATCTTTAATGTTTGTTATTGTACGTTTATATGAAATCTGAAACATAAGTCTGAATAAAGGTTTTAGAATTATGGCACTCCAAGAATATTTCAGTCCGAGGTGCTTCGGACGTTTCAAGAACCTACGGGGACAAAGAAAAAGTTATTCAATATAAATGGTAATATTTCTTTCTTTCTATTTATTTTTATTTATCTATCTCTATTGTTTTTCTTTTTATCTCTATTGTTTATATTACAGTTTTAAAAGTTTAAAAATTAAATTATAGATTTCCTAGTTATTATTTTCATTGATTAAATACTAATTTGGTGCTAACAGAATTTATTGAAATATGTTACGTGAAACTAGCGGTCTAGCGATTTTGCTTATGTTTTACAATAGTAATCTTAATATATATAAATTACGTGTTACGTTATTTGTCCACGATAGACTCCTAAATTACTTAACCGATTTAAATTTACATTTAGACCTAACTTAAAAGATAGAATAATTTTCAACTCAATTCATAGTCACAATATTATTTTATTGCAAATTATTTGTTTACTATTTTGCAGTCACAATTTTCAGTTAGCTCCTAACGATTTTAACAGATGGCGGTATCTGTTGAATGGATTGAGTAATAACGAATGAGGTAGGTAGGTTTTCATGACATGTATTCTGAATGTTACCCTTTACATAGTTTACTACAATGTAACATATCAAAAACAATAGTCACAGCAATGCGTGACCGGGTATGCTAGTTAACTTATAAAAATTATATTCAAATATTATAGAACTGATGAATTAAGAGTGATAAAGAGAGATGTTTTACTCGTATATCTCGTAAAATGTATGAAATTCTTATAGATTCATATAGTGTGTATTCCAAAACTTGACATGAATATTTAACATATTTTTAATATCATTCCTCTTTTAAGCTGGGTTTATTTTTGTGCCTCTAAAGCAGATAACCCTTTTAGGCACACAGGGACAGGGACAGGGATGTACATAGTAAGAACATGTTTTTCATTATATTAATATAAATAATCTATTAAGGTCTCATCCACCTGTCCTTATGTCAATGATTGGGGTCGTCGCAATATGTTAATTCTGTTTGCTACAGTATCATACGTGTCTCAAAGTGGACACGTTTTCTTCATATCATTTTGTATGCACCATGTCTTCTTCGCACCCTCTTCTCATAAAAAATGTTCTTATTATATTTCAAATAAAAATACTGTTACAAAAGATTCTTGATAATTAAATTATTCGTTACTAGTATATAATTCAATTGAAAATATATAACAACATCCCGATTCAATTTTACGATCATACTATGTGGTTTGTTTATTTTACAATATAAATTTAAAGATCTTCCAATTGTTTATATAAGATTAATGTCACTGAAGCGAGTCGCCGAATAAAGAAGTAACAGTATTGTAGATGGTATTTCTCATTGTTTAGATAAATGTCGTTTCCAATCCTTTTAAATAGGTCACGTTGAAATCTATTGTTGTAAAACTTGTCAGCAATATTATTATTTTATTTAACTTATAAATAAATATATTTTATTTACAAATTATTTGCTAGATACGAATGTTATAAGAGCTTCTTATATGTTATATATGTTTATTTTTTTATTCTGTTACGTCACCCGATTACTTTTATTTGATAGCAGACTAATATCTGACATTAACAATAAAAATAATCAAGAATAATATAGTATCATTTCATTTAATATAGTAACGTTCATATTTTCACGGAAATTTATTTTGAAACTTGCACCGGGAACCCGCCGTTCATCCCGGGGTACTGCCATGCTCCGAGTTTATGAGATGACTTTACAACTAGTCAGTGTAATTTAGATTTATTTAACACGAGCACAACCGAGTTCGAGTTAAAGGTTGTATTCAGAAAGAGTGCAAGAAGCTTAAATTTGAATAAGTAATAGTAATCATGGATCGTATAACTTGTACTCGTTTATAAGAATTATATGACTGATTCGCACATTTCTCTGCAATGTGCTTAATAAGGGACAACGTTTTCTCATCACGTATTAATATACAGATCCTATAGGATACATATATGTAGAATACAATTGTAATATTCAATATGTATTCAGGTCGCGTCTGCAGAAAGCTACTATTTCATATAACTTTTTGTACGTATTCTTTTCACCCCATTATTTGGCAAATGCAAGAAATAACATTTTTGTTGGTTTGGTATTAGATATAATAATTATCGATTATTGATTATAATGATTCGAATTAATTATCTAAATTACTGCTGTGACGAGTCTGAGTATGCGTGTCACAAATATGCGTAACAATGGGAATAATATAAACCAAATATAATAACCGAATAGATCCACGCATTGCCCAAATAATTATTCATGTTTATTTACATACATACTAATTGTATAAGATAATGATATTATTTTCTTAACTACTTAATTCCATTCACAATAAATTCTAACACATTTTATATTTAAACAATATTACAGTGTTATTACTAAAACAGTATTAATTACATAAATTTTGACAATTTGATCATTTGTCAGAAGCTAGCCATAAAATAATTAATAATTTACATTGTTTTTAGTTATTACAAATATATGTAAGAATCAAGAACCGTCTAGAATTATTATTTTGTTATTATTAGATAGTATTAGATGAATCTTCGTGAAAAGTCTTTTTATTCTAGAGGGAAAATAACCTAGCAACCAATTCAATATCTACCTTGAAGGTTATATTTATTAAACCAGATAATTAGTTTCGAAGATTTCCTTACACACAAACTCTCTCACAAACATTACCTCTTCATAAAATTATTTATTTGGTTTTTGTATCTTGAATTTAACATGTCTTACGATAATTCAATATATTTTGTGTTGTATAATTATAAAAATTCAAGAAATTCAAAATATCTTTATTCAAGTAGGCATTTACACGCACTTTTGAATCGTCAATTATTACAATACAAAAAAAGGTCAGTGTAGTCAGTCCGTAAGTAAGCTACCACCGGCTCGGAATACTGCTCTGTTGAGAAGATCTGGCCAGAAACTCAACTGTTGGACTTTTTAAAAGAAATGTAACAATCTTAGATGATGTACATTATAATATCAATCCTGCCAATGAATCAACATCTTAAGTTCCACATATTTTGATCCACTAAAAACTCTTGAACGTTATAATAAGATTTATTTAATAATAAACTCTTGATTTTAGATTTAAAACTAAAAAAAGTGTATAGTTCAGTATAACTTTATTAATGGATCATATTCCAAATCAATCTTTTTTTTACGTACAGTTTTTTAATCTAACATATGACGATATGCGTGAACTATCAGCATGTTAATTTTTATCAAACAAATATTTATATCATTGTCTATTTATAGTCTTTGTAAATGTTATATTTCCAGAATGTCCTATCAAATAATCACCTTTTTTGCTCGCCGAAATCTCTATAGAACAGTCTCAAATCATGGTGATAAAATGGACTGATTGTTAATTCCCTCGTGAAAACTTTGAAAGCAACGAACGTCTATTGAAAAACGTGAATAAAGTTAGACCTAAAAAAGAAAATCGACAGGACAAAAAATATGAAAAGGAAATTTCTTAATGACATTTATTTAAGAATCGAATAATTCATTTTAATGTTATCAATGCGTGATCTAAATTGTTGGATTTCGTGGATAATATTATATTATTATATTAAATGTTGAAGCAAACATTTTGTAGATGGTTTAAAGTTAGTAATAGCTTTCTAAAGCAATAGTGTAATAAAATTAGACTTCCTACATTTGAAAGTTTTAATAAATTTTTGTTTAATCAAGTAATTGATAAATTAGTTTCATAAATAATATATAACTTTATATTATAAAAGTAATCTTGTTAGACCATTGTGTGTAGAGTGATTCAATGCTGAATTTAAAGTCGATTCTGCTACGCATTATTCATAAATTGATGGTTGAATTGTTGATTGACCCTAATTCAGCAAAAGTTTACAGCTTTTCTCTGTCTATCTGTAGTGAGGTAATAGGTGTATGATTCAGTAACTACGACGTTTATCTTCTCTATGATTTTCACTGTCATCCTCTCTTCTTTGGTTAAATTAATTAACCGATAGTCATTTAATAGATGTGTGAATCGCAATATGTTAAAACATCTTTGTTATTTCTCCCTTTTGGGTAGACCTCGAAGAATTCGGTCTGCCCATTCATTTGTACCCGACTTTCGAATTTTGGAAAAATTTCTTCACAGGAGGTCTTCTTATGACCCCCTGAGTCCGAAATGACCATTGGTCAATTGGTCAATATGCGTGCGTGCGTCCAGATTCGACTTTTGTCAGCACGATAGCGGCCGCAGTTTCGCTCAGATCACTTTCAAACTTTGCACAAAAATCAACCAACCAAAAATGAAGGTCAAGTTCGTTAACCAGAGAAATCCGGCCACAGGGGGCACTAGGGCCTCACTTTTTCTGATTTCAGTTTTTCGACCATAACTTTTTCCCTATACAAAGTAGATCTATCGCGTTCATATTATATGATGTCTTTGATGAATACCTATAATTAATGTAAATAAACCGAAAACCTAACTTCAATAACTTAGGAGTGGGGGTAAAAAAACCGAAAATTTTTGGAAAAAAATTCATAACTTTTTTGTGGTAAACATTCTTACATCACAAGTATTTTTTATAGAAAGGTTATTTTTTACTCTAAATTTAGGTATCAAAAGTTTTTCCGTAGAAGGTACTGTTTCCGAGAAAAAAAATAAAAACCACTTTTAGCTTGAAAATTTAAGGTAGGTAAAACCACGGCAACTTTTTTCTGGTAAATATTCCCTCCTCGCAAATATTTTTAATAGAAAGGTTATTTTTTACTCTAAATTGAAGTATCAAAAGTATTTCCAAAAAAGACACCTTATCCGAGAAAAAAAATAAAAACCGCTTTTTGCTTGAAAATTTTTGATGTAAACAACGGCATCATGTGTTATTCTTAGGTAGTGAGTTATATTTTAAACGAGTTAACGAGGTCTACCCACGCGTGTCCCCCTGCGGGCACGGATTTTTTCTCTTTCTCTTTCTCTCGCTCTACCTATTTAGTGTTCAATTTTGTTATAGGACCAGTATCAAAATTTCCTAACAGATATTTGTAAGAATTGAAATTTAAAAAAAAAAGTTTGTTTTCAATTCATACTACCAAAAAATAATCGTGTTTTAATTTTTCTGTATACCTATATTAACTTAAAAGATGAAATATGTTAAAAGATAATTTTAAATGTGATAATTACACAGCACATATCTAATATACACTGTCAAAATTATATAAAAATATTAAAAATACTTACTATACTTAATATTTCACAATAAGTAGCTAATGACAATGAAGTATACGTATTACAATTTAGTTTACAAATCATTTATTTGAAGACTCTACGAATATAAAGTGAACCTTTATTAATCTGATGTATCAAGATCTATTTTGTACGTGTTGTTTATTAACTGAAGTGTATGTTTGTATATAACAGTATAATATATTCGTTACGGACATGCATCGCGTGTGGTATGTGCAAGTTATTGAAGAATACTTATGAGTTAAATACACGCTTCAATATAAATATTAAAATTTTATTTTGTTTATTGAATTGTCTTTTCCTTTCTATCTATTAACTGATTACTACAATAAATCGCTATTGATACATTCCAAGTCCAACATGAACTTGTAAATCTCTCATCGCAAAACCTTAAAGCTTATCTGATGACACTGGTCATAAAAGAACAATTTTGTCTCTATTTAGCATTTGTTATCTCCTCCTATTTAAGCGTTTGTTATTTCCTCCAAAAATTTTTGTGTATATTTCTGTTAGAAATTGCTTTCATTTCCATTATAAAGTGCATCCAAGATTGTTTTAATAGCTTCTTGTCTGAATAAGCTTTGAATATTCTATTAAATTTGATCAAAACTTTCAAAGATGTATTAATTATTAAACAAACCAACTACAGATTTTATGAAGTCAATGCTTTCTAAAATTATAATTTAATTATGCTAAGATTTGTAGACTGACTTCGTTAGGAAGTTTTAATTGAGCTGTAAACATTTCAGTGCTCGCGAAGTCGTTTTATGACTAGTTGTTAATAACGAGTCATTAAGTTATATTTTAACTCTATTGATTGTCTAATATGATAAATTTTGTTTCATGGCGATGGTCACATTACAGCACTAAGTGTAAAAACCGTTATTTAATAGATTATTGCTTATTATTGCTCAACGTAGCTCAAGCCAAATGTGTTTTTTTTTTGTTTCAGTATTAATTTTAGAGACGTTTCTTTATGGTTAAATGTTTGTAAAACTTCCCGGATATACAGTATTTTCTAAGATATAAACAAATTAAAGCGTAAGTTATAGCGTCTTTGAAATATTTTAAAGAACTTCCAGTAGATATTATATTTCTTAAGAGTAAAAGCTTTTTCTCGTTTGCGCGTTTGCTTAAGTTACATAAAAAAATAAATATCTTTATATCTACGTCTACTTATCTAAATATATATCTGGTCCAATCATGTCATCGAGTCAATTTAGTATCTGTTCGTTCTGACAGACAGGATCGCACCTACCTACCTACCTACCTGTCTCTAGTTTATGTAGTCAACTAGGTCTGTATGTAATAACTGTGGGTACGTGTGTGTATGTGTGTGTATGTGTATGTATGTGTGTGTGTGTTATATAACGAATGAGCGAGCGTGCGTTGCATGCATGTTGTTTGTGCATAATCAATTAGATGGGGCGTAGATGTTTCATGTCGTAACAAAATAGGAGTTATTTATTTTATGAAATTATTATTAACAAAATAATAAATTCCGTAGTGTTTGGCGCTCCGTCGTCTCTGACTACCCCGCAAGGGATATGGCGTGAAGCTAAATAAATAAATAAATAAATACATTTGCCTCTATGAAATTGAAAGGTACTATTTGGTAATGTATCAATATTTTTTATTATTTATTTTGTAAAAAACTCCTACGAAGTCTAATTATGTATGTATATATAATCTATGTATAAAAAAGACGTGAACCTAATTAAGGAACATACACAATATTTTTTAAATAGGAGAGAATATTCGTTTCATTTACCTTTAACCTTTTATAGTTTTTCAGTAAGACTTTAAAATTCCTTTATATTTAACTACAAAGTCACTAACAAAAATATCCTAAATACGCCACATGTTTAGGATATTTTTTCTGTTTTTATTTATTTTCTGTTATTTTATTGAGCGAAGCGAATGAAGTGAGCGGAGCGTTTTACTGGACACTTTTTACATTCTTTGTCACGAATTGGCTCGAAAACTACTAAATTATGAAACTTTGCAATCAAAAAGAAACACACATTAGATGAGGGTTGAAAAAAAAATTGAAAAATGTCCTCAAAAAAGTATTTTTTTAATGTCATTTCTAAAAACTGATATCCCATTGAAGTCAATGGGAAACGATGTGTCAATAAACTGGACTCGCTTTGCTCAATATGCAAACGGCACCCGAGATTTCGTGAGCGCAGCGAGTCGAAATTGAGGGTTTGTTGGCGCTCCTAGTTTATAAAGATGTGAAAAAAAATATATATGTTGTTTAAATAATAAAATATTTATTATATTAAATGTTTTTTTTTTTTGGTAAGGATTAACATTTTTTTTCTAGTAATAATCTTTGGGTCGCGGAAGGTTTATCAAATAAAAAAAACAATCAAAAAGTTCACTGAGATACGAATTGATAATTGGTTGGTTACAAAAACAATTATCCCATATGGTTAACGAACCTAGAAGTTTTGATTCAGCAGTTACTAACTAGACCGAAAGCCGACAATTTTGATTGTGTGCCATAAAGATAATAATGTAATGTGTATTGCAGCATCTGTTGATCTTACTACTACATGTATATATATATGTACATTGTATGTGTGTGTTGATCGGTGGCCTGATTAGATCTTAGTCAGCAACAACAATCAAATTACTCTGAAGTCAACAACCAACCCAATCCACTTACTCATGCCGCCATTACTAATGTAGTTCTAAACTTCCACACATAAGCACTAATATTTAATTGTACTTGTATTTCGAATATCATGTATATAATACATCATTGTTCATATTCTATAACTATCATTAATATTTTAATCTTGAATTTTGTTGTAAAATATTTAGATGAAATTTCTCTTTTTTTTCTAAACGAACCAACGTCTATCGGTGGTTGGTCAGCCTTAATCAGGTTGTTTTATTTTTATAGTTTCTGAAATCAATGAACTGTATAACATTCAGTTAGCTTATACTCTGTTAAAGTATAAATTAAGGATAATAATACACTGGAAATTTTAATAATTTGTATAATATTTCGATAGTCTTCACCAAATCTAATCTAAGGGATACTAACATTATCTAAATATATTAGATAGTAAGGAAATAAATTGCAAGTATTATAATTAATAATTTTGAAACAATGTCTTATAAGCTTTGATATTAGGCATTAAAACTTTAATACGACGTGCTATGAAATATGTGCTACGAGCTACGAGCTATGTAGTGTGTACTATGTGCTACGAGCTACGAGCTGTGTAGAGTGTACTATGTGCTACGAAATGAGCACAAACACATAACACAATTGAACTCTGTGCCAATGTTATAAAAAAGAATCTTCTGTCTGTGTGTTTGTTTGTATAGGCTCCAGTAGATAATTAAAATGTTTTTAAAAATTATTTCACCCGTTGAAAGCTACTTTATCAACAGATATCATAGACTGCTTGTATCCCGATATTCCCTCGGGATCAAAGCACTCGGCACTGGGAGCTGCACAAGATAATTTCATCCCAATTAAATTTTTCTTTGTTGAAATAGTTTGGAATATTTTATTAAGATTTTTATTCGCAAGTAAAATATTATTTATTGAAAAAATATTCGACAAGTGTCTTAATTGGTCTATTATATTGCTTTTAAGGTAAAAGCTGTAATAAATATCACTTTATCGTTAGAATTAATTGAAAAGCAGCGTATTTTATTTTATGAGGTGACGTTTTAATTGAAACTTATTAATTCATATAAATGGGATTTCAATATTAAATAGCTATTTGATTATAATAAACAGTATTTATAGGAATATTTAATAAAATGATTTTTATAGGATTTTTTTTTCTATTTTATTATAAAGAAGCTATTAATAACATGAAAAATTTATTTAGTTACAAATATTTATAACAATAGATAGATCTTTATATTTCGCGTTTCAAAACAAATTTGAAAAAAGGAATACAGCAAAGCAATAAAAAGAGAGCTTTAAAAAAGTTATTTCCACTGTACCGCAAGAATTATATATAATGTTTGTTTTAACAATACAAGTATACAATATACGAGTATGTATTAAACCATTATTACGTTTAAGTAGAAACGTTAAGCTCTAAAGACTTATACATTTAGAAATACCTCCAGAAAAAAAAAATCATTTGGTTTGTTCAACCTTTCTCCTACAAAATGTGCTTATGGTAGATACTAAGCTTGTTATTTCGTTACTTCAGTAAAATAAATTCAATATATAATATTTAATATGGTACTCATTACTACTACACAGTTCTTAATAAGCATTTTTTTTGTTCAATATAAATAGTAATATTATATACAAAGATCATGATTGGATTCACTTGGTATATACAAGGTTTACTATTTGGTAGCGATATTTATATAGTTCCCTGCCGAATGTAGATGTATATTTTTATAAATTGGATGGCTTGTAACTTGATAGGTCATTTTATGGGGGCGTAAAGTGAATGACGTCGTCATGGTGACATGGGGTGAAGGATAACAAAAGTATCCTTAAATGGATTACTTTTTTATAATACTATAGTTTATTTTCATTAACAACCTTAATGTGTCCAAACATTAATCCAACAATAATACAAAGTTGTATAAAATACATACTAAATGCCATTTGAGCAGTACACAGTTGTGATATCAATTAGCTATTAGCTAGTCTTGTTTGTAAAGCCTGAAGGCAGGGAGGAGGGATGTTTGTTGTGTCACCGACATGAGCTGGAGGCTGTATATTCTGGTTACGAGTGCCCTATTAAAGCCTTGTTTGAATTTATATTATGTTATTGACTATATAAACTATACTATACGTTTTTTATTAAAGAACTAGTTACAATGAAAAGATTTTAGTTCTAAATTTGTTTTTGAATTTTTGAACGCTACGAAAATCAAAAATATGTTTTGAAACTTAATTATACTTTATAAATGTTGATTTAATATGTAATTTTTATTAAATCTAATAAAAAACCTTTAAACGCCTAATATAAAGTCAAATCCAGTATCAGATAGACAAAAGAGTACTTATTATGTCAGATATGTTCGTTTGAACTGAATAAACTGTGCAAGTTGTATTTTGAATGAAAACAACAAGAAGTAATGATGTATAAATATCCAGCAAACGGAGTAAGTTATGTTAATGCCTTTAGGGAATAGAGCCTTCAGATAAAGATTTATACGCGGTGAAATTGCACAAGCTTTTACCTCACCTACATATGTATTGAATTGTTATTTAAGTTATACCCCAAAAATATATGTTTCACTATAACAAATAACACTTATATAATAAGGTCCTTAAATGTTTGAGTTTATAAAAACATTGTTAAAGTAACCTCAATGCTGAGTCAAAAGGTCCTTTTCAAATATGTAAATTCTTTATCAACATGGGCGAGCTATTTTCATCACAGCTCCATTCGAATCCGGGGTCAGCTATATGTATATATCTGGAGATTAAATTTGAGCCCAACAAAGGCTTCCTCTCAAAACGAACATGGGATGAATAATAATAACTTGAAAAATAAAAGAAGAGTCATGACTCAAAAACCCAAACGAATTGCTAAGAAAAAATATATTCATATTATATATTTTAGGTTATGCTTTATCGTCACGAAAAACTGAAAATAACAGAAAAATAAAAATAGGTATAATAAATATCTTGTTTCAACACAGAATATAAATTAACAAAAGTATTTTAATAATTGAAAACAACCAAGAAATGAACCAATATAAACCAATTATTAACATTACAGACCAATTAGGAAGAACCAACAAGTAATTTATCAAAGTAAACTCAGACTGGTGTATCGATCGAACCTGACCAACCTTGGCCTACATGGCCATTCTAAAAATGTATACGTCTGTTAAGTTATAACTTTGTGCTGTAGGATTAAAGATATATTGTTGTTATTTTATTAATATTCTTCATATGATTAATAATGTTTTTAATATTGAATACTAATTTTGTTCTCGTGAACATAATCAATACATGTACAATACTAAGTTCTCAATCCTAAGTTTAATTTAGTTTATCTTTTGTATTGAAACTTTGTATTAGTCTGAAAGCTTAACTAACACAAGTTAGTCCAGTAGGCTAGCAGGCGAGCCTAGACAGATCGATAGAGTTTATTTTTGTTCTTTCCACGTCTTTGTGTTAGTCTAACTCTGTAATCCAATTTGACTTTTTATAATTACGGATCATTTAATAAATTGTAATGGACACTTATTTTTAACTGATAAATGACTAAGATTTTTTTAAATTATTTTCGTAGAATTGGTATAGTATTTTGTGTCAAACCAATAGATTAAATGAAATTTGAATTCCTTCTAGTAACACTGATAGAACAATATAAAATGGTTACTTTAAATGCTAAATCATTGATCGGATTAGGGCCGGGGCGGAGGGACTGAATGAATACGAAAGGTATTACGAATTCATTTGGTGGTATTCTGGTATTAGATGTTTATTACACAATTAGATGTGCCCAGGACTTTCGTGTGGAATGTTTTTTTTTAATAAGTAGCTTTAGTTACTCCTTGTAATATCTATTATCCGTCAGTAAAAGTCTTGTTAAAATCAGTCAAGCCGTTTCAGAGATTAACCATTTTAAAATTAGATTTTTTATGTAAGTACCGTAATATTATTTTATATACATTCAGTAAAAAGCTTTTTATTTGGAATTACAAACAGACACTTAAATTTTGTTTATATATAGATTATCCATATGGCTATGTAAGCGATGGTGCCATATTTTAAACATATTGCGTCATAATCAATGATTCTGTCTGTCTGAAAACTTTATAGTATTATTATTTTTATTTTAAATAATTATTCTCGTAACCTCACAGCGGAGTAGTCGCCTTGGTTTACAACAACGTTTCATTATTTTATATCTTTGAATCCTCAGTATATAATAATTTTATTAAATAAAGAAATGGTGTATTATTGGTAAATATTTTGACATTCATATATTTTATTGTAATCATGAATACTATGCACTTACTTTTTTCACCATTTTTTAATAATAATAATTATTCTCACTTTACTCCAACTAAAGCTAAGTACAGCATGATTTATAATAAGACACTATTACCACGTGTCATGATGCGTGTCCTCAACTGATCGTAGTGTCCTGAATTTAATAAATTTTAACAGTAGGTATTTAAGAAGCAGCTGTGTTATTTCTTAAATTTTCACACCAAAATTCATCTTAAAGAAAGTGTTTAGATTATTATGAAAAGCAGTCCCTAAATAAAGATACTAGAAAATCAGGCTTCTAATATGAATGTTTAATTAAATTAATATATATATATTAAAATAACTATAGTATAGTTATATATATATATATATATATATATATATATATATATATATATATATACTATAGTTATTTTCCAAATCATTAGATATGTAAATGTTAAATTGGTTGATTTTCCATTTGATTGCTTTTCTGTTTTCAATTCAATAGATATTTTCCCCTCATTTAGTTTATCGTATACAAATTTTAATTCAATTTCAATTATTAAAACTCTTGTTTTTATTGTTTTTAAATCTAAACTACAATTAAGATTAAAGAAAAAAATGTTTTTTCATAATTATACAGATATAGACAAATCAATAATTTTTAAATAATATATAATATTTTATACGAGTGAAGTCTGATAACATAATTTGTTTCTTAGATCTCGGTAAGAATCTTAATATACTCGTGTATACCTTGTCTTCATATTTTTTGTTACAATATTATTTAGTTTAGTAACAGTACTGGAATGAACACAACTAACACTCACTCCTATTACACGAACGCCTAATAGAGACTGAAAATTTATTAAGTTTAAGAATTTTCTAGAAAATTACTTCATTTTCGTAATAAAAAATACAGATATTTCTTAAAATTGTATAAAGAAAAACGTGTTTGACGTTTTTAAAAATAAAATAACACATACAACAAATCCTTTTAAGGCATTTATATTATAATCTTGAAGGGTGACTTTTGTCACGTGAAAAAAGGCAGAATACAAACAGAGACAAGTGACTCGTGTTTACGTAAGACGAGAAGGGACATGACAAATATTGTTTTAAAACTTCTCACTTACATCTAGTTTTACTGTTTGGATTCTCTCTTTATCTTCAGTTTTGTTTGGTTCCAGCTTTATGAGCATAATCTAAAATAAATTGGACTATTCAAAAACTGTTATCTTATAAAAGAACGATGACATACAGTACTTATTTATAATATCTTGAGTTATTGGAAATATTATCCTCCACTTGATATCACTTGATATCATCGCTAGTAGAATAGAATAATTATTGTTAAGTTTCAGATACGTTGACGCTGTAGCGATGTTAACGTCGTATCGTTTTCCACATATGTAAATAGAATTATAAACAAACATTTACCATTTGATAATACTTAATTTAACTTAACTTAACTTATCTTCACGCCATATCCCTTGCGGGGTAGCCAGAGACGACGGAGCGCCAAACGCTACGGTCCCTGCATAGCTCTTTCGCCTCGACCACAAACATTAACCTCTTCATACATGCCCTCCGGGGGGTCCTCATGCTTTTTACGTGACCTTCCTCCAGTATCGTAGTTACTGTGTTTTCGAAGGTCACTCGAGGCTCGAGCTCTCGAAGGAAAAGTGAGCGGTAAGAGAGACAGGGGGAGCCCTGTCTCTCTTACTGCTCACTTTTCCTTTATAAATTTTTCCTTTATAAATAAATTTTGAAGGACGTGCCCAAACCACCTGAGCACGTTCTTCTTCATTCTTACCGTAACATACATAATACGCTAACTTATATATTACATAATTAATCACAAATAAAAATATAAACCCAATTATATAATATTTCTCTTGTTATTGTAACATCTAATACGGGAATGCCAGTCAGTATGAACGTAATAAAAATACATCATTGAATAATGAATAAAGTAACAAGTCAAGTAATATCTTTGTCTGTATCGGAGTCCGTCAAAAGTTATGAATATTTCAGTCCACATGCCGGCATACATATTTGATAATAATCAATATTGCCCTCATTCTATTTTCAGTATTCAAGGAGTTCGATGATGTCGCAACGTGACCTTTACTTATGAGGAAATTGAGATTTATTGTCGATAGATATTGAGATTCGTTTGGTGTAAATCATCACATACCGTCATTGTCATATATTATACCATTTGAAAGGAATTCGATCTAAAATTTATTACAAATTTATTACGAAGACGTATTTATCACCTGTGAATAAATTAGATGGTACTAGACTTTTATGTTATCCGGAACTTACTATAAGGCAGGACATCGCAAGGAAACATTTACTTATTTTAACAGAAAAATTACTTTAAAAAAATGTTGTTTATCTCTGATACACCTTCTAAAAATATCTTGTATTAGCACGTAAATATTACCTTTGCATTTAATTAATTATATTATAAATATTTATAAAATTAATTGGTGTTTATATAATAAACTTTTATTTAATTATTCAGTTTATGCCTTTTCTGCACTATTTGATTTTATGAAAGCATAAATAATAATTACCATTTAATCCACGGTTGCAATAAATTTTCCTCAGTTGAAATATAATTTACAATAATGTAAATAGGTAGACTATTAACATTGCGTTATTCACAATTAGATTGTTATATTTCGATTACGGAGATATTGTAAACGTTTTTCGAATTATATCTAAATAATTATCTAGACTATAAACTGTATCCTCAGTAATTTATCGAACCTTACACTTTTGTGGCAGTTTTCAATTAATAAAGTTATCAAAAGCTTTGCTCCTCTTTAATTAAAAGGATTCTGAAAGAGATCGCTCTCTTAAGTTTTCATTAAATTTACTCTTTGAAAGTTGTGTAGAGACGCGATCATATCATTTATTAATATTAAAGGTCATTAATATGTCAGCTTAAATTATTAATCATGTTTTTATAAGTCAGGTTTAATAAGCTTTATACATATAGATATACATATATATGTATATATATTTCAAGTGGATATACTCGTACTTAGTAATTTCAACCTAACAAGTCATGTTCAAAGATACTATATCAATTAATTATTATACTGATGAAACATCATATGACTATGAGTGAATAGTCACTATAAATACGAAGAAATGAATTCTTTGCAATATTTATACATTCTTTTCAATCTCTTTGGTACCGAGTAAATAAACTCTGAAAGTTCAGAGTTCAGTTCTGTTCAGTTCTGAAGCACGAATTGTTACTTATATCATTAAATTACATTGTTACTTATATTATTGAACATATTATTGTAATCCTTAAATATATTTTAATAAACTCTATCTACAATGACGCTATATGTCATCTGACCAAGACTCTACATCGATTGAAATTTACATATATTCCTAAGACGTTCTGTGCTGGCATCTCAATTTGTATTCACTAACTCTGTATTTCTAGAGAAGATGCAACTAATTCCGGTCCAATTAATTACTGTAATTACTCTGCAGTGATGAACTCACTATGTCTTAGCAAGATTCAAATACAGCGTTTTAAACGCTGCGATTATTTTTTTTCTAGGTATATTTTAAAATTTAGATTAGTAGATTAATCAAAGTTTTAATTAGTCTTCAGTTTATTTCTTCAAACTTCATCATTTAATAACACGATCGAGCGGTTAAATCGCCAAGTGTGAACAAATATAAAACTACTTGAAGATGCAGCTCACGCTTTAAAGTTTCTGAAAGCAATTTGTTAAAGTTCCTAACTCCCATTCGACCAGCTTGCGTGAATCTACGAGTAAGGCGGTATAAGAAGTATCATCTTTAAATTTATATGACTGGACCTATATCTTATAATGTATTTTGCGTAGTGTTAGATTCAATTATGACAATTACACAAGTAAAGACTATATTGACAATTCAAAAACCGTGAAAGATTTTTATATCTTTCACTGAAAACGAAAAACTAGTTTTAATGCTTACTTTAAGAATTATATAATATAATATACTTTTAAATACTATTAAACATTATACTTAGAAATGGAATTTCGAAATGCTGCCTTATTTGCTTTAAGCTAAACTCTAAAATCCTTTATAACTAAGACTTAATAGTATAAATTAGTAACTTTATTTGAGACTGATACTAAACTAGGCTAATATGACTCCATGCGTCTCAAACGCTAAGTGTGTTCCCAGCCTTAATGACCCTACACTATATATATTTAGTTCGAGTAGTATAAAATTGTAGACACTATCCTGCATCAGCTAGAAGTAAGTTGCAGACAAACGAGACTGTAAATCGAGAACTAATGACTGGTATCTTGTGCTATATCCTCCATTATGTTCTTAGTTCAGTTTGCTCAGTTTAAATCACGTGTAATCCGAATTGCAATTAAACTTTATACTTGAAACTATGTTCTTTCTTTTTTATATATTTCACAATGAGTTTCTTGTTCTTAGCTTACCATAAAGATTGCTTTAAGAAATTTAAACAAAACCCATACAAATATACCAATATGAATATACATTATATTTAGACACACCCACACAGACATATATTTGTATATAAATATAATATAAAATTAGCTTTTTAAATATCTACTCTCATTGTCATTCATATCTTGTATATAATATATTTTATTCTAAATGGGTGGGATACACATGGATTGAATTAATTTTATTATTAATATGCATAATTTTAATGTCACACTTGCAATGTCGTTTTCAGTCGATTAAACTATAACCTATTTTAAATAAAAACATTACATTAATATAAGCATAACCCACTGGAACCATTACGTAGCAATTTATGAATAAGAGGTGTCAATTAAGTAATTATTATTATCATTTATTACTTTATTAGTTTATTTATGTAAATATATGTTACATTATTATTTAATCAACACGTAGTCTACTACTCGTATAACAACAAGGAATAGCGATAATCATATTTAATAGGATCGGAGTCTAATCTTAAGTCAATTACTTGGCTTCCAGCGATCAGCGATCAGAACCATTATTGTTAATTGCTACCATTACATACCGTTTTAATGTTATTAGGTATTAAGGTATTTATAGAACGAATCGAATTCATTTGAAGCTTAAAGCACTTTAAGATAAAAGCTGGTGCGGATTTTAAATCGTCTCTATATTAATTGAATGAGATTTAGTAAAAGATAGAATCAAAGCTTGATGCAGTTTTTAAGCTTTAAACAGTTAAAGACATTCGTTGTATTTACTTAATAAATTTATCGGCATTAACTTATTTTTAAGTCGGTTAAAAAGTATAAATTTATTTAGTAATTTATAGATGATATAGGATATATCCTAACAGCCTCTTCCGAAGTGAGTGTATGTACACTCGTACTAAACACTTATGCAGAACTGACATTGATGGAGTAGTACTCGACAGTACGAAAAATGTGCTCACATTTATGTATATTGTAAAGAACTTTTACGTTATTTTTATTATTCATAACTGTAAATAATATTCGTCTGTACGTGAATGAATATTTATATTACATTAGCTATAGATGTATATAATATAACATATTATAGTAAATGCTTTTGGTTCAGGTATCAAATCTTTTTTAGTGTATATAAGTGTCAAAAAAAATATTTTTTTATACCAAAAAAAAAAATCAGGATTTGAAATGAATCTTCATAATACATTGGCTACAGATTCTTTTATAGGCAAGGATTGCTTTTTTAATGTAATATATAATAGTAAATGCTTTCATTTCATTAAACGTGTCAAAAAATTAATACTTTTTTTATACCAAAAAAAAACTCAAAATTTGAATCTACATATATAAAGTTTCAATACTTTAAAAAAAAAAAAATATTTACACATTTGAAATATTAAACGAAAACTCTTTTTTGTTTTTTTTTTCAATAAATATTAAATAAAAAATAAGTAATAGCTGATAAGGTGGTCTTGGAAGAAGAAGAACTGATACTAGCGTTAGAAGAATTTAGTTATAAGCGCGTTAGTTTGAAGCGTTCAGTTTATAACCACATTTTCATAAAAAAACTGGAATAAGTATATTATATTTATTCGAATTTTAAATATTTAAAATCTATTTAATTATTATATTAAATGATATTCCAATAATTTTCAAAGTAATTATAACGACATAGTTATAGATCTAACATCAGTGGCATTAGTTTCTCTAACAACACACCAGACATTACTGGGGTCATCTATCAAGAGGTCTCTCGAGACCCTTCACAGGTATAAATTACAATTTACCGAGAATGATATCCGTTCCAGAAGAGCTATTGAAAGATATATTGTACGTAATTTATTAACATTAAGTGTTTTTTGACTCTGCAGAAAACCTAATATGAAAAAAAATTCCATCCACATTTCATCCTAATGCCACAACTATTTTACAATGATGTTTCTTCTATATCAAAATATCCTTAATATAATATTTGTAAGTTGTGAAAAATATTACATTATTATTAGTATTTTATTGTTGTTATTAATAATATATCCATATTTGCTCTAAAAACACAATATTAATCTTCTTTATAGGTAATAAGAATACTACATACCCAATACACATACATACACAAAAAATCAGAACATTTGGTGTGTCCGACGGGTACTTTGCCAATTTTTTTAGGAAGATGCTTAAGAAGAAACGGAACTAAATACGCAAACTCCAAGCAGTAGTTACACTACTCTAGTAGTAAATAGTGAGTAAGGAAAGTAATGTTTTTACGTAATAAAATAGATATTGTCTTCCATTCATATCTAATTGTAAACTTACTAATAAGCTGTCACTTCTAGTAACCAACTCGTCATGTTATAGCATTGATCACCAACTGTGATCAATTATGGTTGACATCAGTTCTCAAAACTTACTTATATGTAACTAGGACTATGCAAATAATATTTATTTATATTAAATTTATGTAAAAAGTAAACAGTAAATAGTCATTTTTCCAGTCATTGTCACTCATTCAAAAAGCAAGAGTCGTGAACATATGTATATATAATACATATATATGTATGTTACTTATAACATATATACTATAATTTTAATTTCGTTTCTAAATTATTACGATAGGTAGCAGATAAAGCTCTTACAGTAATAATTCGACCATTATATATTAAGATACGGAATGTAGATGTAAAAGAAAGATAAGTTTTAGTTTATTTTCAAACTCACCTAACTTCAGTTTAATTGTGTTAACAGCACGAAGGTGGTGGCATGATTCATTAGTCTGAGTGCTGCTTAATATTCAGAAATTTTGATTTATATAACGTTGAATGTGCATAATATGATTTAGGAATTATATTATAACTCTTCATGTTTATACATATATATAATTCAAGTGTCTTAAAGTTTATGTTTTAATTCCAAATCAAGTATGGTAAGTAAGTATGGTACTTACATAATAACATTTTTTTTATCTGTCTCTCTGTTTGTTCCGGCTAATCTCTGAAATTTTCACTAGCTGTTAGCTGATGTTATATGGAGTAACTTATGATACTTTTATTAAAAAACATTCCGCCTTCCTTTAACATAAACAAGAATGAAGTCGCGGGCGCAGCTAGTATATAATATAAATATTACATAATATTGCCATTTTATATCTTACCCAACCTTTATTATTATGGTTCATACTTTTATAGCCAATTGATCTCAAATTCAAATTTATTCTTCTCGCCATCCCTTTTCATTTACGACGTATAAAATAAAATGGAAGCGTAAAAAGGTAATCTTAAACATAATCGTATTTATTGATTTTGTATAACTTTATAGCGAATCCAAAACCAATACACGTTTTTAAAGACCTATCAAATCAATAACAAGAAGTACATAACAAATTTGTACTGATATTCTTAATCCGCCCACGACTGTTGTCCATCGCCCATCGCCCACACAAACGCCCACAATTTGAAATGTAACTTTTAATTAAAATTCTGATATATTTGAATAAATGTCTGACCTTTTCATTGATATTACAGAAATTTTTTCTTTTATAAATAATATTACATTTTTGTAATGTTTTATTAAAACGAAACTATAAAGTGAGAAATGTCCAACAAATGTCAAAATAAATTTCATTTGAACACGTTTCAAAAATATTAGCTAAATATTTAAAATTTCGTGTTATAATAGTTCACAAGGTATATTAAAGGAAAACAAAATTGCGCACAAAAAAGGAATTACAAGCTTTTAAATATAGAATATAAAATATAAAATCACTAAGAATAAATTCAACGCTGAAAATAAGAACAAACAAAGTGGTTGGGTTGGAACATATTACAGAGAGAATTCACCCCTTCTAGGCGCTGGGGGCAGCGGCGGTGGAGCGGAACAAGTTCATGGTTTTCTTTATCAGAAGCAAAACATTAAAAGGGTTTTCGATCCTTTTCTTGTTAAAGAATATTCGAGAAAAAATAAGTCATTTCCATAAAAAATATACACATAACAAGAAGGCTGATTTAAATTGAATCCAAATATTGACCAATCATGATCAGTTAATGAAATAAATGAAGCCTTGTAAGGCATATGCATACAATATCAACAACATTATACATTTAAATTAATAATATGAAGTTCAACATGAAGAAAAATTATAACGAAATTAACATGTTGAATTTTCGTATACTGATAAAATTCTTTTGATATTTTTTATAAAATTTTTCTCATTTGTGCTTTTTATAAAGATATTAAAATTAAATCTCTCGAGAGTTTAAAGTTTTAGTTAAATTATTTATGGTCTTATTCTATAAAAAAAATAATTGTGAATTAATTTACATATGTTACTTAAAAAGTTACGGATTATTATAATATATTTTACTTTTTTAAGATCTGTTTATTGTGGAATTTTCAGAGATATAATTTTCTATCTTAGCTGATATTACTTGACAAAGGAATCTATTGTCTAATTTTCGCGTCTCAGTCTCGCTCGACGGGTCCTCTGACTTATAATAAATATCTATTCTTAATGGATTCAATTCACTTCCAAGCCTCTGTTACATTTATATTTAATATTAAAACTCTGCAAACAGTCGGTTTTTTTTACTTTATTATCCAAGATTATTAAAAACATAAGGTTTATAAGGATGAATAATGACGAAAACTCCTAAGGTGGCCTATCTTTACAATTTACGGTCACCATTTATAAAATGTAACATTATATTAAGAAAGTATATAAAAAACTGAATATGTACAGAAATTATAACCATAATAAGTATAATATTTTTTAAACTAAGTTCGTTGTCGTGTCGATAGATATTTCTTTTTATATTTAGCTCCTTTTTTTTATTCACATTGGTAGTAGTATGGTCTTATGGTAGTAAGAAGTATGTTTAACATATATATTTTATATTCAAAGTAAAGTTTTTTCAAGTATTTTAGCAAACTGCACATGAACGTCGCACGTACATACGTTCGTCGATTAACACGCTTAAATATTTAACACTGACACCATTAATATAACCTATATTTTATAACAATATAATATAAATGTTATACTTATATAGATTTAATATAATAAATATACTGTCGTGCACGGTTAATGTGTCCCGTGGCGATAGATAACATGACACGATAGCAACTACACCGTTATCGTAGTAATATTTCTGCATATACCATTTTATTCATGAAATATTATAATACTTGCTTCTGTGCCCGGCCCCGTCTGCAAGGACAAACCAATTATTTAATCAGTTTGAAAAAATTTTCATTAATTACGTGGCGCTGCATCAAGCGCTACAATTTTTATTACTTTCCGGCATTCGAATCAATATTGTTGCATATGTATATTTTTTTAAGACTCGGTAATGTATGCTCTTTTTCGTTTGATAGAGCTATCTGTAGTCAGGCAGTCAGTGGAATCTTTCTATATATATATGTATATATATAGGATATTAAAAAAACAATTTTTTGGAATTTATATTTGTAAATAAATATGTGGAAAACTGTGAAATTCAATTTGAGATTGAAGATTCATACATGATTATATATATATTAACACGATCCAAAGCTAAGACTACTTTTGATTTAGCAAAATAATATTTTGTTATGTAAAAATATTTCTACACAAACGTCAACCGAGGTTCAATGTAGGTTTTACATACAAATGTGAAATTTGGATACATAAGCCGCAATCGTTTCCGAGTGCGCGGACGAAAATGTTTACTAGATTTTTAACGCCACAACTTTTACTGTAATAGTCAATATATGGTGTTAAACCAGAACTTACGCATTGAAAATGAATTTACAATTTTGAAAAATTCATCAGGAATAAAATAAAATCAAAAATATTAATTTTTGAAGAGAAATTTTCACGGCTAGGAGTCATTATGTTTAATATTTAAAACTACTACCAAGTCTTATTGCGCCATCTGCCGGCGGAAGACGTGGCAGTAGTTTTAAATGGCTGTGGTTTTAAACGTGGTTTTAAAAGTGGCTGGCGGTCATAATATTCACAGAATAACCATTGAAGAGAATTTAAGAAAAGAGGAAATACGACTTGCTATTATTTTAGTGATACATAAAACTTTAATTTCATAAAACTATGTTCAAACACACTTTGCCTTCATGATTTTAGAGAATAATGTTGCGTCTTTACCGCGTCTAGTATTCTGAATTTTTTTTTTAATAATAATCTTTTATTCATGAAATCAAATGATTTTATTCAGTATTCTTTATAACTTTCTTCGTCCCGATATAAAACCTCTAGAGTCATTAACATTTATATTTGTTCTTTGTTTTTTAAAGGTTTTTTGTTTTGAGAACTTTATTATTATTGTTATTTATTATGTTTCATTTATTGTCGGAGTAACGATCAATAGCGTTATACTAATGTTAATATTTTACGAAATGATTAAAAAGAGTCAGCAATTTTTAATTATTATTAAAAACACTTTTATCTTTACGGAGCTCAGGCTATCTACAGCTTAACTATAATACTATTATTAATGTCATTCGCTTCGTTTCGATTCAAACTTGAATTACCAACATTGGGTTCTGATGAGCTCACTCATTCATGTGATGACCTAAAATTATTTTTACAAAGATATCAACTGACCTTTCTAATATCATTTAACCTTTAAAATTCAATGACTCTACATAATTGACTGAATCTCTATAGAAGCTCATTTCATGCGATCAACGTATTCAAACCAGCGTCCAAAATAACTTTAGAAATTCACTGATAATTTATTAAATAATTATATATTTAATAAACTTAATAGGAGTACAAGAACATTAGAATTTCAAAAGTAAGGATATTTCGAATTATCAAAAGAAAATAAAGAGAATAATTTGACATAGAATTATTATATTTTATCGTTTTTTTCCTCATACTCATAAATTAGCCAAAACTCTTCATATATTTGTTATTAAAAGGAAAGAAAAATAGTTTTTTTTTCCTCCTCACAAGTCTTTCAAGCCTTACATCATTACTCAAATATTTCCCGAGAGACATATTCTAACTGTGAGTGAAAGTGTCTTTAGAAATGTTCTTTGGCTTATTCTGATATGAGCTCTGTAGGTAAAATGTAAGGCAGAAATAGCCTGAGAGGTAATAAACACGAACCACTGACTTTCGAAACAAGGCGATTTAATTAGGTTTTCCTTTTTTAAGTAAATAATTTTAAATCATATTTCCGAATATCATGAATTTTTATTGCCATTAGAAATGAGTTGCAGATTTTTACAACTATTACGTATTAATTGAAAAATATTCAATGTATATTTTTAATACTGTACAACTGTTTACACGCGATGATGTTTTCCTTCACCTCTCTCGTTTTCCACAGTAACATGCTCTAAATATTAACTGCATGCTCTGTATAAAATCTTGCAGCTGATAAACAAACTTAAAATGCACCTCGCTGCACCGTAGTGGTTTTAGATCACATTTTAAGCTCGAAGTTCTAAGAAATTAACATTTTAACACCTTAGAAGAATACAAATGCTCTACCACGCAACCTTATATTTGTACGTAAAATTGTTTTTAATATATTCCAGTTTATAAAACATTGTAATTCCATGGCATAATACAGCTGTCATAATAAAGTTAGATTAATAAAAATCCGCCTCAAAATGACATATTTTTTTTATTGTACGTTACTCGTGATATCTTAAGATCTTTTCTTAATCAAATTTAACCTTATATCCAAATACGATTCATTTCATTCTTTTGTTAATATCAGTATTTGAAATGTTAAATAATATGTTATATTAATTTTAGTTTCACCTGTGAGATAAAGGGTGTTGAAACTTATAAAACTAATTATATTGAAAGCCTTTGAGTAAGTAAGTCGTGTGGGGTTAGTTTGGGCATTACAATGTAATCTTTTGAAGGAACCTTTGTCTTAAACCTTGTAACGTACAAGGGAATAAAAGGAAAGTTGGTTAAGGATTCTAAACCATAATGTTAAAATTATTGTCTATAACTAATAAATGTAAAATATATTTTTATTGCTAAATATTATTTAGTTTTAATATAACTCAATAAAAACTCTAAGTAACTATAAGTCTGTATTTTTTTCTTACTTTTTAGAAAATAGGAACATAATTCCTTCAATAATGATTTTACATCGGGGTCCGAAATCTAGGAAACTTGTTGATTTCAGCGCGCAACAGATAATAAGACACAGAGAGAAGAGAAACAATTCAGTTCTCAACTTATTAAGTCAATTATTTTATTTATGTTTATATTTAATCAATTCTAAATTAATGAAAATACCTAATTTTATATGCGTTTTTTTAAATTATCAACTTGAGGTTACTTAAATAAGAACTTACCTTTAATGATGTTGATGGAACAGCAAATCGATTTTATCACAATATTTCAAAAAACATGTAATGAAAAGTTTGTTGGTGCCCGCGTACGTGCCTTCGCTGCGACTGGTCGAGCGAAACTGGCGAAGCAATAGTACCTTTACCTGTTACAGTAACACTCTTGGGCGGGGGCGAAATAATGCTTAGACCCCACTTCCGGGCGAATTTCATTCGACTAAAGACAGGGATGGATATATTGTAAGAACTCTAAATTAAAAAGGGATGGGTATAGCAGATGTTAAGTGTGAGGATAAAATAATTCTGTTGTTCAGTATTTTTCCACTAGTGTGTCCCGAGCTTTTTGTGACAAGCTTCAATGATTTTACGTGTGCGAATTCATATTTACATATATATTTTATTCCTGTCGGATATCATTTTTGTAAAGGTCAGCTTTTCAGATACAATTAATATTTCTTATTACATATATATATTTTTTATTTATTGGTATAGATAACACTTTATGACCATAGTAAAGGTAGAAAAATATTAAATAGCATTAACATTTGAAACAATGTAAACAAAATTGGAATATATTAAAACTTTTTGCAAGTCATGATAGATTCATGATAAACATTTCTTTACCCCTTTTTGCTTTGTTTTATTATCTGACACTTCTTTTTAAATTCAATCTTTGACAGACCGTCAGAATTTCCCGCCCTTTAAATTATGATCTACTCTTGTCTCCCTCACTCACGTAGGCATATCTAGAATTTATCAATAAGACTGAGAGAGACAGGTATACTTCTGATAATGAATGAAATGTGTGACAAGCTTTGTTTCAGTAACGGTTTGTTCATTTCTACGTCTACGTCATTTTTCAGTATGTTATTACCTCACGCTATTTCCACTCTTATGGTAAGGGGATAGAAGTTAGAACAGCTTACATAATTTACTTCATGGTGTGTTAAATTGTTACATTAATTAGTCAAGTCACCTCGTATTGTGGTTCATTCCCTAATTGGACTAACATAAAGTTCTTGATGCTTTTATGTTCGGTTATTTTCTTTTTTTATTATTTGCTTTTTGAGACGAATATCAAAGATAAAGTGAACATAATCTCTTTAAGGAATTAATTATTAATCAAAATTTATAATACTTTATTAATGAGGATCAGACCATCAGCAACATTTAATCTTTTTACGTTACAATTTTTTTTTAATGTAATTTGTAAAATTTAATGAATTTAGATAATAAATATCTCAGTTATCATTTTGTAAATAGAAATCTAGATAATGCATTTGACTGTTTTATCTGCTTGCAACGTTTTTCTACTTATTTTTTGGTCTGTCATGTTTAATTATACAAAAATATTGTCATGAACACAAGTAACTTGGCAGCTCAGTTGGTAGAGCGACGGCGCAGCACGCTGCAGGTCGTAGGTTGAAATTCTGCCTGATTATACATTTAAAACTTTATTCATACGGATGGCTTAATATCATAATATATTTAATGAAAGTGTTAATTTACTGTTAACGAATGAAGCAAAATATCAATAGATATGTATAATTCTACATATTTGTGCTTAATTAAGAAATAATTTACTAGAAAATGTTTAAAATGACATAAAAAGTATTCCATTCCCCGGATCTAAACAGTCCCCTAAAGACTAATCTTATAGCGTTGGTCTAAAATTAATGCTTTAATAACTAAATGATAAAAAAAAGATAAAATGAAAGTGATAATTAATAATAACTAGAACCCTGAATTCAATATTAATAAAGGCTAATTTATCTTTATTTTTTATTTAAAATCGTAAGAAATATTATATTTTACTATTAATTAAATATATATAATCCAAATACACATATATTATACGTTTATTGTTGAAGTAACCTTTCGTGATTCATGATTGCTCGGCTCTGCTAAGGTTAGTCAAAATTAAAATTTCTTAACTATGTAATTTTTAATCCGTTCGTGTTCGTGGCAGCACGTGGCAGCAAGGCAGAATCGCGGTATAACCTGCGTAAAGTAGCCCTCTGGACGCGTCACCAGGAAGATAGCTGGGGGGGGAGGTTGTGGAGTCGTTCTAGTATATATAGTCCCAACTGTATCACTATTGAAATTTAAGTAGTTGTTTTAGATCTTTATATTATTAATGTCCGGTTTCGGGATCAATTGAAATGAAAAGTTTTCGGCTAAAGATGAGAAGACATAAATTAGTATAGTATGTAATCATTCTGCTTATTTCAATGTAGTTTATATTATACATCTATACCATATGGGTATTAATTAACATTTCAAACGACCCCGAAAGCATAGCATAGCTGTGCGTGGGAGAATGTGTTTTCAACTGGACAAATAACTTTATTTGATTTCATTATTATTTTCAATTCACATTTATATACATTAATTTTGTTGTATACTTCTATTAAAAATAAAGAATATCTCTATTTATAATTGGTTAACCAAATACATTTTAATAGTATTTACTTTAAAAAGATGTCTTAAAACTTTATTAGGTACTTATTATTATTCACAAATGTTTTAGTCGGGTGCGTCAGTGAGTCAGGACTCTTTCTATATATACACATAGATTTTAACCTTTGTTGTAGATGAGTCATAGGGAATATAGCCCAGGTCAGTCATATTGAAAATTTTATAAATATATATGTATGTATATATTTTAAATAGTAGTTAAAGATGTTCATACCTTACGTAGAGTTAATTAGTCTTTTTGTAATTAAATTTAAAATCAATTCATATTATAATCTAATTTTAAGCAGTTTTAAATTATTTCTCAATTAAAAAATATCTCAAGATTTTATAAAATCTTGTTGAACAGGCCCTTGGGACATACATAGAGTATTTAGTTTATAAAGTATAAAGTTATATTGAAGTTTAAATAAGTAAATTACACGCGATTAACCTGGAATTTTGAGAACTATATTTGACGGTATTAAAGCTCCTAATCTTTAAACATGAGTGCAATCTCAAAATTGCATTATGCATTTACCTGATACATGAGTATAGCAATCTAGACACTAGAGAGACGGTGGAATACCAACTCTATAACAACGATATAGAATATACTTTGGATTGAAGGAATTCGTATCTAGTGGGGTGTTAATAACATAGTGGGGTATGAAATGATCCTTAATGGTAGTGGTTACTGTCGTGATTTACTTTGGAGTTGATTTTATAACGAAGTAGTCCTTCGGAAATCTACCTACAAGTGTGTACTTGTAGGTAGATTCAATGAAAATAAGGACCATATTTTTGGTAACAATTAAGTTACAAAAACTTATATAAATGTTGATCAGATTTTTATATTATTGTAGTAATTTTGAGACCCCGATTTAGGATATTATAAATAACAATTAAAAACAATGTAACATCTTTATGATTTTTATCAGGTGAAATTTACTAAATAAGTGAAAATAGTCTCTAAATACTAAAGGAAATAAAACGTGAAAATAATAGAGCAGTCTATTTTGTATAGTAACGCCATCTAGTGTAGAGCAATAGAGTTATATTAGTGGCTCTACCATAGTTCTTGTAATTCTAAAACTATGCAGTTGAATTCAATATTAACTTTTTGAACTTAAATGTATCATAACTTGAGCCTTCGAAGTGCGAAAATTACAATTTAATTGGTTAAGTAGTTTTGTGACTCACTGGGTTTCTTGACATTATATTATTTTGTGTCATACTTTGAATATTTAATAGAATATTGGTTACATTATTATTGTTCCAACTGTTCCGTGCTCTTCCCAGATGTAATTGTTTTATGAATCTAGGTTATATATTCTTGAAATAAATTCCGTTGATATTTTATTTGTTTGTAACATAACGACAGACTAAACATGGTATTTCTCTTTTAAGCATTATATATCATAAAAACTTAAGGATCGTTGCTCTTAGTTAAAGACAAATCTTATTCAAAATGAAAACAATTATTTTTATAGTTTATTACAATGTAAATAAACTCTATTAAGTACTGGTTTTATTGATTAATTATATATTGATCTCATAATTACAGTTACTCATTATAGTTTAAACAGAGACGATTTACAAGAATTTGTTCAAGCAAAACGAAAGTTAATAAAGTTAAGATAAGATTCAGAGAGATTATAAGAAAATATTGATTTTATTACTTATTATGTTTTATTTATAATTAAAACAACAAATACAAAGAAATAAATGACATTTTATTGCCAATATTATCTAAGATTTGGCATACGCCATATCGGATTACACTATCGCTTCCACATTGGAAAGATGTAAAAGCGATCTTGAAGAACACTTTAACAATGTTAATACAATCCTTATGACTACAATATTATGGTTCAAATTACAATTCCGTGTGGCTTGATGGAAATTTCTTTAATACAGCATGGTAGAGGTTGTAGAAAGCGTACACTGATACACTAAGAATAACAGCGAGGGAACCTCCAAATACAAAGCTCAAGAAATTCCCATCGATCATCGTGGTTCCCTGGAGACTCCTAGCCTGCCCCTGGAACAGCTCCTTGGTGCCCGAGCCGGCGGCTTTCCGCTCCTCCATCATCCGCTTCATAGACGACAACCGTTCTTTTAACTCATCAATTGATTCCATAACATCCTCGGATTCTGTGAACCATAATAAAATATTAAACTGTTTGATAGTCTTATTTAAAATAAAGATTATTATATATATTTTTCATATTTTAATAGTCACTGTACAAAAATCTAATATTATATAAATTCACAAAGAAAGCTTGAAAATATTTCATGATTTCTATTTAAAATAAAACTTCTTCCTGTTATTTCATGAATCTATTTTAACTGAACACATTTTAAACACATCATTTGTTGTTAACACGTCATGGAACACATTAAAAAACACATAATTACCGTAATTTTCTCTTTCTGGGCTCATTTTTGGTAGAATTTCTTTTGTTTTGGCAATCCACAGAGAATCCCGGCTTTCAATATGGCCGCCGCGCATGCGCCAGGAACAGCTGGGAGAGGTTGGATATTGATCGAACCCCGGGAATAACTAGCCTGGAGTCTAGATTGATATAAATATAAAATTGTAATTAGGGCTGGCACTTTTGTTATTTTATTCAATAAATATTATACAATTCTTTAAAAAATTACTTTTTCATTTTGTTATAATAAATTTCTTATTTACGGGAAACAATAAATAATTATTTTAAAGTATAATTAAAAAATAAAATATGTGATTTTAACCAATATAATAAATCTTTAGTATTTTTATACATATTAATATCATTCCTCAGTCTTAAATAGTGTAATTTACTACAGAAGAGTCTGAAACGTAACGCTTGCTTTCTTTTTATTTATTGGTTGTAGTACTAGACGAGGCCAAAATAAAAACTTCTAAAGCTTAAAAAACAGTCAAAGATTGTTAATAAATAAAATAAGAAAGAACATGAATACCCACTTCATAACACCTTCAATGTTATTCTTTTCTAAAATAGCGACAGAAGAAAAACATTTTTATATGAAAATATAAACTTCTAAGGAAAAACAGTTTAGTAAATTTGTTATTATTTTTACTCTATATAACAAACGACCTTCGTAATAGTAAGGAGGTTTCAATAAAACATAACAACTATTAATATAATAATAAATAAAAAAATATATATTTAAAAATATACAATATAAAGCTATGATCCAAACATTATTGTTAGAAATAAAAATGTATTTATCTTATATTTTATAAGTTTATCTTAAATTGTTTCTATTATATATAAATGAAGTCAGCCAGACAGATCACTCAGACTTTACTCGTGTTACTTCAGTAATAGATACTCCTTTGTGAGAAACTAAAATATAACTTATTTATCAAAGCTTCAGGTTCATTAAAGGTCGAAATAAATTTCGTTTAGTTCTTTTATAAAATATTATGTGTTAATATTAATGTCATTATAAGTAAAACTTGTTAAATTAATAACATACTCTGTGAAGTCACTCCAGCAGTAATAAAATGTTTCGTATTCCCTAAGTGGGAGCACAACTCCCACAGAGTTGTACTCCCCGTCCAGGGAATAATAATTGTCTCGGGGGAAGGTACATAAGTAATGGATGATGTCTAATTTGTCAAATGTCTTGTGAACTGTATAAAATTTTGGAAAGGAATAATTCGCCAACAGGTCGCCACGAGCGTCACGGTTTGGCAAAAACTATAAGTGTCAAAAAAACAAGTATCTTTTATCATCCTATTATTTATCATAGTTTAACAACCGGTTAAAAATAAATCATTGAGCCTATTCACTATAAGGCAATATAGAATCTTATCATATGCCTTTATAAAGAGTATTGAGAGAATAAATAACTGATTATGGATATATTTTATTTAGTTTTACCTGAATTGGACTTGCATACAGATATTGGACCATTTATTATGCAATGTAGAGTCATCTATTGGAAAATTTTTGCACGAAAACACTAAATTTCCTGCTCGCGGTAAATTGACCTTGATTCAGCTTCTTAGTGTAAAGATTTTCTAATAGATGGCGTTTGGGTCATACTAATTTTGAAAGCTAAATACCTATAATTTAGTGTTACATTTTAACGTCGAATTTTTTTTAAGTTAAAATAACTTTAAACTGATAAAAATGTTGAAATTACTTTGGAGTGCTTCGATCAATAGTAAAAAATACTTTTGTAAAATAAGTCCTGGTTAAGGTAATAAAACTATTCTGAAGGTTTTTAAAATATATATTCTTCCAAAAAAGAGCTTTTAAAGTCTAAAAACATATATATATATATATATATATATATATATATATATGTTTTTAAATTTGAATGATATCAACATAGACAAAATAAAGTAGTTCCACATAAAAAAATAAACATTTATTATGAAGTACATATAACAAAAAAGAATGCTACTAATCACTCAATTTTATAACATCATTTATGATCGCAATTGATATTGATAAGAATGATAACATGTACATTGGTACTTATAAATTTAAGTTGTGTAACGCAGACAATATCAAAAAACAGAAGGAGAAAATAATGGCTTTAACCTTTATCCTGAGCTTGGTGCTCATTGTAGGTAAGTTTGCAGTTAACTTAAGCTGCAAGTAGGTATTGTTTTACAAATCTTAATTAGTTTCAGGTGTCTCAGCAGTCGATAGCTTGGAGTCCGGCATTACCCTTATCCAATATCCCTCCATTGTTCAAGTCGAGTTTTTGAATCTTTACGGCCAGTTTTGGTCGCACAAATGCGCCGCTAATATCCTCACTGCCCAACGACTTCTGTCCGCCGCTTATTGCTTTTCTGGAAGGTAACAATTATACACCATCATATCTCTAGTTGGAAACTAATTGTGACCTTGTTGAAGTAATTTTTTCTTATTTTTAAAGATACTATAGTCCTCAATTCCGACGTACGCGAGCTGGTGCAAATTACAAAGGAATTGGAGGTGTTTTTCATTATGTAAATAAAGCGATAATCCACCCATCATGGTGGAGTTCAAATTTCAAAGACGGTGATATTGCTCTAGTGGAACTAAACTCACCTGTAGTTTATAATCCTCTCATCCAACGCACAGTTATACCTGTACTTCCAACTCTTCCAACTAATCTACCTCTTCAGCAGGTCGGCTGGGGACGTGGCGAGGTAAACAAATTGAGATATTCATTAAAATAAAAAGACGTCATATAATACTTATATGTATATTTGCAGGCATTTTTTGGACTATCTGCAACTGGATTAAATCACGCTGAGCGCTCTTTTTGTGATATTGAAGACTCCGACAGTAAAGATGGATTGCTCTGTGGTTCCAAGTTGACAAATAATGCCAATGGTGACTTCGGAGGTCCGTGGTTTTTTACCAATATCACTGTTGGGATCATATCCGGCATCAATGACTTCACCAACGGCACTTCGTCTGGAATCATCGCTACTAACGTCGCATACTACACTGAATGGGTAATTAGTGTCCATAAAGGGTGAAGTTTCAGCTATTTATTTTTATAATGAGTTCTAAATCTTTAGAATATGATTTTTTATTTATATATTTATTTTATAATTAAATATACAATTACCTGCATTTTTTATTTTCATTAAAAAAATTGTTTCAAATTAATTAAAAAAATTTAAGACCAAGCAGAACATATTGTAGAGTCACTCAAAATTAATAATTTTTCTAGAGTAAGGAAAAAAAATAAAATTAAACTTTTTTATATATTATGGTATTTTGTTTAATTACAATGAATTTTTATAATGGAAGAGGCATGTTGATTTAAACAACAAAAAACATGTTGAAACTAAATTATTTAGAAGGGGTTTTATGAACTTGGTTTGTACCAAGTTGTGTTAATGTCAATATTAGAGGAAATCTAGAAGTTATTGCACCTATTATTTTGTATCATAAGTATTTATAGCATATTATATTCTATTGCAAAATATATTCTAAATAAAAAACAAGCTAATCAGAGATTAAAAGAGTGACTAAACAGACTTTAATCGAGTAGTCATGGAAGTTATCTAAATAACTTACTGAGCCTTTATTAAAATACTTCACTTCATTTAGGAGTACTAAATGAAGTGAAGTATTTTCAATTATGATTTTTAGTAGCAAAATATTGATCAGACTATGGTTTATAATAAATATATTTCATTCATCATCAGTCATATTCTCTAAGGCAGTCAGATGTAGAAGGAGCAGCTTGTTTGTCGCACAAAAATAATGGTAAGACCGGCTGAATTCATAATTCATTGTTTTCTTGGATCCAGTTCTATACAAAAAGCTAATTAGAAACTTATCTCCAAAATGTTTGATATTACCTCACCATTTTTAAGACATTGTACTGTGACTTTGGAGCTGCGAATCTATATTATAAGGAGACACTATAAAGGAGATTTAGGATGATATTTTCTCAGTTATGAAAATGTGCACTTATTTTCATTTTAAAAACAGTATCTTATCACATTAAAATAATAGTATTGGGTATCGATACCATTGGGTTTTTCCATCAGTCAGTCAGATGAGATATTCGGTGTGAAAAATGATCAGTTTAAATAAGCATATTTCTTGGATGTGACAGAAACATTTGATATCTTTGTTTTATACATTCAAATCGAGGGACAGGATAATGACATGTAATATATATGTTAGGCCCGAAGACCGAAAACGCTCAGTGGACGGAAAAAACGGCCACATCGCGTTCTGGCTGTCTTCAAATGCGCAGAACGCGTTTTGGCTGCTATCAAACGCTCGCAACGCGTTCTGGTAATTGTCGAACGGCCATAACGCGTTTTGTCATCCGTCAAGCGCTCAGAACGCGATCTTAATGCTTGCCACTCTCTACCTGCGTACAATAAGATTAATTTTATACTTATAAAACAAATGAATCTTGATTATTGTTCCACGCATTTTACTTCTTGTGCAGTACGGAATAAACTTAAATTTATGATCTTTTGGTTAATTATCAATTACACAGGCACACAAAAAAAAAAAAAGTCATGAACCAGAGGGGAGACCCCATTATTCTTAAGTTTTTGGGATCGCTGAAACCGAATATGACAATAAAAATTAATTTTAAATGCCAGTTTTCCCGCTAGCACCCCCTTACTACCTCTTAAGGGGTGAAAATTGAATTTTTTGTATAAAATCAAGATAGATGTCTATTTCTACGTTTTTTGGGATGCTGAAACCGAAAATGATAATTAAAAATAAATTCATGACCACTATCACCCCCTACCACCCCTTACGGGGGGTGAAAATTTAAATTTTTCTATAAAGTCAAGATAGATGTGTATTTCTACGTTTTTTGGAATGTTGAAACCGAAAATGATAACTAAAAATAAATTCATGACCACTATCTCCCCCTAACATCCCTTACAGGGGCTGAAAATTTAAATTTTTCTATAAAATCAAGATAGATGTGTATTTCTAGGTTTTTTAGGATGCTGGAACCGAAAATGAATTTGATACCTCTTTTACTCAATACCACCCCCTAACCATCCCTAATGGGGGTTTCAATTTTGTATAAAATCAAGATGTATGAAGAAATTTTAACGATTTACAGTAAGTGACATGTTTATCAAACTAGTTTGAGGTTACTCTCTCTCTCGCTCGGGTGGTAAGGGGGTAATAGTGGTCATGAATTTATTTTTAGTTATCATTTTCGGTTCCAGCATCCTAAAAAACGTAGAAATACACATCTATCCTGATTTTATAGAAAAATTTAAATTTTCACTTCCTGTAAGGGGTGATTAGGGGGTGATAGTGGTCATGAATTTATTTTTAGTTATCATTTTCGGTTCCAGTATCCCAAAAAACGTAGAAATACACATCTATCTTGACTTTATAGAAAAATTTAAATTTTCACCCCCCGTAAGGGGTGGTAGGGGGTGATAGTGGTCATGAATTTATTTTTAATTATCATTTTCGGTTTCAGCATCCCAAAAAACGTAGAAATAGACATCTATCTTGATTTTATACAAAAAATTCAATTTTCACCCCTTAAGAGGTAGTAAGGGGGTGCTAGCGGGATAACTGGCATTTAAAATTAATTTTTATTGTCATATTCGGTTTCAGCGATCCCAAAAACTTAAGAATAATGGGGTCTCCCCTCTGGTTCATGACTTTTTTTTTTTTGTGTGCCTGTGTTATTGTTCTTTAGTTCTTGGAAGAAATTTACACTACATATACACTTATATTGCAGAGTATATAAAATATGAATGAATGAAAAATTGAATAGGAAAAGTTATTAAAAACCTTTTGTTATTTTGGGATTTTTTCAACTAATTTTGAACAATAGAGGCCTACCGTTATTGGCAATAGTTATAAATTTTATTCTATGATCCTCTGTAATTAGTATGATCTTTTCAGCAAATTCAGAACAATGCACGTACCGATGAGTACATACAAACTTTTGTTTCAATTATTTCCAAAATGATAATATTGTCTAGGGATATTTTTTCGACAATATTCCAATTTAATTACATCCAATGACACCAAGGGGGGTATTGCTTTTGAGTATATAACAACGAACTTGAGTTCATGAAAAATCTGTACAATTCTCGTCAGTGCAAAGACAAGATCAGTTTGTCGTTGACCAAGCAACTTATTAAACTCAATTGAAAAGTTTAACTTTCGTTAAAATGACTGATAAATCAGCGAAAGAAATTTTTTACGATGAAGTGAAAACAATTTTTGAGGATTGCAGCGAGAACAAGGAAAACGTCGAAGACACAAGTAGAAGGAAAAATTATATTATGAATAGAAGAAAAAGTTCTGTTCGTAAGGAACAAAGCAATGCAAAAAAGAATTTACAAAAACAAGCAGAGAAAATGGTAGCATTGTCCGATCAAAATTTTCACCAGCTGAAATCGGAACTAGTGTTGTCGTAAGAGTTCCCGATGTTGATCGCGGACGATTAGCTCCCAGAAACGTGCTAGCAGTTGCCACTCAGGTTCCTCCGGTCTTTACAAATTAGGTACAATAAATGGTACTCTCGAACGTCTTTATGCTCGCAATGAATCTACAATTTCCGACAGTAACTTTGTTAAAGAAAGTGAGGTATCCGCAGAAAAAACTATTTCTTTACGATTAGCTTCAACTCTATCTTCAGGAAGCAAATAAGGTTTTGTTTATTGTAAGTGTAAACGATATTGTACTGATAAGAAATGCACTTATCGAAATTTGAATGTAAAATGTAACTCGAAATGTCATTCAAGCAGTATTAGTAAAAATAAGTAATGTTTTGATGTAATAAAAAACATACGTCCTTTGTATTTATTTGTAGTCATAGAAGATTCAATTATTTAAAATTAAGTGAAAAGATCATAAATATAAGTATATTTTGTACCTCGAAATAACTTATGTGTGTAGAATAATAATCAAAATTAATTTGTTTTATAAGTACAAAATGAATCTTATTGTACGCAGATAGAGAGTGGAACATAATACGACTCAAACATTAAGATCGCGTTCTGAGCGCTTGACGAATGTCAAAACGCGTTCTGGCCGTTCGACAATTACCAGAACGCGTTGCGAGCGTTTAATAGCAGCCAAAACGCGTTCTGTGCATTTGAAGACAGCCAGAACGCGTTGTGGCCGTTTTTTCCGTCCACTGAGCGTTTTCGGTCTTTGGGCCTAACATATACACCGTACATGAAGCAGCCTGATTGCAGAATCAGAAGTTGGTGATATGTATTTCATCTTATCAAAGATTTTGTTGTTCATGTTGTCAAAGTACTGCCTTAAAAGTTTTTGTTTCTCGTAAATTTTTCTAATCATATTACTGAAAACTACTAGAAAATATTTAGACTTGGATTTCATTGCATTGTGTTTTGATCTAAAAATGTTTCTTTCAATCAGTGATTTCCTCTAGAACTTCAAAGAGGTAAATTTTTATATACTATTATTTATTAACATTAAAACACAAAAAATATTATACAACCCACCTAATAATTGTTAATTTATTTTTAATTTATCTTCTCTGGATTAACAGTAATTTATCACAGGCTTTAATTAAAATCATTTATCAGTGTTTATATTAAAAAAAGTATTAAAGTAAGATTCTAATAAATTAATACAATTGATAGAAAAGTACAACATATCACAAAATATTATTATAAACAACATGTTATTATATTACAAAAGATAAATAATTAAAATCGTTTCTTCGAACGATAACAATACGTTTTTAATATTTTTATCATTATCTACTGCATACTATTTAGTAGATATGTTTGGTTGTTTTCAAAAAGTACTAAATCCGTTTTCTTTTAATACCAAGAAAGTAAAAAGTTTCTTTGGGAGTGAGTCAGTCCCCCAACACTATTCACTAGGGCACATTAAATCGCTGCCTCTCTCTTATATTAGTTGTTTTCTGAAGTATTTCTCAGCCCCCGTCACGTCCAGTTTGTCCACAAACGAAGTCACAGATAAAAGTTATTATTTTATAGTACTACACAATTATTTTTATATGCTATAAAAATAATTACGATCATTTATTATCGGCTCTTTTATAAGATAACAGTAGATAGGTTTAAGTGCTGAGTTGTTTTGGTAATGTCTAATGATATTAACGCTATTGGCTTATGTCATCGAGGAATAATGAGATGTTTTATTTCAGGATACCGTATCTCGTAAAATATAATATCTTAGTAGGAGCTTGATCTGTCCTTTAAATCACGATGATTTAAATTGAAGTAATTTAAATATAAATCAAATAAACAGATCTACAGTTCCGTAAAAAACTAATAAAAACCCTCAATATGCCTTAAGAAATAAATAAATTCGTAAGGTTGTATTTGAGGGTGCCTAAAAAAACTATAAATTTAAAAATAATGTGTGTGCGTGCAATTCACACACAATAGAAGTAAAACATCTAAAAGTAGCCCACGACAGATTGAGATGGATATAGAGATATAGTATCAGGGGTATTAGGATATATGTGAGGTTCATTATTATTTACCCAGCTTAAAAATAAATAAATACTTTTCTGTAAATTATTTGTATTTTTTCAAGCTGAAAGAAATTGAATGCCTTATTTAGATTTCAGAATTCTCCAAGAGTATTCTGTGATTCCTCACAAGCGTTATTTGTTTATGAGAAGGACATCAAAACAAACTATTTATTGTAGGGCAAATTACTATTATTAAAAAATTAAGTACATAGTTGCTTATAGTTTATCTAATATTTTAGAAATACAACAATGTATGATTTGTATTTATGTAAAACATGTTTGGCAGTACTGCTTGTGTCGCCTATTTGCTTTGGGCCTTTGTTTTTTGGGCGTCTTTTTTGTTTTCGACATGAATTTGCGGTCAGTTATCAGCTCCTGAAGTTTCTAATCATGATTTATTATTTCTCTCCTATAACCTTAAGTCTCCTAAACTTAAACACCCGGTGCTGCACTTGCGGAGTTTTTCAAAATTAAATATAGATCATCTCTTAACTGATGCCTCTTTTGTCGACTGGGATGCCATTCATAGCATGACAGACATTGATAGCATGATCGTTGATTTAAATAAAAATATTTTATGTCTCTATGACAAGCATTCGCCCGTAAGAGCTGTTAAAATGAAACACTCACCATCGCCTTGGATTAACGAAGAGATACGATCAGCAATGAATAAACGCAACAAAACTTTTCGTAAATTTAAGTTTGATCGGAGTCAAGTTAACTGGAGCCATTACAAAGCTGTCAGAAATCGTTGCAATCAGTTGGTAAGAGCTGCCAAACGGCAATTCATTCATAATAAAATATTAAGCTCGTCTGCAGCAGTTACATGGAAGTTTTTTGGAACATTAGGTGTTACTCAGTCTACCAAAGTCTCTGCTCTCTCTTCTTTCTCATCCAACGAGTTAAATCGTAATTTTTCTACAGTCGCTACGTTTAACATTAATGTAAAATCTCAAACTATTTCATTTATATCTTCCTTGCAAAACTCTAAAACTGACTCATTTTCCTTTTCTTTAGTTTCTGAGGACGAAATTAAAAGAACTATGCTGTCAATTAAATCAAATGCTGTTGGCGATGACGATATTAGCCGATTTATGATTGTGACATTGCTGGATGTAATTCTGTCTTCCTTAACCCATATCATTAACTTTTCATTATCTTACGGTATTTTTCCTAAAATCTGGAGAAGAGCCAGAATCCTTCCAATACCGAAAGTTCCCAATCCCACGACTTGTAATGAATTCCGTCCTATTTCTATACTCCCATACCTATCAAAAGTTCTTGAAGCAATTGTCCAAAAACAACTCTCTAATTTTGTTTTGAAGAATAATCTTCTTAGCGATTTTCAGTCTGGCTTTCGTCCTGGCCACAGCACGTGCACAGCATTACTAAAAGTCACTGAAGATATCAGAGATGCGATGGACCATGGCCGTTTAACTGTGTTAGTGTTAATTGATTTTTCGAACGCCTTTAACACTGTTGACCATGATATACTCATCGCACTCTTAACTCACTTTAACATTTCGTCCAAAGAGCTAAATTGGTTCTCTTCATACCTTCGGGAACGCCAGCAGGCTGTTTGCATTGACAATACTTTGTCTGACTGGTGCAACTTGGCAGCTGGGGTCCCGCAAGGTGGTATTCTCTCCCCACTTCTGTTTTCGTTATTCATTAATTTCATCACTATTAATCTTTCTTCCTCTTACCATCTGTATGCTGACGATCTGCAAATATATTCTCATGCAAAGCTGGAATGCATTGATTCAGCTATCACTGCCATTAACAATGACCTGCAGCACATTCTTGATTGGTGTTCAAAATTTGGCATTAAAGTAAATCCAAATAAATGTCAGGCAATTGTTATTGGTAGCAAACATGGACTCTCTAAGTTTGATAGTTGTAATACGCCACCAGTTATGTATAACAATATTATAATACCTTTCACGCCTTCAGTAAAGAACCTGGGTCTGTATATTGACAACACGCTTAGTTGGAACGTCCACATAGTCGAATTATGCCGAAAAGTAACTTTTTCACTACGATCTCTTTATCGGCATAAACACTTTTTACCCATTCGGACCAAAACTCTGTTAGTGCAGACCCTAATCCTTCCGCTCATTGACTACGCTGATGTATGCTGCTCTAATATTTCAGAATCTAATTTAGATAAATTGGACCGTCTTCTTAACAGTTGCATTCGTTTCATATTTAATCTCCGAAAATTTGACCACATCTCTCAGTACCGCTCTCAGCTTAAATGGCTACCTATCCGCGAAAGAAGACGATCCAGAACTTTATATCAGCTATTCTCTATCCTAAATGATCCAGCTTCTCCTCGATACTTGAAATGTAAATTTCAGCTACTGAGGTCAACTCACGATTTACATCTTCGGTCAGATTCTAATCTTAGCTTATTTGTACCTTCGCACCATACTGGCTTTCTTTCTAACTCTTTCACAGTACACGCTATTAAACTCTGGAACGGCCTCCCTGATGTGCTTCGACGTGCCCCGAATAAACATGTATTTAAAAAGCGTATCCGTAGATATCTACACCAGAAAATAACATAACCATTCTTGTAACTTTTTTTATAATTATTATTGCGCAGTGATATTTATACCAATATTGGCATAACATTATTCTTATTTTTATATATACATCATCGTCTCAATATCGCCCTATGAATGTATGTATGTATATGTATGTATCTTTTTATATATTTAATATGTTTATACGTATTCAAATAAATATATATTTATATGTAGTGCAAGTATATATATATATATATATATATATATATATATATATATATATATATGTATCCATATATGTATTGATTGTTATTTACATAAGTTGTGTGTATTCGTTTGTTTGTTTTCTATTGTACCCCTTGTTTGTTTTTCTGTATTTTATATTTCGGTTGACTGGTAGAGAATGCTGTAGCATTAAGTCCGCCATTTGTATAATTTTGTTGTACAATAAAGTTTAAAAAAAAAAATAAATAAATAAATAAAAAATTGCAAGAAGTTCAGGTTTCTTCATTTGAGATAAAAAAGGTTGTCGGACTGATTCATTTATATATTACATTTTGTTTATTCTTAAGCGGACTATTTCTATTTATATAAGTGCAATTCGTGAAGAATAAAGTATTGTTAAATACATTGTCATATATTCAAGGAATTTTCTTTACAACAGTAACCTTTACAAATATTCACCATCATCTGTAAATTGTCAAGATCACACGCAACTTCCTTATCTGACTTTATGAATTGGTTGTCTATGTTTAATTGTTTAATTTTATTAAATGAATTAATAATTATTTCTGAATTGCAATGCCTGTGAAAAATTTTGTGTGCCTTTGTTGTTTTTAGGGTTTCTTACTCCATTAGAAACGCTCATTGTTTTAGAAGGTCTGATAGTGTATATGTATTTCTATATATAGTTACATAGGGTAAGTCTGCATAGCGGGTAAGTGTGCGCGTGCATGATTTCTTGTAAATGGTAAATAGCAATAGAATGTCATAAGTTCCTTTCAGGGCCTCATAGGACTCGATAGGTATATCCTACTTGAAAATTCGCTTTTGTATCAGCGGCTACTATGTTTGCAATAATTAATTTCATTGTTTGATTAAACTTAAAACAAAAGCTGTCAATTAAAAAACTGCAACGAAGAATTCTGAAACTAAAAAAACTAACACTTAAAAATGAATAAAAAAGTATCTTTCTCAAAGAAAAATTTTATGTTTATATAGTCGTTACCGGTAGTTATAGATGTTTTAAGTTGTGAAATCTTGTTAAAATATTTTTTTTCTGTTCTGACGAGAGATAATAATTATTAATTAACAGAATTAGAAGTTGCGTACACTTACCCTCCCTTTGGGGTGTGTGTACGTATTTTGATTACACTTGTTTTGATATTTTTTTAACGATTCGACTGAATATGAAAGATTGATATATTATTTTGTTGATTAATAAATACACTAGATAATTTACCTAATTTTGTTATATTTTACTTATAATTTTCGATTTCATAAGGTAAGAAAGTTTAAGGGCGCATACTTGGCCCACATGACTCTTCCTATAATACTTAAAAATGATTTAAATATTAAATAGGGCAATAGAATTTAATTTAATAAGTAGTGATTATAAAAATCATGACAATTAAATGTAGTATATTTTAATATATTAAAAAATAATTAATCTTGTAAATTAACACTGTTGTTATTCAGTCTAGCATCTTATCACTTTCGTAGCATATTCATGAAAACTTATAACTTGTTTTAATTGTCTCCGAAATATTTGGTTGTTCGGTTTGTTGTGATTTTGATATCTTTTATATTTTGAAGGCATAAGATACGAGACGCTATAATAAGTCTCATGATCATATGATGTAAGGGCAAAAATATATTGGTTAAAAGAATAAAATATAGACTAATTGAGAAACGCCTTAATATATTTAACTAAACTGAAGTAATTTAATACAAGGTTCGTAATAAATGTTTCTTCTAAATAGTGTGGTCGACGATCCATTGGGTATATGAAGCGACTGATGTACTGACACCTGGATAGTCTTCGCGAGCACATCCTTCACCGAATGACACGATACCAATAGTGATGTTCCCGTAGTACATAGGTCCACCGGAATCACCAAGGCAGGCATCTTTACCACCGACACCAAGTAAACCAGCACAAATATGGTGTTCATTAATATCTACGGGTCCTAAAGGTCTGTTGCGATAAATTTCAGCGCACACATCTCTGTCCACTGTGAAAACTGTTACGTCTTGAAGAGTTTCAGGTAATGAACCACCTTCCTGAAGAATTATTACGAACAGAATATAAATTTAATTTAATTTAACAGAATATAAATTTAATTTAATATTTTAAAAAAAGTATTATATCTTACGGTCCAGCAAAACAGCTAGCAGCCGAAAGAACGGTTCTCCTAGTGAGGATGCTTCCTCCGCAATTGTGCGACCAGACACTAGTGAACGGATTCTGATTATCAACTTGGACTAACGCGGGATATTTATCTATAGTAGTTGGTTGGCCTCCGACAATCCTCGAAGTTTTTGCGGATGTGGTGCCTAAAATAAAAATGAACCATACGCATTTTTTGGTACAAAATAAACATTTTACATTGTTGTAAAGGTTGGATGACAGAAAATTATTAAATAAACATTAATAATCCTACTTTACCTGCAAAGACTACGAGGGCAAGGATCCAGTACGCCATGTTACTTCTTTAGCAGCTGATACAATTCAATTGTATCTATCGGTTTAACCCACTTTTATAGAACCATTTACTAGGTGGGCTTAAGGTTTTAAGATATTGGTATAATAGGTACATCTAATCTGTTCTAATGTATTATTTATCAATATATCAATTTCAATGTTAATCAGTGATATTAGTCCTAGTTGGTTAAAGTTTACAATTGGACTCTGATATCGCTAGGTTATTTTTTTATTTATATTTTAATAACCGTCAAAAATCATTATTTTTCAATTACCAAAACCATAGAGGAATGTTTTTATGCTGACCTTATGTTATATTGCGATTTCATGCGATTCATTTTAGCGAAGGGCACACGAGTTTCCGGATCACCGATGACCAGTGTTCACAGCTACCCACAAAGTCTTGCAACATCCGGGGAATTGCAAGAGCGTTGACGGCTTTGGTGGTGAGAGTATCCGTCTTTTTGAAAGTACCCATGTCGTAGAGGTTCGTAGAAGTTCATTCCACATCTTAGAGGTATGTGAAGGAAAAATTCTTGAAAACCGCTCAGGATCGCTACGCATCCAGGTGGAACGGCTGGTATTGCAGGCAATGACGTACTGTGCGTAGATGTTGTAAATGCTATAGAAGATAAACGAAGAGGCTACGTTTCTTCGCAGTGCCAAAGAGTCCAGCCGTTCACAGAGCACCGGGTCTTCAACAATCCAAACGGCTCTCCATTATACGTGTTCGAAAAGTAGAAGCTGAGATTGGGGTGATCCGGATCAGAGATGAGAACAGTACTCCATATGTCGCCGGACTAGAGTCTCATAGAGCTTGAGCTTCAAGCCTGGCCAAAGATTTGAATCTTTGGCCAGGCTTGAAATACTGCCTCGTTCTAATGATAACTCCCAATTTCATTGAGGTCGACTTGGCCTTACTCTCCAGGTGATCACGAAACCGACAGTCGCTCGAAATGTCGACAGCCAGTATTCTGATACTAGTCGAGGCATTGAGAGGAGTGCTCTCAAATAGCGGAAATACGACAGATAGGTTTTTTTTATTATTAAGATTCTTGTTTTTTTTTTAATATTAAAGTAGTAATAAATAAAACAATAGTGTTAAAAAATAGTATATCGTTTAAGCGGGATTCCATAACTGACATCATATTCAAGAAAACGTATTCTGTAAGTGCTATATATATCTCATTATTACGTAATAATTGCTTTAATTTAAATATTTTGTTTAAATAAATTGCGAAAAATCTCTACTATCCGTGCCGTCGTTCAAATTATGTTTTTTGCTCACAATAACTTTAACATTATCAGCAGCAGAGCAGTTTCTTTCACACGTAAATAATAAGTACTTAATCGGCCAAGTGGCCAAATGGTATGAGAAATTATCGGTTTAAATAAGCGTAATTCTTGGAAAAGTCGAACAGAGACAATTGATATTTTAATGTTGTATTTTCAAATCGAGGGACAGGATAATGACATGTAGTATATACACCGTACATGATGCTGCTTGATTGTGGAATAAGAAGTTAGTAATAGTTAATTTTATCCACGATTTGGTTGTCAAAGCAAAGCATGTTGTCAAAGCGCTGCCTTAAAAGTATTTTTTTGGGACATATTTCTGATCTTATAGCTATAAACTACTAGAAAATAGACTCTAGACTTCATTGCATTGTAATTTGATATAAAAATGTTTCTTTCAATAAGTGATTTCTACATAATATTTAGTTGATATGTTTGGTTGTTTTCAAAAGTACTAAATGAAGTAAAATCTATTTTTTTTAACCAAGAAAATAAAATTTTTCTTTGGGGTTCAGTCAGTCCGCCAACATTATTCACTAGGGCACATAAAATCGCTGTCTCTCTCTTATATTATTTGCGTTCTGAAATAGTTCTCGGCCCGTCCCTTTGCCACAGACAAAAGTTATTGTTTTATAGTATTACACCCTTCCTATTTTAAAATTAATCACGTTTATTTATTTATTGACTCTTTTATAAGATAACATTATAGATAGATATAAGTTGTTTTGGTATTGTCTAATGCTATTAACCTTACTACTTACTTGTCTTACGTCATCGGGGGAATAAGGAACCTTTATTTTGAGGATACCGCATCTCGTGAAATAGAATATCTTAGTAGGACTTTGATTTGTCATTGAAATCACGACGATTTAATTTGAGTTAATTTAAATGAATATCGAATACACAAATCTACAGTTCCGCTAAAACTAATAAAAAGCCTAAAGTAAATAATATGCAGGTTAATAAGTAAATGGCAACGTGCAACGTGCAATACACACACAACAGAAGTGAAACTTCTAAAAGTAGCCCACGACAGATTGAGATGGGTATAGAGAGTCAGGGGTATTAGGATATATGTGATTGTCATTATTATTTACCAAGCTTAAAAATAAGTAAATACGTTTCTTTAAATTATTTGTATTTTTTCATGCTGAAAGAAATCGAATGCCTTATTTAGATTACAGAATTCTCCAAGAGTATTCTGTGATTCATCACAAGCCTCAACTATTTGTTTATGAGAAGGACATCAACGTCTGTAGCAGAGTGATCTTTTGTAAAACAAACTATTTATTGCAGGCAAATTATTATTATTAAAAAATCAAGTACATAATTGCTTAAAGTTTATCTAATATTTTACTAAGTAATACAGATATTGATCTGTAATAGAATTTTAAATTGTATTACTTTGCTATTTTATTAGGTCCGAAAACACCCGCAGAGAAATACAACAATGTATGATTTGTATTTATGTAATGTAATTAATGTAATTGTTTTTGATTTGCAATACCTGTGAAACCGCTTTGTTGTTTTTAGGTTTCTTACTCCGCGTTCATTGTTTCAAAAAGTCTGATAGTGTATATGTATTTCTATATATAGTTACATGGGGTAAGTCCGCACAGCGGGTGTGCATGCATCATGCAATCATACATGCGCATGATTTCTTGTAAATGGTAGGTACATCATAAGTTTCATTTAGTGTCTCATAGGACTCTGTAGGTATATTTTTGTTTGAAATTCGCTTTTGTATCAGCAGCTACTATGTTTGCAATAATTATTTTCATCGTTTAATTAAACTTAAAACAAAAGCTGTCAATAAAAAAACTGCAACGAATAATTCTAAGACTAAAAAAAAGACTCTTAAAAATAATAAAGAAGTTTATTTCTCAAAGAAAAGTGATTTGTTGATTAATAAATACATTACATAATTAGCTTAGTTTTGTTTTATTTCACTTATAACTTTCGATTTTATAGCGTAACAAGCTTAAGCGCGCACACTTGCCTCATATAACTCTACGCATAATACTTAATAATGAATTCAATATTTAAATTGGGCAATAGAATTTAATTTAATAAGTAGTTATTGTAAAAATCATGACAATTAAATGTATTATATTTAAACATATTAAAAAAATATTAATCGTATACATTAGCACTGTTGTTATTCAGTCTAGCATCTGATCACTTTCGTAGCATATTCATGAAAACGTATAACTTGTTTTAATTGTCTCCGAAACATTTGGTTGTTGGGTTTGTTGTGGTTTTAATATCTTTTGTATTTTGAAGGCATAAGATACGAGAGGCTAGAATAAGTCTCATTATCCGAAGATAGATTCATGGTTTCTCTAAGTATGTAAGGGCAAAATTACATTGGTTAAAAGATTAAAATATAGACTTATAGAAAGACGCCGCAAATATAAACTGAAGTAATTTAATTCAAGGTTCGTAATAAATGTTTCTTCTAAACAGTGTGGAAGACGATCCAATCGGTGTATGAAGAGACTGATGTACTGACACCTGGATAGTCTTCGCGAGCACATCCTTCACCGAATGACACGATACCAATAGTGATGTTCCCGTAGTACATAGGTCCACCGGAATCACCAAGGCAGGCATCTTTACCACCGACACCAAGTAAACCAGCACAAATATGGTGTTCATTAATATCTACGGGTCCTAAAGGTCTGTTGCGATAAATTTCAGCGCACACATCTCTGTCCACTGTGAAAACTGTTACGTCTCGAAGAGTTTCAGGTAATGAACCACCTTCCTAAAGAAAAAATTATAAAATATTACAAACATAATATTAAATTGATTATAATATTATAAGTACTAACGTGTAATATGTTTTGTATTTCATGTATTTCGAAATTATTATTCACAATTATAAAATAATATAGTTATAGCATCATTAATGTTTTGAGTTTAGCAAGTACTTACAGAAGTTAAGCCCCAGCCGGCAAAAACAACTGGAACATTGCTTGGAATGACTGTTCCTTGAGGAGGAATTGAAGTTCTTGCGACTACAGGACTGTAGTCCAAGGGTATCCTCAATAGGGCCAAGGTGAGATCAGCCTCATAATGTTCAAACTTGTCCCAATCCGGATGATTTGTCTCAATCAGAACGTAGTTGATCTGGCCTCCATTGTTTCGATAAGTGGAACCAGACCTTATTCGGCGTAAACGTGGCATGTAGTATCTAGTATTATAAACATAAATTAAATAATTTGGAAAGATAAATTATATAAACTTAATATTTAATGTAACAATCCCCCTAATTTATAAATACAGATAATTTCCTTCGGCATATGGACTTCACTATCTTTATCTTTGGTTAACAAATATAACCAATCCTTACACAGTGGACTTTGAAGATAAAAAAAAAGTTAAAAAAAAAAGTTTTCTATCTTACGGTCCAGAAAAAAAAAACTATTCTATCTTACGGTCCAGAAAAACAGCTAGCAGCCGAAAGAATGGTTCTCCTAGTGAGGATGCTTCCTCCGCAATTGTGTGACCAGGTACCAGTGAACGGATTCTGATTATCAACTTGGACTACCGCGGGATAATTATCTATAGTAGTTGGTTGGCCTCCGACAATCCTCGAAGTTTTTGCGGATGCGGTGCCTAAAATAAAAATGACACATGCAATTTTTGGAACATATTATTTATTAAATCTTTTATTAATAATCATTTAAATAAACATTAATAATCCTATTTTACCTGCAAAGACTACGAGTGCAAGGATCCAGTACGCCATGTTACTTCCTTAGCAGCAGGAACAATTAAGTCTAATCTATCGATTTAACCCACTTTTATACACTTATTTAGTAGGTGGGCTTATGGTTTTAAATTATTGGTATAATGCGAAGGATACTAATCTGTTATAATAAATTATTTATCAATATATTAATTTAAGTGTTATCTCAATAATCATAAGATATAAAAGTATGCCAACAATGTGTTTTTCCAGTTTTATATGTCACTTCTAGTCCTGAGTGAAATTAAAATTAAATTATTATTTTTTTTTAATTTATTTATAATAAATAATAAAAATAAAATAAAAAGCCTTTCATTTCTTGCTAGACAATAAAGTTTTATTTAAAACAAAAAATACAATTTAAAACAAGAAATAGTGTGCATGCATTAATCGATTTAAAGTTATTGTTTTTATTATTGTATATATTTATATATTTTTGTTGTAATTTTATAGTTGCAAGAACCCCTTTCAGCGGAAGGTAAAGGCCTCCTCCAGAGATGACCATTGTTCTCTATCTTTTGCTACTCGCATCCAGTGGGTACCTGCTATTTTTACAACGTCATCTACCCAGCGCGTACTTGGCCTTCCCCTTTTTCTATGGCCCGATGGTCCTAACCACGATGTTGTCATTGTGGTCCAGCGATCGTCGGTAAGTCTAGCTATATGTCCAGCCCATCGCCATTTTTGCTTCTGTGAGTAACTGAGCGCGTCGATAACTTTAGTTTTCTGTCTTATGGCAGTATGACGGATTTTTTGTATTTTTTTTATTTTACTTCTCTCCATTGACAAGTTACGATTTTATTTTTTAAATTCTTTGTAAATTTACAAGTTTCACAGGCGTAGGTTAATGAGGGAAGTAGGCAGGTAGTTATGACTCTGCTTTTCAACTTTATGGACATGTCTCTTCTAAAGATTCCTTTGAGGTTCCAAGGTTGTGTTGGTTGAATGAAATTTGTTTTCCTAGATAAATGTAGGTTTCAACATACGTTAGCAGTCGGTTTTTGAGATAAATAGGTGTTTAAATATGATTCGTCATGACATTTGTTTTATCGAGGTTGATTTCCAAGCCTACTTTACGACTTTCTTCATGTAGAGACTTTATCATCAGTTGTAGTTGAGCTGGGCTTTCTGATAACAGAACTATATCGTCCGCAAATTTCAGATGACTTTCTCTCAGTTTAGTTTGCGGATGTTGTACTCTAGCACCGCTATGAAGATTGTTGGAGAGATTGGGTCTCCTTGTCTTACACCTCCTTTTATTTGTATGGGTGGCCCAGTGGTCTCCAGTTTCACTCTGCTGGTACTATTGTCGTAGATATTTTTTAGAACTTGGATGTATTCCAATGCTACTTCTTGAGATAGTAGAGCTTTCCAGATCGATGAGTGAAATAGAGTGTCGAAGGCTTTTTGATAGTCAATAAAAATTGTATAGAGTGGTCTGTTGAAATCTTGGTATTTTTTTTTAATCATCTCGAGCGAGTGTATATGATCGACTGTGGAAAAACCTCGTCTGAAACCTGCCTGTTTTATAGGTTGGAATTTTTCTGTGGTTTCTTTAATTCTTTTCTCTAAAATTGAGGAAAAAGTTTGTCTAGTGATGGTGGCAAGCCTATCGGTCTGTAATTGCTAATGTTGTCTGGATCTCCTTTTTTATAGTGCAGAATGATTTCCGACCCCGACCATTGGCGTGCGGTACGTGGAATCCTGATTTTATGGCTTCGTTTGTGATTCTGTCAGGTCCTGGGCTTTTATCTCTTTTCAGTTCTTTAATTCCTTGGGTAGCCCATTCATCTTCGGTAATGATAACTTTCTTCCTTTCTCTATTACTACTCAGTAATTTATATGCTGATTGATTTGGCGAACTATAGAGTTTTTTTGGTAAAAATCTGTTGCTATTTTGAGTATTTCTGTTATATTTTGAGTACTTTCAGTTTTGCTTTTTAACTCTTCAATCCATGATTTATGTGTTGTCAATTCCTTGTATGCTTTCTTTGCGCTACCTGTGGCCCGAAGACACTTTTTAATAGTTTGTGTGCGGTGTACCTTATAGTCATGGTTAATTCGTTTACTCATAATTTTATAAAGAGCTTTTAATTCATTTTTCGTTGCCCTTGATTTCGGTTTAGTCTTATGCAATTCTTGTCTTTTGCTGATAAGTGTAGTAGTGTATGCTGATATGATTTGCTTCTTCTCTGTGTTAGTGTTAGTTGTTAAGTCTTGCACTTTTTTTCAGGCTGTGTGTATGTATATCAGCACGTTTGTTCCGGCGTCTTTTTCATCCTATCGTCACGAAAATTGACAGGCATATTCTTTGAGTTATTTGAATTTTTATGTCGAGCTGTTTTTTTGATTGGGCGAAAAAATCCAAAATGGCGGCGTTTTAAGTTTTGTTTTTTGGCGTAGCAGGAGCAATTTTCATTTGATCGCCACAAAAATGGGTGATCATATTCTTTGAGTTTTTTAACTTTTTTTTTGTCCGGCCATTTTTCTGAGTGGGAGGAAAAATCCAAAATGGCAGTGATTTCAGTTTTTGTTTTGGCGTATTTATTTTGCAATCGTCAAGAAAATTTTTAGGTGTTTTCTTTGAATTATTTAAATTTTCTGTCGAAAATTTTCAAAATGGCGGATTTTTGATCCGTACCACAAAAACGGACTTTGCGGCAACTAGCGGGGTGTAATTTCATTTAAGTATTCTTTGCCGAAATCTAAGGTGTTTTTTTGTTATTTCAAAATCCAAAATGGCGGCCATAGCAAATATAAAAAAATTTAAAGTTGAAAAACTCTGTTATCATTTGGTGGAGTCAAATTTCGATCGGTAGTTATGTACCTACATACATACATAGGTATACTTATTCCTTTCTGGAAAAGGCACTAAAAACATTATCTCATCCCCTAACGTACTGAGGTCTACTGTTCACAGAACGACTAGTTTTAAAGAATGACATTGAATACAAACTAAGAGTTGACATTAATAAAAATATCGAATGAATTTGTAATTTAATTAATTATGTGCTATAGAATTAATAAATAACATGCGAACGATGTGGCATTTAATACAAAAAAAAACAGGCAAAAAAAACAAAAGAAAAAAATCTAATATTCGGTTACGAGTTAATAACAATCTACTAATTACTCCACTAAATATTGCAGAAGAATTTAGTAAATACTTCAGTAACATTGGGGATACAACAGCTAACGTATTAACAAACCAAGGACAACCGAGCGGTACACACTTACCTACTCGTAACAAATCTTTACTTGAACATGAAGTAACAGGTACAATTAAATCATTAAAAAAACACTCATAGTGTAGGGCACGACAACATACCTTGCAAATATTTAACAAAACCATTTATATTCCTAATCAATCATTTATTTAGAAAAGGTATATATCCAGATTTATTGAAAATATAGATTATACGACCGCTTTTTAAAAACGAGAATAAAGAAGATCCTTCAAATTACAGACCGATTGCTTTGTTAACAATAGCCTCAAAAATATTCGAAATATCTATTCCTAGAAAAAAATCCTAGAAAAAATAAAAACCAAATGGCTTTTCAAAAAAACAAATCCACGTCACCAGCAGTTTTTGAATATGCCAATAAAATATTACAACATCTAAATGACAAGCAATATGCAGTCGGCATATTGCTTGCTTGATATGGCAAAAGCGTATGACCGGGTGTCATAAAACATTACTGATAAGAATGTGCAATTTATTGGCATTCAAAGATTAGCTTAGTGGCTAAAGTCGTATTTAAGCAACAAAAACAATTCGTTTCAATTGACCAAAATGAAAGTAATGATACCTTAGATGATGTCAAATCAAAAGAAGCATCACTTACTCAATCTATTCCACAAGGTAGTGTACTAGAAGCGTGGTATTTTTAATTTATTTAAATGTTTTTCTATATTATTTAATGCCCATACAGTTTTATTCGCTAATGACATTTCATTTAGTTTTAAGCCAAACAATTTAATTAAACTCGACGAGTCAACTTTTATCAAATTTTGAAATTATTACAAATTGTTTATCCAACAACAATTGGATTAGAAATTTTACCAAAACTAAATTAATGCAATTTTATACAAACCAAAAATCAGCTCCTTATTATATGGCTATAAAGACATATGACAAGTTACCAAATTAAAAAGAATATTATTTTTTATAACTAGATTAAACAAATGTTGACATCAAATGTTTATTATAGTTAGGACGAATATTTAAAAGATAATTTGAATAATATTGAGATACAAGTAAGTTGCACATGTATCATCAGCATCATTATATTTATTTTATTATTATACTGTTATTTATTTATTTTTTTATTTTTTTTTACATTTTAGTTCAATTATAATGATTTAAATATTTTAATAGATATTGTTACTGACATGTTATCAGATAATGCTAGTTATGAAGTAATGTATGAATTTAATCTTTGACGACTGATTTGGAATGCCCTAACCGGCAAATTTATATTTCTGGAAATAGTTTTTAAGAAATTAAAAATAAATTAAAAATATTGCCAAATAAACATGAATATGAATATGAATAGAAATGAGTTTTTTTATTAAAATTCTTGTTTACTTTTAAATATTAAAATATTAATTATAAAAAAATAGTTAAAAATATTATTCCGTGTAGGCGGAATTCCATAACTTTCATTATATTCAAGAAGAAGTATTCAGTAATTTTATATACTTTTTTTGTAATCCCATTATTACGTAATAACTGCATTAATTTAAATATTTTATTTCAATAGGTAAACTTACCGCAGCATTTAAAGCTTTTAAATGTAATTGTTCAAAGGCGGAAAGGGACGGAGAGAGAGCAAAGGGACAGGGTTTTTCTAATTATATAATAGTAATATCTAAGAATAAGAGTATAGATATATTCTTCGTTGGTTTTATATTATTATATTATTGGAATAGTTTGAGCTTAGTCTTTTTTCACAATTAAACAATTTCACTTATTGGAGGATATTTATTTTCCATAGGAGCATACACAATTTTATCTATTTCACCGACACGTTGGAAAAACTATTCTGATCGATAATGCTAAAACATATAAATCATATAAATGTTTAATTTTTCCCCGTGCCAAAATTCACTTCTACCTTACATTATTATAAAAATACGTAGATAATAATAGAATAAATACTTATTCGGCCAAATTACAATAAAATGTACATGTATTTTGGCATTGCTGTAGTATTCTTATCAACAAGATATGTTATCAAAATACAGTTAATTTGAACCAGTAGTTTAGGATTTATTGTAAGTCAAAGTTATGTCAAGCACAGCCCGACAACATAAGATCGAAGATAATCCAAGATCATAATCATGGTTTTTCCTTAAACTGTGTTAGCGGAGATCCAATCGGTGTAGGAAGAAACTGCTGTGCTGACACCAGGATAGTTAGGACGACCACATCCTTTACCGAACGCCACGACACCTATAGTGATGTTGCCGTAGTACATAGGTCCACCGGAATCCGCAGTGCAGATACCTTTGCCTCCGACACCAAGTATACCAGCACAAATCATGTTTTTGGAAACATCTACGGAGCCTCCGGGAGAAGTACGATAAATCTCAGCGCACACAGCATTGTCCACCGTGAAAACTGTTACGTCTCGAAGAGTTGGAGGTAATGGACCATTTTCCTGAAGAGATATTTTATAATATTACAAACATGATATTAATATAATTATCTTATTTTTTACTATTTTGTTCCACAATGATAGACACAATATTGACTTTACTGTAAAATTATGCACAGTTACAAAATAAAACAATTATAGTATTAATATGTTTGTTTTGCAAATTTCTTACAAAAGTTACGCCCCATCCAGCATGGACAACTGGTACATTGCTTGGAGTCAATGTTCCTTGAGGAGGAATTGAAGTTCTTGCGACTACAGAATTGTAGACCAATGGCGTCATCAGTCTGACCACGGTGATATCACCCTCAAACCCGGTTAAGCGATTCCAAGTTGGATGATTTATAGCAGTCAGAACATAGTTGACCTGGCCTCCATTGCCCCGAAAAGTGGCACCAGCCCTGATACGGCGTAAATGTGGCGCGTAGTACCTAGTATTAAAAAAGATTTTAATAACATAAAAGGTAAAATAAATTATGTAAACTTATAAATTTATAATATTCTCCCAAATTTATAAAAACTAAGACCTTTTTCATTCATCATTTCATTTCGCATATAGACTTTATGTATAACTAGTATTTACATTACGCATGTTGAAGAGGAGAGAAAGATGAAATCTAGTTATATCTTACGGTCCGTCAAAGCAATGAGCAGCTGAAAGAATGGTTCTGGTTGTGAGGATGTTTCCTCCACAATTATGGGACCAGGTATTAGTGTACGTATTCTGATAATCTACTTGAACTACCGAGGGATAGTTATCTACAGTAGTGGGGTTGCCTCCTACAATCCGCGAAGGTTTTGCGTATGTGGTGCCTATAAAAAGAAATGATACACAAATTTTTGCATGAAATTATTCTTTATTTTATTATAATAAAGTCTAAAACCCTTTAAAGGAACATTAATTATTATATTTTACCTGCAAAGAGTACGAATGCAAGGATCCAATACGCCATGTTACTTCCTTCGCAGCAAAAGCAATTAAAGCGTATATGTCGGTTTAACGCACTTTTATAGACTCTTTTAGTAGGTGGGCTTATGGTTTTAAGATAGTGGAAGAAGGAAATTCTTTCATTATCTTAAAACTAAATAAATGGATTACTTATAAATATATCTATTTATGTTTTATTTCAATAAATATAAGATAATAAACTGCTCCAACATTATCTTTTTCCTGTTTTTAAAATGATGGGATCACATTAAATGTGCTCACACAAATTTGCTCTCGGTAAGTGATGTTGCAATCGTTTTCAACATTTCATTTTTTTATTTATATTCTTTAGAAACTATTTACAAGCATTATTCAACATCCACTACGTTGAAAAAACAGTGAAAAACTGTTTTACGCAGTCCCTTTGTTGCCATCGAATGGCACCACAGAATAATTACTTAAATCCCGTTAAGTCGGTTGCTATAACAGTGCATTGAAGTATACAAAATACTTTCGCCTGAACCACTTCATTATTACTTACCACAAAATGGTGCTGTAACATTTTTTCTTGTTTACTATTCAAATAATTGCCATAAAGATTATGCAGAAGAATAAGGACCTAGAAAAGAGCTTCCAAATATCAAATTTTTGCAAAAATTTTTTAGGAGGACAAAGTACACTGTTCAATGAACCTATTGATAATCTTTTTTCGATGTTTAAGTGGCCCCGTGTATAGTTTGGTTGTACAACCTACCTCCTCCAGATCCTAATCCATAAGCTACAATTGCTATTGTAAATATCTATTTACAACTATCTACTTTAGGCGAGATTATGATAAATGAACCCCAAAATTTAGGCATTTAACCAAGTATACGTGTGATGAAGCGACACCTAGAGAAAAAACCTGGACTTGTATTTCCTCCTTGTTCAATTCTGGTAATGCTCAGAATTACTAAAGTATTTAGTTAAAGTTGATACTTCTACTTAATGGGGCTTAATGATATTAGTTAATCTTTGATAATATCTGTTATGGAGATATTGATACCAATGATAATTTGATAATTGTTTAATATAATATATAAATAATTAATTCTTGAAATGTATTTCAGGTGTTTTTAAGGGCAGCGATAGTTCAACTTTTAATATTTAATAATAAGTTCATTGAAACAAGAAGAAATACTCTTGGTAGATTCTTTTTAATTTTGCCAAGTGTAATTTTTATATACTTTATGTTATTGTAAAACTGTTGGTACGATCATAATCGTAAAGAAAATCATAATCTTTTTTGATACCATGGTTTACTTTGATTTTATTTTTGTAATATTTTCTACTGATTCTCTGATATTCCGTTCTGATTTTACTCGTACATACCACATTTCTGCTTACGGATTTTGCTTTATTGTTACCATTTGGGATCAGCAAATAAGCCAAATACTATTTTAGAGGAGTATTTACAGGGTGCAGTGTTTTGATTTGAAATTCGAGTGAGGGATACCGCATGCACCCGGACATATTTTCAGAGCTATTGAAGGAATACCAGCTATCAAACCCCAGACGCGCTTGATCTTTACTCTTCTTTAATAATTTATAAATAAATTTACTGAATACTGAAACGATGACTTGTAGTTTTTTACGTCTTGTAGAATATCATCATGTACCATAATTCTTCCTCTAAATTAAATATCATGTATTTTATTTATGGTTAAGTCTCAATTATTATGATTGCTATCAACAACACTTGTCAGTCAACAAGTCCAAACATAATTATCTTAACATTTTCCCATTTTCGTTTAAAGTGGCAGTTTACGAGCTTTATCTTAAAAACATCATCATCGTCAAAGTAGGTAGCAGTAAAACAAATTTGAGTATTTTACCACATGCCATCAAGGAGTTTAAGCCTTTACATCCCGGATTATTTATATTAATTATGTTATTAATGCAAAAGTGTGTTTAAAGGTTTGTCGTTCCATCACACTCTAATAGTTTTACATGTAGAACAATGTAATGGAATAGCTCAACAGCTTAATCTAATTTCACAAATTAAAAGTTTAGGTTTTTCAGCCTAAAACCATACTTTAATCTCATCTCGATAACCGTGACGTTCAATTCTATTTCTTACTTTTCCAGGTAAAAATCCATTCCTTCCATAAAGTATGATTATAAAAACATTGGGACCATTTACTACTGTCAAATGATAATAATATATTCATAAAATAGATAATTTGAGTTTATTACAATTTAGAAATGGTATTAAATATTTAGGGTATATACATATATACGAAACCAATAAATTTCAAATAAAATTACTTAATCCCTGATTATAATAACTGTCCTTCCTTAAACCGTATTCTCGGTTATCCAGTTTGTGTAGGAAGCGACTGCTGTACTGACACCTGGAACATCAGCACGACCACATCCTTCACCGAAAGACACGACACCAATAGTAATGTTCCCGTAGTACATAGGTCCACCGGAATCTGCTGTGCAAGCATCTTTACCACCGACACCAAGTATACCAGCACAAATCATGTTTTTGGAAACATTTGTGGGTCTTAAAGGTCTATTGCTGTAAATCTCAGCGCACAGAGTATTGTCCACTGTGAAAACTGTTACGTCTCGAAGAACTTGAGACAATAGACCATTTTCCTGAAAATTATAAAATAAAACAATTATAGCAGGTTAAATGGGTTTATGTATTGTAAATTTCTTACAGAAGTTACGCCCCATCCAGCGTAGACAACTGGCAAACTGCCTGGAATCGATGTATCTTGCGGCGGAATTGAAGTTCTGGCGACTACTGGGCTGTAGACCAATGGCGTTATCAGTCTGACCACGGTGATATCACCCTCAAAACCGGTTAAGGGATCCCAAGTGGGATGATTTATAGCAATCAGAACGTAATTGATCTGCCCTCCAATAGTCCGTTGAGTGGAACCAGCCCTGATTCGGCGTAAATTCGGTGCGTAGTTACTATGGTTATAAAAGGATTACGATAAAATAATATTGAAAGATAAATTCTATAATCCTGCAATTTATTTTAGTAGTTCACCTAATTTATAAAAACTGTGATATGATTTCATTCAAAATTTTTAACTAATTTTCGCACAACGAACGTTGGAGATCAAAGAAAAATAAAAAGCTATTAAAAAAGAACACAATTATATCTTACGCTCCATCAAAACAGTGAGCAGCTGAAAGAACGGATCTGGTGGTGAGGATGGTTCCTCCGCAATTATGCGACCAGGTACCACTGAATGTATGATGGTTTTCAACCTGAACTATCGAGGGATAGTTTTCTATAGTAGTGGGTTGGCCTCCTATAATCCGCGAAGTTTCTGCGGATGTGGTGCCTAAAATAAAAAAATTGAACTAAATATTTTATTCCATTGCAATAAGCTGTTACTAAAATAGACCTTCGCTATCTTACTTTACCTGCAAAGAGTACGAGTGCAAGGATCCAGTACACCATGTTACTTCCTTAGCAGCAGATACAATAAAATCGTATATGTCAGTTCACCAACTTTTATAGACTAATTTAATAGGTTCGTTTATGGTTTTCAGATAGTGATATAAGGCGAAAAGAGTTAATCTGTGATAATAGATTATTTATCAATATATTGATTTCGATATTATTTCAATGCTCTTTCAATGTTGTGTTTTTGTTATTTTTCAAGGTGTTTTCTGTTTTTTGCTTTATATATATAATTCTTGTGTACATATTGTTATCCCTGGCTGGCAATGATGCACAGTTATAGGTGGTGCTAAAATCAGGTTTAAAGTTTCTTTTTTACTTTATATTTCTCAGATAATGTCAAACAATATTGTTTATTCACTCTTATTGCGATAAAACAAAATATATATATTTATTTGAAGTATAAAAAAAAAACCAACACTTTCCTTATGTATCCTGTGATACTTAGTAGACCTCAGAAATATGTTTTATAGGAATGAGTCTACCGTTAGTGCCTTCCCTAAACGCTTAATAACAGTATAAAATGATATTAGATCGTGGATATGGTAAGAACACTCTAAGCCGGATGTGATCAACTATAATATGAACACAGGTCGTAAATACGAACTTAAATCATTTAATACAACATAATTTTATTTTACTTAAATCGTTTTCTGAACCAGTGACTCACTGTATGAAGGGAATAATTTTGAAATTATAACACATAATACACACTGTATTGTATTATTGTTCTGAATTTATCTTAAAAGAAAGTAGGACTTTTTAAATTATATTTTAAAGTAAAAGAATGATACAAAAAACTACAACTACTATGCGATATGTAGTGAGTATGGCGCAATGAAGCAAGCAACTTATGACATATACTTACGTAGCTTTTCCAATATATCGTAATAAATTTCTACTACTACAACTACTACTACTATTCAAGATCTATAGTTTCTCAAGGTACATAACAGCACTATAGGTGATGAAAGAGTAAAAGTAGTTTATGGTTTTCAGCTTTTGGATTTTGCATAACAAAGAAATTGATTATAAACGTCGAAAGGTCGTAAACATCAATCCTAATGAAAGCGTTAAGTTTTTTTTTAACCGAACCACACAGCATGTACTCATCCCGGTAAACATCAAGTTTGAACCGTAATCCTAATTATTCTAATTATTCCTAAAATATGTAATTCACTTATTATTTCTTACTTTTCCACCTTAACGTCCCAAAATATATAATTACAAAAACACTTTGACAGTGTAAAAATCAAATGAGAATAATCTGGTCATAATATATAATCTGTAGTATATAATATTTAATATATTTCGTTAAATATTTAAGGTATTTAGATAAAGTCAATTAATACATAACAAAATAATTTAATTTTAGATCATAATAACTGTCTTCTCTTAAACCGTGTTCTCGGTGATCCAGTCGGTGTAAGAAGCGACTGCCGTGCTGACACCTGGATAGTCAGCCAGAGCACATCCTTCACCGAAAGACACGATACCAATAGTGATATCACCGTAGTACAATGGACCTCCGGAATCGCCTTGGCAGGCGTCTTTCCCTCCGATTCCCAAAATTCCGCCACAAATCATGTTTTCGGTAACATCTAGGGGTCCTCTGGGTCTGGCGCGGTAAATTTCAGCACATAAAGTGTTGTTCACAGTGAAAATTGTTACGTCTCGAAGGACTTCCGATAATGCACCCCCTGGCTAAGGAAAAAATAGTGTTAGAATGATCATATTATAAGTTGTTCCGTTTTTTGGCCTCTTGTATGACAATATACATGACTGGAAAAACTGAACAGCATAAAATGACATTATTAATTTCTGAAAACTGAGGCTTACTAAAATTCTACCCCATCCAGCGTGGACAACTGGCATATCGTCTGGAATGACTGTCCCTTGAGGAGGAATTGAGGTTCTTGCGACCACAGGGCTATAGACCAATGGGGTCATTAGTCTAACCACGGTGATATCACCATCGTAACCAGCTAATCGGTCCCAAGTCGGATGATGTATAGCAACCAGAACGTAGTTGATCTGACCTCCATTGTTTCGGTAAGTAGTACCAGACCTTATTCGGCGTAAATGTGGCCCGTAATTCCTAGTGTCAGATAAAAAAATAAATAACTGTGTGATAAAATAAATCTACCTAATTTATAATAACTGTTTTATATATATATATATATATATATATATATATATATATATATATATATATATATATATAACAAAAAATATATATTTACGGACTTCAACAAATCAACATAAAAAAAATTTAGATCGAAGCAAAATAAAAAGAAACTATTTTAAAACCACTATACGTATACAAAACACTTAGTATTACTTACGCTCCATCAAAGCAGTGGGCGGCCGAAAGAAGGGTTCTTGCTGTTAGAATATTGGCAGCACAAGATTGTGACCAGATACCGCTAAAAACATTTTGACTTTCTACTTGAACTATCGAGGGATATTTTTCAATAGTAGTGGGTTCTCCTCCCACAATTCGTGGAGGTTTTGCGGATACAGTACCTAAAATATGTCAGATTATAAAAGTATTTAATACCAATATAGAATCATTTATCAACGGACAGGATTACTCCAGACATAGGGGGAAAATCTCCGTATGGGAAAGTTATGGAAGTGGTATCAAGAAATTTCCGAGGTGATGAATTTGGCGCAAGATATTAATAACATTTTATTTTACCTGCAAAGAGCGTCAATGCAAGAATCCAGAGCGCCATCTTATTCAGCAACAGACACAGTAAGTCGTTATGAGGGTTAAACCGCTTTTATAGACTAATTTAGCTACTTAAATGCCCGTTTTATGGTTTTAAGTCAGTAGATTAAGACGTAATCTTCGATATGACGTTATTTATGGATATATTGTGTAAATATTATTTTCTTTAGTATTTGATATTAGATTATACTTAATTTGTTTATTCATATTTTTTGTCACTTCTAAAATTTAGTTTTTCTTCCTTTAAATGTTTTTTTCTAAAAGGTTTCCTTTTTCTGGTTTAAGTTGGTAAGCCTGGCTAATTTTGAATAGATCTATTGCATATCATAAACACTCCCTCTGTTTAACATTGGGAACTAAACTTTTGTGTATCACATACACAAAGGTTTCTAGTGTAACTTTGATGTCATATTGACCGCTCGAGTCTGAGAAGTTAGAGTCCTTGGTTGGGTTAGGTTTAAGGCAGCGTTCTCTGTGCTGTAGCAACGTAACACCGTTATAGGGTGGACGGATATTGTTATATCTACATTTTTTTCTATTTCTTTTCACGTTGTTGCAAAGTGACGGAGAATGAATGTGCAATCGGCCTTTCTTTTCCTACTTTCATCTATTTATGGTAAACTATGGTTACGAGTATACTACGCCTATGGATTTGGATTTCACATCCGACTTAACTTATTATTTAATATTTTTTAACAAACCTTATCCAAGCTTCATAAAGGCAGTGGGCAGATGAGAGATTTTTTTTTTGCTGTGAGAATATTGACTGCGCGATATTCTGAACAGATACTAGTGACACACGTTTTGTATTTTTTATATTGGTAGTTTCGCCTCCCACAAATCTCTGAGAAATTACAGTACATAAGAAACAAAAAATATGTTGTCATATTTTCAAAAGTCTTACTAGATTGCACGATTCCAAAGTGTGGAAAAACCGACGAGAAACTTTATGTCAAAACTATTTAATCGGTTGTTTCCACATATTTATTTAGAATCTATTTGCACATAATTAAATATTATATTGAAATGTGATTATTTTTCGTTTAATAATAAAATGCAAGTGCTATTAAAATAAATTAAATGAATAAAGTAATAATATGTCTTAATATGAACAGTCATCGAGGATCGTTGATACTAATACAAAAATTAGGGGTTACAATATAAACTATACAAATACCCTAAACTTTAAAGTTATTTTAGTGACAAATTCACTAATCAACAATAAAATGAGAGAGCACAATAACTTTAACTTAATGTCATTATTTAAATGTAATCATTTGTTAATCTTATAAACGAGCCAACGATAGCACTCACGTATGACTTCATTGAGAATGTGTTACGTGACCAAACAGTTGAAGTTTTCACGTACGTAGATCGGGGTTTTCCATCTATTTATTAAGATAATATAATAATTATCTTTATTAATAAACGATAAATTGATAGCCTTAATTTTAAGTTGGAGAGTGTCTTTACAGAAGGACTTCTTTCCCGTGCGGATGTTTGATGGTTTTCCATCGGGCGCGTCCCCCGGGTGGCGGATAGGGATTGCCCTCCAGATGTGGGGAGTACCGGCTTCGGCCGGCGCGGATCCAAACCATCAGGGTACTCTAGGTACCAGGCGACCGCTAAAGTATATAGCCCTTCTCTCAGAATGGGCGTCACCCGGGATATGTTGATATTTAGACCCAAATCGTGGGATTTAAATGAAGTGCAAAAAGAATACTTTGAAAAATCGGACTGTTTCAGATACGACGAAAATGGTTACGGATATGGACACAGGGATACAGAAATTACACACAGAAAGGACTTTGTCGAAACGAAAGAGACGGTTGCGGTATTGTCAAAAAGTGATGCCATCTTGCAAACCATTCGAAAGGGGAGGACGATGCGGAGCAGATCTGTCGCATCGACGGTATCGCGCGGAAGTTCGCGTTGCACCTCGCATAGTCGATGGCGCACCAAACATCTCAAGGGAGAGAGAATCCGAGTAACAAATGTCTCGATTTTCGGATGACGGTAAAAGTGACTTGGAGAAGTCTGCTTTTTTTGTGAATTATATTTGTTTTACATTGAACTTAAAACCATTTTAATGTGTTTTGAAATATCACATTTATAGTTAAATCATTTATGATTTTAAGATTAGAAGCAATAAGCTACTTATTAACGGCTTATAAAGATATCATTTTTCCTTCTGAACGCTTTAAATACCTGTTTCCGTGTTTTTTCAAGATTTATATTTATAGGTTATGCTTACTGGTGGTACAATGGTGGTACAATGGTGGTGGTGGTCGGGCCAATAGATATATATTTTTATTGTTTAAAATTTCATTAAGTAAAAATATTGTTTATAAATTTCATTACCGCCCATAGATGGCACCACAAGTCTCATAGCGAAATAAAACATAAATGAATTAAAGAATATGAATTTAGCAGCAAGATCTAAAATAACACAGTCCAGATATTTTAAAGAAGAAAGAAGACAGTAAAATTTTAATTACAATTACAATAATTAATGGACTTACGGAAAAATTTAAAATCATTTAATAGGATATTTGAGCCGTTTATTTTCAGTGACTTAACTCCATTTTTCAACTTTTTCACGGTTACTATGGTTACATGTACATTTTCATGTTATATATCAGTGAAGCATTTCAGGTTGCTTATATTCAGAGCAAATACAATAAATTTTTCACACATAAGTTTTCGGAGTTAATTAGATAATTGAGCCGTGTATTTTGAAAGTGGCCCAACTCCATTTATACGTCTTACTTTAAGATATTTATTATTGATAATGTCGGAAATCATTGATCATATTTTTTTCATATCAGGGCATTAGTTTTTACCAAATGATAGAGATTTTGGCGTGATAAAAATGGCATTAAAAAAATATATATGTTTTTCGTTCCCGAAGATTTATATAATACAAGATTGTTAAAAAGTATCGGCAGGGTAATAATTTTATTGTAAATGAAATGAAACAGGACGATTTTGTATCAACAAAATTATTAGAAGACGCAATTTTTAAAAAGGCAAAGAATTCAGATAGAGAATAAGTAAACTGGCTAAAAATATGTTGGATGCGATTTGTCAGAAATTAACCGTATAAAATTTTCTACAAGACATCAATGAAGGAGAATGAATATTTCAAATTCCTGAATTTATTACCACATCGAAGAAGAAAGTTCGAAAATATTGTATTGACACCATTGTTTAAAAATATTATACAAGTTACAACAGCAAAATTTAAGGACATAATTGAACTTTTACGATACATACCACTAGAACATAACGATTTCTTCAAATCACTTTCACACGCACAAAATGTAGACAAATAGTAAATTTTTTGTAATAAATTTTCTATGTTCTGTAATAAATTAAAAAATGTTTCGAATCGCATAAATTATGCTTCCGAAGTGTTTTCAACATATGTAAAACAAATTCAGTATTGTTTTTTTCAATTTGAAACATCTTAAATTAAGTTGAATGGATTTGGGCACCTTCAAATTTTATAATGAATCTGGCTGGTAATTTTGAAAGTGGCCCAACTCCAATCTTGATAAGAAAACGCACGTTATTTACATAATAATTGCCACTATTATAACAGGAACTTTAAATTTACCATCTTCAGATACAGTTAAGTAGTATAAATCATTAGTATACTATACCTATATTTTTAAATTCATTGAAACGCATAACTTTAAATATCTCGATTTGAAGATAAACGGAGTTAGGCTCGCAAACAGCTAGCCCGGAAACAAAGGGATGTAATTCTATGGTTTGGAACTTGGAATGTACAATAACTGGAAGAGGAAGAGAAATTGCGGATGTGTTGAAGAGAAGACGAATTAATGTAGCATGTTTACAGAAGACGACATGGAAGGGAACATTAAAATGAATTAAGTAAAGTTAAAAATGTACTTTAAATATTCAAAATTACTTTTAAAAAATTGACTTAAAAAAATTAATAAAAAAAATTGTCCCAAATTTATAACAACTGAGACCATTTCCGTTTATCATTTCATTTCGCATATAGACTTTATGTATAACTACCATTTACATTACGAAGGTTGAAGAAGAAAGAAAGATAAAATCTGGTTGTATCTTACGGTCCATCAAAGCAGTGAGTAGCTGAAGGAATATTCTGGTTGTGAGGATGTTTCCTCCATAATTGTGCGAACTGGTACCACTGAACGTATTCTGATAATCTACTTGAACCACCGAGGGATTATCTACAGTAATGGGGTTGCCTTTTACAATCCGCAAAGATTTTGCGTATGTGGTGCCTAAAATAAGAAATGACTCACGCAATTTTCGCATAAAATTATTCTCTCTTCTATTTTAATAAAGTCTAAAACCCCTTAATGCTGCAATCGTTTTTAAAATTTCATTTTTTCTTTATATTCCTTAGAAAGTATCTAAAATTACAAACATTATTTTTAAACATCCACTACGATGAAAAAACAGTGAAAAACTGTTTACGCAGTCCCTTTGTAGCCACCGAATGGCACATTAGAATAATTCCTTAAATCCCGTTAAGTCTATTGCTATGATAAGTGTATTCAAGTATAAAAAATACTTTCGCCTTAACCAGTTCGTTATTACTTGCCACAAAATGGTGATGTAACTTTTCTTCTTCTTTACTGTTCAAATAATAGCCATAAAAATTATGCAGACGAATAAGGACCTAGATAGTGGCTTCCAAATATAAAATTTTTGCAAAATATTTTTTTATGAGGACAAAGTATCCTTAGTTTCTTCACTGAACCTATTAATAATCTTTTTTCGATGTTTAAGTGGCTCCGTGTATAGTTTGATTGTGCAACCTACCTCCTCCGGATTCTAATCCGGAAGAAGACGCTACAATTGCTATTGTAAATATCTATTCACAACCATCTAGTTCACGCCCAGTGAATATGATAAATGAACCTCAAAATTTAGGCATCTGTCCAAGTATACGTGTGATGAAGCGACACCTAGAGAAAAAAAACTGGACTTGTATTTCCTCTTTGTTTAATTGAGGTAATGCTCAGAAATACTAAAGGATTTATTTAAAGCTGATACTCTTCTTAATATATTTATAAGTTTACTTATTATTTATTACTGCCAAAAGAGTCAAAGAAAGGTTCCGGTACACAATTTTACTTCCTTAGTATCCGACAATATAACAGCGTTAATTTCTAGAATGGGTATTAATAGTAGTTAATCTTTGATAATACCTGATATGGAAATATTGATACCAATGTTAATTTAATAATTGTTTAATATTAAATTCTTGAAATATATATGAGGTGCTTTTTAAGAGCAGCGATAGTTCAACTTTAGATATTTAAAAATAAGTTCTTTTAAACCAGATCTTGGTAGATTCTTTTTAATTTTGCTGAGTGTAATTTTTATAAAGTTTAGATTTTTGTAAAACTGTTGGTACGATAATGATTTTCTTAATAAAATGCTTTACTTTGATTTGATTTTTGTAATATTTTGTACTGATTCTCTGATATTCCGTTCTGACTGTACATAACACATTTCTGCTTCCGGATTTGGCTTTATGTTAGACCATGTGGGATCAGCAAATAAACCAAATAAAATTTTAAAAGGTGCAGTATTTTGATTTGAAATTCGAGTCAGGGAGACCGCATGCACCCGGACATATATTCAGAGGTATTGAAGACATACCAACTGTCAATCCCCAGTCGCGCTTGATCAACCTACGATCTTTACTTATCTTTAATAATTTATACATAAATTTACTGAATACAGGAACGATGACTTATAGTTTATTACACGTCTTGTAGCATATCATCACTTACCATATCATTCCTCTAAATCAAATATCATGTCTTTATATATGGGTCGTACTTGTCAGTCAACAAGTCCGAACAAAATTATCTTAACATTTTCCCATTGTCGTTTAAAGTGGCAATCTACCATCTCTATAAAGTAAGTAGCACTAAAACAAACTTGAGTATCTTACCATCAAGGAGTTTAAGTCTTTACAACCCGGACTATTTATATCCTGCTATTAATGCGAAAGTATCTGCGTTTAAAGGTCTGTCGTTTCATCACACTCAAATCGTTTTACAGTTTGTAGAACAATGTAATGGAATAGCTCTTCAGCTTAATCTAATTTAGCAAATTAAAAGTTTAGGTTTTTCAACCTAAAACCATACTTTAATCTCATCCCGATAACCATTACGTTCAATTCTATTTGTTACTTTTCCGGGTATAAGTCCATTCCTCCCATAAAGTATGATTATAAAAACATTGGGAACCTTGCCTACTGTCAAATGATAATAAAATATATAAATTGCAGTATATTACATTTTAGAAATGGTATGAAATATTTAGAGTATAATATACTAATAAATTAACCAATAAATTTCAAATAAAATTATTTAATCCCTGATTATAATAACTGTCCCTCCTTAAACTGTATTCTCGGTTATCCAGTTTGTGTAGGAAGCGACTGCTGTACTGACACTTGGAACGTCAGCACGAGCACATCCGTCACTGAATGACACGACACCAATAGTAATGTTCCCGTAGTACATAGGTCCACCGGAATCGGCTGTGCAGACATTTTTACCACCGACACCAAGTATACCAGCACAAATCATGTTTTTAGAAACATGTGTGCCTCCTAAAGTTCTATTGCGGTAAATCTCAGCGCACAGAGTATTCTCCACTGTGAAAACTGTTACGTCTCGAAGAACTTCAGATAATGGGCCATTTAGCTGAAAATTATAAAACAAAACAATTATAGCAGGTTAACTGGGCTTATGTACTGCAAATTTCTTACAGAAGTTACGCCCCATCCAGCGTAGACAACTGGCACACTGCCTGGAATCAATGTATCTTGCGGCGGAATTGAAGTTCTTGCGACTACAGGGCTGTAGACCAATGGCGTTATCAGTCTGACCACGGTGATATCACCCTCAAAACCGGTTAAGCGATCCCAAGTGGGATGATTCATAGCAATCAGAACGTAGTTGACCTGGCCTTCATTGACCCGGTAAGTGGAACCAGCCCTGATTCGGCGTAAATGCGGTGCGTAGTTACTATGGTTATAAAAGGATTACGATAAAATAATATTGAAAGATAAATTCAATAATCCTGCAATTTATTTTACTAATTCACCTAATTTATAAAAACTATGACATAGAATAATTTAAAATTTTGAACTAATGTCTACACAAATAACGTTGTTTCAAAGAAAAATAAAAAAACTATTTAAAAAACACGTATTATATCTTACGGTCCATCAAAACAGTGAGCAGCTGAAAGAAAGGTTCTGGTGGTGAGGATGTTTCCTCCGCAATTATGCGACCAGGTACCACTGATTGTATGATGGTATTCTACCTGAACCATCGAGGGATAGTTTTCTATAGTAGTGGGTTGGCCTCCTATAATTCGTGAAGTTTTTGCGGATGTGGTGCCTAAAATAAAAAATAAGAACTAAATATTTTATTCTATTGCAATAAGCTATCACTAAAATAGACCTTTGCATTCCTATTTTACCTGCAAAGAGTACGAGTGCAAGGATCCAGTACACCATGTTATTTCCTTAGAAGCAGATACAATTTAATCGTATATGTCGGTTCACCAACTTTTATAGACTAATTAAGTAGGATCGTTTATGGTTTTCAGATAGTGATATAAGGCAAAAAGGAGCTAATCAGTGATAATAGATTATTTATCAATATATTGATGTCGACTTTATTTCAATACGTATAAGACATAAGAATGCGCTCATGTTGTGTTTTTCCTATTTTTGGTTTTGATTTATATATATATAACCAGGGATAACAATATGTACACAAGAATTATATATAATTCTTGTGTATATACTGTTATTCCTGGGTGGTAATGATGTACAGTTGTAGGTGGCGCTAAAATTAGGTTTAAAGTTTCCTTTTTAATTAATATTTCTCAGGTAATAATGTCAAACAATATTTTTTATTCACTCTCATTGCGATAAAAAATATATTGTATATTTATTAGAGATATAAAATTTGGAAGGACAAGTTATATTGGGTTTCACCGGAACTTTTCGTCGGATTTTGTTTTTTTGGTAATTGAGTAGTATTTATAGTATCGTATGTATGCGCCAGTATCCTCAGCTCAAATGAGCGAGCTCGAGGAGTTTTGGGAGAATGTCAGGGATGTTCTAAGTAATGTCAGAGATAATGAAAAGTTGATAGTATGTGGAGATATGAATGGATGGGTTGGAACCGCGCGAAGCGGTTACGAAAGCGTGCTAAGCAAATACGGTGATAGGAGGGTAAATGAGGCTGGAAAGCTTATTTTGGAATTTTGTAAGGAGAAAAATTTGTTTGAGGCAAACACGATGTTTGATCACAAACAAATTCACATGTACACATGGGAGCGAGCGGAAGAAAGAAGTATGATTGATTTATTCCTAGTGGACCAGCGTATTCGAAGTCAAGTTATGGACACGCGAGTGTTCAGAGGTGCTGATCTGGGAACGGACCACCATATAGTCGTTGCTAGAATAAGAGGTCTGTTCACAGGTTGGCGCAGCCGCACGGCGTGTCCAAGCTTGGTGTCGAATTATCGCATAAGAAGCTGGAAGCTTCAAGATCCACCGATCAGAGAGGAATATCAAGAAAGGGTTTCCAAGAAGCTTGAAAGCTGTGATTCTGGAAATGAAAGTGTTGAAGTATGCTGGCAGAACCTTAGGAATGGTATGGTGAAAGTAGCGACAGAGGTATGTGGTAAAAGGAAAAGAGGTTTTAGTAAAAAGCGCGATGAATGGTGGGATGATGAAGTGAAAGACGCTGTGGAGTTAAAGAAGAAAGCATGGCTGGATTATAAAGCCTCGGGTAATGATAAAAGTATGAGAGAGATAAGAAAAAGAGAGTACAAGCTGCAAAAGCACAAAACGAAAGCACTTATAAAGATGAAGCGTGAAAATTCTGAGAGAGAAAGGGATGAAAGGTTGACGAACAACTTCCGGGAAAACACAAAGCTTTTCTGGCGAGAAGTTAGTGGTTCCCGGGGTTGTTCGGTAACCTGTAGAATGAAAGGGGTGCTTTCGAAGAACGGTGAAATTTTAACTGAACAAACACACGTTTTGCAGCGGTGGGCGGAATTCTATAAGGAGATGTATGAACGTGAGGATGCCTCGGTCTTGACTACCAGCGTAATGCTGAGTCAAGACGTAGCCGATGGTGAAATCAGTTTGGAAGAAGTAGAGAACGTGATTCGAAGTCTGAAATGTGGTAAGGCTGCGGGAGCAGATGAAGTTACTGCCGAGATGATCAAATATGGTGGGCCACGCGTCTGGGACTTTTTCTGGTTTTTGTGCAATTTATGCTGGAAATCAGGGGAGGTCCCAGACGATTGGCGAAGTGCAGTCATCGTACCTTTGTATAAAGGCAAAGGTTCACAGATAGACTGTGCAAGCTATAGGGCCATCAGTTTGATTAGCTTGGGCGGTAAAGTTTATGCTAAAATTTTAGCGAGAAGAATGCAAGAGAGATCTGAAAGGCTGTTGTGGGAGGCACAAGGAGGTTTTAGACCTGGAAGAGGGTGTATAGATCAGATCTTTTCCCTCCGCATGATCACGGAAAAGTTTTTGGCCCTAAACCAAAAGGTTTTCTGTGCTTTTGTTGATTTGGAAAAGGCGTTTGACAGGGTTGTGAGAAAGAAGTTATGGGTGATACTGCCCCGATACAATGTGAACGGACCCTTGCTACAGGCTGTAAGGTCTCTTTACCGAGATCACTCAGCCTGTGTGCGAGTAGGAGCTGGCATGTCGCCCTGGTTTGACATCCAATCGGGTGTTAAGCAAGGTTGCGCTATGTCAGCTTGGTTGTTTAATTTGTATTTGGATAGTTGTCTCCAAAGAGTGAAAGATAGTGACATGGGGTGAAAGTAGGTGACCTTAAGGTCAATTGCTTACTATATGCAGATGAGCAGTGCTCATTGCATCATCAGAATGCAATTTGCAGGCAGTGGTCACCACTCTGAAAGATGGGTGTGAAATTAATGGTCTTAACCTGAATGTAGATAAGACGAAGGTTCTGATATTTGAAAGAAATGAAGAAAGAACAGAATGTAAGATCAACGTGAATGATAAGATAATAGAACAAGTGAATGAAGTGGTATATTTGGGAAGTATGTTTAGCAGAGACGGAAGATACGAAATGGATGTGGAAAGGCGTATTGCTGCCGGTAACAGAGTCAATGTGCTTTGACTGGTGGTGGTGGTGCTTTGACTGCATTGTTGAGACGGTAAAACGTCAGTATAGCTGCACTTTTGACTGTACACAATGCTGTTTTGCTACCGACGCTGTTATACGGCAGCCAAACGTGGGTAACACAGAAGAAGAATGTAAGAAAGATGAATGCTGTGGAGATGAGATCTCTTCGCAGAATATGCGGAGTCAGTCTAGCTGATCGAATCCGCAATGAAGAGATCCACAGAATGTCAGGTACTAGCGAAGATGTCACGGTGAGAATGAAGAAGAACGTGCTCAGGTGGTTTGGGCACGTTGAACGAATAAGTGATGAAAGAATGGTAAAAAAGATTTATATGGGAAATGTGAGCGGTAAGAGAGACAGGGGGAGGCTTCGAGTGACCTTCGAAAACACAGTAGCTACGATACTGGAGGAAGGTCACGTAAAAAGCATGAGGACCCCCCGAAGGGCATGTATGAAGAGGTTGATGTCTGTGGCCGAGGCGAAAGAGGTATGCAGAGACCGTAGCGTTTGGCGCTCCGTCGTCTCTGGCTACCCCGCAAGGGATACGGCGTGAAGGTAAATAATAAATAATAATAATAACATTATAGTATCGTAGTAATAATCATACAGTATGGCAGGACAATACCTAAAACGTATCTTAAATAAATTAAATTATTGACAATTTTGTAATGGAACCAACACTTTCCTCATCTATCTTGTGATACTTAATAGACCTCAAAAATATGTTTTATGAGAATAATCCCAAATGAGTAGATAAGTTCAGTAAAAGATCTTACACCGTTAGTGCCTGTCCTGAACGCTTAATAGCAATAAAAAATGACGTTAGAATGTGGACATGGTAAGAACACTCTAAGTCGGATGTGACCAAGTATAAATCAAATCAAATCAAATCACTTTATTCGGATAACATAGATTTTAAGGTACACATAGTAGAAATAAAATAAAATTAACTTAAATAAAAATTATTTTATCAACGCTAGTATTATGAGGCTGCCATTTACTGAGCCTGATCGCGCTGTGCAATAATTGAAAATGACAATAACAATATAACATTAAATAAACAATAATTATAAAAGAAAAACAAAAGAGAAAAAAAGGAAAAGTACAGTTTGCACAACTTACTTATAATAGTCATTTAAAAATAAGTTTTTTTTTATATTTTGTAAACATACGTACAGAACATAAGAGTTTACGTTATATAAAATAAAATAGTTTTGCTGCGTGTTATATAATAAATTACTGGATATATACTTGGAAGCAAAAAATTATTGTGAAATTCAATAGTAATGGATATTATAATATATATAGATAAAGATACACATATGCACACATTTTCGGTAAGAACATAGCAAAATATGTCTATATACATTCACGCATACACATATAATATACATAGAATATGTATTTATCGTAAGATGAACCTAAATCGAGTAACGTGAGAACGTGGAGGAATTTTGAAACAGTATCTTGGCAAGCATTTTGAACACTCTGAATGAGACGTTGTTTGGTACATGCCCGAAGTCTAGGTCCTATCACTACATCGGCGTAATTGAGCTTTGACAAAATAAGAGTCTCACGCAATATAATACGTAGTTTTGTACTTAAATATTTTCTTATGAGATACATTATTTTTAGGCGATAGAAGTAAGCGCGAATCGTCTGCTTCATTGGATTTGTAAATTTAAGTTGTCCATCCATTAAAACTCCTAGGTTTCTACATTCGGATACGCGTTCTATCTCCATATCATGTACTATTATGGATGGTGCTAAATAAGACACATTGCTTATTTGAAAAGAGCTACCCAAGTAACATATATTTTGTTTTATTAGGGTTTAAAATAAGACTATTTGACACAGACCAATCTACAATATTTTTTAAATCAGCATTAAGGTTATTAATTAAGATATTAAAATCGGACGAATCATGAGATATAAAGTTGAATATCATCGGCGTAAATATGTTTGTAATGTTTTATATTGTTAATGATATCAGCACAGTAAAGAGTGAATAGCATTGGACCAAGAGTTGAGCCTTGGCGCACACCTCTACAAAGAGTGCTACAATCAGAAATATATTTTGAACCGTTTTCGCACTAAATTTCTACTACTTGAGATCTATTAAACTAAATTAAAGTAGCTTTTAAACCAATTAATAGTGTCTTTACTAAAACCGTAAAACATTCATTTAGACAAAAGTAGTGATAGGTTAAGGGTATCAAATGCGCGAGAAAAATCTAATAACACAAGATTAGTGACATTACCAACATTTGAACGAAGAATATGAACAAAGGTCGTAAATACGAATTTAAATCATTTAATGCAACATAATTTTCTTTTTCTTAAATCTTTTTCTAACCTAGTGACTCGCTGTATGAAGGCAATATCTTGAAATATAATATTTAATTGGGGAATATCTTGAAATATAAAATTTAATTGGGGAATATCTTGAAATATAATATTTACTTAACCGTTTGGGAGACCTTTTTTGTGTTTAGTTGTCTCCAGAATGCGACGAGATAATTAGCTGAAAATGTTTTCATCTATGTTTGAGCCGAACGCGAATGTTATAACGAAAACAGATTAAAAAAATTTTCAGTCATTCCAAAGTTATCAAAAAAAGATCACTCCTGCCATAGACAATACATTAAAGCTGCCCTGCGCGTGCGAGCAATGTGCTGGGCAAGAAAGTTACAATTAGTCCTAATAAATCGCTATTAATCGCTGTAGCTATTCAGATGAAAGGAGAGGAGCTCAACTCAACAACCGCCGCGCACGGGTGGCGGATCCTAGTATATATTGTATTGTATTGTATTGTATTATTACGAAAAATGACAGTCCCATAGACTTCAATGTAATAAAAATTCACTATGTGATATTTGATTATTCAATATTTTTTGCCTGTTGGCTTTTTGCCTATCAGCTGTGAACACTGAATTGAAGATGGGTTACTCGCTTCGCCCAATTCGCCAACCTCTTCGTAGATTTTGCAACAAAGTCAAGGTTCGGCTCGCTACCCTAGTTTATTTAGAATCTATTTGCATATAATATTTATAATATTTAAATGTGTTTTGTTTACGTGAAAGAACCTAAAGAACAAAATTGAAACACTTGATCAAAATAAACTTGAATAAAGTAATATGTCTTAATATAAACTGTCATCAAGGGGTACAATATAAACTATACAAATATCCTAAACTTTAAAGTTATTTTAGTGACATATTCACTAATCAACAATAACAAGGAAAGAGCAATAACTTTAACTTATTGTCATTATTTAAATGTAATCATTTGTTAATCTTATAAACGACCCAACGATAGCACTCACGTATGACTTCATTGAGATTCACTACATTTACTTCACGTATGATTTCACGTGCGTAGATCGTCATTACAGAAGTGCTTCTTTCGATTAGTACTGTATCAAAATAGTCCCTCCTGCCATTTCCATTTGACGTACACAAGTGATCACTGGTATTAATTCACAGTGAAAAAGATATAAATAAATAAATATAGATTTCTATTCGAGTTTAGTCTGTCTGACATTCAACATTTTAGGTTAACTTAACATGTATATATATGAAACTCTTTATATAGTTTTTGCCTTTCCCTTACTGATATTTTTTAACTTGCGTTTGTTAAATAAATGCAATATTCAAAAGGTCGCAGAGTTAACATGACTATTAATTTTTACAATTTCAATAATTGTGTTATTTATCAATACTTTCTTTTCATGATTAGTTTTAATAAAGTCTAAGGACATTCCTTTCCTTTCCTTTAGAAGATATTTCCTTTACTTAGAAGTCAATAGTGTTAAGAAATAGATAGTGTAGAATTTGAAACTAACTAATAATTCGCAAGAAGAATTGAGTTTTCAAGTCTTATCTATGGACCTGTGCCTCATTCATTACATACGCCTAATTAAAACGCATGTTATTTATACGAATATTTACGAACGAACTTTGTTCGTTCTGTATTGTTTTCACTTTTCTCGGATGGATGGATGAATGGATGGAGGTCTGTGGACAGAAAAATTTTTCATTACTGTCGAGAGATGGCGCTGTTTATAATTTACTAATTTAGTTTATTTTTACATTTAATTATATTATCATTTTGTATTATTATTAATCACACTTATTTGTTAATTTTTAGTAATTATAAATAAACTTGTATTTAACATTTTCTTTTCTTCAATAAATAATAATAATTATACTTAAAAATCAATTGTTTTTTTATTTACATTTATAATTTAGTCAAAGTTCGTTCGGGAAATACCCTGGGTATTTGCATCTTCTCTGGTTTAATTTTAAGAACACAATTTAGTTGTAACACATATTCGATAAAAACAATATTGGTCAAATAAAAAAAAAATGAATTATATTTTTCTTACATTGAGATTAAGATTAGAAGCAATAAACTACTTATAAACGGCTTATATAGATATCATTTTTCCTTCTGAACGCTTTAAATACCTGTTTCCGTGTTTTTTCAAGATTTATATTTATTTTTATAGTAAACAATTGGTTGGTTATGCTTACTGGTGGTACATCGGGCCAATAGATATTTAAAATTGTTTATAAATTTCATTAACGCCCATAGATGGCACCACAAGTCTCACAGCGAAATAAACATATCAATTTAGTATGCAGCAAGATATAAAATGTCACAGTCCAGATATGTTAGAGAAGAAAGAAGACACTAAAATTTAAATTACAATTACAATAATTAATAAATAGACTTAAGGAAAAATTTAATACAATTTAATAGGATATTTATTAGAATTTCCTAAACATTAGATATATGATATTGCGTTCTATAAATAAACATGCAATTGTTATTTTTGGCAAATACTTGTACACATGTTAAATCTTTACTCATCAGGATATTTAAACACTTCATCACTTTTATTTTATTAAATATCAACAGATATAAATATTAATTTATAATGTATATTTCTGTACCCATTATAAAAGTATTACTAATAATTACCTTTATTAAAATTACAATTTTAACAAATTAAACATTCTCAAGGAGGATTCGCGTCAGTCAGGCCGTAGTATGGTAATACCGGTGCCACGCAAGAAGGTGCTAGACCGGCATCAAAGGAATATAACAATGAGGTTTGGAAGTTGGAATGTTGGTTCGATGACTGGAAGGGGAAGAGAAATTGCGGACGTGTTGAAGAGAAGACGAATAGATCTAGCATGTTTATAGGAAACGAAATGGAAAGGATTAAAAGCGAAAGAAATTGGGCAAGGATAAGTTTTATTATTGCGGGAATGATGGAAAAAATAATGGTGTTGGAATTATGCTTGATAAGAAATTAAAAGAGGGTGTGACAGGGGGGGGGGGGTGAGGGTGACTGATAGAATCATTGCTGTTAAAATTATTTTTGAAGGTTTAATCCTTAATGTAATAAATATGTATGCCCCTTCAACCGGGTAATGTGATGTGGCGGACTTTGAAAGAGAAGGAATATACCTACAAAGTATGTGGAGTTGGTTCATCCAATGTACAGTCAATCTAGTACACAAGTCCGGTCGGCCGCTGGAAACACCGACAAATTCAATGTGGCAGTAGGTTTGCACCAAGGGTCCCTACCTCTTCTTGTTGATATTGGATGCTCGGACATTCGACATACAGGAAGAGGCACCCTAATGCGTTCTATTCGCTAATGATATTGTTCTTGTCGACGACGATGGAATCGAGTTGCAGAGTAGACTGGAAAAATGGCAACAAAAGCTGGGGATTGTTGGCTTGAAAGTAAGCAAAACCAAAACAGAGCACATGTTCTGCGATGTCGGCGTTGTCTCCGGTTCGATTCCTATTTTGTTAATTGGAGTACCATTCTGCTCTGACTTTCGCTACCTTAGTTCTCTCAGCGAAAACGATGGCAATATTGACCGTGACGTAAAGCAAGTCACCGGGACAACGTGTGATGCCCGAATGCCCTTACACTAAAGGGTTCTCCCCTTTAGTATTCGGGCACCACTCTCTATAAAACCATCATTAGACCTGTTGTTATTTATGGATTTGAGTGCTGGGCGATGAAGGTGAAGGATGGATGGAAGGATGGATGACAAGGATGAAGGTGAAGGATGAAAAGCGTTTGCATGTAATGGAGATGCGAATGTTAAGATGGATGTGTGGGGTGACAAGAAGAGATAGAATAAGATAATGAGTATATTAGGAGAAGCTTGGTAGTAGTGCGAGTGACAGAAAAAAATTGAGGTAGCCGTCTGTCATAGTATAGGCATGTATGGTATGAGAAGAGATGAGAGGCATGTAACCAAAAAAGTTCTGGGTATGGTAGTAAAGGGATGGACAGGTAAAGAACGGCCGAAGAAAAGATGGATGGATTGCGTGAAAGACAATATGGAGAAGAAGGGAGTGTGTACAGAGAGGACGAGTAACAGGAGAGTATAGAAGAAAAAAAACATACTGCGCTGACCCCAAAATTGGCATAAGAGCAGGAAGATGATTATGATGAAATTTCATTAAGCCTTTGAGAAACCTAAACCAATCCCTACAATAAATAATAATAAAAAAATCTTGATTTATTTAACAATTTTATTAATATCAGAGATGGCGTATTAAAAACTCCAATACCTCTCCTACCTGAAAATAGCATTTACATAACAAATATTGTATTTATAAATAAAAAACTGCATTATTTAAATTTAAGTTGTTCTATTTAAGTGCAAACTTGTGATTACACTAAATAAGAATAAGTTGCAACTAATTCTATTAATATGACATCTGTTGACACTAAAAATGGCCTCAGTGCGGTGCGTACGCGCGGCTATTTGCGCCTCGTGAATCAGTGCGCGGGTGAATAACTCACACGCAACCGCTGATGGACCCATTATTGATTTTATTTATATCCTAGCGATTACATGGAACGCAGGGCTATGATGCAGTGATAATTAAAATTTTAAGTTTATTTATACTGAATTTAATTGACAAAATAAATTTATAAAGATCTATCTTACGAAATAACATTCTGACAGACAGCCATTATGTTTGAGCTTTGAAATTTAACTATAAATAATTGATTATAAGAAAATAAAAAGTATGAACTTGGAAAGAAGATTTAATAGTAATAACGAGTGGTGAATTCTGTTCTGTATTAATAATATTATAATATGGAAGTGTTTATCTTACCTATTTGATTTGCCATGATTATATAAGATGATATAACATAAACGTTAAGGGAATTGCAAATACCTATAACAAAATCATGAACTTGTAAATAAAATATTTGTTTCATAAACAATTACTCTGTGTTTTAATTATTGCTTTCGATATTCTATCTTAACACTAAACCTACCAAGTACCGGTCAAATTGACCGTTCTTAAACTTTTGTAAAACTTACACATTTTTAAACGTTATAAGATCGTTATCACACTACATGACAATTCTTAGAATATGCATATAATATTTTTGCTTCACTCTTTTCTTTTAGGTATTTCCATTATTACCTGCGTTATATTATAAAATTACTTCTAATTACCGGTCAATTTAACCGCGTGCGGTAGGATGAGGTACACAAAAATTGTCGGTAGGTTTAGTGTTAAATACCTCGTTCGACAGGGTCGATCGTGTTAGGTAGATTCCCGTCGGTCGGATCGACAAAGAAAAACTAGCCAGCAATATTCTACTGGTATATTACGAGTCTTATAACGGGTCACTCTGCATATATTTGGTGAGCGGGGAAACACCCCCCACCCCTATTTCCTAAACGGGGTGTCGCATCAAAAAACTTTTCGGACAAAAAAGTTTCCTCTTTTAATTTGTTAATTTTTTAAGATTTTTCCGACAGCAAAATTTTGCCTTCTTCTGTGACTTTTTTCGGTTTTTAACTTTCAACCCCCCCAGCCCTCCAACCCCCCGACCGATTTCTCCCGTTCAAGAACTTAACCTTTATTTTGTCCTTAAGAATGTGTATACCAAGTTTGAAAATCCTCCGTCAATATTTGCGACCTGTAGCGTGTCCCAAAGGTTTGCACTTTCACCCCCTCTCCCAGCCCCCCCTTTAATTTTTTGCAAAAAACCGAGATGCTACGTGTGTCCTACTAATTTATCCTATCGACCTGTGAAGTCAGATTTTGCCTACGATGAATTTGGGCTGATGGATCACATATACATATATATATATATAGAGAGATATATAATTTTTTTTTTCGACGGATTCTGAATCTCCAGTTCATAAACGGCGTAGCGCCCCTACTCTGGGGTCTGGGTCCCGTCATCGCATCGATTGCAATAGGTAGATTCATCTATGGAATCTACCTAAAATATGTGTATCCGGTATAAAAAACAATAAATAAGTTGTATCCAAGCACCTATCTTATCCTTATCATACAATATCTTGATAGATTCAGGATTAGGTACATGTTATGATTAGCTTGTGATTATTAGGTAAATTAAGGATTAATACTAATCGTATTTAAAACATGTTATAAAATACTGGATACGTGTTGTTGATAAAAGATATTCTGATTATTTAGTATTATCTAATGCATTTGTCCATTCTTAACGATAAATATTTTTTAAGTGACAAATGGGCAACATAATATTTACTTACATTTCCACGAGTAGTAAAATAAAGAACAAGTAGTAGTAATAGTAGTAGTATAAAATTAAAATTATACTACGTTAATGGTTTTAAACGCGTATACTTTTAAGGAAGAACTCAGACCGATAGACACCAAGATCTTGTTCTCCAGTCAATACGATAGCTGCAAAGCTTTGGAAATGTCTGGTTAAAATGAAAGTTCTTAAAACGTTAAACAATATTTGGTAAATGAAATATATAAAATGATTTATTTCTTAAAATAATAATAACAGTTAAATATTAGATATTTATAACTAATGAGATCTTAATCTAAATCATTACTGACACACATTGTCAAATATTGCAAAACGCGAGGCGACGACAAGATGCGACTTCATTTTGTACTCATATCGAAATAGATTGGTCTGTGCTGTCCGTGTACTTCGTTAAAAGGGATCGTTACAAACAGGAACATTACTCAAGGCAGGGTTGTGACGCGACTAACAACACCTGAATACTTTTTCATAACCACAATTATTCAAACCTAGCATATTCCATCGTTACCTTCAAGTCTAGCCTTTACCCATAACATCTAGGATTTGTTTATTATTCTTCTCACATTCTGCTCACTGAGTATTGTTTTCCCTTGTCTACTCATTAAGTATTTTATGTCTAGTAATAAGTATGATTCCCACCGAAATGGTGACGGGAAAACCTTGATATCAAGGTAAATTAATCATCTCGCTCCTATTTCATTGACAATATAGAGAACACAAAAAAAATAGGTTAAAAATATTGTCTTTCTGTTACCCAATAAATTTTATATAGGCATTAGTCTTTTGGCTAAGCGTGATTTTTTGGGAACCAAAACTGGCCAAAATGTTTATATAGTGCTGCAGATATCGCCAGTATACATTTCATAGAGGTTAGAAAGTGATAAAAAGTCATTTTACAACGTACATACTTCATTTTAGATAGACAGATAGATTATAATCTTTGTTAAAGACGAATTACAGGAAAAACAGGAATATCCACAAAAGTAGTGACAAACTAAGTTACAAAGAGGTATACTAAGATGCTCTTAATATTATAGCAATTTGTTTGTGCAAAAAAACAAGTTTTGGAGAAATAAGTAGCAGCGAACACGGATAATGCCTAAAAATCATTAGTATTCAGTATGTATTAATTCAGTACACACTCTACTAAATTCCGTGCTTTTAAATCGAGGTATTTATATTTATTTAATCATATAATTTACGTGTTTGTAAGATCGATCAATTGCTATTATTTTGTTGCAGGCTGCTGATAGGCGCGATAGGTTAAATCACTTTTATTTCATAACATTATTATAATGTGTAAACTGACAACCCTGCATCATATTCTCCAGGTAGAAAAAGGTATGTGGCGCCATCTATTCCCGGCTCGCATTAATCAAGGGAATGGACGATTTATTAAGATCTGACGACATAAACTATGCGTCGTGGCCGGTGACGATGGAATTTGGCGCTCTATTTTAAATCTGAGTAAACTGGAAGCTTAATTTTGGCGTAATTTCCAATTTGTCACAGATAATTGGCTGTTATTTTGAGTGTGTTATTGAGACACCCGCTTTCTCAGTACAATACTAATGCTAAATATTCTTACACGTAGTAAAGTTTTGCGCTCTATTAGTTATATGGCCCAGATGACCCAGTCCAGTGATATCTGAGTAGATGTCATTGGTCAGCGGTGACCGGGTCGGATTCCTGATAGTTGACGCTCATAGAATTTATATATGAAAAATAAAGAAAATCTAGCTTTCCCTCCCCACATCAGTTAAACCAATATATAATTCAGACATCAAGACACAAAAATAGAAAGTTTAATTAAAATCAACGTTTTATAAATTAAATATTATCTTTTATTTTTTTAGTTAACTTGAATTTAAGATTTAAAGGTTTCACCCATCAATATAAAATGTTATGTCCTACACCGTCCTGAGGTATGTAACCTCATTATTAGATGTCTGTTTGAAATAAGTCCATAATAATAGTAAGGGTTTGCCGGTCACCTGCGCGTGCGACGCTTGGTAAAAAGCATAGGCGGCGCCGCGTGTCATATAATTACTGACAGGTACACACGCCGATACAAGGGAATACTTTCATTATATTTAGTATCTTATTATTAAATATTAATGTGATAAATTTAATTTAATATAATAGTAAGAAATAGTAAAAAATAATATTTTTGGTATATATATATTGAAAGTAATAATAATAATGTTAAATTTTAATAAATGTGTTATATTTTCTTTTCCTGTAAATAAATATTGTAACGTACCAAGCCAAATTTTTGTAAAAAATAAAGCTAAAAGTTCCATGCACCAAACAAAAACATAAAAAATATTAACGACAATGTATGAGTTTATAGAACGACAGGGAGAGTACAACAGAGGTCGCAGGTTCGAATCCTGTCCGTTTTTAATAAAATTTTAGTTTAAATTAATATAAAAACAAATAATTTAGCATTATGTATAAGAATTATATGAGTAAAAATATCATAAATTAAAAAAAATACCGCTAATATGGTTAATTTAGGATCGTGGAGACTATTTTATTCTTGACTACTTTTTTTTATAATCTGTGATAATAATAATTTGCCCTGTGTTCTCACCAGTACATATCATATCGGAGACGGCAGCATGCAGCGACGCGCCAACTGCATTGCTATTTAATTGTTATCGGTCTCGGCTCACTCTACAAACTAAGATAAATTTATGGCATATATTGTTTTTATACTAGACTTTAGTTGTAGTTAGTAGGACTATCAGATTTTGTTATATACCTTATAACAAATACAAATAATTTTAAATTATTGTTTGTTTTAAATAGTGATAATCAGCAATCCTTTATAAGTTACCACATAGATAAAGAACATAATTTTCATATAGAAACCGGTGTAAAATCAAAAACTGATAACGAGACATAAAATAGGTCCTATATCACCCTTATTACAACATTTTAACAGCTAATGATAGAATGGCTATATCGACGGAATGTTGCGAGAGTGTAATAAAAATACCATTATTTAGCCCACATAAAATCCCGTACACTCGGTTATTGCGAGACAATCGTACGCTTTGAAATAAAACATAAAATAATAGTAAGTATTATCAGTTTAAAATAATTAAATTTAACTGTAAAAATCTTAGAAAATGCTAGGCATTATTCCACTGCGTGGCCATAAATATGCAGTAATTTAATAAATTCTCAGTGACCTAGGTAGGGGACACTAATGCCGCATAACAACGCAGCAGGCGGGAATGCGGACATCGTGGAGTGCAGTCAATTAGATAAGTTCAAACTTCATTTTATAATCCACAACTCTCCCATTGCTTTGTTTGTTGGTTCATATTAATAATGACTTTAATATGAATGTTGTTATCAAAAACCAAATAAAAAATATGAAAATGTGACATTAATAAGTTTATTAATGTTTATATTGGGTAATCTACCTAAATACTTCATATTTTTTTATATTATGTAGCTCATCAGATAACGAAGATTTTGAAGCCGCCTTGATCATGAAACTGCGTCAGTTTACGTAAACAAACAAAAAACTCGCTTCTACATCTTATCTCAAAAGACACGTAATTAAGACTAGAATCTTTCTCAAACAGTTGCATTAACCTCAGTTCTATTAATATAATAAAACGTAACATAAAGATGTCATAAGCATGAACAACTTGAAATATAATTATCAAATACACATTTGTAACATTTAAAAATCACACAATTATTGTTTCAACTGCAAGAGAAAATAGAAATGAAATAGCGAAAAAATTAATAACTTTTATTGAAAAATACCCTGATCAAAATACATGAAGTTTCAACTTTAATAGCTGTATAATTTATGGAAAATTTACATGTTACTGTTAATTTTTCTAAATATCATTATTATTATACTAATTTTATAATATTTATTACTTTGTAACTGAAGTGATGTCGGAGGCATTGCTTGTAAAGAATACTGGGGAGTCATGGTAATAATTCGCTGAATGCGGGTACGACCTATCTATACTCTTCACTATAGTCTGTAGTAGATGACTTTGTTCCAACAACAATGTATTCAAATGCCTCATTTCTTGGTCTATTTTCTTTAAATTAAATGTAGTCTGGTCTATTTTTTCTTGCATTCCGCGAATCTCCATATTAAAATTTTGCTCGTTCGATTGTCCTTCGTTTTTAAACTTCGAGGCATATTTGTTTTTGTACAGCATTTCTTTCAGAGATCTCCCAGATTTTAATTTATTCAGTTGGGCCAACTCGTACGCCGCCATCATTATGTCTGTTGGTAATCTTTTCTCATGAGGATTCAGAGGCTTAACGCTCAAAATAACTTTACCTGCTTCTGGAGATACCAATGCAGTTCTGTATACGTATTTATGTAGACAATTTGGAAGCCATGCACTAAACATTCCCATTTCAACAAATAAAATTAATTTAGTTTGTCGGACGAGCTTTGACAAACCAGCAGTTTTCCGAAGTCCTTGAATATCGTGGACTGCTATACCCACGAGCAAATTCATTAATATGATAGTCACGAACATGAGAAATAGGATGAATATCATTTGAGACGACAGTTCAAATATAAGTGGAGGATCATCTTCAATGGGATCGTTTATTAAAATATTCAAATTGAGTTCACCTACCATCATGGATAACGTGCTGATGAAACCCATCAATGGATTTGAAAACATTTCTTCATTCGGGAAAACGACACAGAAACAAATAGCAAAACCTAGAAGAAGACAGATATAAGCTAATAAAAGTTTGAGGAACTCGCTTAATACTTTTTGATACATTGCTACATAATCACCAAACATCGGTAGCTGACCCATCATTAACATTAAATTAGTCCATGCTCCAAGTACTGCATATCCCCCAACATGATTTTGCCAGCCATAATCTCGTTGAATATTATACAATGAAAATACGGAAAGAAGCACAAACCACTCCATTAGGTTTTCAAAAGTTGTAAAATATTGATACAAGCTTGAATATCCGGTTATTCCCGTCAGTTTTCTTATGATTTCAAAAGCTGTTATTGCTATTAATACCCATCTTTCAAATTCTATAGGATTTTCTTCCAATATGTCACCTAATAAAGATTGATGTTGACACAGCTCATTTGGCACGCCATATTTCTTAGAATACTTCCCCTTACAGGTTTTAACTACCGCGGTTAAGACGTAGATTGATAAGAATGAAACAAACAAAAAACAAAAGATAAGCCTAGCCAAATAAAATTTTCGTATTTTGCGCCATTTCATGAAGAGAAATGCAGAGCATAATGGATGTTGAAGAATATCTTTTTGGCCTTCATCAATTAAACTGTTTAGATACGTGATTTCACGAGGATATGAATATTTTAACAGCTTACCGAAATCAAATTCTATTTGTACTTCTTCATTACCCTCTGTAGATCTGTTAATTGATATTCCACTATCTAAGTTATGTCTTAAAATAGAAAGAGATTTTGGAGTTTTTCTCACTATAACACTCAATGCAGTATGACCTTTTTTAGATTTGGATGTAACATCAGCACCTAGATAAATCAATGTCTCGACGCACTGTGTTAATCCGTCCATCGCTGCTAAATGTAGAGGAGAGTATCCATATTCATCTTTTTTGTTTACTTGTGCACCCCAACTTACAAGCATATCAATTATGTCGCAAGCACGATCTGAATTGCAGATAGCAGCGTGCAAGGGAGTTCGTTTATCTTGATCTTCGGCATTTGCATCAGCGTTTCCGTCTCTTAGAAGTACTTCGACACATTCTAAGCCAGAGCATCTTGCAGCAAGATGAAGTGGAGTGAATCCTCGATAATTCTTAGTGTCGGCTTTTGCACCTTCAGAAAGTAAAAGTTCAACACATTCTGTATATCCTCTTGATGCAGCCAAATGGAGTGCTGTGCATTCCTTGTCCCTTTGTTTTGTTACCCCATTAATACTTAATTTAGTTTCTTTTAACAAAAATGATAGACACCTATGAGCACCTAATTCCGCAGCCAAATGTAGACCATTTAGTCCGCCTGACGTAATATAGGCTGGATCGACACCTTTTTCTATAAATAGCTCCATACATTCTAAAGCGTCATTTCTTACAGCACAATGAACAAGGTTGTCTTCACATCCAGCTCTTTGAACAACAGCATGCAATGAAGCCCCATTAGAAATTAAGATTTCAGCAACCTCTAAAGAATTCCCAAATGCTGCACAATGTAGTGGTGCGAAATATTTTGGTGCGTAATCAACATCAGCACCAATTGCCAATAAATAGCCCACAGACCTTGTGGCTCCACTGAAAGATGCAATATGTAGCGCTGTTAAACCTACCGGTTCTGAACAATGTATATCTGCGCCCGATTCGATAATAGCGGGTAATAATTCATCACGTGTAAGAAACGCCGCCCATAACAATGTTAGGTTAATAACAATTTCTGGGGCACAGTTTATATGTTCCTCTATATTATCAGCCGTAATCAAACCACATTCAACGTCATCAAAAAATCTGCCGGCTCCTACTGTGAGTGCCTTTTCACACAAAGACTTTCTTATCATATCTTCGGTTAGTCTAGCTTCAGGATCCGGAGCGAGGATATCAAAACTTTGGTACATATTCGGCGCATCTTCGGCGGGTGGTGAAGGTCCAACAAATAAATACTCTTTAGCTTTGAGAGGCTCATGAGCGGATTCGAGTAAATCGATGCTGCGGACATGCTTGAAAGAAGATTTAAGAGGGTATTCTTCAGGTTCTCTTGATCGTGCGCTGAAACTTCTTTGCATTCGCGATCTAGTTGTAGAAGGTGTCGGAGTCTGAAGAGGAGACGGCCACCCCATCTCGCGGTAACCAAAGTTGTCCATGGTTGGACTAAAACTGATTGCAGACCCGACGTTATCTTATCTCAGTCAGACGAGTGAGATCTTGTTTGACTTTATGATTTATTAGTCTATTTTTAAAGAACCTAATGAAAACATTTCTAGCGTTATGTTATATTTTCATAATTATGCAATTAGTTAATCATTTCGTAACAAATTATACAAAATTGGTCTTCCTATATAGCGTTGTTAATATATTTATCAAGTTATGTATACAACTTTTATGTGTATCTATTATATCTTTGTCATGTTTATATGTAGAATGTTTGCAAAAAACACAGTTTTACGGAAACTTACGTTATCAATATAATTGTTTGTATATAAACGTTTAAGTCGGTAAATAATGATAAAATTCACTTGTTTAAATATATAAATTATAGAAAAAATATTATGGATGTTACAAAATATTATGCGTAATACGTCTTAATAAGCCTTCTACAATAGATAGAACTTTTGAGTCCATTCATTGAATTAGAAAGAAATATAATTTCATGTCAATATAATTCTTGAAAATTTTAATATCGCAATCACGTTTTTTGCATTTCTTTTATTAAATTGTTTGTTTATTTATTTATTTATAGACCACATACACTATACATAAGAATTCAATAATAAACTTTTAAATAAAACTTATTTTTATAGATATCTTTAGTTACCTTTATATATTAAGAAATATTGTTTATTATAAAATAACGATACATGATTTTACATCAAACATAATTTCTACATTTATTTCCATGCAGAAGTATCCTTATCAGATATAATTCTCAGAACACGATCTGCCAGAGTACAACCTTCTCTAACACAATATTTACCATTTGATATCATCAAATAAATAAGAAATAAATGTACATATTAACATTTTTGATTAGTGTTCCGATTACACACTTAATTAAATTTATTCCTACCAACAACTGACCACCTAATTTCACATAAACACATCAACGAAATTTCAAACTGATAAATCAGCATTTAATTATTAAACAATATATGGAGGCTGCATTTTTATATATTTAGTTTTCTACCTCAAGTTAAACTAACAATTATTAAATTTATCTAAAGTAAAACATCTTTTATAGTCTGCAGTTCAACCGTCCCCAGTGTGAAGCCCCCTGTCACGGCATGTCACCCGCGCATTGACAGAATAAACATTAATATTTGCACTTTGTATCCACAATCTCTTTGTACGTTTGTCACATTATTTGTCTTGTCACATCACTGACACGATCCGGACCTTGACCCTGCTTAACTTTTACACCTTTTTTGCAAGTCTTTTAAGGCGTCGGAACATATTGAATCTGTTGAAATTTGTTTAAAGTGACGTAAGTAATGAGGACTACCTCTTGTTTACCAAAGAGTATTAAATTGGGACTTATAGGATTATTTAATTCTCAAAACAGAATTTGGAAGAAATTCTATATACCAAATAAAATCCAAAATATTTCCCGGTTAAATTTAAGGCCTTTTATCAATATTATTTAGAAAACCGCACCAACCGTATATTCACGGCTTATAAATAATTGTAAAAACAATAGAAAAAAATATATTTTAACACTAAACCTACCGACAATTCTTGTATACCTGTTCCTACCGCACGCCGTCAAGCTGACCGGTAATTAAAAGTTATTTTATTATATAACGCAGGTAATAATGAAAATAATTAAAAGTAAAGAGTGTAGACAATATTATATGCATATTCTAAGAATTGTCATGTAGTTTGATAACGATATTATAACGTTTAAAAATGTGTAAGTTTTACAAAAGTTTAAGAACGGTCAATTTGACCGTTACTTAGTAGGTTTAGTGTTAATTTAATATTTTATATTATACAAATTATTTTCTAAATAATTAAAATTCTATCACCAAAAGCGGTATATATCTAAGTAACTTTTAATTCGATCATATATTTATAAACACGTGTCGCTTTTAAAAAGTAATTAGGACTGCCTGTGAAATATTATATGTAACTAAAAAACTAATAAATAATACACATTCGCTAAATCAAAGTAGTCAAATAATAATTAAAGTAAAAGCATTAGTACATCTCATTAGCACCGTAAATATTGTGAAAGCTAACGAATAAGAGGCGTTTAACATCCTTTACACCTGACGATATTATCACTTTTGTTTTGTTATTATAAGAATATGAATTTATTTAAAAATAAGACCATTTTTGATTATTACATATTAGATATGCAGTGGATCAAAGATATAGTTCAAAATTATCTTTCAATATATTAAACAATATGGACTTTGTTGTTATAAAACTATAACTGCGAAGTATTTGTAAAAGTATCGTTCTATCAACACATATACCTTACCATATATAATGATATAAAAAATAAATCAAAAATTTTTTAAAACAAAACCAGGATATTTCTCGAACGAACTTTGACGAAATTATAAATGTTAATAAAAAACAATTTTTAAGTAAAATTATTATTATTTATTGAAGAAAAATCTTTCTTTCATTACTAAAAAATACGAAAAAGTGTGATTAATAATAATACATAAATAGTAATATAATTAAATATAAAAATAAACTAAATCAGTAAATTGTAAACAGCGCCATCTCTCGACAATAATGAAAATTTTTCCTGTCCACAGACATCCATACATCTATCCGAGAAAAGTGACAATACAGAATGAACAAAGTTCGTTCGTTAAAAAAATCCCAATAAGACTTCTGTGTTATTTGTTATACAAATTTATAACACAGCATTCTTTAGGAACGAAATTGACGACATTTTATCGTGTCGTGTGGTGTAAAGATACAAACGTGGATTAATTATTATAAACATATAAAACATTGGTGCATCGCCAGCGCCGCATCAAACGACGGGTCTCTCAATGTAGCGGAAAACTAACCACATTACACGGGCTATTAAATCTCCTAAATTAGAACATCTGAAAAGACTATTAAACGCTCAATGAATTATTGCTTATTGCAAAATATTACTCTCATCTTTCATGCTTTGTTTTATTATATCGTGTTTGAGATTACTTTTTAAACACAAAATCTTTATAGAGTAAATTATTTCAAAGGTAATAAAAACTAACGGTTAAAGCTTTTCATTGAATGGCCGGGTCGCGGATACTGTGTGAATTAGTTTGATATTTTAAAATCAATATAGATAAGAGATGAGTCTTGTTTATCTTTATATTATATCTTATAATATTTATATTTTACACGTATAAAATGATTAACTTTTATCTTTATGTATATCATATTAGAATTGAAAAAGGGTAGAAAAATAACAGTTTGTATATAAAGGTGTTTAAAAGAATAAAAAAATATTTCAATTTTTTTTTATAATTCAACACAAGTTTAATATTTTTTTATGATTTTATAGATAACTTACTTTACTCTCATCTACAATAAATATACACTTATATTATAAAATCTGTCATAAGTGGAACCAAGGTATAGGCTAGACAAAAGAGTCATACTTCGTTAAACCTAATTTCTATGAAAGTGCCCTCAGTGTCACGTTTGCGATCTGATCGGTGACAGTCTATCGGACTCGAGCGACCGACCGTGACATCGGACTGACGACCGTGGTACTAGATTTGAGGTTGTGTTAATTTCTTTAACTAATTATACCAAGTTAAATATATATCTTATGACATGACATGACTTTAACATGTTATAAGCAATATTACAATATTATACATTTATTTTGTTTACATGACATTTCTCTTAATGACATTTAAAATATGGTGTACAGGGTTTTAATTTTTCAAAAAACCACATATTTAAAATATGGTGTACAGGGTTTTAATTTTCAAAAAAAGTTTATTTTATAATATCTAATTGAGCGTAAACGAAGCTCTTAACCGTTTGGGAGACCTTTTTTGTGTTTAGTTGTCTCCAGAATGCGACGAGATAATTAGCTAAAAATTTTCTCATGTATGTTTGAGGTGAACGCGGATGTTATAACGAAAACAGATTGAAAAATGTTTAGCCATTCAAAAGTTATCAAGAAAAGAAGAAAGGAGAGGGGCTCAGCTCAACACCCGCCGCGCACGGTTGGCGGTTCCTAGTAGATACTATAATTTTAATTTAAAAAAATATACTGAAACTAAAGTATATCTTTATGGAATAAATAGATGATATAATTTTTTCTACTTCATCACATCATATACAATATTATAAGTGACACTTGACGCGGCGTCTGATCGCTATCGTGTCGTGATCTACAATGAGACGGGAATAATTCGCTAAGTTATGTCGTTGGATATCCTCCACTTTATTATTTATTTCTTTAACTAAATTAAATATTGAAAGGGGATTTCTTTGTTTTATTCGCTGAAAAGGAAGTTTACGTATTTTAAACAATATAAAATGAGTATTGCGTAAATATTTAAAAACGATTTTGAGTATTAACAGACGTAACAAAGAAAACAAAATGGAGTGCGCTTTTTGTAAATTCTTGTAATCTAGATTTCTTTGAAGATTAAAGTGATATTGTAAATCATTTTATAATATACGTAAAAATAACTTCATAATAACATCAAAGGATTTGATACCAAAATGCAATTTAATTATTACAATTACATGTAAATGTAATGTAAAATTATTGTTACTCTTTGTTTTGGTAAAATTAATGATCTGAAAACATTATTAGTTCATTCTAAAAACATCCATGCTATGCCATGACATCGTCACTTCTACAGTAAATATAAAAGGCGGGATCGTAAGTGTTGGTTCTGATATAATAGTTGTTGACTCTAATAGATTTTATTTAGATTTAAGATATTTTATCTATAAGATCCAGGAGATGTATATTAAAATGTACTACAAACGGTCCGGCATCCGACGTCTACAAGAGTTATGGCATCGCAGTAACCATTCATCATTTGATTATATTCATAATCAGTGTTCTATCATTTCCTGTCCAGCAAAATTATATACATTCTATGTTTTATAAAAACTATAAACAAAATTAAATACCTATATAAACATAGAAAATACTTGAGTTTTATAACTAACTACAACTATAACTTACTACAACTACTAAAACTTCAAGAAATATAACTTACAATATATATTTAGATATTATGAAATAATTATCAAGAAGTAAAGTAATATGGCTTCTAAATAGGAAGCGACAACTCGTAAAAGACATCTGTGCGCTATAAAATATATTTAATTTGATTATTTGCAAAATAAAAACATAATACGAACTATTTAGATCTACCAGTTCAATAATCCTAAATTAAACAAATAGGCGTATTTGAATAATCTTAATCGTTAAGATTCTAATTAAATAAGCAAAAGTAGGATGCGTACAACGGTATTGGTTGATTAACCAATCAGGGCTGAGACGATCGCAATCATATCGAACTACTCATTTATGGCACAGATGGAAACCGCCAATTCATTTTACGTTTATCTTAAGTAATATCGAATTTCATTTATATTTACATACAATTTAATTATTACATGCATTAATTAAACGTTTTCATATAAATGTACAAAGAAAATTAAGTTTTATACGTTTTATAATTAGTTTACGAGGTATTTCATCGTTCAACGTATTATTTACATTGCAATGTAACATATTTAGGTTATTCCATACTATTAATATTTTAGACATAATTTGTGAAAGTACAGATATCTGTAAGTGTCAGCCCGTTTGTCACTTTGCAAAATGGAGACGATAACAGCGGTTATAGCTTCCTAACGTACCTCGGAAAGTTTTTGAAGTCGAGATTTATTAATATATATAATTCAAATATACAAGTCATCTGTAGTAATGAAAAAGTAATGTAATGTGTAATCCCCCGTAATATTTTATCGACCACATTAACACCAAATACATTTATTGTGTTTATTTCTCGTTTTTGTGTCAACAGATTTTCTCGAAAGTTACCTAAAACGGCGCCAACGGCTTCGCGCTCAGCGCGATGGATGGGAGCATTGTTTTCTTAAGTCGTTAATTTCTGAATCGACGTCTTAAAATAAAACTTGCATATATTCATAAAGTTCCTTATCCGTGTTGTTTTAAATCCATATTAAGATGAAAAAACGAACAATCGATTGTAAATCGATTTCCAATCAGGGAATTGCATTCCAGCTCTGGCTACTGTTTATAATAGGGTGTAGCCACATTACGTTACTGAATCAATATTTACAATGCAAATATAAAATCTATACAAAAAATTTGTAAAATGTAACTTATTTCTGTTCCACTCGTTCTTTATTAAAAAAGGAAATAAAATATAGTATGATTTAGTTAAAATATATATTTTAATATCAACTGAAACAATGTATAGAAATGACATCCTTATACAATATGATAGTTTAACAATTAACAATATATATCAGATAAAGAATGTGTACAATCCCTAAAGGTGCAGTTAATTCCATGATCGTGTGCCATAAACCTATTGTTAGAGGCACGTGCCGGACCCGTACACTTACATTTAAATTTCACTTTAAAGAATACAGAAAACAAAACAAATAATCAATTTATTGTTACAAATCAAATCAAGTCTAAATATAAATCGGTATTTTTTTTACTGTTCACGTACTGAGACCCTTTGCTGAGTAGATATTCGTAAACATCCTCGCTGCTTACTTTGCTCTTCATCAATACTTCCAAGAGTGTTTTAACTTCCTTCTTAGTATCGGCCGTCCAATGATATTTAAGATTGTTGAAAGTATATCTAATAAAATTAGCTAAAATTTCAGCTATATTATTTTCCTTCATGTCCGACCAGTCGCGCAGACCCTTCTTGGTGATACGTATGTACATTGTGATTACTTCATCGTCGTCTTTTTCGAACGTTTTATCAACAATGTCGATGAGAACACGGATGGCTTTTGCTTTTATTGCCTTACTTTTTCTCTGTGAAAACTTATGCCTATGATCTAAAATTCTCCGTAACACGGACAATACTTCGCGCAATTCTAATGTTTGGACCCTAAACAACGAATCCAATTTATCACCAACGACACTCGTTAGTTCGTCACCCAAAAAATCTCTAAAGAAATTAATCTTTTCCTTAATTAGTAAAGTTACTTGTGTTATAATAGTATTAACTCTTTCATCAGAGAAATTGACAATTTCACACAACAAATCAGATACATAATCTGAATACGTTGGAAAAATTCTACATATATCATACATTTCACAGATATTTTTCATTTCTTCCTTCTTATTGTTAACGATTTCTTTATTAAGATCGTCTAACAGTTTGTAATATTCTCTCTGAAGACCATCATTAACAGTATTACTCACATTGTTGTTATCTGTCATATTGTTTATTACTCTCCTTTCAGTGTCGAATAACAATTTATTAGCAGTTTCCATAAGATCAAGTATTACAAACTGTTTGTCAATATCATTAATTGCGTCTTCTTCATTAAATGTTCTATTAAAATATGTATTCAGATTTGACAAGTAACTATCCACTATATACAATTGGTTAGAGATTGTTTTCTTTAAATACTGCTCATAGTATTCCATGTTAGATAAGAGCTCCATCTGTCTCTTTGTTATCAAATACTCTAAATATTCATTTATTTCTTTCATGTTTTTATTTTGTACTTGTTTGGTTTCGTTTCTCGTTAAACGTTTAACTTGGTAGCTCTTCGGTTGGTACAGAGACTCCAGAGACGGCTCGTTCTCGTGTTCAGAGATTCTCAAATCCATTAAATCGTTTTCAATGATATGTTTACCCACTACGAACCTGTTAACTTTTGCTTCTGAGAAATTTTCTACAATGTTTTTATAAATTTTATAAACATTTATCTTTGTATTTATGAAAAAAATATTAATAAAATTATAAATATTATAAATAGGACGACTAAAACTTTGTAAGTCTTATAAATATTATAATATTATCTTACCGTAATAAATAAATAGAATTATATAAATGTAGGACTGCATTCTCGTGAGAGGCTTCCGGGTACAAATAAAACCTACTTCAATTAAAGTAGTTTTATATTCGTACAACATTCAACAAAGCTTATGTTATTATTTGAATGTATCTTTTACTAGAAATATCAAAACATTTTTATAATTTAATTCTAATTTGTTCTCATATTAAGACTGAATATTATGAAAAATTATAATTATCTAATAATAAGTTAAAAGAGTATCCGGAAAAGTTCTTGCCGGTTCTTCTCCATTCCACCCGTGCAACTAGAATCTGACGGCATACATAGCAATTTATGCCTATTTACAATAATAATTTGACCCATACTTTAAAATGAAACTCTTTTTATAGCTGAGTGTAAGCGAAACTCTTAACCGTTTGGGAGACTTTTTTTGTGTTTAGTTGTCTCCAGAATGCGACGATATAATTAGCTAAAAATTTACTCATGTATGTTTGAGCCGAACGCGGATATTATAGCGAAAACAGATTAAAAAAATGTTTAGCCATTCAAAAGTTATCAAGAAAAGAAGAAAGGAGAGGGGCTCAGCTCAACACCCGCCGCGCACGGTTGGCGGATACTAGTATATTAGTTTAAGTTGATCGGTATCCACGCTGTTGTGAGAGGTGTACTCGTTCCATCAAATTCTTAATTATGTAAATAAATTAATAAGTAATTACACTTTATAATTGTTGTTCTGATATAGTTTTATGTTAAGTCTTGCCTTGAAAACAATTAAATATATTTAAATAAATATATTATGCATATGCAGATATATATACATATATCTACATATAAGTTAACTTATTCTTATTATTTGTATTTTTTTTTCAAAACGTATCCTGTTATCTTTATTATCCCGGATGCTCTTCCTGTCTGTATGTAATCCTATAACTGGTTGTTGACCACAGATACTTCGAGAAAACTATAACTTTTTTGCACGAAAGCACCATTATATATGGTGCTTTCGTAAAAAAGAACCATTAGTTTGTATAGTTCTTATCTCTGAGCTAAGATACTAGAAAAATTACGAAAACCGTTGAAACTAACATACATGACGTCACATTCAGACAAAAAACAATTAAATTTGATATTTAAGTATTAATTTATTAATTTCTTTATTTAACGAACTTCAATAGAATAAAGGATTTATATTTAATGGGCCAATTTAATTTCTTTGTCTTCAAAGTAATAATTGACCATGTTATGTAAAGTGTTTTTGCGGTATTTCGGTCATTTTGATTACACCGTGACGTCACGTTCAGGCAGAACAATATTTCGCTTCCAAAAGTAACTACTTTAAAAGCATGTTGTCTGTAATATGTAAATTCTTGAAGGTTCGCATTATTGAAGAAACATATGGAGACATTGAGTAAAACACCAAAATAAAATCATTTTTAATTTGAAAACTAAAATTGTCAATATGGCAATTCCAAAATGGGGCCCGAAACGGATTTATTACCAACATTAAAATCAATAAGTCCTCTATAAATATATTTATGGCCAGTCTCGTATTATTTATCATTCCTATTCCGTTTAAAATGTCGTAGTTAGTATTACGCCTTAAGCTCGAGTCCACTCAATAGATCATGGAAGTAAGGAAATGCAATCAATTATATACATTCTCTTACCTTTAGATCTCGCCGTTAACACTATGAATTCATTTCCATGGAGTAACTAAAGGATGGCACATGATATATTACCTATGTACCTGAAAGAACTGGAACAATGCGGTTCGAATTCGCCTATCGAGGGTTCCGTATAAATATGTGATTAAATAATCCTAGATTCCAATTAACTATTGCTATTAAATGCTATTAACTGTAATTATTTTTGTCTTCACAAACTTCGGAGATAGGGGGTGATTGTATTTTTATAAGTATAGTTAAAATTAATAAAATAATCGATGAAATATCCATATAAAAACTTTCGATGTCTGCCTTCCCAAAATTAAAGGTCTCGACAGACAGAGGGACTGACGGACTGGTAACAAAATGAATCCATAAGCGTTCGGTTGTTTCCCTTTTAAGGTACGGAACCTTAAAAATATAAAATATAGTAAATTTTGTAATAAAAATCCCTCCTAGTTAGACCGGAAAAGGCAAAAATAAATGTTACCAATCTAAGATACACAAGCACAAGTCCAGGGTAGGTTTGTAGATAGGTGCGCGAGATGGCGCCCGCGCGCCCGAGGTGTCGAGGTATCCAAGTGATAGGTGCAAATTATAATTCATTGTAAGTGTTTCTGTTTATATATCTCGCGGCGAATAGTTGACCAGTGAACTTTGTGAATTGTTTATCTCTTGATAAATGTTACTGTAAATAGAGACCGAACAGATATAACTAGCTTTAGCTCGCGGCTTCGCTGCGTGTCCAATTTATTGAAAATCACGTCTTTTACATCGAAAATACGCACTTCCATACAAACTTATATTGTGTTTCACGGAAGAATTTGTTATTACGTTACAGATCATTAATTTCTAAAATCAATAGTTACCTCTAGAGTTTTTTGAGCGAAGCGAGCGTAGAGAGCGGAGCGTTCTACTGGAGACTTTTTTACATTCTTTGTCACGTATAGGCTCGAAAACTACTCGACGAAAAATTATGAAATTTTACAATCAAAAAGAAACACTTCAGGTGATGGTTAAAAAAAAATTTGAAAAATGTCATGTCGTTGAGGAATAATCGTCAAAAAACTGAATCCCCCCCCCCATTGAATTCAATGGGAAACGATAAGTCATTACACTAGGCTCGCTTCGCTCAATATGCAAACGGCACCCGAGATTTCGCGAGCGCAGCGAGTCGAAAGTAAGGGTTGGCGCCACTAGTTATTTTTACTAGTGTTTGCATTTTTAGGGCTTTTTGATATTGGATTACGATCTTAATTCACTTATTTTATTAGCTAACATTATCAGGACCATGTCATCTATTTAATGAACTAATTATTTAATTCAAGACGTTTACACAAAAATTAAACTTATTAGACAAAACTATGTTAGGATCCTTAAGGATTCGTCACCTGAATAATCCCTTTTGAGAGAGAGAGAGAGAGAGATTGAGAGGTACTGACATTATCCAGTTTTAAATCCTTCACTGGAGGAATATAAGCAATAATATTTCAACGCGGTACTTAACACTGGTCGCGACTTTGACTGGTATTAAGTCGTGGTAAGGTGGTCTAAGTTACAAGCAACTTATTAAGTTTAAGTATTAAAATTATACATTTAAGTCTCACAACATCTTTAATATATCTGGCTGATGAAAATGGTTGACAAATATTTGATCAACTTCTTTTAAAATGAAATTATAAGACAAATAATTTATGTGTATCTCCCCGGTGACAAATAAACTTAGACAAATGATCCAAGACATTAAAATCGTATAAAATTGCCCTTTGTATTATTATATTTTTTTTATATTTTAAATTATTATAATTAGAAGAGATATTGTTTTTTTTTAAATAATATTTTTAAATAAATATTCTTTATTTTTTTATTTATTATAAAAGCAGAACAAAATATAATAAATTACAAATATCACATTATATGTTAGATAGCGTATTTAATATTTGTATATACTATAATTGCTGTACTGTACCTAATTATATTATTTATACATATTGTTAAACGTGTTATAAAAGAGAGAAAATTAAAACCCTTGTCCTTTAAAATCAATTAGATGCTTAAAGATCATAAAACTCGTTAAAAAGTAAAAGTAATTGATATTTTGCAAAGTATGTGTGTGTGTGTATATGTGTGTGTGACGATCGTAAAACCGCATAAACCATGTACATCTGGTTTAATCGTATTTAAATTACAACATTTAATTATCAACTATCACCCGCTTACGTAATTTATTAATCATTGAGTTCTAGGTCACCTAGATACTACAACTGTCACAGAAATATGTTAATATCATTAAAATTGTTTAATAATAATAATATATAGTTTTGTTAGAAACCCTACTAAATAAAAATGAACTTCAAATGCGAAGTTGTCTGTGAAAAAACATAAATACTAAATAGCAAGTCATGTCATTCGCAATTCTGACAGTTAATACACTGTCGTCGTTGTCAAAAAATGACGTTCCAAATTCAAGATGGCGGTATATTTTACATATGACGTAATTTGTTTAAGTGACTCATCCCATAAGAACATATAATATTTAATTATTTATTGTAATAAAACGCGTGTCCAACATTGTTTTGTGAAAGGATACAAACAGAGACCGATTTATGCAGATATTTATATGAATATACAGCTCGTTATAGACTTAATATTATTAATATTACATATTTATAAATGTCACTTGATCATGTAGGTATTTGTTATTGTTGTTTTACGCGTAACAATATTTATAATATGCACTAGTTTTTTCGCCTAGTCTGTAATTCCCTGTAATTTGATCATCAGAAATAATTAATAGGATCAACTATAATATTATTATAAATATTTTTTCTCACAAACTGAAAAAAAAGGAACCATTCTTTGGTTATTAATTTAAATTACTTAAATTAGATTACAGTAGAAAATAACTATTATAAAATTAATATAAATTGATAGTCAGTTAATATCTAGAACCAATTAGGTATTTTTACTTATTCTTTTTGGGTTCCGTAAAATGCAATTTGCATATGCATGCGATGCTACCGTTCTCTTCATTCGTCTCGGGCTAGTATCTGATGTTTTAATGTGCCTTGAACGTTTTTAATACTTGTATATTCATGCGGCTATGTCTTTCTTTTATTATAGAAGGTGGAATGTGGCTATTTATAATGGTAGGGAGAGAAGCTACAAAATTGTACTGTTGGTTAAGGACATCTCCAATATTGTATTTACGCTTTAAGAACAGGGAAGGACAAAGGAGTGTAGGATACAGGAATCGTTAAGGAGACAGTTTAAGATTTTTAAGTAGACCTGGATTCAGAAATTACCCGTGATATGTTTCCTGACATATATTAACGTATGATTTGATGTACTCATACCCTTAATAGATTTAATTATTGGTGCTTAATTTCGTTATTATTTTCAAGACATAATAAAATAAGTTGAAATCCCTATACAATCGACGTACAAACGTTTCTTTGTATACACATCTCACCCGCATGTACGCATGCATGCATGGTTATGACATTCATTATATAATAAACTTTTTAATATATTGTAATTTCGTACCACCCATTTGTATACAATGTTGTTTAATTGACTCGCGTCGCCCGCGGGGTGTACTTCATATATCATACTTTTCACTTATAAATTATAAAACAGTTATTGAAAAAACTATTTACTATTAACCATTTGGGAGACCTTTTTTGTGTTTAGTTGTCTCCAGAATGCGACGAGATAATTGGGTAATTTTCTCATGTATGTTTGAGTCGAACGCGGATGTTATAGCGAAAACAGATTGAAAAAATGTTGAGCCATTCAAAAGTTATCAAGAAAAGAAGCAAGGAGAGGGGTTCAGCTCAACACCCGCCGCTCACGGTTGGCAGATCCTAGTAAAGTTGTCATTCCAAATCAATAAGGAGTCTTTATAGATATTTTTGTTTTTTGAAAACTTTAGCGTTTAGAAGTACTCAGCCTGAAAAAAAATATTATTAAAAAAATATTTAGCTAAAAGTTTTGGAAAAAATAGAGGGATGATTTAATTGGATTCTACTCCATCCTAAAATTAATCTCGAATCAAAAAGTGAAGATTTTATCCTCAGATGGAGGTCATCCATGCATCAAAGGTTTAGAGTTATTGATCGATCATCGAACCCGGGAAGAACAACTTACTCTATCACACCATATAGCACGCACTATCAATACTTTGCTATATTGTTTTAATAGGCACAAAAAAAAATCATCATAGCCGTATTTAAAAGATTATTAGCTGTCTGCAGATTTATTTATATAGGATTAGATTAAACATTAACAATACTAATGTTTCTCCCATTTCAGACGAATTTTAAAATAATTTTAATTTAATATATATATTTATATATAAAAATTATATATAAATGTTGTTCGTTTGTTCTCATCTTTGTAACAACAATAGATTTCATTGAAATTTTGTAGATATCTTTTATTTGGTCCAACTTACAAGATAGTTTTTATATCGATTAATAATCTTCAAATTTGTTATTGCGTATTTGGTTTTCTAAGTTTCCAATAGATGGCGATGTTTATATTAAAATTTGATTTGATGTAAATAGTTCATGAAGGAGTAGACGGAGTCGCTTGTCACAGTTAGTATTTATATTGGAGTAATAGATAGGTATGACATTGACATTACGTCATATTTACGTGAGAGAAAATGTCAATACTCACAAGTTATTACTCAAAGGGAGCCTCAACACACAAAATGATTCACTTATTATCATTATTATTTCATTCGTATTTAATAATATATCTAATTTTAATCTTCGACAATATAAAAGTAATTTATCGATGATCTTACTTAACATTGTAATGTTGTAATAATATTATCATAGATTATTGTAATACATATAATTACAGCGTTGCGCTGTACGTAATCGTAATTCTGTAATTTTACAATTTCCTTTCGCGAGTTGTAATTTAATCTCGCTTATCTGTATGCACTTGTTAATATAACATCGGGATGTGAAGTAAGTTTGTACATAAATGTTTTTCTTGATGAGATTTAGATTGTTTTCTGTTTATTTATTTATTTTCTAATTGAAATCAATTATCCGGTATCGTTATGTAATAAATGTACAACAACAACAGACACACGGACCGTCTTGCAGCTTTTTGATGTCATTACAAAGTATTCATTACTTAAAAATAACAATGAAGCGCCTGTCTCAAACGCATAGCAAAATAATTTTTAAGGTAAAATAATATAATTCTATCGATATAATAAAATGTTTAAAAAAATCTTCTCTCTTTCTTTCTTCTATATTGTATTGTATATAAAAATGGGAGAGAAATAGCGATAATATTTGTTATAAGCGCTTAGAGATGTGTTTAATAGCTTTTGAACTATATCATATAATATATATTTATAGCTAGTATTATTAAGTGGATATTTTGATAAAGAAGGAAGGAGAAGGTTCGTTAGGAAGACACTAGACTAGAAATATAATGACTTTAATTCATCAGAAATTAAAGGAATTAATGGGTCCAATGAATGAAAATCTAGATCAAAATAAAAGTATATCGTTTTATTTACTTATAGATATGGTATCAAAATATGCCTTTGTTTTGAAGAGTTGGAAACGTTGGAAGGATCCGTTACGGATACCCGCCGGCCAGGACGGTGATGGCCGGAGGGTTATGTGGGACTACTCGGCGGCATAGAGGACGCCGCCATTTTTAAGGCTACCCACTAAAAAACCAACGGTTGCCCTCAACGCCTTAATGGGATGACACGGGATCGCGTTAGCACTCACCGTGCCGCCCCGGGACAAAATAGGCCCTCCACTGACATAAGATTATTAATATGTATTCAATGTGGAAAATAAGTCGATAAACAAAAAAAAAATTAACAATTAAAGTTACATTCTAAATAAGCAAAGCCACGAACAGCAACTAGTTATTAATAAATCTTACAGCTTCATCGGCGGATACAGATAAACAATCAGATGTCAAATACATATCGAAGTCTGACAAATGGCGGAGTGGAACATTCATCTCAGTACACACCATGGTACATGGTACAGTTGTTCAATCATCCCGATAACATGATTGAGAAGATGTGTATTTTATTTATATTATTTATTATCATTATAGGTTCCGTAATGTAGAAAAGGTGTGAACATTAAAGATGGCTAATATTATACAATAAAATATTTGAATTCAGATCACATTTGTAAAAATAAGTAAATATATATACTTAATATGGGGGTTAAGCTTCATTATCCAATATATCGAGCTCTAGGTCAGCTAGCGCACTAATATCGCATATAGAAAAGGCTTTTAGTGAGCTGATTGGTCTGCATCTTTAACTCGCTATTTTCGGTCCATTACGTAGCAGAATTGATTACACAAGACACCAAATAAAGATCGTGGCCCCGAATACTATCTAAGTACTCCAATTACGCACCTCAATCGACAATATTATATGAATTAGATAGTCGTGAACACATTGATATTTGTATAAAATCACTATAAATGAGCTCCAAAACCAAAACTACAGTTAGCGTAAAGCAGGAAATCATAACGCCCGGGAGGAAGTCGTAAAATGACGCTAAAAACCTAACATTTTAAATATTTAACTTAATCGGGTATGGTGTTAACAGTACATTTATTAGTTATATATTAATTTGACTCTAAGAAACGAGTTTACATTATCTTTTTTATTTAAATACGGATCGGAGCGTTTAGTATAAATATATATAATAGCTATTTGTAACACAGACGGACATGCGGGTCACGTGGTAATAAATAAAGCAATAACTCATACTAATTTTAATGCGCTGACACGTCGTCACAAAGTGTTACACTAATGTTGTAATATCTGTAATTATATTTATTTACTTTGCCAAGTTGCGTAACATTTGTTGAACTGTTCAATAAAATATAAAAAAAAAATAGCTTCGTTCGAAAATTTACACGCACATAGACATTTTCAAGTGTTACCTGTACTTATTAAATTATGTATTTAATAATTGATTATAACTAAGACTCCTACTCACATATCGAGATATAATGAATAAATAATTTAAATCCATTAATTTCAGCCGTTCCCTTCACAAGGTAATCGAGATGTCTGCGTGTTAAATGCTCTGCGAGTTGACTCTTGAGTATCCTTCTTAATAAAATATATTACGTGATATAATTATTCCAGGCCTAGCCGACAAACAGTTAATTTCTTAATTTAACATTACTATTACGGTAACTACTTATTTGTTTTTTTATAAAGAATTCTAAACAAAACAAGTTTAAGGTAGTATCTATTAAGCATAAAGTATGAACTTTATGGTATGTTTTTCTTTATTACGCAATATTTTGCACAAATATTTTAGTACATACAAACTTTATACTTTTATATTGTGACAGGAGAACGATGAAATTAACTAAAAGAGAACCTGTGGTTTCCTATACTAATATTATATTTTTAAAGAATTGTAATATATATAATAAAATAAGTATGTAGTCCATATTAACTTACATAGATCAGGCATCAGACAGATACCTTAGAAGTTTTCAAACGCAGTGAGTGGGAGATTTCAAGATCGCGCGCCATGTTTCGTCCGCCGGCGCTAGCCCCTCTCCGCCCACCAGTCCGCCGCGAACCGTCGCGCCTGTCACACGTGGGGGTTGCGTCGCTCGTCTCGATTCTCATACAACGCATATTTAGAACTGACCTGTGAACAAATAACCGTGATTAAAGGTGCCGCATAACAGTGTACTGAACTTGTGTTTTGTGAAAAAATACGTTGCAACATTATCTCTCTAAACATCTACGGCTAACGTTGCGTGAGTATTCTAAAGTTATTTAACTGTACTTTCCTTCCATGGTTTCTTGAGGCCTGAGCTATGCCGGTTCTAAGGTGTGCGTATTCGCGGAAAAAAACCTGTCGTTTCGAGTGATTGGCCACGGGTTGTTTTGTGTAAAATGTTAGATCTAGGTCGCTACCTGGTAAGATACCATTTGTAGATAAAGAGACTACTATTTACATAAAACGTTATAAAAGTCTAATACCAGCTGCCAGTCCCAGTATTCGATATTCAGATATTTAGAAATTTGTGCCCAATATTACCATTTCTTATGACACTATATACGTTCAAATAATAAAATATAAAACCACGGAATAAAATATGGATATATCTGTATAGGTTAGGCCCAACAATAATTAAATTCGTTACAAATTTGAATTTTCAAAGTAATATTTCATATTTGTGTTATTTCAGAGGCACAAAACAAAATAACTTATGAATAAAACCTAAAGTACACCACTATTTACTTTAAATTGATAAGAATTATAGTTATATACCCTTAGTTCCCAATTTTAATCTATCCCAATCTATATCTTTAAATATACCGACTTAAATTAAATTTGCCTAAGAAGGTCCCTAACTGCACTAATTATTCATATAAGTCAATAGAGACATACAGGTAGTGAAGGCAAAATATCAACTTATATTCAGTTGGGAGGTACTTACCAAAAAATTTAGGATATCTTATAACAATATTATTATTAATGTTTGCAATCCCAAATTATCTTTAATTACTTCCTAAAACACCAAATTGTAATCCAAATAGGTATTTACTGTGAGTAAGTCAGTGTTGTTAGGAGTGTCTATATAAGCGTATTTACGTTTCGTGCTGTTTGCCGCAATTTCTCACGTACCCACTGCCCAGTTACATCAACATTGTTAAGACACAATTTTTTACCCGGGCCGTGTAATAATTGAACCATTTTTAGATGTAACACATAGATTCGCAAAACGCTATGTGGTTTATAAAATGTATTAATTCGTGTTCAGTGTGTATATCGCTTTATCAGACGTAGGATAGTGTAGTGTAGTGAAAGTAACTTTGTCTTTTTATATTATTACAAACTGTTTGTAATTTATTTATAACCATTCAATAACTGACATAGAAGTTACAACATGGTTGTATTTATAACCGCGTACAGCAACTTATCTAATAGGTAATCTAAGGTAATATTTTTGACGTAGATGGGTGTGTTTTACTTTTAATTAATTTAATAATTAATAGTTGTTGATACTATTTAGTTGTGGTGAGAATGTTATTACTTATTTAGCTTTTTTTTTTGTTTTGGACTACTCAAAAATGTTCATAACCTAATTTTTCGATTTCTAGGTAGGTTCCAGAAATAGTATCTGATAAATTTACGTTTTAACGACTTGATATTATTTTATATATTATTTAAACATATATAAAATAAATAGTAGGTACCTCTGCACAGTTGTTTACAATCACCTACTGCCATTTACGGTGTAATGTGGGCGGTAACCAAATATAACCTTTGGCGAAAATCGAAATATCCAAAGCATTGCGTATTTGTTGTGTGTAGTCGGGTAATTGCGATAGTGCTAAAACACTCAGCATTCTCAGTGTTGCTGAAATGTTAAACAAAACTTACATTTGTAAATTGTTCTAGGTCACCGTTCCAATAGTGAAAACAATTGACATTATACATATATGTACATCGATAATTATCTGCAATATCTGTTTGTCTGTTTATTATTTTTTGTATATATGGAATTTAAGAAATTATTATTAAATAATAATAATAAATTCCTTAATGACATGGTTACAAAACACCAAATTAAAAAAGTCCTGTAGTCCTTTAAGTAGGTATAGCCCAAAGTAGTTTTTGTATTTTCCTCTGATAATTTCATAATTTTTCGAAATAATAGTTATATATTTTGAGATAATTTTTCAAAATAATACTTTAATATTTTGACCAGAATAATAATCTATTAACATATCAAGTTTCATCAAAATCCGTGCGGTAGTTTTGATATAAATTGCAAAAAAAGATAATATTAAAAAGGCTGTTATACAATCTATCTAAGTCGGTAATTTTTTCAAAAATATTTAAATAATATATGTTTAGAAAAAGAAATTTAATTTTAAACTTATCACATATGACTTGATTTTCCATGCTTGTATTGTGGTAGGTTTCTAACGGTTTTACCTTCAGAATAGATAAGAGTACTCAAATATCGATAAGAAGGATGAAACCTTTGAGACATTAAGAATAAAAAATGTAATTAAACATAAAAACAAAGTTGTATTAACATGAATGGCGTCCCTTACCTCTAGTAACCCGCTTCCCACCAGGTGTCGCCTCGCTGATTCCGTGAATAACGATTCTTGTAATTTATTCATCAATTGTTGTAATTGCAGTTTTATAATCATGCTATTACAGATATGGATATAACCTGGACTCAATGGGAGTACAGACAAATGAAGGATGCACTTCATCTGCCTTCAATTAGATGAGTTATTAATGAAATAATTCCTATTTTAACACAATAAAGTAATATGTGTAGATCATTTGGGATGCCATCTTGATTATAATAAGTAGGTATAAGAAAAAGTTGACAATGCACTTTTGCATTTCTTTTATACCTACTTATTATTCTTACAAAGAAATTGCAATTTATTATAAATATATAATTAATATCCAAGCCGCGCGGCCATTGTTTGCAAATGTCTGAGCGTGTATGATATTGAGTGAAGATTTTTTTTGTGAGGCGTGTCGTAGAATGTAAAAGGAAATTTGTGTATGCCTTTACGAATATTAATTATCAAACCCATATACATACATTATTGGTTAAAAATATTATAGCAATTAATTGAGTGAAATTGACATAGAATAATACGGCAGAATTATAAGACTGTTATAAAATAATTGAGCTGAGCGTAAGCGAAGTTGTTAACCGTTTGGGAGACCTTTTTTGTATTTAGTTGTCTCCAGAATGCGACGAGATAATTAGCTAAAAAATTTCTCATGTATGTTTGAGCCAAACGCGGATGTTAGCGAAAAAAGATTAAAAAAATGTTTAGCCATTCAAAAATTATCAGGAAAAGAAGAAAGGAGAGGGCCTCAGCTCAATACCCCCCGCGCACGGTTGGCGGATCCTAGTATTTCGGTACCAATTGACACCTTCACGCGACAAACAAACTTTTAATAACTATTCGATATACGTTGAGAGGGACATTCGAATATTTATTTAGCCTGGAAATACTTTACTTCAAATGTATATATATTTATTGTAAATAGATAAATAAATGTATATTTACTTACCTCTGTATCAATGTATCAATGGGAACTAGGTTAACTTGATGAATCATAAATATAACTTGTATTGTATTGACGTAATTATTACTAGATGAGGTAATTTATAAAATGTTAGTAATATTATTTATTGCGACATCTTTATACTACGTGAGAAACTAACATTCAACACATCGTGCTATGAATTAAACTATTTAAACTAAGAAATCTTATAACAAATTAAATTAAATTTAAATATAAATTTAACAATATTTATATAAAATTGTTACATATCTGAAATGATCACTCATGCTAATGCTCAGACCATTAATTTAGACCCGAAGACAACTGTAGTACCTACTGACCCTACTTGAATTCGCTAAATCGTACAATTTAGATATAGATAATAAGAAACAGCCTCTTTCCAGCATTAAAAACTTTTGTTACTATAAAATCTCAAATATAACAACGTAGTTTATTTTTTTCATAGTTTTTTCCATTATTCACCGATCTATTCTCAATTTACCTTGACACGGTGTGTGAATATTTTCTTTTTCACAATATTGAGTAAGTGAAGTAAACTGTACACTGTTAAAACATTTGAGAACATTCAGTTCGACTGACAGTTCTGACAAAATAATTATATTATATTACATATATCATAATCACTAGATACGACAGATCATTTTGATTGATTAGTTAATTTAATCAAAAGGTTCTAATATGTTACGTTACAAAACAAAAACTAGTACGAACAAAAAAGTAAGTAGAACAAAATAAAGCAATATTTTATCAGTAATGTTTAAAAAGATAACGTTCAGTCATTTATCTTAAAAGAATGATAATAATAATGACGGCTCTCTAGCTCACAGAGTACAAAACAAAGTAATTAGTCCGGCAGCAATGTCACACGAGTACCGAGAACACGCCCAAGGTGAATATGACTTTGTAATAAACTTGCCGTTCAGGTAAAGGGAACGGAGATTTGTACGGTCAGCGAAACAAACACCACCGGTGACATACTATAGTACACAGTGCAGTTCGCACATCGGAAGCTGTTACTGAAATTGTTAAGTTCGTTTCAATTTAATTTTAAATTCCTCTCTACAACTCAAGTTTAAGTGTTATTTAAAACTAATTGTTCATTAATAGTATTGTAAAGGAACGATTCGTTAAGCCGATAATTACTCAAATTGCCTAATTGGTGAGAATTATCCGTCATTTCTATTGTATTTCGAGTACTTAATAACCAAATACCTCTCAAACAATGGAGTACTGCAAGGGCGTAAACCAACTCATTGTTACTCTACAAATTTGGTACCTTTTGTTTTTTGTACTTCTTTTTTGCTGTCCGTACGTTTGACCTTGCTTCGATCTTGGCTTAAAGACATTTCAAATCATTTGTTATCTCACCAAGTCTGATATAATTGCTGAAATTAATTATCTGTTTCATTCTCATTGTGATTTATATTGTATTGCAGACTAATAAATATTATGTTTTCAATGAAACTACCTCCTTCAATCGCTGTGGGTAGCCTCGAAGAAGAAATGGGTAGAACCTTGTTCTACTGAAGCAACGTACCATCAAACTAACTATAAGCTGAGAACCACATCTACGTACATTTACTGAAAAGACAAGTAATAAAAAATGTAGTATTTTTCCTAATATCTCAAGGTAGCTGTCAAAAATAAATGATTACCCGGCAAATATAAGCTGCCACAAAAATAGTTTTAATAAACAACACTAAAATGTAATTATACTGATAGTGTTATTTGATGATAACCACACGGTGGATCAAGATGTGATTCTTTCTTATCATGTTAAGGTTATTTATGATATCCAACCGACAATCATGGGAAATAAAAATCGACAACTTAATGCCACCGCAATGGCCGATGATAAACACATTGCAATCAATGCAGCAATAAATGTGTCGACAGATATATTTAGCGCTGATAGTATTTGCGTGGACATATGTAATTAAATCACTCCGTCTATAAACTTTCGCGTAACACGGTTTCGTAAATGTTTTCCAGTGAACTATTGGACCTATACATTTAATTTATTTCATTTAGTCTCTGTTTTACATATATTATTAGTGATTTATCCGTGCTCATGTTATGAAGAGAAAATGTTTGTTTGTGTTTGAATAGATTCGGAACACAATAACATTTGTTGGAGTAATATTACAGAAATACTACAAATGTGAATATGATTTTGTATAAACTTTCGGTTAATGAAACGCTCATTGCTTTAAGTGCGAAAGACGGTAGGAGACACAGTCGCCGGCAACAGCTAGTTACTTAGTTATATTAGACAGTTTGACATCGCGCTGACATAATAAATATATTATTATATTGCAACCTCTGCTCTTGTAAAATTCGCCGTTTAATTGTATGTTAAACGTGACATTTACGGGAGAAAGCTTTGCGTTAAGTGTTTTATGCGAAGGGTACGTTTTCAAATATGTTAATGTATACCAATAAATTGGGATAGTCGTTTATTCGCAACGGAGAACGTAATATGCAAATACCCGGTAAGAAAATTACCATTTTTTCATAAGACACTTTTAGAGATTTTAATGTTTCTACAAAATTTACAATTGAATTGAAGTAAGATTATTTGTTAACGGTAAATTCTAGAAAGCCGAAATTAATGTCGCGAACAAAACCTTAAGCCGGAATTAATTGCTTTCATTGAAAACGGTGTTGTGATTCGAAATTCCAATAAATATACTGTGATTTCAATTTAACATCACGCGAGGCTGAATTGCTATCTTAAGTTGCTCTAAATCTCACTCTCTTAAGAGATAGAGTGTTCTAAATTGGCTCCTTATCGTGATTACTTTCATCGTCACCCGTTCAACAGGCGCTTAGAAAATCCAGGAACTACAAACCGTTTTGACGTCGTGAGATATACATTCAATTCTCTTATCTGGAGATTTGTGTCTTCTAATTCCCTTAGACGGAATCTGGACCGTTCGTTCAAAGGACTACTATAATTGAATAATGCTCTTCATTCAATATCCACTAGTGGCTGTAAATCATTTATGAATCCAGGCCAATAATAATTTTCTCTTATCACCGATGCACTGAGGTTGCGTGAAAGGAATTTAAGATCTATTATGTAGGATCAAGGTCTACTTTCGGTTGCTTAAGATGGATGCAAGAATTAATAGAAACGTTTTCAGTATATATCGAACAAAATTGTTTTTCGGCTCCACATGAGTGCTGCACACGGCATAGCAAAGACAGCAAGATTGTTTAAGAAGTTTGATCCTTTTAAATTTAACTTTGGGAAGACTTCACTGATTTTGTCTTTTGTTGAATGTAAATGTTCCTAAGGTTGTTTATTGCTACTTTAATTGGCTTTCGCTATACGCAGGGTATTATTAATTTGGGTTTATTCGAAAATTAAGCCAAAGTTGGATCAAAGTTCATGATAAATTTTAAAGATAACATTTTTTACCTCCATGTCAAGGTGACGCCCACGACGATTATCTCACTTCGCATAAATTTTGGCGATCTGTTCGTACATCGCTTTAATAAGAACTCGGTGTTCATAAACTTCCTTGTACAGTCCGCACCATAAACAAGTATCGGGATAATATTGAGTTTTAAGAAACAACTTAACAATGACGGTATATCTTTATTTCTTAGTTTTAACATCCGTCTCGCTAAAAATATTTAACCATACAGTAAGTTTGCTGCCCACACATCATCAAACCTGGCATTCTTATACTTGGTTCTTTGTTTTTATTGTTCATTTATGATTGAACATTTATAAAAACCTACATTCAACTTGAGAAGAATTAACAATATTTTTTTGGTAGAGCGAATCGAAATGCAACTGGTTTTTACCTACACCTACACTGTAACATTCAGAAACAAGTAGAATGATCAACACGGGGCGGTCTACATTATGGACGTAATTGCTTTAATGAAAAACATTATAACTAATGTCGCAATTTGCAGTTTTTTTCTAATTATGATCTCCTCTGTGTGTTTGATAATAAAGATATCATTTCCTTATCTGATTCGATGAACTGCTGCTGTGCGTTACGTAAGACCATACTTATTGTTGCCACAAACTCGTCATAAGTAATATTGTGGGAATATTCTAACAATGGGACGTTAATATTTTTATCCACCTGTATCCCTGGCTGTGAGAATACGAATTGATGTGGTGCTGTGGTGGTAATAGGGTACATACATTAATAAATAACCTTATCGTTGATAAAATGACTAATTTCTCCAAAAATTTATACTTAACTGTTACTTGAATTACAATCCAGCAAACCATAAATTTTGTCTGAAAAGTATTCTATAAATGGACGTGTCGTTTTGTCAAGTGCTATCAAGAATTACGCAGTAATGAGAGTTTAATCGAATGTAGTTTTATTATGGTAATCCAGATTTATTTAATGTTAATAATGTGAATGGTACCGGCCCGCAGCGCCTGTCGACTTACCGTCTTTAACATTATTTTATGCTTTTCCCGTAAGAGGGCTTTAATTTGTCACAATGTCATTTGGATGGTTCCCTTCTGTACCTGAGATTCTTCTTATCCATTCATTGAAATCTAATGAATCTGATGATACTTAACGTTGCTACTTACCGTTGCTTTTTACTTCCTTATAAATAGTCCGACGATACAATAATGACTTATTTTTTTCAAGGTTGTCTGTTAATAATTTAAGCTCGAAAGTTTTATAATTAATATATTGCCATTATTAATCGAAGATCTATCATAGTAGCGTAGTCACTCTCATCATTCCTCTGCCCCTATCCTAATTATGTGAGGTCGGCGCAATAAGTCAGATAGACATATTGTAATGGATTTGGCAAAAGTTTTTAGGACCGGCCACTTGTTTGACGTCAGCCCCAATTGAGAATGCCTAATTTTGGATTTAGTCGAATTTTCGCAACCTTTCGGATAAGTGGTGTAGGATGGTACCCACTTGTATTTTTATTACTTAGCTAACTCGTGGTCCCAGGGGAACTCGGGAGTATATTGTGAGATCATATTCCAGAATACGACTGCACGGCAGTGGCATATTTATAATAATTATATTTGTTTTATTGGACACCACGCTTTACTTGGTCCCTAATTCCTTCTCACATATATCACTTATGACTTGGAAGCCAGTACTATTAAAGTTTAAATTAATTAATAAATTATCCATGGAAATTCGTGCCAGTTCTTTCCCTACAGTGCCTACAACTAGAGTGACGTTTCACAAGTGCAGTGTTTGGACACTCCAAATAAGAAACTTTGAGTATTATTAACATATATGGCGTGTAAAAGACAATAAGATGTTAACACATTGACACAAAGTGCATTTGTTCTAGATTGTGTACAGTATAATTTTCACCTCTGTCACCGGACGCGGTGGGCGCGGTGTTTGTTCCTCCTAAACTAGACAGCTAATGGACATCTCACAGATATTATGTATTGAATTTGATGGATTGATAACGAGGATCAAGCTTAAGACAACAATACTATATATGAATTATATAGTATAGATATTGGTGAAATTGTTGTATTATTGGCGGGTAGCCTTAAAAATGGCAGTTCGGAGAGTAGTCATACATCACCCTTGGTAGGTGTCGTAATATACTTTTCCAAAATGAAAACAAACTTTGATAAGCCTCTCTCATGAATCATTAAGAAAAAAAAATACCTAAATTTGTCACCGATATATTAAGACGGCTCGTCTGTCATTAGACAAAAAGAAATCCACAAAAGATTTAAGCTGAATATGCACGTACAATACATTAAATCGCGTGTAGTGAATTACAAAACTATTAAGTCTATCGTTATTTAGTTTTTTTATGAACGCAATATTCTGTATTGCGGTAGTTTTAGTTACTTTAATACTTCGATTATATCTATTATTTATATAGTTTCATTGCAACATTATTCCGTTTTTGCCACTTTCTGCAATAAAAATGCTTATTGTTAGACCTACCACGATATATACTAAATTTACCTAGTTCACTTTACAATTAAATAATTTATATTTATTTATTTATCTTCCCGCCATATACCTTGCGGGGTAGCTAGAGAATTTTTTGAAATATTTCTTCGTTAACATCCAGACTGATAGCAAACTTAGACAATTTAGTCGCAAGTTTACGTCAAACGGATGTAAATATGCAATCTGTAGCGAGGCGTGACGCCCTTACTGCGAGTTACTTAAATACTTACTGCAATATATATTTTAAATTAATTAAATATTTGATAATGGTTATTCAAAATAAAACCAAATAAGCTTCAAACGGTAAAATAATCTGTTTACACCGTAATAGTAGCAGATGTTGCAGACGGAATTAGACTACAGTATTACTTCCTGACCGTTTATAGATTTTATGGCTCCACGTGCGACATCACACCATGTGTACCAGCTTTATATTCTTACACCCTTAACTCATGTTTTGGTTTGTTGCGACTTTAACTAAGTTTAGTGTCTAAGTGTAAGACACTAAACAATTTAAGTACGGTAAGACACTAAATAATTAATTATTTGAGTGTGTATTTTTTGCGCTGCCTGTATATACACTGACAATCGATTTAATAACATTTTATGCGAGACCTTATAAATAATATCTTATTGATTTGTGTTCCAAGGTTGCTATCCGGTTCCTAATTAAATTATTTATATTAAATAAATAAATGTCGCGTTATTTCTTATACATGTATATAGACCTTAATTGTAATATGAATATTTTGAAAGTACAACGATAAAAAGTTAATACTTTTTGTGTTTTTGCTGTTAACATATATATATATATGTAATAATGACAAAGCTGTTTTATATTGTTATAGTTAAAGTAGATTAAGATTTCAAACAATTATGTGTATGTCGTGGACGTGCACTGCCGGTGAGAGGTATGGCAAGGTCGTCATGTGACCGCGTGTCCCCCGCGTGTCCCCCGTGCTAAGCGATAGCTAAGTTATTTTAAAAAACCCTTAAAACTTTTTGTATAGCTAAATTTTTAAAAAAAATTGCAACCCCGATAAAATTAGGGAAAAAAGCCGTGAATGATAATGATTACTCAATGATTATTCTAAAAATAATATTACATATAATGTAAAAATATTGTAAACTAAAATAATTTAACAATAACATATTAAATATTTGTACTTTATAAAAATGTAATAAATAATAGAAAACAAAAGCTGGTCAATCTAAATATATCTCCGCTCTCGCATCGAATAGGAACAGGGCGTTAGATTATTGGGGGACGAAAATAACCTGATTGTCTTCCGTCTTTCACACGGCGCTGATTCACGCGCTCAGAATGCAGGGGTTTGATTTTAATTGTTTTTGTATTAAGATCATTGATATCAGTACTGGGAACGCTGTACGTATTCATATTATCGATAAACAGGAGAAGGAAGATTTAAAATATTATCTTATTAATGTCTTTAAAGCTCTATTTGATTATCCAATTGTAAGGGCACTAACTGACCCCAAAATAGTGAGTTTAAGGTTACCAATCACAACCTAGCGTACTAACAGCCTCACTACTCAACCTAGCACTGATAGATCGGATAATGAAAGGGCTGTTATTGATGTATAAAGGTTGTCAATATTACACCCCCCCCCCCGCCCACATTACGTCATCATAAAGTTATTCCACCTGTCGCTCTTGACCGAGACCAATCTAGAAATAGCGATTTAAGATAAGTCCTATTACATAGATAGCATTCATATTACATTTTACTTGATAACTTATTATTACTACATTTAAACTGCTTACAAATATTAATTAGTTTTAATCTCGCCCTAAGTTTTATAAATGAAACATATTCAGAGATATTTTACGGTCATTAAAGTGAAATATACATTTAAACCATTTCTAAAGTTTTTGTACTAAATTATACCTGAAGATATCTCAGTTAAAAAGTAATCATAAAAGAGAAAATGGCCGACTCGCGTGGTTTCTTCGACCATGTTAACTGGATCCCTAATCTAATCCTTATTATAACAATCTTTTCCCTTACCGGTTTTTAAATACATCAGTCAGGTTTTACTGCGATAGGTATAAAGTTTTTGGTTGTTATTAGATTAACACTAAACCTACCGACAATTCTTGTATACCTGTTCCTACTGCACGCCGTCAAATTGACCGGTAATTAAAAGTTATTTTATTATATAACGCAGGTAATAATGGAAATAACTAAAAGTAAAGAGTGTAGAAAATATTATATGCATATTCTAAGAATTGTCATGTAGTTTGATAACGATATTATAACGATTAAAAATGTGTAAGTTTTACAAAAGTTTAAGAACGGTCAATTTGACCGGTACTTGGTAGGTTTAATGTTAAGAATTTAAATAATGTAACCAAAATTAAAAAATCTCACTTATTTGATAAAAAAATCTAAAATTGGTAAAAATATGAAATAAACATTATTTGTCTATTCTCTAGGTACAGTTCTTCATATAGTGGTTGAGTGACGTTGAGTGGTCATTACGGGCCTTCCGTTTTATTCTATTGTTTATATTTTCTCACATTAACAGTTGTAACATCGTCTGAACACATCTGTAATATATTATTTTAATAGTTATTCACATATAATTTAAAGTTACCATACAATCCATCCATGTAACACTTCAGACATCTTTAACAGGAGTGCACTATAGTGAAATGCATTCATATAAAAAATATATCCTTTTTGAAGAGTTCTTACAAGCTTTTTCATTTGTAAATGAGGAATGTTTTTAAGTTCCTTCAGTCGACACCGAGACCCCTACAGTCGAGGGTTATAAGGGACTCGTCTCCAGAGGCACTACAAACAACTGGGAGCCTTTCTGACTGGCGCCGACGAAAATTATAAAACAAAGCCCTTCCAGACAAAACAGCTGTTAGGCACGTTCTCTTTAATGCCGCCATTGTAATATCTGCCTTAGGGAGTAGAATATAAAGCAGAATTTCGATTGTTGCAAATATTTTTATTATGCACATGTAATTTTGAATGCAACACCATAGACGTAAGGTTCATTTTTGAATGTTAAGAAAAAGTAGTTACGTTAAATGTCACCGCAATACTATTCCAGGAAGAAGATCTTTGATGGTCTGACTAGGGTGTGTATTAAAAATGACATAAAAGTACAGGAGATTCTTACCCTTAACACGATGCAAATAGGGACTCTATCTCAATGTTCATAATAATATAAAGTTGAAAGTGTATTATTGTATGTAGCAATATATAATATATGTGATTATTTTCATCTTAGATGTGTAATAAATGTGAGAGTACTTAAAATAATTTATGACTCGCCCTTGCGACATACTTGATTATATACTTATATATAATGGAAGCCGTGCAATATTTATTAATTATATTGTAATGTACAAAGTTGTTAAAGGAACAAAAAGTTACATTAAAATTAAAGTATCATTTTGCAATAAAAATACCAAAATAACGAATGCCTCATGGTGACAAAGCATGCAAGGACATTCACATGCATCGCATGCATAATAATGCAACGCTGATGAATGCTCCTTATGGAGTTTTTGTTTCTATGCATACAGCTATGAATATTAAAGTGCTTGGGGAATTGAAAATGAAGATTGCATTCTACTTTCGTGTCGGAAGATTCATAATAATTATATAGACTTTGTTATTTTATTTACAAAATCACATGTAACTTAATATTTAATATAAGTAATAATGAATATTCTTGACATTTAAATGTTATGTGACTCGGGAACATTGCTCCTAAATATAGACGCGTATATATTTGTTGCTTTGTTTATGTCCCGACCTTCAGTATCAGTTTTCACGGAAACTGACAAAATGGCGTCCCTTCAACACAGATTAAATTTAAAAATATTATGATAATAAGTGAATATTTTTATTAAGATTATTATTTTTTTTTTTTTATGACGGGTAGGGACAAACGAACAGAACTCTTGATACTAAGTAGCCCTCTTTTAAAGATGTCTGTGTTACAAAGAGACAAGCACATAAGGGTAGTGTGTTTAATTTTCTGTCTCTCTCTCTCTCTCTCTTAAAAAATGCAGAAATAACTCTTTCACTCTGATGCTGGTGGAATGCCGCGAAGGATCTTCAGCCAATTGGCCAGGCTCTGCCGCATTTCACATACACACAACAACACACACACATATATATATATATATATATATATATATATACATATACGCCATAGTGTGCGTGTCATAAGTACAGTTTAGTTAGTTCTAGATGCAATGTGCGCTGTCAAATAGTATTGCATAAAAATCGACTACAGTAACTGTTGTTCCGAATTTAAAACAATGGCTATTTTTTAACAATGAATACGTTTTGGGAATTATTTATTATTTCCTAGTAATAATATTAAAAACCATTAGAATAGTAATTTATCTGAATTACGAAAATAAATGTTTCAAGTAGACTATCAGTGAAGTGATTAAATTTCATTATATTTTTCCACTTCAAAATACTGGTATGACGACGTCATGATTAATGCAGTAAATGTCAATCGATAGGTACACAATAATAAATAAAAAACTCCAGCACTGACAGTTCACTCACTCGCTCACTTTTAGGTGTATTTTTTATGAAGCAAATGTACCTTACCTTATATATAAAAAGTGTAATACACAGAAGGTCGTAAGAAACAGTACATATATAATGGGATGTATTTTTTTCATCCATTTAGTGCTAATGCTTTGACGCGTGTAAAAAAGATTCAAATGACATCTGTCAAACTAAAAATCCACCGCCATTTCACCGTCAGCGACGCCGGCGCCATTCACGCGCTGTAAGTCATAACCGCGATAATATGAGTTGCTTTCTTGTTATAATTTAACACTGTTTTCACCTCGACTCAGGTTTGTACACGATTGATTAAATTACAAAGTGTATCTATTACATGAATGCTCTCATTTTGATTATCGTTTAGATGTTGGTAAAAAAATATAGTTGTTCTAAATTCAAAATTACAACAATATTTTTAATTTTTTAAAAAATGTAATAAGTAGTTGGAGCTAATGTGTTATCAGTGGCTTTATTTTAATTAAAAGTTAATTATAAATGATAGTTACAAAACTTTCGCTGCTAAATCGATATATTTACTCTGATGTTTCTGAATCACTGACTTCAAGTGGATGGTTTTATGTAAAAGTGAAATTTTATCGTTTACTATGTCAGAAATATATTTTCTTTTAATATTAAATGATTAGTTCTCTAACTAGGATCCGCCAACCGTGCGGGGCGGTTGTTGAGCTGAGCCCCTCTCCTTTCTTCTTTTGTTGATAACTTTTGAATGGCTAAACATTTTTTCAATCTGTTTTCGCTATAACATCCGCGTTCAGCTCAAACATACATGAGAACATTTTTAGCTAATTATCTCGTCGCATTCTGGAGAGAACTAAACAAAAAAAATGTCTCCCAAACGGTTAAGAGCTTCGCTTACTTCTCAGGGTGTCATTTGTGAAAATAAATTAATATTATTATTATTATGATAATCCACAATATATCTGAAACAAAACCAAATTAATAGACAGAATATTAATAATATTATTGTATATTTTAACATTGACATAGTGATGTGATCTCATTATACCTATATTCTAATTAAAACAGCTCATTAAATGAATTGGAATGTGATGAGTGGAACGACCGGCTGGTGGTATTTCACTGAGATTTATTAAATCACATATATCCTTTTATAGCTCAAGTTAAAGGTCAAGGAAATCATTATATGAGTAACAAAACGAGAAAACATATATATTGTCTACATTCCATTTGACTTGCATATTAAGTGATTGCAACAGATTCTTCTTTGAATAAAGTAAAGTGTAAGCGATCTATGATTGTACATACATACATACTGTATCGAAATTATCGAAATACTGAAAGAATATATATACTACACGTACTCTTCTCCATATTTTGAATTATTGAGCGAAGCGAACGAAGTGAGCGGAGCGTTTTACTGGAGACTTTGCATTCTTTGTCACGAATTGGCTCATAAATTACTTGACGGAAAATTATGAAACTTTGCAATCAAAAAGACACATAATTAGGTGATGGTTTTAAAAAAAAATTTTGAAAAATGACCAAAAAAAAAATTTTTTTTTTATATCTTGTCAAAAAACTGATATCCCATTGAAGGCAATGGGAAACGATGAGTCAATACACTGGGCTCGCTTCGCTCAATATACAAACGGTACTCGAGATTTCGCGAGCGCAGCGAGTCGAAATTGAGGGTTTGTTGGCGCCCCTAGTTTTAATCTGTCTGTACATACATTCCTGATAATCATGACATTAAGATCCTGACATTAAGAGGGTCCAAAACTGGAGTAATCCGCACTTGGATACTGAAATGCCAAACTTTGACATAATTTAAAGAAAGATTAAGTGAGTTACAGTTTGAGTTTCGATTGTATATACCAAATAAATGTTATATATATTTACAGAGATATACTTTTAAATTAATTAATTCACTTAACTTTGCAGAACGGTACATATCTTGTCTAACAGAATATATCATTGCTCTCAATAACAGGTAGGTAGGTAGGTAGGTAGGTATCCATCAATCATTCTGCTCCCGAATTCACAAGCGCCACTAACAACTAAATGTCACACCAGACTGTCATAACTCCGGAATTCGACTAACTGTTATTTTCATCTGTCATACATTTAAATTAATATATTTCGTTTTCAGCTAAAGAGGTGGTGTTAGTGTGAGAGGGGCGTTATTATTATCTCTTGTTGACCTTGTCGCGTGTTTTAGAGGTTAGATCGGTTTCGTAGATTAAAGCTCAGTAACTAGTATTTTTTTGCTTGTGGTTTAGATGACAATTATTATGTAACTTATACAACAATGTCCGAATGTTTTAAAACATTAAAGTTTTCTATTTTTAGTTCACATGTAAGGATCGATACGCACGAGTGAGTATTTCTTTATTTAAAGAAGTTATACAATATACAAACATTTTTTGAAATGATTTTCAATAAGTCTCTTAAGGCCATGTTCTCCGCTATCGCCTCATGTTTTTTCGCTAACAGTCTCACCCCACCACAGAAGGCCTCAGTCGTTCGTGTGTTACAATTCGTTTCGCGGATTGACCCACTCTGACGCGTGCCGACGGACATTTAGTTTTTTATGTGTTCAGTCAAACAATTAGTCTGACAAAACTGCCTATCTCGTTACAAGTATACAACCAGGACAAAAACCGTTGTAACCGTTCCAAACAAAGAGTTAACCGCCAAACACGTTGTAAATTAATATGTTAAATCTATTTTCTTATTACATTATATATATATAATCAGTCTCAAAAACACGACGTACCGTCGCTTCGAGTCCATACAGACCCACATTCTCACACCACACTCGAACCTACGCTCATTACGTTTTTCCGACCGAGCCCACTGGCTTACATAGCGCCCCAGCTTTTTGTAGTCCCTCGTAATTGGTCTAACTGCATTTGAACGCATCTTCTTGTTTGTGGGACTCGCGGACTTGTATTGTGCCACTTCCTAGTTGAGGGTCATCTTATATAGCGACGTTATGTGTTATATAAAGACGACTCGCACCGACAACGCGGAGACGAGAAACGCGAGTGCGTTTTATTTATTTATTTGAATAAAGTTTATCATCGTTCAAAATGTACATATCGATTTACCGCTTTATATACGTCGATAATAATATCGTTTATGTATTTACCGTATCGAGAAATCGGAGACCGTGACTTATTGTGTTAAGCTTGAAATTTGCGTGCATAAATATGGAATGTAGTTGAAAATGATGACTTCATTCGTCAACGCTACCGGGGTCATTTGTGCGAGGCGATCGCTTGACGTGAAAAAAGCGACCGCTGTTTAACAAATCTAACTTTTGGCTTATGGTACTGCGAATAATATATCATCGCTATTGATTTATATTAACGATACAGACTGCCGGACGAACAATGATGAATAGACAGATGGTATATTGTCTGCTAATTTACAAACTACTATGTTTATTTGTTGTCTTTTGTGTTCAAACAAAGATGTTTTGGTATGTGTTTAAATAACAATTATAGGTACACGTGTGTCTATGATGATAATTATTTCTTTTACTAAAGACAGTTCAAGGTTTGACTCCGGGTGACGTTCAGGAGCTTTACAAGATTATGGAGTAATCCGATTTAAGCGACGCTAATACAATAAAACGGGCGATTCAGTTTCTGTTACGTGATATCAGCGATACGGCTTCTTTCAATACTCCTCGATGGATCATGACATCGTTCTCCCAATAACATATTTGGTATGAAGATTAGCTCGGTCGTAGCCACCTATCTGATAGGATTTCCCATTAACATCTTAACTATATTAACAAAACATATATTTTAAACATTTTCCAAACCTCTCACCATGGCTTTACTGATTTTGGCTTTGCGTTGTCCGTCATTCGATTGAAGGATAATAACACTTTTTTAAAGTTAATTCATTAATGTTTTGATAACGGAGGTGTTATTGATAAAACTGAGTATATGTAATTCAAGTGGCGTCACGTTTTTCTAATTGCTTATCTTATTAAGTTCAAAGTAGTCCGGAATATTAAATACGGATACAGATCTCATAAACATTTTTACCGTTCGTCGGTGTTATGGCTTGCTAATTATTTAAGATGTGCCTGACCCACTGCCATTTCCTCTTCACGCTTCTCGTTAAAATATCCATTTATTATCACATATTAATATTGATACATTAAATAAATATATGCATTTATTGTAATATATTTTATTTAAATTGTATCACGCTTTCACCAGACCTCCGAGCTGTGTCGAGGGTATTGGTGACTGAGTGCTTTTATTAAGATCAATCCGTTGGAGGTTAATTACAAAATAAATACAAATTCATTAAATTTTATTTTCTGATCTTTTAGAAGTGTATCGAAAATATGTCAGTGTTTGGTTGTGACAGGTTCATTACAAAATTTTATTTTCTGATCTTTCAGAAGTGTATCGAAAATATGTGAGTGTTTGGTTGTAAGAGGTTAAACTGTAATTTAATGATATTTATCGAGTATTTTATTAATTGTCATTTATTTTATTTCAGGTATGAGCATCTTCAACGATTAATGTGCAACGGTACGTATCACAATCTATACATCCCAATCCATCTTCAATATCACAAAGATCACGTAAAAGCACATACCTGCTAACCTTTCTTGAGAATTCTAGTCTAAAGCGGGTCACTCTATGGTTCTCAGTCAACTGCCGTCGTCGCGTGTAAGTGACAAAACTGACATTCCATCACAAACTAATGTATAGCACGTAGAGTGACGATTACGGGACAGGGTCGTAAACATAGAAATCAAAGTATTTCAAGTATTATTTTGATCTTATAGTCAGACTATGGTGCTAATAGATTTTTTTTTTATGACCATAGACATTTGTCCATGCCTTTCATTGTAATTTTAAAACAATTTTGTTACGATTTTAATTGCGATGGTAACTTCGCAGGAAATTGTACACCTGCACAAGTTTTCGTAAGCTATTTTAGAAATTGATAGTAATAATAAATAAAGTAAATAGTAGTAGTAGTAAGCTAGGTTATTAAGTTCACTAGATTTTTCATAGCCTCGGAGTCACGGTGAGAAATTGCCATCTTGAGGTTGTACTCTACAAGAGTTCTATCGGAGGTGCTAATAGATTCAATATATAAGAAATCAGACTAATTAAAATTAAGAGCCCACCAAAGACAATCTAGCAAATAATGATTTCACTAGTTATAATAGCAATTTTTTAATAGTCTTAAGAGTATTGTGTAAGTAGATGTAATGTTTATTGTTATAAGTGCGTAATGAGATTACTTTACATGTCTTACATCAGCGTTACAAGTTAATTATGTAATAAGAATCTTCTAGTTACATTTACATATGTATATGATATTTGCTCTATATTTTCTCTAATAGTGTTTACTCTATTTAGTCAAGTGCGAAATGTCCGTTACATTCATACATACAGAAATAACCTTTTCACTATTTTTTTCTGTTGTGGAGTTATATAATTGTCATTGTTCTGAATGCCCAAAGTTAGTTCATTAATCTCTTGTTCATCTTAGAACTTGTAAGTTATTCCAGTCTTGTTTCAGTGCTACAGTTTACTTTAATTCTAATTTGTACACACAAATTCATCACTTACACTATAAAAATGTTTATCCGTTAAAAGAGTATCCTTGTTTTTTGTTTCATCTCCGTGGATCTATTTTTAGATTCGTGCATATAAAGTCTGACGTTTTTGAAAAAACCGACATAAACAGACTCCGGAATTTCTATATTTCTCATTTTCTCCATTTTAATAATCTCAAAAACCCGCAATTATTTACTCGATTTTTTTATATATTGATTCACAAAAGATTATATCAGCGTATCAGAAAATACAAAGAACTAGTTACGGAGTGCTCATAAAAATGTTTCGCCGACGTGCAGTTAATTGATATAAATAACATCAAGTCTGGTGGCACACTGTCGCGACCGACCCAAATACCGTACTAACGGTGCGCTCTCCCTGGGACGAGGAGAAAAATCTCATCACCTAGCAATATTTGATATATGAATATAGATACGAGGAATGAGGTGCGAGAAGAAAGATCTTAGCTAGCAGTTTTTGTTTTGGACCAGTGAGGATACCATTCGAGATTAATACTTGAATTTAGAGGTAGATTGTAACATTAACACTAAACCTACCAAGTAGCTGTCAAATTGAACGTTCTTAAACTTTTGTAAAACTTACACATTTTTGAACGTTATAATAACGTTATCAAAATACATGACAATTCTTAGAATATTCATATAATATTTTCTTCTTTTACTTATTTCCATTGTTACCTGCGTTATATAATAAAATAACTTTTAATTACCGTTCAATTTGACGGCGTGCGGTAGGAACAGGTATACAAGAATTGTCGGTAGGTTTAGTGTTAAGGACTACTTTTAGTTCGCCACACTCGACTGCTCATATAAAAACAATTAAGATACATAAACGCAGCCACTGTAACATAAAAGCATCTGCCCACAAAGCTATTACCGGTAGCCTCGAAAATTATCGAGAGTTGAATAATTCTCACTAATTATGGTCCACGGTCGCACTCGCACCGTTATGGGAACGGTAACTCGGACCTCGTACTTCTTTGAACAACTCAAATTGTTTGTTGTCCAGTTATTTTTTAAGTTATTGATAATATATATATGCACATAACTTTATCTGGTTAAGATGTATATATTTTTTGCACGATCTCTAGTAAGAACCAAATAAATAAACTAAATTATTAATCTTAATGACAATCTCACTCTAGAGAAAATGTACTAAAAACGGAACTCTAAGGTCTTAGAAGTTGCAAATAAAACAAACTGGTCTAATGTTAAACGACTGTCATCAGTAGACACCATTTATAAAGATGATATCTACACGTATTTCAGTAGTTAGCAGAACTTACTTAGATGGAACTGCCACAGGGTAAAGGTCTGGTGAATGTTAAGATAAGTGGTAAAGCAGTTAACGTTTACATGTTTACGAGATCAGGTGTTAGGAACATGTCACCTCCTGTCTTGACAACATCCAGCTCCGACTCTTGACTTATTACGTTCACATTACGTCAGGTGCAATGTAAATAATTATCATATAGAATATAATGCTATGTTAGATTATTATAGAAAGTTAAACTTTCTATTTAAAAATATACTTTTCGCATGTAAGTATAAAAATATTTTCCTCTACTTTCAGCTCATTTACATATTTAAGTACGTAAGAAGTATGTTATATTATAATGAAAATCACCAAATAGCTTGATGTTCTAAAAATTAAAAAAAACGAGTAACACCATGACTTGCGCAAGCGCATAATTGTAGGAACGCGTTACTTCTACACCATGACCTTGCAGGATCGTTTTGTTATACTGCGATATACTTACAGTAGACATATATATATAGTATGTATCTGACTGTACCTATTCAGATAAGACGGAGATTATGTTAATATAATTCTTATCTAAGGAAATATTTTATCTCGCCCATAAAATAAACTTATTCTTAACGACTGCAACAAAAGTATCGTAACATAAATATTCGACTTCCATACCTACCGCCCGCGATATAATTGTTAATTATCAATAAATACTTCATATCACAAAAGGTGAACATAAAATTTAACGTCTTCATCCCAATTTCATAAGTCCATTAGTCAAGTGTGTCGCTAACTGTACTGGATATCCGTTAAATATTCCGATTTGAATACTCTAGATAAACCAGCGCTCTGCGCCTGCGCCTGTACGTGCGACATCGATCTATGAGATATCACCTCGGAGTTAAACTCAATCAATTCAAATTGAGAAACGTGACAATCGTAATTGTATTATGACCCACTGTATAATGGGGATATTACAATTGGTTCCTGAGGCTGGTAGTAGAAAAAACATTTGGTTGTTGTCCGTCGATAAGTACCATGGAGTTGATACGCGTAGATGCTTTTAATATCCACGCCGATAGAGCCTTGATTTCTGAAATATCCCGAGTTTTGTATTAATTTTAATACTTGCGTGATACATGCTATTAGTTATGATAGTTTAATTAATAATTCATAACTTCATTAATATTAAGAACTCGTATTTACGCGCGACCCGATTACGATGATAGATTCCCATGTGACTGTCTGTAAGTTATTTTAGGTAATTTTAACATTAAAACTATGAACGCAAAAATGGAGGTATGGAAACCTATAATATTAGATAGTTTGAAATTAGTTATCATTTCTTAAAATATCTTGATTTTCTCACCTAAAATATACATTTTAGTAGATACAGTTATATTATTGGGCGAACAAAGCTCTCTGTACTCGAATTAGACGCTAACACCGCTCGACCCATTTACCAAGTGAATGAATGTACAAGAATGAATCAAGAAATAATGTATATTTTTATATTTTTATCGTCAGTGTTAACGTATGCGTGGGATGGTGTTTACATTGCGCGATGAATGAAGGCAGAGGATATGTTTTCTTAGATTTGGCCAACCCACATCATATAGGAATAGTTATAGATTGTTAAGCACCAGTGATCCGTGACGGCATTCGATGGCTGTGCGATAAGGCGTTATCGAGAGGTAGGCCTATAGGTAGGCCTGCGATTATTGATCACTACGATTTAATAATACATTTTAGAAAATGAAATTTAATATAATCAAATTACTGCTCCACCAGCGCCTCTCAACTGGAAAACTAATAATCGGAACCGGTTAGACTAATGAGAACACTGGATGCTGATGCTGCTAGAAAGAAAGCAGACATGTTTTGATAGACTTACAATACAAACCCGAGTACCAGAACCTTGTATATTATTAAAGTTTTATTCGCAAAACATTTAGCGTTAACATTAACGAGAGGTACAAAGTTCGTGGTCACAATTAATTCCGATATCACCCACGCCCAGTGCGTTGCCCTTGAAAGTTTATTTTGACGGCTAAATCCACGCGCCATACGACTCGCCTCACATTGTCCATAACATTTACATCTGGCTGTGAGGGGTGCCGCTTCGTAGTATACCTTGTTTATTTGGTTTAGATCTTTCAGCGAATATATTTTGAGCCGTGGAGTTTTCCATAAATCGGTTTAATAACCTACCAACCCTGAAATGTATGTATACTGTGATTGAAATTTAAACATGCGGTTTCTTTAAAATGATATTATTTGTTTGATCTAACTTTATTATTATCAAACTGCACTACTCATTGATGAGAATACACTCGATTGTGAATTACTTATTTTTCATTACATGTGTTGACAAAAACATGAACAAAACATAAAAATGAAAGCTATAATAGTTTTATTTTTAGACGAGTAACGATCGCACAATAAACGTCAACTCAGTTGAAGCCGTTAATAGAAAGATCTGAAATCTCACGTCCGTCCCTCTAAATAGTCTCACTAATTAGAGTTGCAATTGTGTACAGTAAAATAATTTATTTTTTATTTCTGCAATATATATTTTAGGTTCTGTCTAAACTCTATTTTTAATTCCAATGGAGTGACATTACACTTATTTTAATTAAATACTTCCCACAGTAACATCACGTGATTTGAACCTGTTAACCTCTCGTTACATTAATATATTAATTGTTCCAAACGACTTTACAATATAACAGCGTTAATAAAACGGATATGTCCACTTACAGGTCTGAAAAATGTCCTTATTTTGTTGAAACCAAAACCACATCTATGTCAAGAGTATTAAGACCCATATCTGTATAAATATATTTATTTTACTTGTGTCGTAATCCAACATGAAACAAGTAAAAAGCCTCGTTAAGATTTTAGATGGTAATAAAGCAAGTTACTAACTTTGAGTTAAATCCCTTGTTATTTTATGGAGTTATGTTGAAAAGTAACCTGAGTGATTATACATGAGCGCAGGTTTGATACCCAGAATTTAAATAATTAATTAAATATTGGGAAGCCTTTTCTTATTATTGGTACTTATATCTCATGTTATGTAGGAATATTTTAAGGACCTGCTCGTAATATTTAGGGACCCATAGTCCCGGTCGAATCAAACAACAGCTCCTACATTCGAATCTGTATGCAAATGATTATTGTTGCCACGGAATGTAAATATCTAAAATGTAAACACTATTCAGATTCATTCATCAGTTGAATAAAATATACAAATGAATGAGTAAACAAATGTGTTTAGTTTACACGATGTTTACATTGGATTATTTATTTGGATATCGGGTCAATGGCCTCTAGGTAACTACAATATTGGGTATGTAGGTAGGTATAGGCATAGTTTATTTCAATCAGTTCAAAGCTTTCATTTAAATACTTATTGTTTTATTTCCGAATGAGATTTTTAAATAATATTATTTTATAATTAAACACCAAATAATACAAAGCCTCCAAATACAATGAATGAGCTCCAAACAAAACCTTTGTTCTCGTACAAAGTGTGGACAAAAATGTTTTTGTAAAAATAATATCTGTAAAGGCTGTATTGTTCGTGCGTTTCGGATGACATAAAACAGGTAATTTTATAATAGTAATAAATATTATTATTTTAAAAGTTTCAAATGTTTTACGGACGTGATAGTTCAGGCGTTGCTGTGCCCACTTACGATCTGCCCTTGTCACTGGTTCACGTTTTGCTTATATAACCAGTAGCGGCGTTAGGGCTACTGACACCCCGGACAAAAATATTTAGGCGCCCACTTAAAGAAATCAATATCGAGTATTTATTTTTTGCTGAACCAAATCATCTGACAGGTGAACATAGTTGTTAATACGGCACATAGAGCACAGTATTGAGGGTACACGGCGCGGAAGGCAGAAGGCCGAGGCCCCAGACATCAGCGTCCCCCAAATTTGGCACCCCGGGCCGTCACCCCATCGCGCGCCCCCCTAACGCACTGTATATAACATTACTATGACATTACCCGTTCATATATATATATAGTAATAATGGCGGAACCCTAATAATATCGCGAGCAATGTCAATTCATCTCAGTTACGGAGCTTGCGCAGAGCAGACAGCATGACGGGCTGGTCGGCCACCTCTAGTACTTTCGCTGTTTCGACCAATCAGTGCCTCTATGACAGTAATACTGTCTATTAAATAATGTCGTTTACTTTCAAAGAAATTATATAAAAAGTGCACTAAACACTAATTGCTATCGAGTTCGTTGACTCGGAAAGTAATTTTATTTTAAATTAAAATGTTTAATTTCATTAAATCTTCTTTAAATATTAAGATATTTTAGTATTTATATCCTTTTATTAAGGATATAGTAGTGAGTGGTGAGCGTCCTAGTGCACTGTTCCATTTAAGTTCTGCCTACACAAAGGCAAAATTCCAGCTTTCTAAACCAAGATTATGCAGAGGCACCTTAATTCCCCGGGCGCACGTGGTAATCGATGTCAAATAGGGTTGTCACTTGCAATAAAATTTTATATTTTTTTATAAGTCATTTAAAATAAAAGCAATAATCGTTTAAAATATATTGTCATCATAATATTTTATTCAAATTGTTAAATAGTAGCTGAATAAATCTCTTAAACTTGACGCTATGCATTCAGACATATTAAATAAATGACACTAAAATTTATTTATATTCCATTTCTAAATTTTACAAAGTAAGAATTCTTTTATTAAAAGTTGGATTATATACATATGTGACAACCCTGAACACACGCTGGCTTTGAACGTCCGACACGATTACTATACGTAATGTGCAATGAATATGTTAAAAATGCCTTCGCTGCACTCTGAATCTATGAAGTGACAATCTGGAGCGTCGCCATGACAGGGTCGTGATATACATGACGATAGAAATATACTCAATAGTGGTAAAAACTTAAGGGAAGCAGGCTATTTTTAACACTAAACCTACCGACAATTCTTGTGTACCTGTTCCTATCGCACGCGGTCAAATTGACGGGTATTTAAAAGTTATTTTATTATATAACGCAGGTAATAATGGAAATAACTAAAAGTGAAGAGTGTAGAAAATATTATATGCATATTCAAAGAATTGTCATGTAGTTTGATAACGATATTATAACGTTTAAAAATGTTTAAGTTTTACAAAATTTTAGGAGCGGTCAATTTGACCGGTACTGGTAGGTTTAGTGTTAAAGCTAATATAAGTCTTCTGGCAGACAATTGGTTTACTCTTTACAGTTTTCTTAATTCTTCATTAATGCTCTTCCCATTCTTGTTTCACCCGTCCTCGCACTCCAACATACATACATATATAGCTAATTTCAATTCATAGTTGTTTGCAACTTTGTAAGTTGAAAGGAGCTCTTCTAAGCAACTCTACAGGACACATTTAAATAAGAAAAGACCTTACATTCTACTGCTTTTGCTTTATATAAGGAATTTCTCTATACCATGTATTTATTGAAGGAATGCTCGGGAGATTTCCTAACTACAATGTGTTGCAATATATATATATATATATATATGTACTATAAATTATTATATATATAACAGTTCAAAGACCCTTACAATTGTTACAAATATGAGTGCAAATATTAACATAATTTCGCTAAAAGATCTTATAAACGACCTATAGCTTACTAGTAGGGTGTGGCAAAAATTATAATTAAACCAAAATCGACCTTATGATTTATATGATAAGAGTCAACATAATCTGTATTGAAAGCAATTAGGGTCTAATTGTTGTTTATGGCGTGTGTTATTTGGTAAGAGCACTCAATAGCTACCTGTTTGTTAACTATTTGTAGTTATTATAATTTTGTTTAATGATACTTTAACTACCTAACTACTAGCATTAGATTGTGGTACCATTTTGCAATATGGAATATGATATTTGTTTCTTGTCCGGTGTATTGTGTTGTTGCATAATAAATATAACTAGGGGCGCCAACACATCCTCAATTTCGGCTCGCTGCGCTCGCGAAATCTCGGATGATTTTTGTATATTGAGCGAAGCGAGCAATTTTTTCGTGCAATTTTTTTTCCCATTGACTTCAATGGGACATCAGTTTTTTGACGATTATTCCTCAATGACATGACATTTTTTATTTTTTATTTTTTTTTTTATCCCTTAATTTGTCTTTTTTATTACAAAATTTCATAATTTTCCGTCAAGTAGTTTTCGAGCCTATTCGTGACAAAGAAAGTGAAAAAGTCTCCAGTAGAACGCTCCGCTCGCTAAGCTCACTTCGCTCAATAAAATCCCGGCACAAGTTCAAACGGAGAAATAAATAAAATTTCAATTGAAGTAAGTGGGTCGAGCGGCTGTGGTCAGATGTCAATGGCGAGAAATACTAAATTGGTTCGAGGTGCAGAACTTACTTTCTTAAATTTAGCGATTAACTATTTTAGTTCTATTATCTATATATAAAAATAAAATTGATGTGTCCGTTCGTAATTACAAGTTAACAGATTTTCACTAAATGCTTATTAAACTATACAGAATATTGAATTAAAAATTATTTTTAAAAATTGCACAATTATAAAACAATAAAAAAAATTGTCTGTTCCGGTTGGACCGATTTTAACTAACTCGCTGATAGCTGATGTTATAAAGAGTAAATTAAAATTAACCCGACTATTATTTTTTTTTAAATCCGCATGTCTGAAGTCGCGGGCCCAGCTACTTATTGATAAACGAAGAAAAAATATTAATTGATAAACTTCTGAAGTATCCTCCTCTCGATAAAACGTTCACCTGTTTTTGGAAACAAATAAAAACAAATATCACTTCTATGTCCTTTAAATAGAAATGAAAATCCTTTAAAATAGCAGATCCGACACCAAGTTGACAAATTTTCTGACGTTTTTTGATAACACTGTGATAATATTATCAAATATAAAAATTTATCTGATATCCTCACTTACTAGATATCAATATCCCAAATCGTTTAGTTTACTTTCACATGAACATACTTAAAAACCTTATAAATAAATAATATATATTATTAAGATTAGTTGAGCGAAGCGAACGAAGTGAGTGGAGCGTTTTACTGGAGACTTTTTACACTCTTTGTCATGAATTGGCTCGAAAACTACTTGACGGAAAATTATGAAACTTTGCAATCAAAAAGACAAATAAGGTGATGGTTTTAAAAAAAAAGTTTTTCAAAAATGTCCTCAAAAAAAATTTTTTTTTTTAATATCATGTCAAAAAACTGACATCCCATTGAGGTCAATGCGAAACGATGAGTCAATACAGAGGGCTCGCTTAGCTCAATATGCAAACGGCACCCGAGATTTCGTGAGCGCAGTGAGTAAAAATTGAGGGTTTGTGGACGCCCCTAGTATTTTATTATTACCTGAAGTTTAGTAAGTAAACTGTGTACAATATACATCACGCTATTGGCAAGTAAAGATCTGTTCACAATGAAAATAAAGTGTGACAAAGTAGGTAGGTGTATGTATGTATGTGTGACGAAATATACTAAAAGTTACGTCAGAACCAATGTGATCGTCCGGTTATATAACGCTTTGGTGACATTGGATAGTGGTTCAAAATCTGATTCGTTCTGATCAAATTACTACAGCTGTAGTGATTTCTATCTGATTGCAAAATCATAAATATTCTAGGTAGCTGGAATTCGAAGTATCGTCTGTCTTGTAATAATACATAAGAGGATAAAAAATATATATTTTAATTGTTTAAGGAAGGAAAGAAATATATTATTATTCACTGCATAATTCAAATGTATATAAAATGACGCGAAGAATCAATGGTCATGTTAACAAACATGGATATCGGTTGACTCATCAAATCTATATTATATCTATACATATTGTAAAATAAAGACCTCAACCTGTCTGTCTGTGTGTAATTGGTTTTCTCAAACACTACTGTTTGGATTTGTACGGTTAATACTAAAAGATGTGTAATTATTGAGGAAGGTTCAGGTAATTATTATAATTAAACCTACATTACGGTTTCATGTAAATTTTCTGAAATATTATAAAGATTACTATTATGTTGATAAGAGCTCGCGAGGTCGTAAAAAATCTAGCCCCCTGGGAGCTTTAGTCGAGTGTGCCGAGTAAACCAGCAGAGATACACTAAAGTTATGTACTAGGGAATTGTAGATATACAAAAATACCACAAAAAAGTCCGCGACAGCACGTCTCTATCTCTTATGGTTAACTCACAATAACTACTTTTATATTCAAAACTAATTTTACTTTATTTTCGAGGCTGTTTTTTCTGTTGAGTATAAATCCTTGTCTCAATAAATGGTAAAATAGTACAAAATTATACTTTATACTATATGAAGCGTAGTGTTTAGCGCTCCCTCTCTTTTTTGGCTACCTCGCAAGAGATATGGCGTAAAGCTTAAATAAATAAATAAATAAAATTATTATCTCCCCATGTCAGAACTCCAAAAACTGGTAGTTAATTTTATATTAAAGATTGAAAAATTTAAGACACCAACAATCAAATGATGTAAAAACTACAAAAATATAATATTGTCACTGTGCTTGTGTTAAGAAAGCAATTGTATTAAAAAAATAGTTAAAAACAACCGTTTCATGCATAACCAGTTCCCAATTCATCGCCCGTATCTCATTTAAGGCGTGCAAATTTTGAAATGATTCACTCAAAAAGTAAAATGATGTTACAAAACATTTTCACAGAAGTTGTTTTTGCTGTCGCAATGAAGACTTCGGATGGATAACCGACGGAGTATCTGCTCTATCTTGCTTACTTGCGGAATTTTATCTCGTCACACAGATACCAAAGTCATCAACCTACATTACAGTCTCCAATTTAACTGCCGTAATACATACAATGAATAGTAATCATAAAATTCATGGTATAAATAATCTTAGTTATATGGTATACTTGTAAAGAAAACAGAAATTCTATTAAGAGAGTCTCGTTTTATCGTATCATCAATACATTGTTTCAGTAAATTTCATACGTTATTCGAGCCATTGTTGAATGCTTTCAATACTATCTCGTGTCATATTTCTAAACGAGAACATTTAATTGAAAGTCTGTTATTTTTCAACTCTCCATTAACATCAAGTACATCCCTTGAGACGTTTCTTATCTTGTGTGTTATCTTCCTAAATCTTGCACTCCTTTATAAACCGTATCTCCAAGGTATAAGGCCGGTAATGGCATATGATCAAAGGGATTACTGTTAAACTTTTTAGCTCGACGCACTAGAAGTAAATTTCACCCACTCCCGGCCACAAAACCTTGGTTTAACAGAGGTAATAGGGCTGCCAATTTTACAGGTTATGATATAGCTTTAACAATAAATTTTGTGGTAAATTGTAATGAAAATGTACATAACACTGCACAGGTCACGGCATTCTGTTTTATATTATCATAGACATAAGAGCAACAGTCGTATATTTACAAAATTATTACGAATATAGTATTTCAATCTGTGAAAGGAATGTGGATACGCTAATGAAATTTGCGACACCGGTTATCACGCATTAGGACATAGAACATGGACTCACAGCTTCTATCAGCCCTTATTTAACAATTAGTAGCCCTCATTACTCTAAATGTCGCTTTAACACTTTGGGGACTGTTAATTCAAAATCATAATGCATTTTGCGTATCGTTACAAAAGATACAATCATTATAGGCTAAGAGTTGTGCGCCTGCGCAGATATAATACGAAGTGTCATGGATTATAATATTGAGTCCAAAATCACCCACAATGTAGGTTGATCTTTAAATCTGACATAGTATTTTAATAGAAATATAATTCCTATCACTCGTTCTCCAGATGGTATTACTGCTGTCAGTAATAGATAAATCGATGCGTTATAATTAGATTTATTATCATATTTTAATGATATCATATAAAAAGTAATGTGACTTAGGATTTAATTAAGAAATCGCTTCGTTGCTAACATTTATAACGGGATTTATAACCGTAAGGTCATTTAGGGGAATACTGTTCTAAGTCGTTCTATTAAATAATAGGGAAAATAGAAATGTTGAAGTTGTTAAAATATAGACTTATAAAACATTAAACATAGGACGTAGACATAACTATGACAAATAAAATAATTTGCCTAATTTAGTACCAGAATAAAAATAACATTTCTATATAAAATATACCTAAGTCCATAAGAAACAAAGGGCTAATTAAAATTTAAGGTCTTCATTCACAACATGGCATCTATAGGTGGCACCTCTAAGATATTTAAATCTATATTTTGTAAGTGGAAAAAACTCAAAATAGCCCCGAGAGGTAAATGTCGGACAATTTGATTTGATCTGTAACGTTAATGACGGCGGAACAGCCATAGAGAATGTTAATTTTTGTTGCGAACGCCTGCTAGGTCGTTGCTCTCGGTGGCCATATTTGACCATAGACTATGGTACAGTGTTGTTGATTAACAGAGCGTGGCCATAAAAGGTATGTCTCTATGTTAGTTTTTAGAATGCATCACTGGTTTTAATATTTTTGCTTAGAACCAGTCACTCTTTAAAGTAGATAGATATATAGTTGGATAGAGATATTAAAACAACGTGACACAACTGTACTAATGAAACGAATTTATTCATTTTAAGTGTTAAGGCTGCGCAGGCGCATATTTAAGCTGAATTCTAAATGACGAACACAAATAAAAATATGTAAAGTGCATCTGTTTTTCATAATCAAGTATACAATCAAATAATATAAAGACGAGTGACGCAAGCGCACTGATTTACTAGAGAGCCATCGACATCTGATGAAACGTTACTCCACATACATCATTACACAATTTCCTTCAATTTGCTATGAAATATTCAACAATGGCACTGGTTTTTAAACGCCATTACGTATTCAGGCTACATATATATCAAGGTGTTGTAAGTATTATCTGGCAAAGTGCCCGGACTCTGATATAATCCTTTAGCTACGTTTTTTTTAAAGATTTTTACGTTTGGACACTTTTAGAATACTGTGTACTAAATACGTAATTATTAAACTGATTTTTAGCTATGCACATTTGATAATGTTGAATGGAAATTCGACAAGGCTTCTCATATTTTCATTTAAATTCAATGTTAAGCTAATTGATGTTCTTTAGTGTGTTTCTTGTTATTTGCACATTTTATTTAAATTGCTTAGAGACAATAGAATAACTAATATACAACCCAACGTAAATGAAAATTACAGTAAGCGAATACGAGTAGGTCACATCCATAACATAAAAATCTCTGAACAATAAAGAAAACACATATCATTTGAGTTACGGTCGTTCATAGTTATTTGCTATTAAAAGTATATAAACCTTAATTCTTCTAATCAGTTTAATGTTCGCGTCGTAAATAAATAAATTCTCTCGTCGTATCATTAGTCGATTGTCTGTAATTTATCCAACAGTAGCTGTGTTCATTTCAAGTACATAATTGTCGGAGATATAATTTTAAACTGGCTCCAATCACGTGCACGAGCTCCAAGTAGAATATGGTTCGACATCGTGCAGATTGGTTGTTTCAGCTGTTGGTGTAAAATATAAATGATTTATTATTTATTACACTCTAGGATGGAATTTGAATAGATTTTTATTATAAAAGTAGTTCAATAAACTTTTTTATTTCAGGTAGGTATATTTTGAACTTTTGGAATTTCAGATTGAGAGCCCACGAGCAGACGAGAAATATTATTGATAAATATACTAAAATATTAACTGTTCCCACTCACTAATATTCATAATAACTTTCTAGTCCAGCAATAATCTCCAATATGAGCTTGCTTTAATTTTCCTTCCCTTGGGACCTAATTGAGTGTTTAAATCATCTAAAACTTTATTTGTCAATATGACTACATCACTTTATTCGGTAGTTTTGTAACAGGCTTACACTTTGTATGTCTGAGCCCCGATGTATTCAGAATATTGCATTAAAACGTTACCGGAACAAACGTGACTGAACTACCGTCGAAATTAATACATGGAGTACAATTACTGTGATAACCTCAAACCATACACGATATACCCATAAGATACGTATCGGTTGTCTAAAATTTCACCACTCCGAACCGCACGATCACACTTTCTACGGACTGACATATTTTGAGACACGATCAAAAACAATCTAACAACAAGGCGTGACAATATTTGATAATATAACCATAAATTGATAGAGACAACAATTTTAAAGGATTATATTTGAAAGTAATATAGGATTTAATTAATATGTGAGTGTTAACGGTACGAATTTTACGACACTAAGTTGACTATAAACGAGCAATAATAGTATTATAAATTTATTCAACTCTGAATATTAAACGACTATTAGAGATAAATGATAATTATATATTTGATTAAAGCTTATTAAGGTACAATCTATAATTTATGACAACTGGTATTTTTAAATCTATCGATCGAGAGGTAAATACCACTTTATCTACGAATTCATCAAAAAGTAAAAGTTAATAATTGCATAGATGCGTTTAACGGACGGGCGTGGTCAGGGCCGAAATTATCATACACAAGCCTATAAAGAAAGTTATTACGAAACCACAATTTAGATGACTATAATAAATTTAATTATCAACAAAATAACGTGGAAAGAAAACAACATTTCAGAATTTTAAAATTCGATTGGAGAATCAAATTGAAATAGTACTCAATGATCGAATGCTGGGTGGGTTTGAAAAAGTCCCGAAAGCAATCCATCAAAACAAGACGGGAGTGTTCCTACAAAAACAAAACCGGCCACGCACGCCGTCCCCGGGAGCAACAGCCGGCATGTGGCCTACAGTAAAAACCAAGGTCGTTCGTGTACCGCTTCACAAACTTATTCTTCTCTTTTTGTACCACCTTTCTTCCTCACTGCTTCTACAACGTCCCAACTCACATGTGTACGTGATAGTCAATCTTAACATCTTATCTACTAGAGGGAGTTTCGTCTGTGTCAACTTATGGAATTCCAAAGGTCATTGGGGCCATATGTTATGTTCTTTTTTGCAAATGTTTTTTCGAAGTTGAAATTATGGGTTAGGTTAGCCCACTTCAATGTTTGCCTGCAGCTCGTTTCTCGTTTAACTCTAGTAGAGGCTGATTGCTATCTCTTATTTGAATAATTGCTTTGTTCAATTGATACATTTTGAGTTTTCCGTCAATTTGTCGTATCAATGACTGACAATTGACAAGTTAGTTAAATGCTTAAACTAAATCAATTCTGTATTCGACTTCAGATCAACCATATTCAAATATATTGTACCATGGCTAGTATTTTCGTGGTCTAAAAAAATACACCCATTTTTAAATTTTGTGTATTCTTTAACGTTTAAATTCCTCGACAAAGAATTAAATTAAAGCTCTCCCAAAATATTACAAACTTAATCAATATTATATCATTTTATTATATCGATAAATTGACTTAACTCTTACAAGCTCAGTTACTGGTAACATTTCATCACCGCAATGTCTACTATCAAATGGCAGTCAGACATGTGCTAGCCTTGTAAGGAACTAAAAACGAGCCTAACTCGTTTGGGCTGGAATCAAAGGTATTTGGAGGGTTACCCCATTTGGTGCGACACCCTTCTCGTTTGGGTATAATTACTTCTATTTGGGTATACGGTTCGATATCTAATAGTTTTTTGTACATAAAATTTTACTATAAAATTTATTTAATGAAATCGTATTTTTCGTAATTATTAATGATATGTTATTTATAAACAATTATATTGTACTATTACATGATGTGTTAACAGAAATAGCAAATAATAATTCCCTCAGACCGGACACATGTTAAATGGTGTTCCCTTTGAAAGAACACGTGTTCAAATGTAGAATCGATAATGAATTAACTAGGGAATGAATATTGAATTTGTGTGCTTCAAACTGTTATAACACTAATTGGGCTTCAAAAAATCGAAAGTTGTATGTTTTACACGAATTTGAATTTCAATGATCGGTTCTCGGTGGCGAAGGGCCACCGGGCTCCAAGAAAGTGGAAACAGCGAAAGTGGTTTATCGGGATCGAAAGTTTACCGCCACTTCTATACAGTATTGTTTCAATGTTTTTGGTAAAATATTAAATATTTAGCTCCTTAAAAACATATATTTTGTATCACTTAAACCTACATATAATTCGAATTAGTGTTATGACTTTCTACTTTTGGAAAAAAAAAAAAAACTTGTTATTTTTTTTTTAACGCAACATTATAACTGTTTAAGTAATTAGCAGTATAAAATCCTAACAGGATTTATTAATTATACATTCACCGTAACAAAATTTTGTTTACCATATTCTACAATTAAAATAATATGAATTTACAATCGCAATGTTGTGTTAATGTATTAAATCCGTTTACACTACGGAATTATAGTGAGTAGGTAGTGCTTTTCAATCTTTTTCCCTTCCGCCATTATTTACCACTCTCACACGGGCTTAAAGATCACTAATTAAATACAAATATAATACAATAAAGAAATTTTAACTGTTACTATAAAAAAATCTTAACAAAGAAATGTGTTAAATATCTTTTAGAATATCACAATTTAAAACCTTGAGTGAAGGCCGTTTCCATTTAAGTAAAAACAGGATTAAAGTGACCTTGAAATTTGTCTCCTTTTACCTTAACAAGAGTTAATACTGACATGAACACGGTATTTCGTGCAAACAAAAAGCCCTGGTCACCGCCGCGCCGTGCCGTGCGCGTGCGCATCCCGTTACGCTAGCGTTTTTGCGTTGAATACAGCTATGTGTAGGGTCACCAAAACACATTTTACAGAAGGATAATTCATTTTTTACATATTGGAACCAATGTATTATTTAACACTAAACCTTCCGACAATTCTTGTGTACCTGATCCTACCGCACGCGGTCAAATTGACCGGTAATTAAAAGTTATTTTATAACGCAGGTAATAATGGAAATAACTAAAAGTAAAGAGTGTAGAAAATATTATATGCATATTCTAAGAATTGTCATGTAGTTTGATAACGATATCATAACGTTTAGAAATGTGTAAGTTTTACAAAAGTTTAAGAACGGTCAATTTGACCGGTACTTGGTAGGTTTAGTGTTAATTAAAAAAAAATAATATAATTTACTTTTACTCAGTTTTGATTATGGAAATTTTAAATAAATAAATAAGGAAGTAAGCTTTATTATTGAGAGTTTATTAGTACTACCTTTATTAAAAGGTAGTTTTTATTAATCGCAATTATAATTTCCTGCCAACCCTGATGCGTCAGAGCGGTCAACTTTGAGATTGTTATCGCGATGTTAAATGCAACAGATAGCATCATGTATGTAGAACATTAACATGTAATTATACATGTAACATACAGTATAGTATACTAAAATACTTAATCTCATTTACATGATACATGTAGGTCATTGTCAATTAAATTAATAATATTTGAATTAACTAAATATTTTATTAATCAATATATTTCATACATAAATATATATAGTTCAAGGCTAATGAGCTCCAAAAAGTTTATAAATAATTAAATTATCTAGGATATTGCTTATTGATATTGTTAAGAAAAAATAATGATATTTATCTAAAAGAAATCTATCTAATCTATATAAGTTTTGTATTGTAGTTAATAAATATATCATTCTCGATATAGTTATACAATAAATTGATTTATAAGTATTTGCTCATAATACTCGCTTTATGGCTCTCTGTCACATACTTTTTAAGGATTCCTTAAAAAGGCACCCATTATTATTACTCTGATTCTGTCGATCTTGGATTTAACAATGCACTACATCATAAAAGAAGGTCACATTAATTTCTCCTTAAACAATGCGGCGCTATCGAGATATTCAACCTTATTACGAACGCCATAAGGACGTTATGATTGATCAGGCTGTATCATGTCTTGTTTTAATATAGAAAGTGTCTCATGATAGGGTGCCAGTTCTTCGGAATATTTTAGGATAAAATAATTTTATATCTGAGCACTAAAAATTCGTAGGTCCTCGTTATAGCGCGGTTGTAACGCGGAGTCGACGACCGCCCTCGTACTGCGTGGTACTATACGCACATCATTACAACAATATCATTACTAATTAATCCAAGTAAAATAAATCTTAATTTTTAAGTTATACAGGGCTCCTATGTAGTTCGATTATTATAGTATACTATATCTTTTACAAAGGTAATGTAATGAAAACGGTTATCTTTTTTCAATATAACTTTAATTTGATAAAAAAGTTCTCAACCCTCCATACCTTGAGGTCACCCTGTCCGGTGTAGTTCTATTCCCGATCTGAATGTGACACGAGCCTCGATAGCGACCAAGATACTATTCATCGTAACGCTGGTCTTTGTCAGCAGCTAGTTTCACTCGAGCTCTGTTTTGTAGTATGTCAATGTACTTAAAGCATTTCCTTGTGTTCTAGGATATCGTATCTAGGGTATGATATCTATATCTTGTCCCCTTTAGATCCGGGCATTTATGACCTTTCTTAAGGACAATTAACTTCAAAAATTATTTCACCGAGCCACAGAGAAGCGCAAGAGTAGCTTCTCCGTCTCATCTTACGTAAATATGTTTTCATATTTCTGTCCTGCTGTTCTCATTTACAAGTCGCATTTTTCAAACTATTCTCATGAAAAATTGTTAACCAGTGGGATTATATTTAGTCTAGTCTGTTTTTGAGATATAAAAAAACTGCAGAGATATGGGCAAAATTCTAAAAAAAATATCATATATATTTTGATTACTCCCAAATAAGAAATACTTTGAGGAGTCGGCAGCATGAGTGAGTGGAAAAACGAAAATTGCCTCTATCATATCAAGTGGAGGCCCGCTAATAACATAGGAATCAAAGCTTAAGCCAGGGATTCCAGTTTCCAGACGTAATAAACGAAAACGGATTTAGGGGGTTGACGGGGTTTCAAAATCGGCCTCTATTTATTAACAGAAGTTCCTATTTTCAAATTTCACAATACTGTATAAGTTGTGACATGTACAAAGTAGTTATAAGAAAGACTAATATTTTAGTAGGAATATTTGTTTCTTCAACTTCAAAAAAAATGTGAACCACAACCAAAGATTAACTCAAGTTCGTAAAAGATGACAAAAACGGCAAAAATTTTAAAAAATTGGGGACTGAAGTACCACTTCATTTTGGAAAAAGGGACTTGGCCAAAAAACGGATAAAAAATATGCATTAAGCGTATACAATAGTTTTAATATTATTTCGTATTAATAGACATTTCGATATTTAATAGCTTAGTCACAAAAAGAACACTACTGTAATTGATACAGCACATACAGAACTATTGTAGGTATTGTCTTGTTTTTTGAAATATCGATCTAGGATTTCGTGAAGTGAGGAAATAGACGGATGGTGAGCGTAACGCGATCTACTTAAATAAGAGATTCTTATTACATGATTTATAATTACATATTTAAAAAATGATAATTAATTTTACTACTTCATAATTTTTCTGTGCGTCACTGTTAAAAATATCATAGATTTTAACCCATATCATAGTTTCTCAGTGTTCAGAAAGTTGTTAAATTTGTTTCAACCCTTCCAAAGATTGCATCGTTTATATGTTTGTTTATATCTTAATATTTTGTCAATAATTATTCAATTAGAAAACAGTTTAAGTCACAGACAGACAATCGGATCGGTATGACATGGGTACCTTCAAAGGTGTTTACCAACTTCCAAGGCCGGGAGTCTTGTGAATCCTCGGATGTTGCAAGAGTTCACGGGCGGGGATCCCGTCAGCTCGTTTGGTCTCCTCTTACATAAAAAATAAAAAATATTCATTTCAATTACATTTATAGAATATAATTATAGATCAAGACCCTTTATATTTGGTAGCATAAAACCAGAATATTATAAACAATAAAAAAATCGATATAGATCTCGGTATTGCGCGTGCGTCTCCGTGCCCTGTCCGGTTATCACCAGTCAGTCAGTCGAGTTCGCGACGTTGCGCGGGACGGACGTACCGCTATTGCGAAATAGCCGTGGAGTGCGTTAGTGTAACGAATAAGCTATTAAAGTTTATTTGCCATTGTTTGTGTTATGTAACTTGCTTTTTTTTCTATTTCTCATTACTGTTCTTACTTAGGTTTGTGAAAAAGTGATTCTTTCATAATTTGTTAAAGAACTGTTTAGCGTAGGTAATTGTTGCTTTTCTTGCTTCTAACTTTGAATTGAATGTAATTTTAAGATATTTAACAAATTTAACAATTGCAACTGCATTGATAAGAAATTACTTTCAAAATGTTTACTTATCTCTTTACTATATAATGTAACTTATTCAACGACAACTGTTAAGAAAATCGTAGTTTAGTAAATAATTACTTTAGTCTAAAATATCGTATATTCTAGATACAGTAAAAGTGAACACAATTTTGTTATAAATTAAAAGTTTGAATTATCTATCGTACAGACGCTATCAAATAATAGATAAGATAGATAAGAGATGTATCGGGTTCTTATCATTGAATTTCATGATTGTGTTATTGCACAATGTTAGCATCTGTGTTACGCATCTAATCTCCGGCATCTCAGACCCTCGTCTTCTACCTGGATCATCCCATTATCCCAAATCTGGTTTCAAAATCCCGACACAACACACCTTGTTGCAAAACTTAAAGAAATTTACCAATTACTACCTAAGATACTTGTAACAAATTTCACTTAATAATACAATTTATAAATAATTTTAGATCATTTGCTAATAATATTGCTTAATTTTCTTAATGGATGCCGGTTTAAAGGTCGTTGGTATATATATATATATACATATACAATATTCGTGTTATTTATGTATTGCAATTATTTACATGCAATAGTTAAGTAAGATGCTTATATAAGTGTGTTAAGTTGCGTATCGAGTGCTCTTCTACTTCCTACAGCGTTTTTGCAAAAGATAACTTCAAATTAAATATTAAATAAATGTAGTATTTAGATAAAGAAACGGTAATTACAAAAACGATTAATAACTATGTCCCTCGTAAATATATTCAAATGGCAAATTCTTCAGGTAAATTAAAAACGCCAACACGACTTACTCATTCCTTTTAATATGCAGATATTTATTTAATCATCAGCTATTGTTTAGGTATATGTGTGACTAAGAAAATGTACTATATTATTATAAATAAAATTTATTAGTGATATGCACATTGCTTAGATGAGAAAAAAACACACTTAAAGAATATAGTTCTATAGATTTATCTATAACCCAACAGATGAAACTCATTCTCGCTATTAGTGTGTCTGTTATAAGGGTGTGTTATGTTGTTCCAGGTATATTCCAGGAGGATGGCCAAGGAGGTGCAGTGAGGTGAGTGATGTGACCATGCCGTCGGACACCACGTGGTCTCCGCCCGCCCAGAGCGAGCGCCGCCTCAGCAACTCCTCAGATGGCAGCGCCGGCAGCGGATATTCTAAAGCGGTAAGTTTTATCCTACAAACTGACATACTAACATAAAGCTTAGTGAAAAAACTGTTAGTGAGCTGTTAGCGAGCTTGTGATTGGACACCTATTCTTGGGGTCAAATAGTGCGAACATTGTATAATGAAATTTCATTATAATCTAACAATATTTAATTTATTTTATGTATGTACGAATGGTGTTACAAATATGTGTCTATATCATCTATGTACAATTTGAAGCTCAGCGTTTATCATATTCTAAACTGTCTTAAGTTTTCTAGTTCATACTAAAAATGTCAAATCCTTTTTAAAATGTGTTCTTATAAGTACTGCTTTAAGATTAAATAATTTCGAAATGTAACAGTAATAATGCCTATTAGTTCTGACATTAAGAAATCTGTAAAAAATAAAGAAAAATGTAAATACCAGTCGACTAAAATATACGACGTCCTGTCTGATGAAGTATCGCTTATAGAACATAATTATATTGAATTATCTACTTGCTATTATAATATACAGGAAGATATTTTTCTTTCAAAATACTTTCATTTTTTTCTTATATATATATAAAAACATAAAAACACATATACTAAACATACCGACTTATTATTATTATAGTTATGCCATATTTAACCTTATCTTGACGTGTATAGAATTCAAAATCATTTTTATATATGAGTAAATTATATAATTATTCGAATAGTTATATATACAATAACTATTGGGTACATAACAGATGGGAGCCGAGCCTCCTTCCTGAATCACTTCAACATACCAACACAACTAAGGCTAGGACACACCACTACCAAAGATATGTTTAAATAAATAATTTATACTGGGATGTATTAAAATCATTCAAATAAATAATACTACGATATATCACTAACATTATGGGAATAATTAATTAAATATTTGTAAATAACAATACTTTCGAATCCTCGTTCTCGGTTCATTAAATTTAGTAATAGTAGTGATAATTTCTAATTAAGTTATTAATGTTACTATAATTAGTATAAAATTTTAGAAATCGACAAATTATAAGTGAGTTTTAAATAGAACACTTCTTTGCAAAGCTGCGGTCGGTAAGATATTTGTCACAAATCTAACAAGAGCTGGCGACAGAATCTCAACGACTTATATTACTTTTTGTTTTAAAGACTAAATTATTACTAGGATCCGCCAACTCTACGCGGCTGGTGTTTATCTGAGCCCCCCTCCTTTCTTCTCTTCTTGATGACTTTTGAATGACTAAACATTTTTTCAATCTATTTTCGCTATAACAACCGCGTTCAGCTCAAACATACATGAGAAAATTTTTAGCTAATTATCTCGTCGCATTCTGGAGACAACTAAACACAAAAGGTCTCCCAAACGGTTAAGAGCTTCGCTTACGCTCAGCTCAATAATAGGTGGGAAATATCATTTACATTTCACAACTACATAAAATATGTGCGTGTAAATATGATAATGTTAAAATAGCTTAAATTCAAATCTCAATCACTTATCAATCTACCATAGTGTGTTTGAGCCTTTAATTCCCCGCACCTGCCCAACTGCAGCTGACATTTGCTTTGACCTTCGACGCTCCTACGGAATACAGCATCTCTAACGACAGCCGAATCCAGACCTTATTGTTGGAACCATTACGACTAAGTTTCTATATTGCATTTAAAATATGTGGTCAATCCAAATGCTAAGGATGCGATACATTATCCGATTGTATTTAATCGATTTTATTATTATTTAACCTTGCAAGCTTTTTCTTTTATTTCGTCGCTCGCGACCTTATTGACGCAGAGACAAAACTATTTAATAAAATAAAACCAGCTCTGATTTTAATTTTAAAGTGAATATTTTGTTGTTACACATTCAAATTGTAATTACATAAAAGTGATTGAAACTGCCATATATGAAGTACAATAAAACCAATACTGACTGAAGTGTAAGGATGTAAGTACATGTGACGTAAGCTGTAGTGTTGTCCAAGGGTACGAGGTAAGGGTACCTTTCACTCCGGATCCATCGGAAGCTTTACAAAATTAAAAACAAGAGAATAAATTACTTCTGTTATTTAATTGTAAATGTCATCAACCCGGAAAAAAATTACTTTAAAATATATAGTACTTACAATGGAATATTAATATATATTGCATACGTTTTAATTATTACTTTTTGCGGACAAATAATGTTTATTATTTGTAAAAACTTAAAAAATAAATAATTTTATATTGTTACTGATAGCTTATTCTGTATAACTTGAGCTATTTTCAAAATATTCGATTCGTTTCAAAATTTCAGATAAAGGGAAAGTTATCTAGGAAGTATTCGTGGCCGCATACCGCAGATGACAAATGAAGTATCCCCCTACTTTCAATTACTATCCATTACTAATCATATTTACAATCAACGTGTCCTCTATTAGAATGTTTTAAGGTTGAATTTCGGTCGAGCTCGCGTTTAAATAACTTGGTATGCAAATTCGATTGTTAAGTGACAAGTATTGTTATACAGCTAAGGGTCATTTTAGTTTAATTGGAGCGTAAAACAAGTCAGTATTAAGGTCGAGTGTCTCCCGGTTAACCGGTTAACCGGTCACCTGGTTTTATCGATGGTAGATAATATTCAATTGTAATCTGGCTCAGATTTATGTTCTCAGAAAGCTATAGTTTCATATGCGTCTGATCTTTTATTAATAACAAAGATAAAGAAAGATATATTAATATACGTTATTATAAATGCTGTTATATATAAAAGGAATAACCTAACACGTAACATTACCCCGATAGCTCAGTTTGAAGTGATCAAACGTCAGATATATCACAGGTTCGATTCCTAATCTGTTTTAATCTTTCATTATAAATTTATAAGTAGTGTTATTTTATATTTAATTATATTCTAGTATATAAGTTAAACGTAACATTTTCTCATATAAATGATTATAAAAAGTTTAACAACACGATATGTAGCGCAGTTTCGTAACAACTTTCGTTCCGCGGTTACAAAAAACATTAACACTGGCTGGTAACGGTCATTGCTTTAAGTTTGGGAACTTTGAGAACCTCTGATATTATAAACAATTTATGATGTAATGTTTTAAGTATAATTATTTAATTGTTATGCAAATTAATAAAAAGTAGGTTAAATTGAAATCGTCTTAATTATAATAAAGTAATGTTGTGGTATCATGTGAATTAATTTAATTAAAGGTCACTCAGATAACCCGCAGGTCAATGCTTATATGTTGTAAAGAACAAATATGTTTACATTCAATTTTCCATCTGATAACATTTTCCATGATAAATATTAATTGATTTACGCACTTAAGAGATTGAGAGAGGAGTTTCATAAGTGTAACGACTATTTGATGCACAGCAATTTTAACTTTGTATACATACGTCTCTTTGAAAATAATCTTTGTGGGTATTTTTACAACATTTAACCAATTTTTTTTTTTTTTTTTTTTTTTTTTTTTTTTTTGATTGGTTTATTTTGTTACTACAAATAAATCGATATCAAAAATCCCAAAACACAAAATCTATTTAAATTGTATAATGTTTATTAAATTAAGAAACTCAGAAACATTATAAAGATATAATTAATACTGCATATTTATTCATATTTATAGTTTGACACACATGTGTACACAGCCTTATTCACACACTGACAAACTTATACGGAACACTCTAGATCTTAAACGCAATTTAATGAGAAATTGACTAATCGTATATTTAACTATTTAATTAATTTTAATCTGTCTTCAATACAACAAATATTGTCAACATCGTTTTGACCTAAAGATTATCGGATGGTATAATAATTATTGTAACATATATGTATACATACACACGTATGTGTGTGTATACATACACACGTATGTGTGTGTGTACATACACACGTATGTGTGTTTATATCATTGCTAATTAATTAACGCGTGATCAGTATTGAATGCGGCACTTCCTGATTAATTACTTGAATTAATTGATTCTGGTTTTATAATTATATATAATATTACGTGATTGATTGAGAAAATACTAGATGATATTTTTTGAGGTGAATAATGAGATATTGATTTAAATTACGCACGGTCAGAGACAAATATATAATTAGACTCTTAACATAATTATGTAATACGTGTATAGTTAGGAAGCAATGTTGAAAAAAGGATAAGAAACTAACCCAGTTGGGCTGCCAGTAACACCAGCTGTAGCTTCTGAGTCGCTACTACAATATACACTACTAACTACTAAATTAAGGATACTTATCTCAAGCAAGAAGTATATTTTATTTCGATATTATTTATATTATTTGCAATATTTCTTAACACCACGCTCGAAGGTCGTAAAAGTAATTTAAAAATGACAGCCAACGAGAAACACAATGACCCTTTGAACGATTATAATTTTTTTAAATAATTTTGTCATTTGTGATTAGCTCCGACCTCCGTCCGTCATCCATTGTTAAGTATTTGGAAATAACAAACACTCACGAGACACAAACATTTCACAATCTCTGATTAATATTATAATAATAATTTATTCTACAAATTCTTATGAACTAGCGTGAGGGACACGACACGATTTACTAATTGAGCTGAGCGTAAGCGAAGCTCTTAACCGTTTGGGAGACCTTTTTTTGTGTTTAGTTTTCTCCAGAATGCTACGAGATAATTAGCTAAAAATTTTCATGTATGTTTGAGCTGAACGCGGATGTTATAGCGAAAACAGATTGAAAAAATGTTTAGCCATTCAAAAGTTATCAAGAAAAGAAGAAAGGAGAGGGGCTCAGCTCAACACCCGCCGCGCATGATTGGCGGATCCTAGTTATATATTCTTATGTTTTTTTAATATAATTCATAAAAAAATACCTATTTTGTTACTGATATCTGGTTCCCTCGATTCGGATATCCGTCCCGAAGGACCATAAAATAAAACCGCACCTCTAAGGCTTCATTCACCCTGATATAGGCTGATATGGACAAAAAGTATTAAATCTAATATAGTCATAACATATACATTTTTAAATTGCCTCAAACTCTATTATTTAATTGAGTTCTTTGTTTCCAACTACTGTTAAATAGAAATTGACTTTATTAACAAGTTTATTTTATTACCATCATTAAAAAACTATATTTAGGATCATTAGTCAAACTTTTTACATCACTTCAAGTATGTACAAAATATATTTATTTCAAACTCACTAAATCTTTTTGATATTATGGAAAAATACTCTAATAATATTATATTATATATGTACTAGTTATATATATATATATTATGAGTATACTTTTATACAGAATTGCAGTTGCACTGTAAACAAATATTGAGGCAAAGGCCGCAACTGATACGTGACGGAAGAACTCGTTGACTTCATTTGGTACATACGAGTAGAGACGGGGTATTTCATATATATATATATATTATAAAAAAAACCTTCACATAAATGTGTTAACTATTGCAAGTGTATCGATTGAATCACGGTATAAAAGCACGATTGGCAAAACAGAATTCCACCGCGGTCATCGGAGAAAGGTCAAGGTCGGATCTATATTATATATTTTACTCCTTTTATATCGTTCTTTTATAGCTTATCTTTATTATAATATAATTAATATTATTGTAACAGGTCTTATATTTTTACTTTCTTTATATGTGTCAGTGACTCCAATATATATATACACACACACACACACACACATACATACAGTGTTAGTGGTAGAATTTCTAATAATGTAAAAATAACATCATCCAATCAGTACTAATTGTTGTATAAATTAGGATTATAATATTAATGAATATTTAAAAGCAATTTTTCTAACTCTAATTTGCTTTAATATGAATTTATGAAGCAATATTTTTGTCATTAAACTATAAACACCTACGCGTTAAGAAATATGTCACTTGACCTTTGACCTTCGTTAATCGACATTAATAAGATGACTCACAAATACCAAATATGCTAATATATGGATGGACCTTGAAATTTTTCGAAAAATGTAAACTTATTTTATTTAAAAATATTCTTGGGTGTGTCATCGATTAGAATATTTTATCAGCACTAGTCTTCAAAATGTCAAGAATAATAAATACGCTTTTTATATTGTTTATTATAAAATAAGAAATGAACATATGATAAGTATTACGTACACCTCTGTGTGTGTGTGTGTGTGTGTGTGTGTGTGTGTGTGTGTGTGTGTGTGTGTGTCTAAGAGTTTAAACAGTTGTTCTTCTTGGCGTCAAATTAGTTCAATCGGCCAAGGAAGACACGTGATTACTTAATTTTATTAGAATCTATAGTTTCTTTTATTTGTTCATATTATATATTAATATCAAATGAACTACATATATATATATATATATAGATATGAAATTAATGTTTCTCTTTCCGTTATCTCTTAACATGTTTACATAACACAATAACAAGTGCTGGACTGATAATGATAAAACTTCAAGTGGTTATCTGATAATTATAATAACATTTATCTTAATCTAGAAAAATATAACCCATATTGGGCACGATTATATCTATTGAACTAAATATCAAGTAAATCACGAGCATGGAACGGTTTCCCATGGAACAATGGACAATGGATCGACCTTGGAGAAAGTAAGCCGTTAGCGGCACGCGACTGTTTGCTTGCTTATTTATTTTTAATATCTTGTATGCTTTCTGTTATTTGCTCCTGTTTGGTATTATTTTTAGGCCTTCACACTGCTCTGAGCCATACTAGATGTAAGGATGAGATACATGACACGGCGACTGTCTGTTATGTACACTATACTTTATTTTTTTTGCTCCCGTTATTTTGTATGCTTCAAATTGTTTAAGAGTGAGTGTAGATAAACTGAATCAGCGCAGGATGCAGCGCTCGCGGCGCCTCTTTCAAAAGATCATTACTTTTTTTTATCTTTATAAATCGGATTGGTTCGCGAGCTACAGTCGGATAAACAGGCAGACTCTGTCAGTCGTCATATATCATGTGTAAAGATTGCGCTAGACACTTTAATGCTTCATTTCAATCGTCAAGTTGTTAATTTAATTTGTATGCGCTGATTGCGCAGCGAGGACTGTTAGTTGTAAAACTCAAGCTATTAGGTTTCTTTAGCAGTCAATTATATCTAGGTTTATGTCTTGTGTAAGATTGTTTTCTTGGAAACTTGTATTCACCTTGCTTTCTCTGTTAGAATCGTATGTATATCGTATTAACGGCGTTCTTTTATCGTAAAATTTTAGAGGTAAAACCTCGTCTTAATAAAAAAAATTATATGTTCAACTTATAAAAATAAAAAGTTTGAACAAAACTGGGGATATATTATTCAAGACAATGGTTTCTTTATATGTGTTAACAGTTTCAAGTAACAAATCCATTTCAAAGATGGCGCTGACATGCTCCAGTATTTTAAGTACATAATAAATGTCAACTGAAATCGTGAGGACCGCCATCACTGATACCGACCAAGCCTGTTAATCCTTACAAATATTTAATGAATGCAATTGAATATCTTCTATATTAACACGTAATAAGGGATTTGTATTTATGAAGCAGAGATAGCATATACTAGAAACACAAACTTATGAAGTAATGTTTTCAATTTGACGGATATTGTATTAAAAGCATTACAAATTAATATTATTCACACTGTTACAACCGAATAAGACTTGTATGAAACATGTAAATATAATAAAACAAAAATATGTACTGACCACTACTTATTCTCTATTAGCCTCCACTGATTAAATTTCAATAAGAGGTAGTCGATAATATCCCTAAAATAAAAGACTTTATACTGTGAAATAAGAAAGTTTACAATATTAAAACGCACAATAATCTAAATATAATCGTAGTGTACCATGCATAGGTGTGTGTGTGTGTCGTAAAGCCTATAGAGGTTCGTGTGGGTGCAGTCATTGACCTCTCGTATCGGTCAACGTCTTCCATTGTTTCTTCCATGATAACAAATCTAAGTTCTCCCAACGATATCAGTGGGAAATTTACTTAAGAATCTCAGGTGAAAATCTAATTAATTGCTTCTAAGAATAAGGATTTTTTCAAAATATGATTTGTCAATTCACTTTTATTTATCTATTATATATTCGGTATTGTATTTGACACTTCAATTTCAAACCATTTTTTGAGCTGAGCGTAAGCGAAGCTCTTATCCGTTTGGGAGACCTTTTTTTGTGTTTAGTTGTCTCCAGAATGCTACGAGATAATTAGCTAAAAATTTTCTCATGTATGTTTGAACCGAACGCGGATGTTATAGCGAAAACAGATTGAAAAAATGTTTAGCCATTCAAAAGTTATCAAGAAAAAAAGAAAGGAGAGGGGCTCAGCTCAACACCCGCTGCGCACGGTTGGCGGATCCTAGTTATTATTTCCACTGAGTTGGTCTATAAAATAATTTCATCGTCAATCAGTATCATTAAACATAATGCATATTAGTTTATCTAGATTCCAGTAAAGTCAGGTCTAGATATGATTGTTTAAACAGAGACTGATAAAATCATGCCAGGATTTTATAACCGAGACACAGATAACGTGGTAAGTAAACAATTAATGTAGTTAAGAATTACTGTAACTGTGCATATACTACCTTTTGTCTGCGACTCTGCCTGCGACATGTAATTATTAGTAAGTAGACAGCGCAACTCTTGGTCCAATTATAAGATTTTCTTTTATTACTGCTCGCATATAATAATATTTATTTCAAAAAATACTACCTGAGGTAGTGTTTTTATGAAATAAATTTTATTTTCTATAGTATAGGTATATTTTATTAAAATTTAAAACTATTGTATAATTAGAAATTATCAGAGAATTGAAGTCGTTTAGTCGGCTTCAGACCGAAGTTAGAAAATCCTGTCCTGATTTTATTAAATATTATTATAGAACGTTTATTGAGTCCCTGAAAAAAATCGGGGATTGAATTTGTAGAAAGCAATTTAATGTTGTTTTCGTTAATAATTACACTGATTTTGATATATTCTCATTATCTGCAGCTTGACGTTCCTTGGATTATTTAATCCTAATCATACTAGGTGTTTGATATCATCTCGAGATCCCGGATTCGATGGAAATTAACAAAATATATTGATTATGAATCAGGTAAAATATATCACTAATAATCGAAAACTTAATGGAAGTGTCATCTTAAGGTCATCATATGATTTTACTTTAAAATGTCGAAATCTATTTGTATATAAAATAAAATAGCGGAATGTATTACAACATAAAATTTTCTGTCTTTGTCTCCAGTTCATGTGTCACCTTTATATGACCTTAGAGGTCCGATTTTGTAAGACCGTGGGCGAACCTGCACCGTTATCAGGTTTACTGACTCATCTTGTTATATTTTGGGGATTTTTACATTACATCGTCTCTTTGATCGATAGAGCCGGATAACATTTATATTACTTAATTGTTGTTATTATAATTTCTTATTTGTTTCTTTATTTACTTTAAATTGCATCCTATAATTCTACTAGAATTACGAAGGTTAGCGTAGAAAGCAGTAGGTATTTGAGGATGGTAGTCTCCCATTTCACTGAAGCTGTGTACGGGCTGGCTCGGGTTGTTACCATCCTATCACAATAAAGAGATGAAGTAAATAATAAGTATGTACGTTTCTTTAGGGGTCCCGAGGGACAAACTCTTCCTCTATTTGTTTTTAGTATCCTATAACATTTACTCCCGTCTCTATTGCTCTTAATTACAAATATATTTGGCTTTTTCAATGTTCATAAATCACGTTGGGCGATACCACTTACTATATTACTACCACTACTGGGATGAACTGTCAGCTCGTTTGGGGCAAGATCTCATAAAACGGACATTCATCTTATAAAAATTATCCCATTCTCGATTGTGGAATCTTTATAACACCCGAGTCAGGGATGGAAAATGTTAAACGAGTAGGATATAGAGAACTTTAAACCACCAGTTACTTCATCGCCTAGTTCTTTACAAGACACACTCCGTGACAAATTTTAGAAATAACCTAATATTAAATCTAATATATTCACAGCTTTCAATATTGACTACAATAACTGTCTATTGTTTGAGTGCCGCTTACACTTGTGGAATGTATTAATAATCAATTAACATATTCAATACATATAATTGAGATGTAGCCCGCGTCTGATTGCATGCGGCTACCGAATGCGGTAACACTTACCTCACTTAAGGGGAGGCTGTATCTACTTATTTTAGAAGTACCCTCACTTGTGGTGAAAATGTTATTAACTTTTTTTACTTATCTCGGTTAAGAAATGGTTCTATTTATTTTATGAAATATATCATTTTTAATACCACTAATTGTTATATTTTGATTTCGTTAACAGTAAGTCAAACAGCTAGAAATATTTTTTTATATTATTTATGATAAATGTCATTCACTGAAGCATATGAATTATTTGATTGGTTCTTTAATGTTGTGATGAACAGACAATTCATCATTGTAAGATAACTCGTTGTCTAAACGATGGATGGTTGCTAATTATTTTTATTATTTGCTAATAAAAAATGCAAATGTGATGATGACGCATATAATAAAATACATCTGTAGATGCTTAAATGTGTATAGTTTTTTGTTTGAACGTCTTTATCTCTGAAACTTCCAATCGGATTTAAATCATTTTTGCATCTGATACCCTCTGATTTATTCAGTAATGTTTTTATATAACATCCCCATAGTATCGTGCAGTGTAACTTCCCCTTAACGTATTTAGTGACATGCAAAGCGCATTTAAACATGGGAATTAATTTTGTATAAAAGTCACGTTGGCGGAGAAAGCGTTACCGTAACCCGATGAACTAGCGCAGTCTGCTGTTAGCTGCTGGACGGAGTAGACCTTGAGTTGTTGATTATTTGATAAAGGATTTAAAAGAAAATAGGTAAGATTTTATCAATTATTTTCTCTCTTATTTGGTACAACTCGTATTCAATTAAAATATATATAATAATATGTAACTTTCGTTACAATTTTTGAGACCGTCGTCCGTTAAAAATAGCTTTGTTTCAATAGTATTTTGCTATTATTTTTATATCTTATTCTGAGCAGAAGCGTTAATCAATTTAATCAATCAATCAATCAAACCCAAATAACCTTTATTGAATCATATCGAACTAATAAGTTATAGCTCTGTATAATTACTGCCCAAAGTTAAAAATGTCTATATAGATATGTCTTAAATATTTGAAAGGTGAGATTTGCTTGGTTATCTCACTGATCTTGTCTAATTACTCTTTTCATCTCGCGGTGTCACACGGCACCGCCATTGCATATTGTCTTCTTTATCAAAAATATTACAACCTAACTTTTGCCCGCGACTTTATCATCCAGATTTTTTTTTATCATATCGCCCACAAAACCTGATTGCCTGATTGATATTTATCTTAAGACAATTGTTTATCACAAACATTAAATAAAATAAAAACTACACCATATATATATATATATAGTTTGAAAAATTTGTCAATTGTAATGAATTTTGGTATATTTTAATCCTAGGATTTCGTTTTTGGGATCTCTAAAAAACACGGAGAATTAAAATCATCGTAATCGGATTATTCTAAACAAGAAAACAATTATGATAATTGAATTAAGTTTTTCCTCATACATCGGTACACTTGTTGGAGCTATCAGCCGTGAAACAACACGACGGACTTCACTATACAAAAAAGTCGAAATATTTGTTCCTCGAAGTCATATACTAACAACTGGCGGAACTAATACATCTTTAATTGCTTTATAATACATTTAACTTGTCTAATAACTTTCTTTAGTATTGCATATAACACGTTTAAATGATGTGAAAGTTAAAAATAAAATTGAATTAATAAGAAAATGAAGTTTCAGAAGGGTTTAAAATATAGGAAACTAGCTCTCGTCCTCGGTTTGACTCGCGCTTTGTATATAAAAAAGTTATATCGGATGGCCGTATAAGTTATTTACTTATCTCGGTAAAAGTACTTTTTTCCCTAAGGTCCCTCTCTCCTTTGATGTTATCCACGTGAACAACATATCATGATCTATTGTGTTGTTAAGTCATGAAAGCGTAACAAACAAACAAACACATATACGCATATATATTAGTTAGCAATTATCAGCAATTTTCACTTAACTTTCATAAATACTTATGCATGTTCTACCATTACCAAATAAATGAGACAGAAGAGCGTCCCCGCATCGAGCATGAAGTGATTGCATAAAAGTATAACTAATTATTGTCACGGAATAAGGTATTATCAATTGTCACAGCTGAAACTGCATTAAATATGATACAGTAATTAAAAACGATTTTACTTTCCCCGCGTGAAAAGCGCGAAAGTCAGTGGCTTGCGTCTATTCAAGTTGAGAGCTCGCGTCGTCAGCGGACTCTCGATTATCATTTATTGTTTTATTTAATAATACAACCTCTTTAGTTTATTTTAAATAAATCCGAATTTGGTGTTATGAAATTGGGTTACTACGGGCTCGGTAACCTATCGAGTTTAAAATAGCCGCGAGTGACAGGAGTGAACAGTGAACTGGGAGTATATTTAAATCGTTGAGATATTTAGAGCGCAACAGATTGGAGATTAAATATAACGCTGCAGTCGGAGTAACCTTTGTACGTTTGATTAGCACGGGTACCTCACACTGACACGAGGCACGCCCGGGGACAAGCCTAACTAACTTCAAATTACGTTCATTTACATTTCATCATAAATATATTAATCAATATTTTTCAGTTATCAATAATGTATGTAATTTACATAACCACGAGCGGGATTCGAATCTCCGACTTTTGTTTCGATACGATTGTTCTATTTGTGTTATTATTGTTTATATCAGAATTATCACAAGAATACCCTATTATCCATTGTCACTGCAACAAAATCAACAGTGAATCAAACAATCCTTTTACAAATACACGATTTCACTACACTTCTAAGAAAAAATTAAAAGATATTAATGATTTACATTTTCTAGGGAATGTTTTGTATAAAACAATATGTCAAAGTATTTTGAAAGTTAATTTAGAATATTCTAACATTAAAAACAACAATCACTTCAAGTATTTTTATTAATTAGTATTTAGTAGTAGTAGTATTAATTAGTAGTTATTGAATTATAATTGTTATATATTACGTAATAATAAACGAGAGATTTACTTAAACTATTACGTAATCGTCCCGGTCTTAAAATTAATATTTAGATTTGCTATTATTAAGACACTTATTATTGATTAACTGAAACACTGAAACTAATTGATTTGTAGATAATAGATATAGATACAGATTTAGATTTTAGGTTAATTTCTTTAAATTATTAAATTACTTCTGGTAATGGTATACTTTTAATGATGAAAATTTAAATTGTAATAATTTTAAAGAAAATTGAGATGAATATAAGAAAAATAATGTGCCTCAAACAGAAACGAATACTGACACTAACAACTAATTAACACTCTTTAATCTTTTAAGATAATAAAATTATGGATAATTATAAACACATCGCATTCATGATTTATGTTCAGTGTTAAAGCCTTTTATTATTATTTATTAAGGAAAGTTGTTAATTACATTAAATGTACATAATGTTTCAATTAAATAACCACTATATTTAATTAAAGATCACATTAAATCAATGAAAGATGTTTACGTTGTCAAACCTCAACAGACGACCGACAGCGCCGATTTTCTCGCTACCCGTCCGCACACGGCCTCCGTGTTACCCGGGAAGCCGGCTGGTAACCCGCTGCAGTTCGTCAAAGTTGGACCTGCAGACCTGGGCACGCGGGCCCGGGAACAGCTGCGTCGAGCTGAACTAGCCAAGAAGACAGAACCTGCCCGGATTGAACGCCAAGAAGACTGGCAATCGGTGAGTTACACATAATAATAAAAAAAACTGATTATTTATTTTCGCTTTTCTCACGAGTTGTGAATCTAGCAGCTGCAAATAAAATTCCATACGTGTAATTGGATTGCATTCTTTTATAAAGTATTGAAGCTTTAGTTAACAAGCAACAACATTGTTGGTTGAGGAGGAAGGGGATGGTTGGTACGCAATTACATTTTAACATCCAGTTATTCTTTGGATATCAATCATTCCAAAATATATTTAAAAATGAATATTAATATTTCAATTACAATTTTTATCAGAAATGCAAATCGGTTTATTTGAAGTTTTAATTGTTGATTTAGAGGTGGTAAGAATAAAATACATTTGAATACATATTTGAAAGAATATTATTTAATTTAAATATTTTTGTAATAAAAATAAGAATGTTTACAACGTCATCGATGTAAATTAAGACTAGCTAGCTAAATCGGCAGAGCGATGGGATGCTATCCCCAGAGGTCGACGATTCGAGTCCAGTTTTTGTTAACACGTTTTTTATTTTTAGTTATACAAAATAGTTTCACAGTTATAGGTAGATATCAAAACAAATTTAATTACAATTTTTTTTAAACACAGTTTACCGATATATGTGCTAACAGGCCTAAGCTCCCCTGTCGTTACATCAGGGAAAAAAGAACATTAACATTAATCTCCAAGCACCCGGAATGATGAAAACTAACAAATCAATCTCAAAAAAAATAAAGACCGGATAAATCCTTTTAATTAAATTACATACAATTTAAGCGCAGTTTTCACTTTTTATCGTATCAACAAATAGCGTCGGCCCGCGGCGGAAGCTCCGCGCATTCCCGAGGCGGCGCCGCTCCGAGCCGAGAGCTCCCGCGCTTCCGTCGGGACACGAGACGTTATAAACCTACTGAAATGTATACACTACTAGTCAATGAGTTGTTGATAATACAAGGCTGGAATAGTGGGTTATTTTAACTAATTTCGAGGTTCTATTCTAAATAAATCATTATTATTATTAACAGCAAGTTATTACACTTTATTTTCATTCATGGTCGAATGCTGATTAATAAATGTACTAAAATATATATAATGGTACAGGTATTTGGATCGTTGGTAATCCAAGGCTGGAAAAGTGGTTATTTTCAAGGTTTTATTCTAAATAAATCAATATTTTTATTAATTTAAGTTTATTTCCCATGATCGTAAGTTGTTACGGAAAAAGATTTGACTATAAATTTACAAAATCTAGATTCAGTTACCGATAGTCTCAATAATATATCTGGATTAAAGGAAACTTGAGAAAACTTTGGATAGGTTAACCGGTTCAATCTTGGCCAAGTTGAGAGGGATATTTCCATTTTCATTTAAATATCTGGACTGCACGTCTAATATTAGAACGATTAATCTTTAATCGTTCCCAGTCTGGTTAGTTTCCAATACGTTTATTGGAGTATGAGTAGAGTGGAGGAGGCGATGGTATATTTAGAGTATATGTAACCGGAGCAACGCCCCATCAAAGAGATTCGTTAATTGTCGATAATTGTTCTAGAAGCGTGCGTTAAACCAACAGCCGAGTATTTATACATCGTGTTATTTAGATTCATTTTTCAAACGAGAATCGTTTTTCTTAAAGTGATTTATGATTCGTAATTCTTTCCCGCGAGCCGTAAACACGCCACCAATAAATAAAGTCGATTCAGTGATCGATGCAATCGCAATTTTGGATAATATTTCGATTGAATTAAAATCGCAAATTTCGTGTAGGTAATTTGTAAAACATGCTTCATTCATGAAGTTCTTTCGAGAAGACCGTAGGTACTTTTAAGAATTTTTAATTTCAAACCAAATTTTATCACTACGAACCATTTGAAAAGGAATTACGATAAAATCTCACAACCAATTAGTTTTTGTTTTAATAAGTTTAAAGTATGCAAAAAAAAGTGATTAACCCAAATGCTTACTTTCCGTGAAAACCTTGTACAGCAGACCACACGCCGGCATGACTTCAAACCGCTCAGGTTAATACAAAGGTAGCCATGTTGTTCACCGTATATAATTAAGGTTACTGCTCAATGAAGATTAATAGTTATATTTTAAGTTTAAACTAAAAGAACTAAAGGAAAACATTAGCAGCGGTCGTTGAAGAAGTGAATAACTTAAAGACTTTAAAAACTATTCATGTCATTCCCTTTACACTTTTCCAAATTATAAAAGTTACCAAATTTATGTTATATGTAATAATATCAGTTTGTATGTTTTAAGTAATATCTATCTAAAATGTAATCCAAATATATGTCTAATTTTACCTTAGGAAGACGAAAACAGAATCGCAGCAAAAGGTGTAAAATTATTTGTAATAAATAAAGAAATACGATGTATGTAAAAAAATAACATTTACTAATAAAAACTGGATTGTCTATATTATTATCTAAATATGTGCATAATGTCTATTTCTAAAACGAGTTATAGAAAAATATTCACCGGATACATTAAGCCCTGTCGCGCGCTGACGGAACTAAGACCGGTTTGTAACACCGGATCTTAAATATTTATTGATATAATTAATATTAACAAACAAACTAACAAAACTACACAACTATATGTAGTGGAAGCGAATTTAAACAAAAAAACGAACAAGTACATATTCCACTTGCATTCTTTGACATCGGAAATTGTACTTGATAGTACATAATAGGTCGCTTACAGACCGCCGGGAACAGTTTTTAACTCCATAATTGTCTGTAATTGTTGGAGTTGACATTCTTGCATGAATAGGGTATTTGCGTTTTAGAATACTTCAATATTATCATATACTAGCAGGTTACCCGTGCTTTGCGACTAAGTTGCAGTTTTTTAGCTGTAACTTTGGAACGGTTTGGACCTTTGCAAAATCCTTTCTTATTGCACCTATGCAATATGTCAGGAGTCTTATGTCCAAATTTCAGCTCTATAGGTATTACGGTTTGGTCTGTAGAGCGATGAATGAGTCAGTGAGTGAGTGTCTTTGTGTTTTATATATTAAAATCATATATTAAGAGTAGCAGAGTCCAGTTACCTATATGTGCCTGTACCTGCTGTATTGATTGCGTTATAAATACAAGTTCGATATAGTAATTATTAATGTATAATTCCAGAACTTAGACAACTGGAAGTCCTCGCGACGGAAGCGCGTGGAGCACATCATAGAGCGTTGTGTTGAGGTCCGACGCTTCGAGAACGAGATCAACCAGCCCCGCGGGAAGTCAAAGACCTTCAACGAGATGCTGGAAGAACGGTGAGTGAGGATTATCACTGGAGCTCATGACGAACTAGCAAAGACCTCTTGCGACACCCACCTAATGATACAAACGGTCGATTACAAATTGCAAACTAACCTTACAATTCCTTATTTAAGGCCATTATAATTTATATGATATAAAAGCCTTCAAACAAATTACTCTAATAAATCGCTCATACAATATTCCGCTATTACTTAATCGAGATGAAGCGTCCTTAATTGCGTATATTTCTGACATCAGTTCGGCCGATACGAGATAATTTGAGGATAATAAATCAATCATTTCTGCAAGTATTGCATTAGCCTATTAGAGATGGACCGTGGCTTCCAGCTTAGAGTAATTTGAATCGTTTTTGTAAGCACCTTGACAAATAACGTTAGCAATGGTAATCTTAATCGTAGCTCTTATTAAATACGTGTCCGTTGTTGAGTTTTCGAAATTGTATTGAAAAATATGTAGAAACATCACAAGTAAAACAAATTAAACAATCGGTTCCAGTATTATGTTTCTGATTATGTTTCGCAAATGGTTTCTTCTATTTATCTATTTTATATATATAATTAACTTATTGTCAACTTTGTTATTTATTACTTTTAATATCATATGATTCTGAAGTAAATTTTATTAATATAATAATTTTATACAAATGATCGAACAATCTCAGCGAAATGGCGTAATATAATCTCTTTCGATATGTAAATTAAAATTTCCCTAAAGGAAATCAACTTTCCTCCGTCACGAGCGACTAGGTCGGTGTGGGTTACGTGCGTCGCCCTCGGTGGCCGCAGCGCGACTGATCGAGTTACAAGTAACATGCGCACACGCAGCTGTTGCTCTACATCACTATCTGGTCTATGGTTTCGAAGAATACTAATTTATTAACGATTTAGCTTTCTGGTTATATGAAATTTTAATTATTACCGCACCGAAAGTAACACGAAACAAACACGGATTATATATTTAATTACAGTATTCATTACTTACGAGAAACGTATTATGCAACTGCTATTAAATTCGCATAATACAAAATGTTGCCAAATCTTCATTTGTCATAAAACATTCATTATATTTTATAGTGAAAGTTAATTGGAGTTAATTGAATTAACTTATACATAATGGACACGCTAATGCGATTAAACTCGGGGCATTGAGGCAGGTTCAATGAGTATGTAATTGTTTTTGACTAATTGAATTCGACGGATGTGTTGTGATTTTTAAGTGGCTGATAATTTATTTAAATTAGAACTTACTCGGTTCATAATTAATTGTTTGTTTATTACTTGAATATAATTATGTTACATATAAGATTTGTTCTACAAAATTTGTTAATTTTATTTCTTGAATGGCTAATAAAGTAACTATTTTCATACACATTTATGTCTGTACGTCCGCGTAATTACGAAACAGGCATTTCGTGGAAACAGAATAAACATCCGGAGTTTACAAAACACGTTATTAACACTAACAAGAATGTGACGTACAAACACACAGCGGCATTTCTTTGTTACGTTCATTATATTTTTAAACTATTAAATTTCTATTATGATTTTTTTCTGCTTTACACACTACATGAGATATGAATTTGTTTGGTTTTTTATAAAAAATAATCGGCTAACAATTCGAATTGCTTTAGTAGTGATAGTATCGATATCAATATCCATCTATCCTTATTTCTATTATATGTCAATTCCTGCATCGTTCTTCTGTCATACTTCATCTCAGTAGAGACTTGCTTTTTCGCAATTTCGTTATTCACCCACTCAAATCTTGTTTCCTTCGCTCTTTTCTATTATAACAATCCACATTCATGTTTAGGACTCTTCTCGTTACATATTTCATCCTGCATTACCTGACCACACTAGAACGAATTATTCCTATCGCTTTAAATTATCTTTACATATTATACCTTTAAATTAGGTGTCTTTATATTTGTAAAGAAACTTAATAACTTTTGCATAATAATATATCAAATGTAATTATATCAATATCATTTAAAACTGATTGTAATACGTCTCATAATAGTCTAATGTGAAAAATGCTATTATTTGTTACACAACTGTGAGTATTACGTAAGTATGTCAGGTAAATAATACAGTTATTGAAGCCATCACAATGATGGAGCTAAGTTGGAGGATTAACCTACATCTTATACTGTAGATAGTAGGTATCTTTTATCTTATTTTGTCTATATTCGCTGTCCCTGATCTCATGATTATAACATTGTTGATTTCTCTATTATACGTGTTATGTGAGATTTAGTCAATGCAAAGTACCAGTGAGCGATCCACTCTATCGAGATTAGAGTGACATAGGGCTTTGCCCTCAAATGAGAACTCTCACGGCGACCGCAAGACTCGCGGCTGATCACCTAAGACTCATCTGTCAACCGCAAGTGGGTCAGAGCTCGTCTTACGGATGCTGGGACAATGGAAAGGACTATACAACCTTTAATAGTCTAAATCTAAAGTGCCCTTGACAGTCACAGCTCAAGTCGAGCTGTTAAGATTATATAAATACATACATATTTGTAATAATCAAATCGGAGTATGGGGACACATGCTTTTAGAAGATGAAAATGGAGGCACTTGTATTAGCTTCCAAAATAAATAAAAGAGCGTTAGCCGCAAATTAAAGAAACTTTCTTAGATAATTTTTCCACATTAAAGAAGACATATTCTTTGGAAATAATTATTAATCATATCTTTCTTATATTCAATCTTCCAGCGACAGTTCCAGTGTAACTGTAGAGATATCGCAATCGGTGTAGATTTTCGTCTAACGCGTTATGGATCAGTTCGTGAGGTGAGGTGAGGTGAGGTGACGTGTCGCGTTACACGGACATTGTCACGTTACCATTCAGACTGTCATTTCGTAATGGTGTATGTTACTTTAGGTAATAACTCTATTCATTTAGCTAAATATCTCATTTAGAGTTAAATATATATTTATATGACTTATTTCAAATAGTGTAATATTTAATTTGTTTATAATTTATTAATCTAAAGACCTGTTTATTTGAATTTGATTTTTATTATGTTTAAAAAAGCGTCAAATACTCTTATATTAGTCCAAAAATCACCACTCACTCAAAGATGTTCGTTAAAATTATGCATCAAATTGAAAAGATGCATCAAATACGGAATGAATCAAACAAACATATTTGTATGATGTACACGAGTTGCAACATACGGATTAGTTACAGATAAATTGTTTCTACGAAGTCTGTAATGTCGCAGCGAGATAAATCTTTAATACATAAAGTGGCTTCGCAATGGATGGACATTTACAGAAGTTTATATATATTATTTAGTTATAAAACCTTTTTGTTTATGCAGAATCGATTCGTAAATATTTACTATAATCGATAATAATGATATAATCGATAAATTTATCGATATATCTTAGTTTATTTCACCAAATCACACATGACGCAATACAGGAACTGATAGGTCATTGGAGTCACCTCTACATTGTACAGCACGTAATTGTTAACATTTACTCGCTTTCTAACTATTATTCGTTTGTGTATCGATTGGAAATATTCGATTCGTATTAGAATGGATAGAATAGAATAGAATAGAATAAATATTTTATATTTTTAAATTAACTGAAAGTTTAAAACTATATTTAAGTGTTACTTTAATCAAATCGGAGGCTACTCAACTACACGATAAACGTTCAGTGGAAGGGTGTAATAAAAGAAATTACACACCGTCCGACACCCGCGGGTATCAGGAACTTGAGATAGCTGATAACTTAGTTTCCTATATTACTTTCTATGCCAGTAATAATTACATTATAACTTTCCTCGGCAGCCTCAGAACGCCTCCACGGCGGATACACGTGAAATACTCTAATAGCTGTTCTCATACTGACAGGGAGATTAATACTTTTTCTCATTAAGAGACGTATCAGAAGAAGTTTATAGTACATACCAACACATGAAATCGATATGATGAAATAGGATAGTTAAACTTAATTGATATTAAAAGAAAGAGGCAATTTTTTGCTTACCTTTGCTTTATTCCATAGAGATATGGCTGAGCTTGTAAATACCACAGTTCCTATAATATCCTGACCATATTCGTCTCGTCCTGCAAGTCATGAGCTGGAGCGATTTCTCTACAATCATTACTTTTTCAAATCAAGATGAATCTCGAATTTGTTTTCTCTAGAATTTTGGCTCCGATTTGTTTCTTTCAGGGTTAATGCTTTAAAGGTTTATATTGTAATATATTATTCGCTTGTGTCTTGTGGCACAAATGAATTCCACGTAGTTCATAACTATACGGCAAGATCCGACTTATTTCATAATTATTACCGCAACACGGAATGTTTGCTTTGCTTGAGACATTCAGTAGCCTATGGGTTTAAAGGACCTCTTATTATCGAATAAACTAAATAACTTTCGAAATATAATTAATTACGTTCAATTTAAATGATATTCCCACGATACAAATGCAACGGAAACACCGGGGGATAGAAAGTTTGTTGCAATAGTGTGGTGAGTGCGCTGTGCCGTCGATAGCATACCAGCATTGCCACTAGGAAGGTTTACGTAATCAAATACTTACTTACTTACTTACTTACTATGACACTACGTAGATTGTTCCTACATTACATATTGAGACCGAGTAGTCTATTAGATTTAAAATATATTGTGGATTTTTCAGTTTTCAAAAATCAGGTTCTTAATAAAATACTTTGCATATAATAAATGTAACTGAGTTAAATAAATGGTACAAATTAAATGTCTTGTATATAAATAGTATATATTAATTGTATGTAATATTATTGAGCGAAGCGAACGAAGTGAGCGGAGCGTTTTATTGGAGACTTTTTGCATTCTTTGTCACGAATTGGCTCAAAAACTACTTGACGGAAAATTATGAAACTTTTGCAAACAAAAAGACACACATAAGGTGATGGTTTTTTTTTTTTTTTTTTAAATAATAATTTCCAAACAAAAAATTTTTTATTTTTAAATATCAAAGAACTGATATCCCATTGAAGTCAATGGGAAACGTTGAGTGAATACACTGGGCTCGCTTCGCTCAATATGCAAACGGCACCTGAGATTTTGCGAGCGCAGCGAGTCGAAATTTAGGGGTTTGTTGGCGCCCCTAATATAATTAATGTCTGAAAATTATCGATCGGTAAAGATTTTTCTGCACGAACAAGACGTCTCGTCAAGAAGAGTAGATTCCTTCTGGGAACATGACGAAACAAAACTTAATTAGTTATTATTTATTACGTGCGTTTACTTAGAAATACTTGTGTATATTTTAATGAATATAGTAATCATAATTGCTTTTCTGTCCGTATATCATTATATTATGTCGTATATTCATCGGATGTGGAATGTGTTGGACAAGTTGCAGCAACACAAAGTAATGAAAACGTGCTAACGTCGGAGTTCTTTATTGGATTTACATTACAAGTGCTTCCCAAAGTTATTTCACTCACGCTCTGTTAATGACGGTTTTATAAACAGTATGAAACACAAATCAATATATATTTCATCCCTTTGAGAACCCAATCGTCAGCTCTTTTCAGGTCTGTGGCAATAATTTTACGAACCTGTAGTTTTGACAATATTTTTTTTATAAAACTCACTAAGCATTTCTTATGTAAGTAGATTTAATTTGTTATATATTAAATTGTTTTAAATATATGGGAGAAGGCAGTGACTGTGACCTACGAGTGGTATACATTACAACTCAGAGGTGTCGCGTATCAACTCGTCTCACGACCTGGTGTTATGCAACCAGTGTACTCTCTATTATCATTTACTTTTTTATGTTATCTAATATATTGTTACGTTTATTCCTGGATGTATTTAATTTAACACTAAACCTACCAAGTACCGGTCAAATTGACCGTTCTTAAACTTTTGTAAAACTTACACATTTTCAAACGTTATAATATCGTTATCAAACTACATGACAATTCTTAGAATATGCATATAATATTTTCTACACTCTTTACTTTTAGTTGTTTCCATTATTAAATGCGTTATATAATAAAATAACTTTTAATTACCGGTCAATTTGGCGGCGTGCGGTAGGAACAGGTATACAAGAATTGTCAGTAGGTTTAGTGTTAACATGTTGTAAATATCAACATTAATATTGTTATAAATATTTCCACTGTCTATGAGGCTAGGTCAACTAGGGTACTAACATCGCGTAGTGAAAATATTGTTAGTGTGCTGTTAGCGAGCTTGTGATCGGTTGACAGTTCACTCGTTATATTTGGGGTCATGTAGTGCGCTTAAAATTGGACAATGAAATCTGTCCATTATTTATTGTACAATGAGACAGGACGGGTGTCTAATACAAGCGGATAACAACCTTACCCCTATCGGCATAAGTGTGAAATTTCCCGGAACATCCCATACTGTAGGAGCTGTGAATAAAAAGCCGCCCGTCTTCTCAAGCTCCTGCGGTTATATGGTAGTGGTTTGAAAGTCGATACCAGAATTAGATGGGTTGCTTTTTGTTAAACGTTACATAGAAGCTACGTAACCTAAGTACAGTTATTTTGACTTGGGTTACGCGGGGAGTCGGGATTCTGTATCCCGAGTTCCGCCTTACAGATTAATGTTAAAGTTTCATATAACATTGCTTAACTATTTACTATTTAACAAATAGGTGGTAAAAACAAATTTCTCCGTTAAATAAACCGAATACATAAAATTAAAAACTAACTAAAAGAGTTATTAGTTTCAAATTTTGCATACATTTTCGTTAGGACTAAAAGTAATATCTATTTTAAAGGGATGTTACCCTTAACACAAAGACGATAAATAACTGATGAAACCATGCAAAAGGTGTGAACATTTTTGTATCAAAACTATTCTTATATTTAGTTTTGATTAGAAATGAATACAAAAGCTCTTAGGATCATAAATAAAAAAAAACGGAAATAAATATAATATAAATTGTTTTAATGTTTTAAATATTGTGTTACTCATATAAATAAAATTAAAATGTCTGTCTGTAATTCACACAAATTAACAGCTTTTCACTGAGTGCATATGAGAGTATATACGGTACTTACATAAAAAATCTTTTTGTTTGGGCTAATCTCTGAAATAGCTGGATGGAATTTAATATAAATTTTACTGGCTGATAGCTGTTATAAGAATTTAAAAAAAACGAACGAAGTCATATGCACAACTAGTTATACAATATAAATTAATTTTAAGTTTCTAAGAATGATTTGTATAAGAGTATAGATATTTTTATAATTCATACAATTAATATTAGATATATTTGATTATAAAATTCCAAGTTATTAAAAGACTAATAAAACAGATGTCCCGACATTGACGGTTTGAATAGTTTTATATTTATAACAACTGTACAAGGAGTATCGAGCTACAGGCAGTGGAAATAGAGCTGATTATTACAGTGCCTTCAGAACAAATCATGTTAAACGAGTTATAATAAATCTTGTCTCCATTGTAGCGTTGACAAAACAGTTTCTCACTAAAACTTACTTTGCACCATTGATGACAGATCTATTTTGCACATTGTACATATTTCTACATGTAGGGTCAGCAAATATATAGGTGACCAATCCTAAATTAGTTCATTTGATCATCAAAACACTATAAATAGATTTGAAACTAAATAGCTATATATTTCTATAATGTTATAACCGTCGATCACATGGTAATGTTTTCTCGAATCATAAAACACGTAAACACAATGAATTACCAATGTCTATTAGTATTCTTAGCACAAAAACTCCCACAATGGTGTGTATGAGGTAAAAATTCTCAGCAATTGCAACATGGCGGCGCTCATGTAATGTTTCATATTGCTCCGTGGTTTAAACTACGAGATGTAGCCTTCGAATATTTTACCCGACCATAAAAAGGGAGGTATTCAATTATTTTGACATTTGAATTAATAAAAAATTCTAGATTTAAAAAAATGTCTGTTTTTAAGAAACGCATTTTTAAAAAACTATGATTAAGAATACTATCCGAATATTTTTTCATACATTTATTAAAATTTACTTGAACTGAAACTAAGATTATAAGCATATATTTAATAATTTCAATTTCTGTCATTTTAAAACTATAATGATACTGAAGAGGAATCTGTGTCCTGCTAGCCGGGCAAAACGAGTTTATCCTGATATATAAATAAGAAACAAATTCATAGGCTTGTATCTGCTTAAAGATAGAATATACAAAGAATTTGTCCTAACACTAAAACAATGTAAATGAATAGTTCGTGCAAAAATCCACGAATCAATGCATTTATATAGGCGGTGGTCCCGCGCCTCGTGCGAACTATTACTGAACACTCCTAATACCTCTCAAACAAACCAGAATACTTATAATGGTTAGTGCTTTATAAGGTATACGATTTTTGAAACTATTTTCCTACAAGTGAATGAATAATGTTGAATAAAAATATAAAGATTGAGATATATATTTACTAATGTATCCACAGATAATAGTATTTGTAACTGATCGATTGTAGTATTCACCCTCGGAACTGGGAATAAATTGATTCGTGAGGCACGAGCCTCGTGATCCAGGTTCGATTCCCGGCCAAATTACCGGCACGTTTGTTAAATTCCCATGCTTGAATTTTTGTAATTTTCCCCTCAGTCGTTTTAGTCTGGCACTCCATGTTTGTGTGTACCGCGTGTACCTATACTCGTATGATTTTGTAACTACACATTTGTGTAACAAAAGAAAGGTACCAATTATCTTTTATATAAAAAGATATCACCGTCACTAATCCACAGTAAATGATAGTTTATGAGCTAAATTGTCTTATACAACTAATGACATCTCGAGTTCAAGATGCTGATCCACGGTTGACCGTACACGATTGCGTGTTTATAATACTTAGCCAAATTTATGCAATCCGTCATTACAATGATATAACCGGCCCGTATTATATTCTCACCATAAAAGTCCGCCTTTCCAGCGACATGGAATTAATCTGAACGAAAGTTCCGTACATAGCTAAGAGAACCCCTATTAAAATTGACATATTCAAATTTGTGAAACTTACTAGTGAAATGTTAGAAAATACCACTCGTAATACACTTATAATAACTAAGTCTAAAACAAACTCGTATCACGTGTCTTAGTCTTCTTAACCCGTTCCGTCTCCAACAATGTCACTGTCGGACGAACGATTAAACATAATTCCAAACAAACTGTCCAACGCCTATTAAAACAAATTATCGTAGACATCATAAACGGCGTATTAGCTTTCTATTCAAATACCCAAAAGTGTGACGGCGAAAGTAACAAACATGTCGGAGTTTTCACTTTTCTTTTGACGTATGTGGTCACCGTCATGACCGAGTCGCCGGCATGACTTGGGTATCATGACCTGACTTGAAAGATACTTGTAGTCTTTGTGATGAATGACAGAAGAGTCATGTACCATTTTTCGAACATGTGTTAACCTTTTTGTGTTTCCTTAGTGAGAACATGTAGTGTTAATGAAAACACCTCTATGACCTATGACCCAAGTCACAGCTGACTCAAATATATGTATATAAATATGTATAAATATAAAATAAATTAATATAACAATTATAATATTGAATGAATCGTAAAATTTTGCTCCCAAAAAGTCAATGATTGACATTCGCCTTGAAAATACTCGAAATTCTTGTTTCGGTTTCTTATATAAATATTTAAATAACACCGGTATTATGTTAGAAAGCGTTAATTATTTTATCACGTAGAGGAGGTACATCCGTGGTTACGTACGGATGTCTTATTCATATAAAATATACACAAAAGTAATGGGTATTTTAATAAAACACATTGTCTTTAAGCATCATTCATTATTTTAATCTCACAAACTGACACACAACTGGATATCGTAACTTAAATACAAATTCTATTTGAATTTGGTTCGCGTCAAACGCAGTCAAGTCAAGTTCAAGCTGTAGTCATTTGGCTGAAGACACTATGGCTTGGCTTGTCGAGAGTAGGTACTCTCATTTTTATCCACTGAAGATCTATAAATATCATCGTAAAGTATGCATATAGCAATGAGAGAAACAACAAACCCAAACACCAAACTAATAAACAGGAGGGAATATTCATTATCTTCTTCATGCTTTCTCATTTGTGAAGGGTGAAAGTATGTTTGCTAATGTCCATGGGCGGCAGACTGTTTATCACCAGGGGAAGTCTCCAATGTTACCCCGTACTATAATTACCTACTACCTACGGAATCCGGAGATGAGAACAGGATATTCTATTCAATGACGATTGATCATTATCTGCATCAAATACGAACCGAACGAACGAACGAATATCGCGTATCAGCATCAAATACGAACCCCCCTACATAATAAAATATTAGTGCTATGAACAGTTGCAATGTTCCAGACAGGGTTGCTAAAATTAAGCATATAGGTTATATTATTTCCATAATTATCTCAAATAACAGGAGTATATTTATATCCCAAATAAATGTAAACTACAACTTACACCTGTTTAAGCAGTCACAGTAATAAAACTGAAACATTTTCATACTTCCGCTACCATACATATTTTAAGCATTGAGCAATATCATCTAGTTTCTGTGTTAAAAATATAGGTGACTCGTATGTGACTAACAGACAAACATAGGTGGGAATGTTAGGTAAATGACGCAACCATGACACAATCAATTTATTTAAAGATAATGTATAATTTTTGCAATGGAAATTGTGGTATGTCAATAAATTTATCATTTCTATACATGACCGTCGCATACATGTTTGCAAAATGTATCATCGATTGAAGTTAAGTGTATTGATTTAATAATACTATTTTTACTTTTAACTCAATGTGAATAAGGTAGCAAAAAATTTTGCAACAAACTCCTGAATTTTATGCGTTTCTTGTCGACAGGGTGGACATAAAAAACCATAAAACCGACACATGTCTCTCAAACGAAAGAAATTTAGGAACCGTAAACACTCTTAGTTGGCAATCTATCAATAATGCATCAGACCGCTGAGGTCGGGCGAGCCCTTAAAAGGAAATCTCGCTCTAATAAAGACTAGGAAATCGTTACGTGCATTTCTTTGTTTTAACGCCGATGCAATGTTTTATATGGGTTGTGAAGAAATAGATTAAAAAAACTTCAAAACGTTGCATCATTACTACATTTTACGAGAAAAAACTGTCTTTTTTCTTTATATCTTATTAGCTAGGTTAATATAGGAAAACATTATCTTGTGTAGATTACATTTATAGACTATGTGTAATAAAACATATCATTTTTTTACAGAGCCGGTCGTAGAAGGAGAAATCCGTTAGCTCTATACACAGAGGACGATGGCCACGATCTGAGTGATTTGGGCATCGGAACCTCCAGCACCAAAAGTAGTCTGAGCGAGGACTGTGACACTCATAGTTTGGCCGTAAGTTTACAGAAATACATTCTAAATCTTTCGGGTGCTTCACTTGACATTGATTAATATCGATTATTGTTTTTGCATTTATGTAATATGTACGTCTATTTTCAGAGCGACGGTATGGATTTAGATAAAAACCATTCAGATATGGAAAATACATCTAATTGCGATAACAATCGTAAGCTAGGTTCCAGTGCAAACGAATACGATACGTGTACGACGATGACTATCAGTTCCCCCGAGCCCGAAGAGTATACTTACGAGGGCGCGATAGAGGGCTATAAATCGAGAATCATTTCACAAACTAACAGTAACATACTTAAGACTGTGGTCAATAATAATTTAAAGGAACAGTCTCCAGAGAAATCCAATGGTGATATTAATAGAATTAGAACATCAGTCAGCAATAAAATCGAAGAAAAAGTATCGTCTTTTCAACAAGAAAAAGTTAATGATCTTAAAAATAATAACCAAAAAAAAGACTTGCCTAAAGTAGATATACATAAGCGAAGGGAACATTTTGAACGAGAAAATTCACAGGAGTTACAATTAAGTAAGCCTAAACTACCTGAAATCGGTAATAAAAGGTCAATTAAAGAGAGATTGTCTTGTTTAGAAAAGTTTACTGAAGATACTCAGCTTCAAAAATCTATTGGTGATCTCACTAAGTTGCCTGTCGAAGTTAAGCCCTTGAAAGATAGGCTTTATTCACTTGAGAAGGTTAAATCATCTAATACAGAAATTGATAAAGCGAAGAGACTTTCTAATGGAGATCTCAGTAATACAAGATCGCTTAAAGAGCGTTTATCTAGCTTAAAATCTCAAAAGTCGGAAGAAGAAGTAAAGCTTACAAAAACTGAAGTTAAAGAGGTGTCAATGAGTATTAAAGAACGTTTGTCTTGTCTTGATGCGGCAAAAAATAAAGAGATTCCTAAAATAGCTATTGAAGAAGAAAATATTAATAACGAAAAATTGCAAGAAGACACTGAATCAAATGAATTAAAGGATAAACTATCTGATAATTCATTAAAGCTCAGTTTAACTGGTATAGAAAATCAGATGCAAAGTTTTTGTCGTTCTCTTGATAGTTTAGATATAAATGATCAATCTTCTCCTAATTCTTTTGATAGAGTCCAAAGTCTAGAAGACTTTGACTGTGGTGAAATGCAGAACAATACAGTTCCGAGTGATATTGAAACTGAAGACAGTGGTATTCACACTGCTAGAGACTCATGTGCCCCAGCAGACGATATCGCAGATTTGACTCAAGTAGCTTCTCCCATCGGAGAACCTATGGCTGAAGTATCTGAATATGAGTCGTCGAACGAGGATGGCCTAATGACTTTAACGTCCACTAAAATAGAGGAACCTATTGTTATAAATTCAAAACCTTACCAGTCCAAGGACGAAAGTCTAACTCAAGAAAACGATGAACAAGACAGTGACAGCGCAAGCAATTATCTACAAGCGGTGTCTCAGCCAGAAGAAAGTACGACCACTGAAGTGACAGAAATACAAGTAGATAAAGAAGACGAAGATACTTTAAAAAGCTTGGACAATCAGGACTCCAGTGTAAGTCTAAATGAGCCCGTGTCTACCGCGTCGGATGGTGACACGGTTGTGTTCCAGGGGAAGATGACTATTCATGTGAAGTTGAATGATATATGCAACAAAAGCACTGGTGCTGGAAACACTAACTCTAACAATGTAGCTAACGATTCTACTAACAACAAAGGCATGGTAACTGTCTCTAATATTACAACTACTACTAACATTTCACCAAAAAATTCCACTAAACAATCTAAAACTAATGTAAATACATTTAGCAACACCCTTAACAACGACTTTGGTAATTCATCTGAGCACTCATGTAAAATAAACGACTATAGCGATTCATCTCATTTGGGTCTCGACTCATCAAATACTTGTGCACAAAACCAAAACACCGACACCTTTCCCAGTCCTAATAACGATAGAGCGGTAAGTAGCTCGCAAGATTCTAATCCGTTTTGGCAAAAACGAACTAAGAGGTGTTTAGAACCCAATAGGAGGAAAACTATATTGTTTATTAATAACAAAGTAACAACAGTAACAAGTAAGAGTAATAAAAATGACGATATTATCAACTAAAAGTCTAAATATGTATTAAAACATCGCTGATACAAATTCTTATATATAAGCAAATATATGAGATATATCGCCTAGGGGCCTAATTTTCTAACTTTCTGATCTCTTATTTCGATGTCGATTTACGGCCTATTAAACACCTCAATAACCTTGGACATCGACCACCGTTCCCCAAACTAATTTAATATTAAATATCACGTAACTGTTTTTAACTCATTAATAATGTAGGATTCATGTGTACCAATACTCCAAACAAAACACTTAACCAGATAACCGAAGGATCACTGTAGTGTGTAGATTACATACATGGTGTACATAGTGCCCATTTCAGTGTATTAAATATAGAATTCATTAAATAATCAATGTAGATCTATAACTTTACTCATTTATTTATTTATAGAAATTACGTGATATCTGTAAATTCATTATCGAAATATATGTTAAAATGTTATATGGGTTTTATTTATGTAATATATCTAATTAACATACCGTATAATTAATATTAAGATAAGGGACTAAAGAAAAATCATAATGTATTACGTACGAGGTGCGATAAACAATGTTATCTGGATCACTTACATTATCTTAAACAAACTGGCCCCTATCTCATACTTCGTTATACTTCAGTGAGGTGTGCGATAGTTCGGGGAGTAGTCCCACATAGCGTATTAGAATTAACATTAATATATCGAAGGTGTTCCTAATAGGATATTTCATCAGCTTTGGTGATGGGTTAACATGAGGTAAGACATCTCAGTCGCTTCTTACTAACACGCATTTTCGCCTGTGCATTCGCATTCTGTGCTAATTTCCATGTCGCTTGAGAGCATGCTCATATTGTTTATCAGTTTTATTGAAAATGTTGATTGATTTATTTTTCTGTTAAGCTTATTATTTTTATTTCAATGTTATAGAATCTTTATATAAATTGGTCAACTATAATTTTATTAAATCCTGCAGGTTATTGACGCTTTAGAACTAGCGTTCCAGGAATTAGATTCAGAGGAAAGTGTAAACGTGACGATGGATGAAGTCAAAGACACAGCTAATGAAACAAATGTAACCGATAACGTGGAAAAAATGCTTAATTTCGATGTTAACAAGAAAGTGTCTGTGACACCTTTATATGAGAATATCGATATATTTAATCAAAATTTAGTTGACACTAATGATTTTCCACTGGAGCTACCAATGAATGCCTTGGAGCCGCCCAAAGAAAAACCACCCCCACCCCCCATGGAGGACGGCCCCGATGATGAACTACTAGGAAATGTAAGTTCATATAATATATATTAATTGTAATTACGTTTTTGCAGCCTACCTACGTGCATTGTACACACAAGATAACCGGAATTACTAACATAGACTAATAATGTATTTTCAGTTTAATTAAACAAGTCTCTTGAACCAATTATTTAGATAACGACATTACATTTCCAGGGCAATTTCAAACACACAAGCTCAGCTCGTCGGATTAAAAAGGAAATCCGGAACAAGCGTACTAGTTTCCTGGGGATCGAGGGTCAGGACGACAGCTATTTAGATGTAGATCTCAAACTAGTGCCGCGTCCCGACATCACCTCCTTCCTCCAAGAGGAGACCAAGATCGAGAAGCTTCTGTACAAGAAGACCCTCTCTCACGATAACGCCAAGTTGAGAGACAGTCGGGATTCGGGGGTGGATGTGGACAGGGGGTCCGAAGCATGGTACAAGGGACAGTCGTCCCCTGAAACCTCCAGCCCGCATAGCCGACAAAATAGCGAGGTGACCATATTATTTCTATATAATAATTAAGAATCAAATATCGGTTTCGTTATCTACAGACTGACTGGTAGACGATTTAGTGACACACTTTATGTCAGGAGAATTCACCAAGTTATCCTGGCTCTTGTTGACTCTAATTAAGCGTTTTTGAGGCAACACTTTTATATATACAATAGTTTTTATCGGATACGATAATAACATCTAATAAATACCATAACCAAAGAAAAAAAATTGTATCTGTTAGCATAAAAAATGATAATTTTATTAAATTATATAGACTTTGTATAAATCTTTCTTGTCTCAGATTTGAAAAGGAATAAATCGGTCATGTCAAATCTGATTAGATATCTTACAACTGTCTATATTCATCATGATGACATAAAAAACAATATAAAGATATTCAACCAAAAATGATTTTAACAATCTGTTATTCCCAATCTCACAGCCGTATACTCACATGACTGTGACATCGGATGAAGAGGAGGCCGCCAAGAAGACCGAGCAGGCCTTCTCAAAGGACTTAACCACAAAGCTATCCGGCTTGACAGAAAACGGTGAAGCTCAAGATAATAAAATAGATCACTTGGATAAAAAACTACAACAACAGCAGGTAAGGTCCGAAAACTGAGACTGAAAACGATATGTCACTTTATATGGAAGTAGTTTTTAGAGGCTTTTAGAAATGCTACTCTTATTAGATAATATATTTTGTTATTTTATGTATATAAAAGATTTTATTTATATTTACGCTGTGTTATGCAATAATGTGCCAACTTTAAAGGTCTTAATTATACTAATATATTATTATTATTGCATAGTACAGCTGTTATTGTCGTTAGTGAGATATCTCTCGAATGTCAAAGTTGATTGTTATCACAGATAGTGTAGTTTATATATACGCTTGGTATATTTTTATTGTTAGGTTGAATGATTTTATGTAACATAAATGAGGTATTGGTGTAAATTGGAATTGGGTTACGCTTGCATTCCATCGACCAAATTGTTCTTAACCGGCCACGTGGTTTCTGTCATAGAATTTATTAAAAGGTTTCGGTGTTTTGTAACTGCTGTAAAATAAATACTGCTTCTAATGCTTTTATTATAAATATCTTTTTAGTTTTCTTGTATTAGTTATTTAATTGTTATGAGTGATTAGTTTTGTTTAGTTTTCACTGTATGTATAATTTCTTAATAAATATTATTCATTTGAATATATATTATGCCTTTTATTTGCACGGTACCTTATATTTCTTGCACTGCTGATTTATGTGATATTATGTATAAAATTAAAATTTTTTTGCTAATTAATTAATGTTTTTTGTGATTTTACACTTACATTTACAACTTGAAACTATTATATTTATTGAGCAATTAAATGAAACGATCAGAGAAATTATATGATAGTTTCAAAACATCATTCATTTGTAAATAACATTAAACAAGATGGCCGACGTTACAGAACAGCACTAACGAAGATTGGGCTGACGGGCTCTTTGACGATGCTCACACAAAGGTGAATAAGTTAATTAATCTCGGTTTACATTTAACATGTCTTAACTGTATTAATCAAGTAAGCCGAAAAACATCTTCCTTCATGTGAATAATCCATCCTTACCCATTACAATGCACGCTTTCCACTAATATACTTATATAATATATATAACAAAAACACAAGAAACATTCTAAAACTCACTCCAACAATAGGAGGTACTTCGTTTCGAACGAGAGCTCCTACAGTTAGAACAGGAAGAATTGAGGAGGCAAAGAGAAAATCTACTGAGGGATCAGAATAGAATTATACAGAAATCCGTTCAAGATATTTCCACCGCTGTGACCCCAGATAAACCAGTATCACACAGGGTCAAGACAAAGAATCAAAACTACAGACATTCGATGCCTAATCTGCTGCTAAGCGAACCACCCCCACTGGTGATAGAGAGACCGGTCATCGAGGAGAATATCAAGAGGAAACCGTTTGTGTCAGAGGAGCATATCCAAAGCCACTTCGGAGTAGAGGAGAGTCGAAAGATTCTGTTCGATGACAGGTCGAAATTCGCGGACATCAGACGTCCCGTGCCCAATGTTATGAGACCTCCCCAACCCGTGCTGCCTCCCAAGCCGAGAAATCGGGACTCCATCGAACGGGAGATAACTATGAGGTAAAATATATTATTGGTTAAATCTCATGACATATAGTATATACATATACATGACATATACATACAGTAATACCTCGCTTTACGCGACCCCGTTATACGCGCTTTCACTATAACGCGGATGCAAATTTTGCGCTCAAATGCCTCGAATTACGCGAAAGAGTGTGTATAAATATAATGTTGTCATCAACAATAGATGTATTTTTTCGTAAAAAATAAGAGTATGTATTGCATAAAGTGTTCCTAGAATTAAAGTGATTGATTAAAATGATTTGTATTTTTTTGTAACAATTTTTGACTGTTTAATCATAAACCTCGTTATACGCGAATTTCAGTTAACGTGATTCTTTTTGGAACGTATCCCTCGCGTAAAGCGGGGTATTACTGTATAGTATAGTACAGTTTACAGTCACATGTTAACTCTAATCTATTTAATACAAAATTTATCAGAAGCAGCCGCGTACCATCCGCAGTAGAGTACGTGAACGTGAGCGTGGACCGCAGCTCGCAGCTGCCGCGACAAGCGGACAGACAGACCGCCAACAACCGACACTACCACCCCATGTCACGGCACACGCTGCAGGTGGGTTACAACTGAAGATATCGTTCAGTTCATACGAAATTTGATAGTAATTAGTTTCGTTAATTCGCACCTACCCCTGTGTTAGGGTTTTAAATTAGAGATAGTTAACTCACTTCGTTTTGTTCAAAATAATTCATCATTCAGATAAAGATATAAGTGGTATTTATTGACCAATGTCCCAGGCTCTCAGTGCGGCTCCCACTCCCAAGTTGATCTCCAACACGGACTGGATGCAGACTCGCAACCACACGCGACAGAAACCAGCCAATTTTAACTACAACCAGCACTGGCTGATACAGGTAACATAATATTAGTATATTAAAATCAAAATAATAGTTTTACTTACAGATTTATTAATGATAAACTACCGCGTATCTATTTTTATCTCTGGTCGTTTATTTAAAAATATTGTACGATTAATAGTGATTATTAGGTCTTTTAATATACGAGTATGCATGTATATATTACATAACTATAAGCAGATGTCGTGCCTACTCAAGTAGTTGCCGCTGGTACTACACTCGAAACTGTAGACGATTACATATACTTGTGACAAACTATCCAGATAGGTAGGGCCAACTTCGAGAAAGAGATCACTTACCAAATCCAACTGGAATTGACAGCGTTCGAGAATATCCGAAATATCTTCATGACCAATATACCGCAATGTCGGAAGACGAAGATTTTTGGCCAATGTGTGTTGACAGTAATGACTTATGGCTCTGAGACGTGGTCGTTTACGATGGGCCTTATGAAAAAGTTCAAGGTCATTTAGAGGGCTAATGGAAAGGGCTATGCTCAGAGTTTCGATGCGAGACCGAATAAGAAACGAAGAGATCTGCAGAAGAACCAAGATCACCCACAGCTTTAAGAATTGCTCGTCTGACGTGACAGGGCTGGGCATATCGCTCGTGCAACCGACGGCCGATGAGGCCGAAACGTTCCCGAATGGCGACCACGATCGGTAGACGCGGCGTGGGTAGGGTCTCCCTAGATGGACAGACGACATAACCAAGGTCGCGGGAAGTTAATGGATGCGAGCAACGCAAGACCGATTATCCTGGCGATCTTCGGGGGAGGCCTATGCCTCGCAGTGGGCGTCTATAAGCCAAAAAAAAGAAAAATCAGATTTTGTAATCTAACAAACTCCATCTATTGTCTATAGGAGGCAGAACAACGCCGTATACAAGAACAACGCGGCGTACAGCGCGTCGTGCGTGACGTGCGCGACTTGCCCCGTGACGTGCCGCGTGACGTGCGCGACGTGCGGGCGGTGGGCGCGCGCGCCACGCACTCTTCACACACCACACATTTTGCTAATACGTGAGTTTTTCTTTGACTACTATATACTCATTTTCTTATTTAATTAAGCGGTATAATTTTTAAACCATCGTTTATATGTTTTAGACAAATGATTCCTCAAACTCGCGGCCGCGACGTATCCCGCCAGGAGCCGAGGGACAGGGAGGATAAGATGCTGAGCGTCAGCGGACGGAGGAAGTGCTCGCACTGCGGAGAGGAACTGGGTGAGACCCGTTACTTAATGAACGGGAAAGTTAATACAAATACACTAAAGTTATTTGAAACATGACACATCTATTTTACATCAGGTCGCGGCGCCGCCATGATAATCGAGTCCCTATCGCTGTGCTATCACGTGTGGTGCTTCTCGTGCGCGGCGTGCGGCGCGGCGCTGGGGGACGGCCGCGCCGGCGCCGACGTGCGCGTGCGCGGCCGCCGCCTGCACTGCCACCACTGCTACAGCTCCGACGACGGCTCCAAGTACTCCTGCGTCTGACCTCATCCCCCCCCCCCCCTCCCCCCACAAGACGTCTCTGGGCTCAGCCGGTCTGAGTCCATTATTGCACGCTTTTGTTTCGCCCTCTTGGTTTTTTCATTTTGAGTGAGACGCGAATGACTTCTTGAAGTCTATATATAGATCACCTTTAATGAGGTTGTTAATAAATAAAGCCTCACGTGTCTCGCTTGACCCTTGTTCACGGTTTGAGTTCGTCCCTAGACCACAGTCTTATTTTAAGCACATCAATAAATAATCACTGAATATTTTAAAGAGATTCTTAAAGAAACTTATGTTTTAACATTGGTTAAGTGTATGATTATTGTTTTTTTTTGTGATCTTATTTTCGTTTGATCTGGTTTAAATTGTATATATCTATATATATTATATAATTGTAATAATATTTAGTTTTTAACCACGTTTAAGAGTTATTTGTGTACGTTTGATGATAACATTATCGATTAGTATCTCATTTTCATTTTCACTTATTGTGCCATGTGTTACGCGTCTTAACTGAATCTTTCGATTAATATATTTTTATTTTTAATAAAAGAAATGTTTATTTTTAATGGATGTGTGTATAATTTTGTAAATAATTAATTTATATTCTATATTATTTAGCTTTAATAGATAGTACCGTAGAATAGAACATTTAATCCAAAAATGTTTATGTTTTTTATATTATGTATATTTCATTGTATCGGTTCGCTGGCACGGGAAGCTGGATTGTGTCTCGTGTGAGTGACTCCACCTGTACATTGTCTACGAGTAGCTCCGACTGTATCAATAAAATATTACAAAAATATTAATCTTTCATTATAATCTTCAAGTTTTCAGTCATATTAGAACAATCACTAGTTTAGTTTAACATTGCGTCGCTAACGCAATTGTTTATCTGTCTATTTGATCGCTATTAACTAGTTATTGCCGGCGATTTCGCCTGCGTCATCTACATGAACTAACAAGTTCACAAGATAAGTTTATTGAGCGGAGCGTTCTACTGGAGACTTTCACATTCTTTGTCACGAATAGGCTCGCAAACTACTTGACGGAAAATTATAAAATTTTGCAAACGAAAAGACATACATTAGGTGATAGTTTAAAAAATTTTTTTTTTGAATGATGTCAAAAAAAAATGTGTTCTTTTTATATATGTAAAAAACTGATATCCCATTGAAGTCAATTGGAAACGATGAGTCATTACACTGGGCTCGCTTCGCTCAATATGCAAAAGGCATCCGAGATTTCGCGACCGCAGTGAGTCGAAATTGAGGGTCTGTTGGCGCCCCTAGTATATAACCTAATCGGATTCGGATAGAAAACAGCACTGATCGCCTTTTTACCAAGAAAATTTTAACTTTGTTACTGCCTCAATGAGAAAAAGATGTTTTAAAAAAGAGCATAGAATAAATTAGAAAATATAATGAAGGAAGTAAAATGGTAGCACATTTAGAATTCTAGTTGGACTGATAATATTTGTCGAAACGCACCCAGCACTATTATTCATATACTATAATATCTAACATAAAATAGTATTTTTTTCTTTTGTTACTAACAAACACTAAACTTACTTTTAAGTAAGATACAATGATATGTATGGTTTTTAAATTGAATAGATAAAATAATAATTTTCTTTGGCTTACAGCTGGCTACTTTTCTTTAGTATGAATACAGTGAATAAAACCACCTGGTCAAGTGGCAGTTGTTAATTGTACACCGGTCCAAACCGGCCCGGTCATAATTAGCTCAACGATCTGTTATTGTCTGCTATCCATGCTTAGGTAGAATCTGCAAAAAACATAGTTTAATATTACTTTTGAGGCATTACTTGAATATTATTACGGAGATACACAAATACGCACTGACAGGTGCGATTTTATTTATACAAATTATCCTTAATTATATATTTTGTATCAAATACTTATTACACTTATGAAACTTATTCTTAATATGTTCCCAGACGACGTACCAATTAAAAAATTTGACTATTATGTTATTTCTTAAATAATAAAATAAGTTAAGTAGTGCCTAAGTTAAATAATCAGATATACGTGTACTATAAGATGTAAAACAAACCAAAGGAAGTAAACAATTGTGGTGATTAGTACCGACGTTCACATGTTTACCTGCGCCGAGGATATCTTAACAGCGGGTTTGACCTCTGACTGAGGATAAGGTTACGACGGAGGTGTTTGATTTATTGCGATTATTCTCTTCACTCCTTTCTGGTTTATATAATAGCTTAAATTGCTTAACAAACTAAATTAATTGTATGGACAATTCATATTTCTTATGGTCTCTTGACTAGACGCTTATGATGAATCGATTTATTTATTAATTTACAATTAGTCATATGATTATACAAACCCTTTGTAAGATAGCAAATAAGTGAGACCATGACAAAATTATAGTTATACTTTTAATTATATTCTAATATACAATTCAATTCAAGGGGATTATGGAACCGCCACTCGTGACAAAAGTATTCTCTGGTTGGACTTTAACCCAACATCAGACGCCATGGGAGCGGCACGACCTTGGACCTCCGACGATAATCAATTGTCCAGGAATACAATAGGCCTGAAACTAATTTAATTTTGAACGTGGTTTCATTGAAAACGGTTAGGCATAATGATGTGATCATCATGTGGATTTACGAGATCAGCGTGAAGGTTGTATTTAGGGGTCAGCACACATCTCTGTATTTCATACAAATTTTTAGCTAGGAATCGTTAGAATCAGATCGCTTTGCAACGTATCATACAATATAATTTATGTCTTCTTTATTAACAATTTTAACGACAAGGAATATAAATATTTAGTTGCGCTCCAACAGTAATTACTTACACGTGTTTTCAAAACGTGATGCAAAAATTAATTAAGTAGTATGTAATTTGTCTACGCCATTGTTCTTTTGTCTGGTCAGATAGTATTCTGATATTAACCATAAGATATGGAATCACTGTTTACAAAGAGTGATTGATTCTGGTTCGAATAGTCAATGCAATATTTTCTATTGATCCCTGAAAAGTTTCAGAAAGTATTATACTGCAAACGGTTTCTTATAACACGGAACTAAAAACAACTTGAAAAATGTATATTTTTATTTCTTTCGCACATTACGCGTTGTCCAAATCTAGGGAATGAATTTTGATAAAATTTTATTAAATAAGGGTTATTCCCCTGGTATTTTTAATACAGTTTTTTTTTTTAACAAAAAGACACTAAAACAAATTTATGTCGTAATATAACAATACAAGACAATACTGGTTTTTAATTTAAACTTAAACTAGATTAATGTATGAATTTTGATAAATGGTATGTGGTGATTATAAATTTGGGTTTAATGGGGAAAGGGAAGATGCAGACGAAGTAGCTGTCAACATCTAGCATAACATGATATAGGATAACTGTCCGCTAACGTAACGTAACATGCAATAAATAAATGTAAAAATCAAAATATTATTATTATTTCGGGTAGTTATACTTATTTTATCATTATCTTTGTCATCGAGTACTGCAATTAGACTTAATCACCCGCTTGGATTCTCAGGCCGTTTGCTCCCACGGAAAAACATTTAAAACAATGTTTATACCTATAAAATACTTTTTATATTGTTTCTATGATTTTTTATAACTCTAAAACTTAGTTTTTAACGACATTGGTATAATAATATAATTATTTGGTATTCTTCTTATATCTTTATAAATAAGGACAGGAACTATTTGCTAGTCATCAGAGACTGCTTTTGGCATATAATATAATGACTCGGTAGCAACATATCATTTAATTACCTACAAGTATATGTATGTATTTATATTTAGTAACGTGATAGTCTAGTTATTTAAATAATAATATTTAAATTAAAAACGTTTTGTCTATAATGATATTAGTAATATCACAAGAAAACAACAAAGACAATACAAAAAATGTTAGTAAATAGTGACAAAAACAGTAGATGTGAGACCGAGCGACCATTGTTAATAGCATTTGATAACTGTAAGAGGTCCTGCATACTTACAAGTCTATAAATCAAAAATTCGCGTACATTTAACAAAAACTAATGTTTTATTAACATGTATGAATAATTTGATATCGGATTTGATGGAAAGTGGAAATACTAATGTTGTGGAAGGAAAATAGTTATAATTTCTTTTATGGAAAGGAAACCAATAAAATTAAACATTATTTTTAGCCACATATTTAAATTAAAAATGACAAAATAACATAGTAATACTCGTGTATATGTTCTTTTATAATAAAGGTGCGCGATTCATTGACATCAGTGCAATTGACGGACAATAGCAGGCGAGTCAGTCCCGCGCCGTCCATCCGTCCGTCCGCATGCCCACGACGCGTAGTCTCCTCACCAAGCGCTGGTTCCGCAGCCGCCGCGCCCAGGCCGAGGAACCAGACGATGGCCCCAAATCTTTGCCTCAGAACATGGACCGCCGGCCCCGCGTCGCGCGCGTCCTTAGCTCCCCGGCGCGTACGCAGACCACGCCCCTCGATGAAGAATCCCTCGAGAGGGCCTACCCCTCCATGGGTCACCTGGAATATGTTCTCGCTGGATCCTCACCACCGGCCGAGAGTGCCCCTAATATGTATGACAGCTTTGAGGAACCCCCATTGGACCTAACTGCGCATATATGTGCGGACTCGATACGTCAGAGCGCCTACGAGCAGATGCGAACCGTCGGTGGTCGGCTACGACTTCTCGATGAATTGGAATCGGGTGTTATATCAACCGATACAGCTGTAAATACTTTTACAACGGCATCCGAGGCTGAGAGGAATGTTTGCTTATTTTGGTGTGCATTTCTGAAATTAGATCATTTTTTGACGCCGTTACTAGAAGCGGGCGCTGACCCGTTATATTTTGATGCGCTCGGATTATCTCCGTTACATGTGGCCGCATTTAGCGGTTCGACTGAGAGCGCGAATTATTTGCTGTCTTGCGGAGCCGATCCGAATTACATGCCACGATGTTTCGTGCCGCTTCATAGCGCAGCGTTCGGTAACTCCGTTCAAGTCGCTAATTTACTAATCAATCGTGGAGCGTCCGTTCATGCCGCTGTAAAATACATTAACTGCGAGGGTGGGTTGTTACATTGCGCCGTAAGAGCTAATTCTGTCGAATGTCTTAAACTGTTTATATCGCATGGAGTTGATGTCAATCAAATAGAACCCGGTGGCACTAATGCTATTCATCTTGCGGCCGATTTAGGAATGATTCAGTGCCTTACAATTCTTCTAGCCACACCGGGTGCTGATCCGAATGTCAGAACAAGGGTTGGAGATAGAGAATCTACCGCTTTACATTTAGCTGCTGACGGGGGTTTTGGTGAATGTGTTGATTTACTAATTAGTAAGGGAGCAGATGCGAGCTTAAAAAACCACAGGGGTTTCACTGCCCTACATCTAGCGTCACGGTCAGCAAGTTTGGAATGCGTAGAGTCTCTCCTTCGAAAAGGTAACGCGGAGCCTAATTCTATGGATTTTGATAAAAGAACCCCACTACATGCCGCTATTGGCAAATGTGACAGTGCATGCGATATTATTGAAACTTTGATAAGTTGGGGAGCAAATGTAAACCAAAAGGATGAATATGGTTTCACGCCTTTACACCTAGCTGCACTCGACGGTCTCTCGGCATGCGTCGAGACGTTAATCTATCACGGAGCCGATGTTACAACACGATCTAAAAAAGGAAACTCTGCCTTAAACGTAATAGCAAGAAAGACGCCCGCGTCACTTGCAATGATAACAAGGAAGTTGGACTGCGCTATAACGTTACACCACTCGCAAACTAGCAACAGAGAGGTCGAACTTGAGCTTGACTTTCGCAGTATACTGCAACATTGTTACCCGCGAGAAATAAGTTATCTAAATACCTTTGTAGATGAAGGTCAAAAGGAAGTGCTCTTACATCCTTTATGTTCTGCGTTCTTATACATTAAATGGGAAAAAATACGTAAATATTACGTAGCCAGATTATTTCTAAGCTTTATATTCGTTCTTTGTTTAACTTTGTATGTTTTAACGGCGCTCGCACATAACTGCTATAATGGCAGCAAAGACATGGAAGAGACAATACAAGAACAGGAACTGTGTCAGAAACAGTCGATACTTGGAGATTTACTTAGAAAAAACCCATTTGTTATTGAAATGCAGTGGTGGGTGCTTGCAGGAATAACAATATTTGAGATATTCAGAAAAGTTTACGGTATAGCCGGTTATTCGACTGTGAAGCAATATCTAATGCAATCGGAAAACATTATAGAATGGTTTGTTATTATAAGCGTGTTTTTGATATCATATATTTACACCAATATTACCTACACATGGCAAAATCATGTGGGAGCGTTCGCCGTGCTTGCGGGGTGGACGAATCTGATGATGATGATTGGACAGCTGCCAGTGTTCGGGACGTACGTCGCCATGTACCAAAAGGTCCAAAAAGAATTTGCAAAATTATTAATGGCGTATTCATGTATATTAATTGGATTTACTATCAGTTTTTGTGTGATATTTCCCGACTCTTCCTCCTTCGCAAATCCATTTATGGGGTTCATAACTGTGCTGACAATGATGATCGGCGAACTCAACCTAGATCTACTTTTAAATGAACCGGATGGCAACGATCCGCCCGTGTTACTGGAATTTTCAGCTCAGATTACTTACGTTCTTTTTCTTATGTTTGTGACTGTCGTGCTCATGAATCTGCTGGTCGGTATAGCGGTTCACGATATTCAAGGATTACGAAAAACAGCCGGCCTATCTAAATTAGTTCGACAAACAAAACTCATTTCTTACATGGAACTAGCACTGTTTAATGGATATTTACCTAAATGTCTCTTAAAGATACTGCATTCTTCGGCACTCGTCTCACCCCAGGCCTATAGAGTGGTGTTGAGCGTTAAACCATTAAATCCAAGTGAAAAACGACTACCGAGGGATATTATGACGGCCGCGTATGATATCGCTAAAATGAGAAAGCAATATGGACACACAATCTCATCTAACGGTTCCACAACGGGAGCGTATTCGTGTTTTAAGAAATATGAAAATAATAATGATTCTGGCTACCGGGAGTATGGCTATTCTTCCGGATTGGGAAGTCTTCAGGCGAGGTTGGATGAAACATCAGAGAATGTCCGTCAATTAACGCAAGAAGTGAAGGAGTTGAAGAAGCTAATAAATGCCCAACAGCTCGTAATACAACAGGCCCTGGCCGGCGCGATGGACGGCCGTTGATGATATAATAGCCCGTTTAAATTTCAATGCCGACGGCACAAGTCAACAAACTATAGCGAGCATTGTCGTATTTATACTTCTTTAGAGCTATTGTTAACGGTTGAGAACTTAATGTGATGTGGAATTTTTACTTCTTATTTTGAAGAAAGTGGTTGTAATTTAGATAAACAGAGATATGCTGTGATCGTAATGTTATAGCGTTTAAGTTTTTGTGATATAACTTTATCATGATAATAAAATTATTTTTAATTATTGCTTCGGTGTTTTATTTATATTTTAAGTATATTCTTGATTTTATAAAAATAGTAAATATGGTTTTCTATGTTTATTTAATTGTTTTATTATGTTTTTAATTTAAAAAGTAGTATTATATTAAACAGAAAAATCGTTATAAATGATTAAGCGTTTAAAAATGGTTTATAAACATGTTTAGCCATGTTTAATTTAATAAAATTTTAATTACGAGTATAAATAGAGGTAGCAGGTTCGTTTCCACCCAAAACGATGAATTCTCTAAAATTTATCCATTCAACAAGGAACGGTAAGCACCCTATTAATATTCTAATCGTAATATAATACAAATGAATAACTTGTAAATTAATTTTTATTTACACAAATTTTAAATACTTTACAATTTATAATAAATATTTTTATCTCAAAATGCTGGGTGTTATTAGTTTAACACGTGAATCTGTTTGTATGTATGGTCTATGTTTGGCATTTTAGATCTCAAACAGATGAACCTATTTGAGTGTGGATTTTTAATAGTAAGCCTTGTCTGTTGAGATAGTTCTTGGGTTAGATAGACATTAGGTGAAAATAAAATCAGACTCCCCAGAATGTTCAACGCTAATAATTTCGTATATTGGTGTAAACAATTATTAAAAAAAAAAAAACTTATTAATTTCTATTTGGTTTCTATTCAAAGTTATATAAATCTAAAAAGCAGTAGATAAATAGAGAAACACTAAATTACTTTTGACAGTTGTTATTTTTGCCCTGACAAATGGCAACACGTGATCTAGTTTTCACGAGTTGCGCGGTAAGATTGAATAAATCAAAACAATCTGAGATGAGGGATCGATAGACTGAAGAGAATAGAAAATCTAGATTCAGGTCATCTCATCTCTTTCGCCCAGGCGGATAGGGAGCTACCTAAAATCGTATCTAAATTGTTGTATTGATTACGTGTTTCCGTCCATTTCGCGAGTGTCATTCCAATGCAGGGCAGTTTTAAGATTCAACTCATAAACATGGGGACTCGGGCGGCAGCTTGTAAGTGCACAGGAATTAACTCGCTTTTCGCTCATTTGTCTGATAACGCCGCATGCATGTCCATTAACGCGTTTCTTTTTCAGAGGTGGCTCAATTCTACGGCCTCATTCTTAGTGAAAGCTTTTTGTGTGTTCCTAATGCAGTCCACGCAGGCGTTTGATAACATGCAGCTTCTTATGGAGCCGCTCAATCAGAAAGGTGAGCTCGTGTTTACGGGCATATATTTATAACTGTTGCACAGATTTCGGATCCGTTGTCATGCTATGGCCCTTCGCTTTGCATCTACCTCAGAGACGTCTTCTCACCCTGTTTCGTGTCTTGATAGTATTGCCATCTGTTTCTTCAATACTTGTGTAGTGTCCTTCAATTGTTTTAATTTAGGGGCTAACATTCTCTTGCCTGTTGTCACAATTTCCTATTATTCACCTAATTTAAATAATTAGTTAATAATAACTTAAGTTCTAAATGGACCTGTACACTTTTCAATCAGAATATAATAAAAAATATAAGAAAATGTGTGTAAGATGGCAATCCTAGTAAATGTTACTGAGTGTATCCTGATTGGTGTTATCTCCTTGAATGCACGGCTCAACCAAGGTATGTCAATGTTTACCCTTTGTGTCTTATTGTCGATGTTAACCTTTACATTACCTGAATCAAATGTTGTGTTGTTGGTCTTAAGCTGTTGTCTTGTCGTCAGAGTATACTTACTGTATAGGTGTTAGTGGTTCTGTCCATGTTTGAGGGTTTTAATAGTATATAACATGTGTTCAGTGTGTGTGTAGCTAGTATATCTAATGATATTAGTTTAATATATTTCAGAAGGTAAATAAAGAGGATGGAGTGTAATATTTTATTATATTTTAGATAGTCAGGCTTCTCTTGGGATGGGATTTAGTGTTAAAACAAAAGATTTATGAAATTTTAAAGATTTTGATAACTATTATTGCCTATTACTCTTGCAATATCAACCTCGTTCTAGTCTTCTTTAGATTCTTGTGGCTTCTGCATTGGAACATATTCGAGAATAGTTTTATTATTTTCAATAATTTTAGTTGTTTTCAATTTGCATGCTTAAATGTTCTGCTATAATCAACTTGCTGAAAAAAAATTAATTACATGTGTGCTACATTGTAACTTACAACAGTAATAACAGATAAACTGAGAAACAAGTTCTATAGTTATTACCTTCTATTCTAAATTGAGTAATAAGAGGCTTGTGGCTACTCAGTACCCATGACAATAAACATGTTTTATCATTATATAAAACGTGACACCCTGAGTACTGTGGACAAGTGTAATCTAGGCATTAACAAAAGATGTTGCAGTCACAGCAAAGATCCGGAGCCTGTATGACTGCCAGCTGCGGCTCATGCACAACATCCAGCCCCTACCCTCCGGCACAGATATTGCTAACACTGTCAAGTACTTCTCACAGACCTTGCTCAGTAAGTATACATGGTTTGTGATCATTTTGAGATCAGGATCAATGTGTTTATCACTATAGGGGTTCAAATTATGACTCGCCAAGGTCAGACATCATAGTTGTCTGGCACAAGAATTACCACATGAAAATTAATAATTACAATTATAACAACATCATTATTTGTTATATTATTTTGCAGGTGTGCTCAAAGATGTACCAAGATCACCATTGGAGATGATGAGAGATGCTGACAACGACGCCGAAAGAATGGGTCTCTACCCCAATCTGGACTATAAGGGGCTATTTAATGCTATCTCGCAGCTTGTCGATTCTGCCCCACATTTGCAGTATGGCATTCAAGGTAGATATTATAATATGTAATAAACTAATAAAGATAGAATTTGAATTCATTTTGCTCTAAATTGTAGCTTTCGGCCAGGCAGTGTTACAATGCCTGGGCTGTCTGCTGCCCTTCCTGGAGTACGACATGATCGACAACCTGCCCTACCTGGTGGCGTACTGCGTGGCCGTGTTCCCGCCCGCCCTGCATCAGGAGATACTCAACCTGCTGTGCTATTATATATTGCCATTCACTATCAGTAAGTCTTATTTAATTAGGACCTTTTGTATGCATGTTATAACCTTATATTATTAAGGATAGAAATGAAAGGCTGAGTTTTTTAAAGGAATAGTGAATGATTGAATTTTCTTAATTTCCAGCGCGGCGCTACTCCGGTATGGAGGAAGAGAGTGAAGCTTCTCAATCCGTGGGTGCTATCATCATGATGGTTTTTCAACATTCTAACAATCCAGGTAAGGAATTTACCTTCGGCCTTTGGATTAGATTCGAAAACAGGGTACATGCTATGAAATTAGTTGTTTAGAGTGATTTTACGTCATCTATTCCGATTTCCAGCACATCACTGCCAACTTCTGGAAGGCCTGATGTCCATGAAGCAGCTGGTGGTTAAGGACGTGCTGTGCGTCATCGCGTACGGAACCTTCGGCGCCCGGGTGTCGGCTGCCAAGCTGCTGTTCTACTACTGGCCGCCCTTCGACGCACAGCTGTTCGACCGGAAGGGGTTACTGTGCAAATTTTCCAGTGAGTTAACATTTCCCTCTATCTGTCATTTTATTTTGCTTTATTGGTTTATTATGATTTTTATAAGTTGCGGTTGATATTTCATATTTTTTTTTTTTAGTTGTGAGTATTCGGTGTGTCGAGGATCCTACGTAATAAGGTATATTCACATTACCTCATACGTTGTAAGGTAGTTATTAGACAAGAAGTGGACGGCCCCGATGTTTCCAGACGACCTGGTCCCGTTCCTGTGCCAGCGCGACATGTGCCCCAACGCGGGGACGGCAGAGGCGGCCAAGGTGTGCTTCGACCACTGCATCAGCGTCACCTTCGCGTCCGACACGCCGCCGCCGCTCTACCTCTGCATCGAGTGCGCCAACGAGATACACAGGTCACCAGCGCTGCGACCCTCACATATTTTTTTTACATTGATCTCCATAGACGATAGACTGTAATTTTTAGTGATTATTCCTCAACGACATGAGTTTTTTTTCCACTTTTATTTTATAAATCATCGCAAAAACCATAACTATAAATGTGCAAAATTTCATGAAGATCGGTAAAGCCGTTTTTATGCCAACCCCGGACATGGGATACAAAAAGTCTCACATAGGGCGCTCCGCTCAAATATCTTCGCTTATTTGCAGGGAACATCCAAACCAACGTTTCTTCGACATCTTGCATCCGCAGCAGCAAGTATCGATGGTCTGCGAGAACAAGGTGTGCGCGAGATCTAATATCAGAGCTTATTAAGGAGGTGCGTCGTTTGATATGAGAATATTGAATTGTCCACAGAACTGCCGTTCGTCAGACAAAGCCGCGTACTCGATCTGCTTCTCCAACGAGTGCGCCAGCTACAACGGGAACCATCCCATCAGGTCAGAGCCTTTGTGATATACGGTGGGATTGTATTATGTAAAAAATTAAGTTAAATTTATATTTCCGTGTTAGATAACGACTAATACAAGAACAACTGTTGAATTTCTGACCGGCTCTTTTCAGTAAAGCAGCTTTCCGAACTACCACCGAGCAGACTACACTGACCTTTTTCTTGTAATAATTGACGATTCAATAATGCGTGTAAATGCATACTGGATATAAAGACAATTTGAATTTGAATAAAGCGAAACACTACAACAAGTAATTTATTATGATATAATATAAACGGAAGTAATTTTAAGATACAGACAGACATACCCTGGCCGTCAAAGCAATTAGTAAATTAATCCGTGGTCATTGAAGGTACTGCCAGCAGTGCCACGGCAACAGACACAACAGCCGACGCGGGGGCGACCACGTCGTACACACGCGACTGCCGCCCGCCTGGCACATGGACAGCGACATGCAGACCAACCTCGTCGAGGCCATCATCAGGTGTCATAACGCACACGCGCGTCATACCACACAAACATACACATACGCCCGCACACACACAAACACACGACTGCCGTCTGCCTGGCACATGGGGAGCGACATGCAGACCAACCTCGTCGAGGCCGTCATCAGGTGTCACAACGCACACGCGCGTCCTACCACATAAACACACACATACGCCCACACACACATGTGCACGCTATTTCACTTTTATCGATTATCGATTAGTAATAATTCTATCCTCCTATTTAGTTTGTCATATGCATTAAGTCGTTCTAATTTTAAAGCCCATTCTTCCAGTCTGCTGAAAGAAGCGAAGCCCACAAATATGGAAGACCCGGACAGTTCGTCGGAGGAGCAGCACGCCCCCACCACCGTCACTCTACCGGATCCTATATCCTTAGAAGATAGACAACTGTTGGGACGGTTAGATATTATAAATTATTTATTTAAGCTTTATGGATTTTTTGTAGTACACACTAAAATTTATACGTAATCCATCAACAAGTCGCATGGAAAAAGAGACATAAATATTAAAATGTTTCAGATACGGAGTTTGGTTGCTGGTGGGTCTGTGCACGCCCAACGCCGACACTCCCGACGAGGTCCTGGGACGACTGCTGTCAGTGTTGTTCCACTGGTTTCACGTCACCTCCTACGCGTATACAGGTATGTTATATACATTTGAATATCAACAACTAATCCACAACTTATTTGGCCAATTGTCCTCAATCAGGTGAATTGGCGAACACAGTCGAAAAGCTAAAGTTGGAGCACGTGTGTCCGTGGCTGCGGGGGCTGGCGGGCTCCCACGAGAAGGTGGTGATGTCGTGTCTGCTGCCGCACCCGCCCAGCCACATGCGGCAGGCGGGCCACTGGGACAACCTCGCCACCACCACACAGCACCTCAAGGACGGACTCAACAGGTGACGCGCCCTCGGCCTCCCGTCCTCCCGCCCTCCATGCCTGTATCGCCGCTACATGGCCACTTCCTTGCAGATTGTACTGTCTGATACCCTACGGCATAGTCACGCAGTCCATGTGGGACCAGATCATGCCTAAGTGGATGAAGAACATCGTCAAGAAGGTCCCAGAAAAGGTAACGGAGTTGTATAGGGGCTTCGCGCCTCGCGGGCGAGCGTACTCAATGTCGGTCATCCTCAGGAGACGTGGGAGCTGAAGCAGTCGCTGAGCAAGGTGCTGGAGCCCGAAGGCAGCATGCTGGGCGTGGACGAGCGACGCCTGTACGACTTCACGAAGCAGCGCCTTACACCGCGGGCGCGGGCGCCGCACGTGCGCGCCGCCCTGGGATGGCTGCAGGTGAGCGAGTTACGTCGGTGGAGGAGAGAGAAAAAGTGTGACGTGATTTAACACTTAACACTAACTTTAAAACAGATTAAATCATGGGTGCTTAAGTAACAAAATATAGATCAATTAAATATACATATATATTGTAGATGATATCTCTGTTGGAGATCAAGATACCCCTGGAGACGCTGTTCGACCTGTTCAGTCACTGCGTCATCAACATGCCAGAGAAAATATGTAAACCGCCCCCGGGTACGTTGTGCACTAAGAAGTGTACTTAATTTTTTTGTATTTTCCATTTTTTTACTGGGAGTCAATCCAATTTAAAATACATAATTCTGAAGAAAAATCACTCGTCCAACAATTATTTTCGTAAATTTTTTTTTTGCGAATTTGTTCTCCACGAAAGGTTTATTCAAAATGTTCGTTTGTAATTTTTTAAATTGAATCTATAGTTCCTAAGATAATTTCTTCCATAAATAATACATACTATGCCTTCGTAATATTGTAGATTAATAACAATTGCAGATAGAAACAAAGAAAGGGAGTTTGTGTTCAAGGACTCTCCGCCCGTGAGGAAGAAGGATAAGGAGCGGCACCGCGACGCGGACGAGTCGTCCTCCTCAGATGAGTCCGACGACGACGACGACGACGGCCGCCCCGCCACCCTCACCTGCTGCGTGCTCATGATAGACATACTGCTCAAACAGGTCACTACTGTTTGTATTGTCAACTTCAGATCAAATCACTAATTTAAGAAAAACTATGCAATGATTCGTCTTTTAATGACTATAATAATAGTTTGTTCGTTGGTAAGCATCACAAGTTACTAGTAGTAGTGCTAATTATATAATCTAGTCTTCTTCCGGTCAATTTTTTTACTCAAATTGTAATGTTCACACATCAATTATGACTTTGATTCAATACCATAAAAGCAAATCAATTAAAAGTAAATTTTTTAAAGCAGAGCAATTAAAAGTAAATTTTTTAAAGTATTTAATTGGCTCAACATTTTTTTTACTATTTTTCCTTTTATTTAAATGCCTTTATGCAAACGTTTATGTGAAAAATTGAAACAGCCACAGGGCTCAATTTCTGAAAATCTGGTGGCAGCGAAAGTGTTAATGTTTAAAGTTCGCTTTCCAATGTCATAAAGGACTTGTATTTAATTTAACTACCTTTTCTCAACCTCACCAACCGTTTCAGTTGGAACTGCAGCCACACCGCAGCGGCGCGGCCGCCGTTAGCAGCGAGGCCACGCGGCTGCTCAGACTCATACTGAAGTCCAACGGGATCAACACCGTCGAGCACGGTGAGCACGGCAGTGGGGACTCGCGCTTCTCAACCGCTGAGCGACGACGATGTAACTGCAGTACAAAACTTTTCCCTCAGCGGAGTGTGTGTCGGGCGGCGCGTGTGCATACTGCTCGGCGGCGGCGCTGTGCCACCAGCTGGCCGTGCGTCTCGTGCGGGCCCTACACCGCCCGCGGCGTCCTCGGGTATACAAATAAAAAAATAGATACAACACTAGATACTAACGAATCCGACGTCGGTCGGTTCGTCACATTTAATCCTTCCCTAACTTTGGGACTCGTGTTATCGATCCTTATACTTGTGTAGACGTCGGTCGGACGAATGTAAAGTCGTGATCGCAACCTGGTTCCTTAGAATCGGATACTAGAGTCGGTTCTAAAGGCATCGATTGTACCCGGACCCCGACAGCCGTCTGTGGAGGAGGCGTGGCCGGAGAGCAAGAGGAGCCAGGCGGAGGACGAGCGTTCCCGCTCGGGCGAGGCGGCGGGGGAGCACCCGGCGCCCGAGCGGGCCTCCGTGGGCGGCGTGCTCGTACACATGCCGCATGTGAGTATCGGTGTGCGTGCGTGCGTGCGTGTGCGTGCGCCGGCGCGAACTCGAAGTTTATTGATTTGTACTCTGTTGTCATTGAGATAATCATTTGAACGGCCGATGTGAATTCATTTGTTACATAACTCCTCTTGACGCCGCAACTCCATAGACAAGGAGCGATGCGCCGACGCCCGAGATCCGCCAACTTTATGGCGGTTTTCTTTAATTTCTTTTAAGAATAGAATGTTACAATATATTCGGTATAAATTGTTTATAAATGTCTCCAAACATAGCAGTGTTGGATCCTTGTTATAACTTTAGTTACTTGAGTGTAGAGACTAGATCTGTCGCTTTATTTATTCCTGTATGCGTTCGTTTAATGTTTTATATGAACTATCGAATATTTCTGTCCATGGCTGCATGTCTCGTGGTCGCTCCTCCATTAAAGTTACCCCGGTCAGTACCGACCCTGTCGAAGGTATTCAGTAAAAGGAATAGATTATTATTGTGGTAAATGTTTTTATTGTAGGAGCGATAATTAAAACGCTGCTGAATAATTTAAATTATGGATGTGTTAGTTTTATTATTTCGAAGATAGAAACTTAGCATTCTCATTTGAAATGTTTTATAGTCATTTTAAATATGCAACATCTGCTAGTAAATAAACAGCGATACGAAGCCGTGTTTCTGTCTTTACTTGTTTTCCTATGAGAATATATATTTTGATAAGGAAATCTACAATCAGAATCAAATGTATCTGATAGCCGGTGCCGCCCGTCTATATATAATAGATGTATAGTTTGTTCATTTCATGCAACTGTCACTAATAAGCGACATCGGTTCGGACGCAACTTTGACTAAATCGTCAGACACGCAAGTATGTTTGTATATTATTCAGCTTTTTTCTATATATATTTTTTTTGTGTATAATCTGTTGGTGTCGTTCACTTCTTTATGTTCGCGTTCGCATGGTTGTGTTATGTGTGGCTTCAATAGGAACGACACTAACCGATGAATTCACTTTGTCTTAACACTAAACCTACCAAGTACCGGTCAAATTGACCGTTCTTAATCTTTTGTAAAACTTACACATTCTTAAACGTTATAATATCGTTATCAAAGTACATGATAATTCTTAGAATATGCATATAATATTTTCTACACTCTTTACTTTTAGTTATTTCCATTATTACCTGCGTTATATAATAAAATAATTTTTAATTACCGATCAATTTGACGGCGTGCAGTAGGAACAAGTATACAAGAATTGTCGGTAGGTTTAGTGTTCATTGTAGAAATATTTAAAAAATATTTGCAAAGTGAAATCAGTCTATAATTTTTAATAGATGTATTTTTATTTAGTATAATAACATTTCTTTTGTCACTAGTGGAATGATATAATATTTTTTGAACTATCTAAAAAAATCTATCTCAATAAGTTCAAGGCACGCAGACTATGTAGATATACACATATTATTTAATAAAATAATACTACTTACTAATGTATTACATATTATTGAACAGTGCAGAAAAATGCACAAATAATAAAAAGCTTTTCATAATTTAATGATATCTTTCATTGGATACTGGCGTAAAATTCAACTATAGTTATTCTAAATTACCTAACAGGTGATTTATCGATACTTGGATATATTAAAATTGAAGAACGATGAATGCGAATGAAAGTTAAAAGTCCTAAATTCAACCAACGTAAAAAGTAGTACATGAATAAATTAGATTCATAAGAAAGTGGGATGAGTTTGAATGAGTATCAACAGTCCTTGATCACCAACTACAAGTAGTAGTATATAAACAAATTGCATTTATAAAGAAAGAGGGATGAGTTTGAATGAGAATCAACAGTCCTTGATCACCCACCACAAGTAGTAGTATATAAACAAATTACATTTATAAAGAAAGAGGGATGAGTTTGAATGAGTATCAATAGTCCTTTATCACCCACTACAAGTAGTAATATATAAACAAATTATATTTAAAAAGAAAGAGGGATGAGTTTGAATGAGTATCAACAGTCCTTGATCACCCACTACAAGTAGTAGTATATAAACAAATTACATTTATAAAGAAAGAGGGATGAGTTTGAATGAGTATCAATAGTCCTTTATCACCCACTACAAGTAGTAGTATATAAACAAATTACATTTATAAAGAAAGAGGGATGAGTTTGAATGAGTATCAATAGTCCTTTATCACCCACCACGAATAGTAAATTAGAAATTACATTTATATAGAAACAAGTATGAGGTTGAATGGGAATCAATAATCTTTGATTCAACAACTATAAGTAGTAGTACACAACAATACAGAAAGAAATAATTATAAGGAATAAATGTGAATGAAAATCAAGAGTTTTTGAAATCAATACTTCCTGTTTTGTCAGCGTACAACCATAACAGGTGGGTATAACACTTTAATTCTCTGAACTTGAATAATATAACAACAGAAAATTAGTTGTATCTAAAATATTTTTTGGGAAGAGATGTTTGTGAATGACTGACTATATTTTTATTGAAACACTGACCTCTAGTATATAAAATACTCAGACTTACAAGAGTGACAGATGTGTGTGAACAGTACTAGTCCTCAAAACAAACATTGAACTTACATGAAAGGAATAGACTCTCACAGACAGAGTATCGTATAACGTATATAATATAACATATACGAGAGCCGGCCCGCAGATAATGACGGCGACGGTGGAGACGATCACGGAGCAGCTGGACATGGCGAGCGTGCTGCCGCCGCAGGAGCCGCCCACCGCCGCCACCGCGCTCTCCGTCACGCTCACCGACACCGACGTCGCCACAGCCACCGCCAATGTGAGGGACGCTATACATACCATCTCTTCCAAGTTCTCTTATTTTCTAATAGCTTTTTAACCTATTAGCACGGTACGGGTGAACGTAATCTTGGTATATAATTATTTATTTTATATTTTAGAAAAATTATGAGGTTTTTAAATAAATTATTTCATTGAAACTAACTAAAACCCCTATTAAAATATGTCTAACTTAACGGATACTAGTTCATTTTTTAACTATAATTTTGTATCATCTTTGCTTATGTCATAGATATCGACCCCAAACTTGTTGGGTGAACACGAAGGCGAATTCGTTGAGGAAGATATGGTCAACTTTTGGCGGACATCGGCTGGCAAATTTCATTTTTGCATTGAAGAACTACCGCAAGAGCTACAATATATACATCAGTTGCTTCAGGTATAATTATCCATGAAAAGGAATATTTTATACACGTTCTGTTAAATATGATTTTAATTCCTTACTCAAAAAATGAATATTTCCAGGAGCTCAAAAACACCAAGCGGCCGGATGTCCTGTATCACCTCCTGCAGTGTCTTCAGGTCCTGGTACTCAATACGGATGCTCTAGCCGAGCACAAGGGGTTCCTCATATGGTGCCAAGAGAACCTTCTTATTGATAAGTAAGTAGTAAATAAAATTAATAATTAACTTTTAGTAGTATGAATTTTTTACATTTATCACACCGTTGCCAGTAAATGACCTATAAACTAATCTTAAAAACAAAACAATAGTCCTCAAAAAACACTACTCAAATAGTAAAACTCAGTTCGGTACTCCAGTTTCCATTAGTTTTGTTACTGTATGGATTCTCTTCATAATGTCGTGTGATGTAGTGTATGTGTGTGTGTCAGTCTGTGGAGCGTGTGCGAGGCGGCGCAGTCTCACATCAGCGCGGTGGCGGCGCGCGTGCTGCTGCACTGCGTGACGCTGCCGGGCGGCGCGGACGTGCTGTGCGCGCTCGTGCGGGACGCCTTCCACCACGCCGACGCGCCCGTGCGGTTCACCGCCGTCGACAGAGTCACCGTGCTCATACGGTACGGTCTCCAATACTCATTTATATATAAATTCATAATAGAATACCTTAAAATTGGTTATCATCTTCCCAGGTTTATGGACGGCTCCCCGGTCAAGACCAGCCTCCCGCTGCAGACGGCCCTGGCCACCGCGTTCTGCTACCTCATCTCCAGCATGGACGACATCAACGTTTACGTGGCGCAGAGAGCCACACTCTTCATTGGCACCATACACGACACCGCTATCGAGGTAACAATGATGTAAAATATGTCTATACCGAATACGGTTAAGAGTTCTTTTCAACCTACGTCTTCCTCTCTAGTTGCTTCTCTACTGCCTGGAGACCCAGTTCGATCTGGTGGCGGTGGACCGGCCCATGGTACTGCAGTCGGTGTATCAGCTACACAACACACTCAGCGATCGTCGCATCCTGACATGGGAGTTCTTCTTGAACCGATTCGAGGCGCTGTACCTGGACGCTCAGTGCGCGAGAGATTCGAATTTGAGAAGTATTAACTAATTCACATAAAAAAGTTTTTCTCACGTTATAACGTACCTATAACCAATAATGCATCTTCCCAGCGGAGTCGTCTCGGTCCCCGCGGCACGACGCCTGCGCCCCACGTTCGCTGGCGGCGTCCTTCGGCGCCAAGTGGCCGTACAAGCGCACCGTGTCCGCACCCGCAGCCGTGCCCGCGCCCGCGCCCCCTCCACCACACCACCACCCCGCACCCATAGGTCTCTACACATCTCCAAGTAATACAAACATACGCGCAACTAACTACCAAACATAAATTCCTTTAATTTTTTCAAAGCACGGCGTATATAATACTATAGATTTATGAACTTTGAAATCTCGTATTTCCCTCAGATCGTGAGAAGGTGTACTCTCGTCAGTACTCCGCCCCGTTACTTAAACGAAAGACGTCTCGCTTCGGGCTGGGCCTGGGACAGCTGTTGACGCAGCCGCCGCCCAGAGGAAACAATGGTGAGTTGATCATTCCTAGTGTATACTACTACTAAAAAAATACGAAATATAGTTCGATATTCAATGCATTAAGAAATTAGTCATTCAAATGGTCTAATAATAATTTCTTGAGAAATATCTTGAACTTTCCCTCCCAGAACCATCGTCAGGTGTGTGTGCGGGGGGCTCCGCTGCGGGCACGCGCTCCGATGCCCTTCCGCGGGCCTCCGAACTGGAGGATGCCGACCGGGAGACCACCAACTTGCTAGTGTTCCTACTCATGCAATTCCTATCCAGGTCGGGGACGAGTTCTTCCGGGAACTCTCGTTTATAGCGATCTAAAATTTCCTTCCTTTCTTTTCACCTGTAAACTGTAAAGTGTACGCTAAATTTAAGACCTAGAAATGTTTAAAAATGTATTGCAGGTCGGACCAAGCCCATCCCACCGACGACAAATCCTGTTTGAAAACTCAAGAACTCGTCCTCAAACATCTGTTTCTGCTATTAGGATACAATTCCACCGAAAAATACTTTACTATACCGCCGCATACGTTGAGGTACTAACGAGTTGTTACAAAGTATTCTAAATTGAATATAGCAATGTTCTACCTTTTATAATCTGTTATAATGTATACCAGGATGTCGTCAATCTTCAACGCGTTCATGGCCAACCTGCCGCAGGTCCTGGACCAGAACCACGTGATGGGAGCCAGCATCGCCGAGCCCACGCTAATGCTGCTACAGGTTTTTATCTCATTTGCGCTATTAACACTATTGACTCACTTTAACCTGGAATCTTTACGAATGGCTCTTATCTTGATTGAATATATATCTTGATGGTAATAATGATACTTGGTAGTCATAGTCATGAGTTGTGAAGATGAAAATCGGCGAAGGAGTTTTAGATGAAATAGTTTTTCATCAAAAACTCCATTACAAAATCTGTAGAACATACAAAAACGAGCACTCTCGTTGTGTGGTCGGATAGTACACGCTGATACCGGAGTGCTCGGGATGAATGTGACCGAACGTGACCCGTCACCGGGTTGGCATCTTCCTCGCTTTATTGTACGCTCACAACTTTTCTTTGCTTGCCATTTAATTGACCTTGTCGATTGTGACCTTGTCGAGTCCGACATTACTATCTCCAGCACTGCAGCCGGCCCGCGCTGTGCTCCAACAGCGCCGCGCCGCACTCGCTGGGTGCCCTGGCGCCACACGTGCGCCGCCATTGGCTCATGGCATTGCTCGTAGTGCTGTACAAGGTGAGGACGTTGTTATTCCCGGCACTCCAGCCAGATCTTCCGCTCACTAAATTTCAATAGTCAAATCAAACACATTTTAGTTTATATGCATACGGATTTAATGTTTAGAATTAGAAAGTAATATGTGTGTCTTCATTGTGTCTAGTACCACTACAGCAGCGGCGTGCTGTGCTCGTTGGCGGGGTCGCTGGTCCGCTGCGTGCTGCAGTCGCTGCAGGCGCAGCACCACCAGTGCCGCCGCATTCCGCCCGTGCTGCTGCTGCCTCAGCACCAGCGCCGGGGTCGGCACCGCCCTTTTCGTCTTGTTCATTTAATTACAATTTGGTCGTTTTATTTTGAGTTTATGAGAATGTAGACTTTTTGGAATGGAGTTCTATGGTGTTTAATAAGCTAATAATTGCAGAAGGTGCAGGACTATCGTGTCCAGGTGGACCGGGGACCAGCACTACGAAGGCAGAAGAACTCCCGCACAAGTCTCCAGCTCACTGGCCTGAAACTACTGAGGCGCCAAAGTTAGTCAGACATACTTTTTACAATAGATTCGTAACCACATTTTGCCCAGACATTTTGTAGTACAATGACAATACCGTTACTCTTTTTATGTAATATATACATGTTATAATACTTAAGATAATAATGCCCAGGTACCAGCAGCAGTGGAGCGTGGAACAGGAGTCGTCGGAGAGTGAGCTCATCGCCATCCCGGAGACCAGTGACAAGTCCGACACCACGCTGCACGGCAGCACCGCACCCGTGAGCATACTAACAGACACCCACACACACCCACACACTTAAATAGTTATATTTGACATGTGTGTGACACACTCACACAATGTGATTTTTTTAAAATATATTTTATGACAAACTGATGCTAAACTGTTTTTTCTTTATTACTATTGTATTGTATCATGTCGCTGCGCAGGGGTCGTTCGACGAGCCGTCGCACTACGAGGAGGCGCCGCACGCGCACCCCGCCTACCCGCCGCACAGCAAAGTTGTACGTTTGTGCATATTTATTATGCAGTGTAGCTTTTAATGTATGTCTGTTGCTTTTTGGATTAGTTAGAATAATTAAATTAATATATTTAAATTTTAGCCTCAGCCTGGCTCTCGTTCGGCGCAGCAATTGTCGACGAGTTCGTCCGTGTCCATCGGCAGCGACTCCTCTAATTTGTAAGTAGTGCACTAAGTATATAGTCAATGTTAAGTACACTATTGAAACGGACGAAACTTTTTTATGATAATTGTCATAATGTGAAATAATAATATTATTTATTAATTGATATTACAAATAAACATCGTAATCGATCAAAAATAAAAATTTATTAAAACGTTATCTCCGTCCCGGTACAGAAAGTCGACTCCAATGAGCGGTCAGTCCGTGGAGCTGTGGCCGGAGCGGGCGCTGTCTCCCCGGAACAAGCTGACTGGCTGTCAGAAACGAGTCGTCGGTGAGTGTAGCGCATGGAAGACATAGGGTTATTATTTTACACATAGTAACTGTCATCAACCCGGCCTGTCCCCAGCTGGCAGCAGCACGTCCCCCGACACGGCCGCGTCCTCCAACGGGGACGCGCTCGGCCACCCTCCGCCCGCCGCGCACGCAAACGCACACGCACACGGACATGCGCACGCACATGCTCATCTCCGTAGCCCAGGTGGACTTGACAATATATTTAACATGCTAATAATAACGAAACATAATAGTATTGTATAATACAAGAGTATTATACATTGAATATTACATATTTAGGTTAACGGTAAAATTTCACAGGTGTGGCGTACGCGTCCCCCGAATCGCCCCTGTCGAAGATGGAGGTGTCGTGGGGTGGTCCCCCGCACTCCCCTCTAGCGCCACATCCCCCCACCTTCCACATCCCCCCGCCGGTGCCCGAGCGCTTGCTGCCGATCGGACCAAAACCCAACAAGGAGCAGTACCCCGTGTTCAACGCGCTGGTGGATAGAGTCCGGGAGGCGTTGAACATAGCTGGTAGGTAGACACTTTTATACATTCCGATGCATTGTAACAAGTTCATTCTATGTAACTTTTTTACTATTAATGTTTATAACTATCTGTTTAAAATATGATATGAACGGGAACAGACGTTTTTTCAGACGACTCGACGGAGCGCACGGACTCCGGCGAGGCGGAGCCCGCGCGACCGCGGCCCCGCCCCCACCACCTGCAGCACACCACCTCCGCAGACAACGCACGGTAGGTACACCAGCACGCACACGCAGGTATACACAAACATGTGGACATACACACGCACGCACCTTATCATCATCATCTGTACTGATACTCTTCTGCTTATAGCTCTCCTCGACGACTGGCGCGTCAGGTAGCGCAACTGGGCTCTCCCCCGGCCGGAGATCCCCCGCACTCGCCCCCCGCGCACGCCCACTCTCACTCTTCACAGCACACCAAGCCACACGCCACTGGTAAACATAACTATTGATTTGATTGCCATGTCTATTATGGCCTCGTTACATGCTGACGTTCTTGGAACATTCATATTATTCGAGACCCGTTTTTGAAACTTATTTTATCATATTAAGACTTTAATTAGCTTACCTTTGATAGGTAAATCGCTCATATAATCATATTTGTTCTCTTCTAGACAGCAACCCTATACGAACTTCAATCTAGTTTGATTCCCCAGTTTTAGGTCAACTTAACAATTCTTGAGGGCGTGTAATGTAATTGAACTTTGACATTGCGGGATGCTGGGTGGGCGTTGCATAACCCTGCAGTCCGATGAATAATTAATCGATATTAACATGGACAGAATATGATGTACTAGGGCGCCCCCTGGTGGTATTTGAATGTTAATCGGTGCGGTCCTCAGAGTGGGGTCAGGGATGGTGGGGCGGAGGGCGCCGCGCGGCGCGGCGAGCGGCGCACGCGTCGGCGGGCCCGGCGCGCCCCGACGCCACGCTACGATACCGGTGCGGCGAATGCGGCGGCGCCGTGGAGCAGTACAGCGACGAGGAGCTGGGCCTGTGCGTGATCGTGCTGGCGACGTTCGTGCGTCGCGAGCCCGCCGCGGCCGCGGCGCTGCTGCCGGCGCTGCTGCACGGCGTGACGTGTGTGGTGCAGCTGGGCGGCTACTCGTGGCAGGCGGACGGCGGCGCGCGGCTACCGGGCGGTGCCGTGCTGGTGGCGCACCAATTCCTGCGAACGGTACTGCACCAGCTCGCACCGCACAACGTGTTCCTACAGCTGTTCCTGCAGCGCACTCCCGGTACGCGTCACAATCATGCGTTTATTCGAATAGACACTTCCAGGCATCACACTTATGAAGGTTTTTTGGTTTCAATATAATGTAACGTGTTAAATATAAAGCTAAGGGGACTCTAAGTTCTAATGTGACGCGAAACCCAAAGAACCCGTAACTATCGTGACCTGTCTGATTTGATTTGTTTTTAACAGAGAAACAACGGCTGATGTTCTTCAAGAGCGTGGCGCAGGCGTTTGTGGACTTCAATGAACTGTATCCTTGCGGGCCGCTGCAGCTGCTCGTGGAACACCTCAACTCCAAGAAAACGTTACCCATTGATGTACGTTTTTGACTTTCTGCTTCAAACGTTAACGGTTTCAAAATTTATTTAGGTTATTACAAAGATTTAACCAACTACAAAATTGTTTGTCGGGATAATTAATTGCGTTATTACGTGTATGTTACCTGTTTAAAACACAGGATTATGATGTCTAATATTAAAACATTATTGTATTAAAAATATTAAATAGAAGAATATGATGTAATAAACCACGCAAAAGTGTTTGTTTTTATAATTTAAAAGATCAAGCAAGCACATGAGAATACCGAACCTCCCGCAGCAAATGGGTGTGATAGCGGGTAACATGGCCACGTACCTGGAGTGCTTGGCGCCCGAGGCGCTGGGTCCGCTGGCGGCGTGCGGCGCGCTGCTGGGGGCGTTGGACGCGCTGCTGCGGGCCGTGGCGCTGCGCCTGCCGCAGCTCGACGACGCCGCGCCGCTGTTACGCCTATGCGCCGCCGCGCTGCGCGTGCCCGCCGCCGTGCACCACAAGGTACGCACACGCACATACACACACTTGTACATGACAATACCTATTCGACCATTTGCTCATCTCCTTGGCCTTTTCTGAAGAACAAAGGTTGTCTTGCAGAGCCTGCTGGAGCCGATGTCCAAGATCCTGAGCTACGCGGTGCAGAATTTCACGGTGCGTCTGTCCGTCATCAGCGAGGTGTCGGCGGGCTGCATCCGCGCCTTCTCGCGGGACCGCGACAAGCTGCTGCTGTGCCGCGTGCTGGTGTACGAGCTGCTGCACGCGCTGCGCACCAAGACCACCGTGCCCGACGACAACCTCTTCATACTGCTGCAGTTTGTGCTGCAGAGTGAGTATCTTCAACATAAATTATATTTTCGATAAATATATTAACCATGTTATGCTTATTTTATTTTTTAATAAATATTAAATGAAAAATTCATTAACACGGGAAAAATTTATACTAGCGACCTCTGGAAAACCGTCCTCATCGCTCGACCGCCTTAGATACTGTGATAAATACACATACACGCTTAGATAAATTTAGATTTATATATTGAAATTTTACAAAGTATACGTAGCAGTATATAGCTACGTAAACAATACCATTAAAAGGAGACCACAATGAAAATAATTATTGAAATTCTCACTTCTAATGTTAGCCGTGTTATGCGCACTCGCAAAATTTATAAATATTGTTTACGATTTTCAAAGCAAACTTAGTAGAAGTCGCCTTTGTCCTGATAAAGACGAAAAAATAAATAGTTAAAGGTGAAAAAAAATATCGAGTGGTTCATTTATTTTTAAATAATGCTCGTACCAGTAGGTAGACAACAAGTTAAAAAAAAATGTGTTCTACAGCTATTTATAAGGGCTTGATTTTTTTAACTAATACATATTAAAAACACATTCATTCGTTCTTCCAAGGCCACGGCTGCAGCCTGCTGTTGCCACCGGCGCTGGCGGGCGCGCTGGCGGGGGACGCGCGGGAGGTGGGCGGCGCCCCGGCCGACTGCATGCGGCCGCACCTCCCCGACATGTTGGACCTGCTGCACGACCCGCACCTCATCAACAAGATCAAGGTACGGATAATCGACAATACTCTTTAATCGTATTAAGTTTTAAGTGTGAATTGTCTCTGATCGAAACTTCACCTCTCCTCTCCCCCCTCACAGGGTTCGGTGTCGAAGTCGCTGGTAAACCGCAACCTGATCTGTCTGAACGAGGACACGCTGGGTGCTCTGGTGAAAGGCGGCGTGGCACAACACGTGGCCGCCGAGCTGGCGCTGGAACACGCGCGGCGCCACGAGCGGGCCCCGCGCCACGGGCTACCCTGGCTGGCCGCCGCGCTGCCGGGGTGAGGGGTGCCTTATGTAATCTGAAGCTTTGACAACTGCATTCTCCTTTTTTCCATTGTCTTTTTTGTTTTGGAAGAGTGAAGCACATAATTATCTGCATAGTATATCAGTTATCCCTTGTTTTCTTTGTCAATTATTGTTCGTATAATTATTAAGTGTTCTGATTTTGCCATATCAGTAATTGCTTGCTCTTACAACATATTTTACCGTTGTAAGTGTTAGTTTTCCCTATAACAAAAACTAAATATTTTCTCTTATAAACTAAATATTTTTTAAATTCTAACAATTAATCATATTATTGCTGAGATTCTTTCCCTGTTATTATTTTTATTTTCCTCACATGATTCTCATTAAGTGTCGAGGTGCAATAAAGAGCAATGTTGAGACTGCTATTGGATGCCGTTGTCTATAAAAAGTTGTCTCCAAGCAGCAGCTCCCGGGACGTGTGTGAGTGCGTGTGCCGGGTGCGGCTGGTGTCGTGGGTGGTGCTGGGTGCGCTGTGCAACGCGCGCCACCAGCCGCTGCAGCTGCCCGTGCCGCTGGACGCCACCTGCCACCTCACCGACCACCTACAGGTACCACCACCACTTACGCTGTCAGATGTGGGTTTATTGAGAGGGTTGGATGCAGCCATCAATTTGTTTGTAAATATTGTGTTTACTTTGAAGAGTTTTGTTAGTTTATTAATTGTTTTTTTTCTTAATGAAGTTTAATAAAATACTTTGTATGTTAAAATTGGTTAAACCGGCCGATCTCTCAAACTACAGACCGATATAATTCAATTAATATAATGTGACTCCCTTAATTCTTAATCTCTAATGGTTCACTAAATGTAATGACTATACACAAGTACACTAAACATAATACACTCGCAAGGCATGTCCTAAGATTTGTCGTCTTCTCCAGACGATAATGTCGTCGTACCTGGAGGCGGGGGGGGATGCGGCCCCGCGTCTGGGCGCGCTGTGGTCCTCGTTCCTGGCCTGCCAGCTGTGGACGCTGTACGCGCAGCGCGCCAACGCACACCCCGAGCTGCTGCACTTCTGGTGCAAGCTGGTGCCTACGCTGCTGCAGCTCACGCACGCCTCCAAGCTGGTAAGTACAGATATACAGGAATGCATTTAGATACTATATTTATTAACATTTTGTTACATTTCTGTTACAGTTGGCCGAAACTGTGAACCTACATTTCCTGAGTCTGCTGGAATGTTTACTGGAGTGCAACTCGACCGTCCTCAACAAGCTGCTACCGCTCTGGGCTCCGATCCTACATTCACCGCTGTTTAACGTGAGTCCACATACTATCATTTGTATTATTTTCTTAAAAGTAACGAAGAAGACGGTTTACCAGAGGTTTAGTTGTACCGACTGCTCCATCGGTCACCGGCAACTCAAGAAAAATTTATATAGTAATGTATATTTCCAGATGCCTCGTCACGTAGCTCACCGCCTGGAGGCCTGTCGCGAGTTAAGGCCGGACGTGGTGACGCTAAGCCCCTCCGCCGCCTCCCCCGCCGCCCTCCACCCCGGAATCACCCCCGCGTGCGCCGTCCCCGCCGTCAGTGCACTCGCGGCCGCGCGCGAGCACAGGCGCCTCTATCGGCTGCTCACTAAGATGGCACAACTCGAACTACAGCCGCATTCGTTTTATTTTATATAACTAATAAATGTGTATACTTTAAAAACAATCTAGGAGGAAGGGAGGGATCTTTTACAAGGAGTGGAAAAAAACGGTTTCATGAACCCGTTAGAAATGTAGATAGAAAATAAAATAATTAATGGTGTGTTATGTTATGTTTGATGTTTCCTGTATACGATGTTACTGTTACGTTGTAGAAATAACTGATAAAGAGTAGATTGAATGTTGTAGTAGTACAATTATAAAGCACAGTAAATGCTATAAAGTATAGTTTAGTTCTTTAGGGCACTAGTGATATTAATTCTTCCGAGCCCTATCTGGTTTCTGATGAGATGACGAGTTATATATACATAAATATATTTTTATTTAATCAAGGTTAACTCTACGCCAAAATACTATTGTAGTTTATCTTATATTATTTCAGGTTTTAATAAATGTTTTAAAAAAGATATATTGTTTTTTTTTTCAACGCTAAATGCATTGAAAGTTATCTTTTAATAATAATACATAGTAGTATAGAAAACTATGACCATGACATGACATGATGAAAACTAAAATCGAGAAAAGTGAAAACAATACATGTTTTCACTTTTCTCGGATAGATTTATGGATGTTGTGGACAGGAAAAATTTTAATTACTGTCGAGACATGGCGCTCTTTATAATTTACTGATTTAGTTTATTTTCATATTTAATTATCACAAAACATTTAAATTCAAATTCAAAATATCTTTATTTAAGTAGGCATTTACACGCACTTTTGAATCGTCAATTATTACAATACAAAAAAAAGGTCAGTGTAGTCAGTCCGTAAGTAAGCTACCACCGGCTCGGAATGCTGCTCTGTTGACAAGCCGGCCCGAAACTCAACAATTGCTTTTTTCAAAAGAAATATAACAACCTTAGGTGATGTACATTATAATATAAATCCTGCAAATAATTCAACAACTTAAGTTCCACATATTTCGATGCACTAAAAACTCGAACGCTATAATAAGATTTATCTATACTTATCTATACTTATAATAAATCTGTAGAGAGGTCAATTCTGTACATGAAATATATTTACAAAATAAGTAGCAGGGGGTGATTAGTGTTCGATACTGATGCCAAAAATGCAGTTAAAAAAATTTTTGTCTGTCTGTCTGTCTGTCTGTCTGTTTGTATGTTATTTATAGAAAAAAAAACTACTCGACGGATTTTAACGAAACTTAGTACAATTATTCTTTATACTCCTGGGCAGGTAATAGTATACTTTTCATCACACTACAATGAATAGGAGCAGAGCAGTGAAAGGAAATGTTGAGAAAATGGGAGAAGTTGCTTGATTTTTTAAGCTTCCGTCGCGTGTGCAGCCTTAATGGTTAGAGCTACATAGAAACTATGTATAACGGAAATATTCTACATAAAAATACACGAAAAATATTCCAAGACAGCATATATCTACCTTTTATAGTTAACTCACAATAACACGCATAACTCTCGATAGCTTAGCAGTTCGGAGATTTCTTATTATATTTGTTTACTTTTACGTTTATAAAACCAATAATGCTCACCATCATTCCTAATTAAAAAAAAAATAAACATTAGCACCAATTCAATAAAAAAAGAATCATTGAAATCGGTATAGAAACACCAAACTTATACTTACTTACATGAAATACGCCAACAAGACATCGCGCGTGAATAGTGAATCAAGCTATAAGGATTATTTTTGCGTAACGGTTGCCGCGCTCGACGGGGCTCGCGGCGGCAGAGTATAAAAGGGGCGGGAGGCGAGCGCAAGCGTCATTCAATATTTGGCTGTTGATGCGTTCAGAGTGTTGAACTTTATTGACAGACAATAATTGTTATTTTATAAACCGTGCTTATCAGCGCGACTTTTTGTCTTTAAATAGTTTATTTTAATTTTTTTTGTTGTTATTTTCTAAATTAGTTTTAGTTTTGTTTAAATTCTTAACTATTAATAGTTCCTATTTTATTTCTTTTTAAGTAGATTTAGATTCGATTTTTAGATTAGATAATAGATAGATAGATTAGATTATTGTTAGATTTTTAGTTACTGATAGGTTAGTTTTGGGCATTTTATGTTTAGTTTTTTTTGTATTGAGTAGATAAAAGCGTAGGTAGGTACTTTTATTAATTATAGTATTCATAGGTATTTTTTATTTATTTTTAAGTGAAGTAGGTATAGGTAGATATTGCCTACTATCTACCTATACTGCACACGTGTTTTAGCTTTATTTTCATTTCTTTTTTTTTTGTACCTAAGTTGTAGGTAGGTAGGTACATATTTCTTAGTTTAATTCTATTAGAATATTAGGTATTTAAGTTTAAATAGGCACTTAGATTTATATTTTTTTATTATATAGCAGCTGTACTTAGAACATCTAAGGTTTTTTTTGTATTAGCATAGGTACTTTGATTAATTACAGTAGTTGTAGGTATTTTTTATTATTCATTTTTAAGTGAAGTAGGTAAGTGTAGATAGTATTGCACACGCATTAAGTATAGCTTTATTTTCATTTTTTATTCTTTTGTAATTTGTAGGTACCTACGTACATATTTATAATTCGATTAGAATATTATTTTAGTTTTAATAGGCACTTAGATTTATATTCTATTTATTATATACTTAGCTATAGTTAGGACCTCTGACGTAAGTTTTTTGTTGGGTAACTAAATAGAATTTAAGTTACCGTCGATTAAAAATAAAATAAACGATGCCACCTAAAAACGACCATCTTTATCTCGAACTTCGAGTCAAGCTAGGAGAATGAGAATGACGCGTTCTCAAGAATCGGAAGAGGAAAGAGCACATCGGTTAAACTCTATGAGAGTTAGTGCCTCAACATCTCGAGCTAATGAAAGCTCTCCAGAAAGAGAGATGCGATTAGCAGCTGAAAGAGCGAGACGAGCTACAACACGGGCTTCTCAAAGCTCTTCTCAACGAGAGCTAAGGCGTTCCATTGACCGGGAACAACATGCGTTATCCCGAGAAGCTGAAACTGCTTTACAACGAGAATTGCGACTCACAGCTGACCGCGAACGGCATACATTATCTCGCGAGTCTGAAACCTTCACTGAGAGGGAATTACGGCTTACAGCTGACCGCGAACGTCATATTTTATCTCGCGAGTCCGAAACCTTCACTGAGAGGGAATTACGGCTTACAGCTGACCACGAACGTCATATTTTATCTCGCGAGTCCGAAACCTTCACTGAGAGGGAATTACGGCTTACAGCTGATCGCGAACGTCATATTTTGTCTCGAGAATCTGAAACTTTTACTCAATATCAAGACCGTTTGACAAATGATAGGGCGCACCATAACATGATTCGATCTCTTGAAGATGAACATGAGCATGAACAACGACTAGAGTCGGGACGCGATTATTACAATTCTTTGAGACAAGAACAATTGATTACTTTATCTAATGAAAGATTAAGAATTGAAAATATTCGGTCGCTTGAAACAGAAGAACAGCGAGAGGCCCGTCTTACTGCAGATAGATTTCGACATGGTCTTAATGACTTAGATATACACGTGGTAGATCAATCTACAAATTCGGTGGCGTGGTCCGATAAATATAAAAGTGGGTTTGCTTATAACCTCACAATTGATTACAGATCATCTTCTGAAATAGGCGATATGAACGTAGTATGTTCCTTTTGTAATGCTTCGAAGTGGAGGAAGGAGTCTGCTGGTTTCTGTTGTTCTGGAGGTAAAATAAATTTGCCTTCGTTCGAAGACCCACCGGAACCTTTAAAATCACTACTTTTAGGGGAACATTTGCAATCCAAACAGTTTTTAGATAATATTCGCACTTATAATAGTGCATTCCAAATGACATCCTTTGGTGCTAAACAAATCTCAGAAGGCCCTTTCATGCCTACTTTTAAGGTACAAGGTCAGGTTTACCATTTGATAGGGTCCCTTTTGCCTGAAGAACAACCTAAATTTCTTCAAATATATTTTGTATCCGATTACAACGAACAGTCGAATATAAGAAATCAATATTTTCCGAATTTAAATACTGAACTCATTTCACAACTTCAGAACATGTTACATCAGGTTAATTCGTACGTATGCAGTTTTAAATCGGCATTAGAAGCCTTTTCTCAAGATGGTAATAACAATTATAAAATTGTTATAAATGCCGATAAGCGTCCAACTCAGGAACACCCTGGGCGTCATAACGTTCCATCCACGAATGAAGTTGCTGTAGTACTGGTCGACCAGGAATGTGATAGGCGTGATATCGTTATACGTTCCAGAGACAATCGTTTGCAACGTATTTTCGAAACCCACAGGGCTTACGACAGTTTGCAATATCCTATGATATACTGTCGAGGGGAAGATGGTTATAATTTCGCTGTATACCAAACCGATCCGCGCACAGGCGCACCTAATTATAATAAAAAGGTGTCATGCCTTCAATTTTATTGTTACCACCTGCAAGTGAGACGGAATAGATTGGTATACTTTCAACGTTTTCGTGGCTTATTTAATCAGTTTATTGTTGACATGTACGCAAAAATTGAAACCGAAAGATTAGTTTATATACGATCTAATCAAAGGCAGCTGCGCGCTGAAGAATACGTGCACCTTCGCGATGCCATGCAGCAAGATAACGATACTGTGAATATGGGTCGTTTAGTTATTTTACCCTCTTCTTTTACTGGTGGTCCACGTTACATGCATGAACGTACTCAAGACGCTTTTTGTTACGTAAGAAAATATGGACGTCCCGACTTATTTGTTACTGTAACTACCAATCCCAAGTGGGATGAAATCACTCGGGAGCTTCTTGAGGGTCAGGCACCGCATGACCGCCATGATATTATTGCAAGAGTGTTTCATTTAAAATTGAAATCAATGATAGATCTTCTTACCAAAGATAACATTTTTGGAGAAGTATTGTGTTATATGTATAGTGTTGAGTGGCAAAAACGCGGCTTACCTCACGCACATATCTTGCTTTGGTTAAAAGATAAGGTTCGACCTAATGATGTAGACAGATTAATCAGTGCTGAAATTCCAGATCCGACTGCAGATCCCCTGTTATACGACATTGTTAAAACTCATATGATACATGGTCCATGTGGTGCATTTAGCGCAAATGCTCCTTGCATGCAAGACGGTCGTTGCACTAAAAGGTATCCAAAAGCATTAGTGGATGAAACTGTAACAGGACATGATGGATACCCATTATATCGTCGCCGTTCAAGAGACAATGGTGGTTTTACTGTTGAAAAGCGAATGTCTGGACAAAAGGTTACTTTAGATAATAGGTGGGTCGTTCCGTATTCGCCTGTATTCTCCAGAGCATTTCAAGCTCACATAAATGTAGAAATGTGTAATAGTGTAGAGTCAATTAAATATATTTGTAAGTACATTAACAAGGGCAGTGACCAAGCTACGTTTGCGTTAAGAAATGAACATGATGAAGTTACTAGATTTCAGTCAGGCAGATATATCAGCTCTTCAGAAGCTGTGTGGCGGATCTTAAGTTTTAATATTCACGAAAGATATCCACCTGTGACCCATCTGGATGTTCATCTGGAAGGCGGTCAACGTATATATTTTAACGCCGAAAATGTTACAGAACGATTAGAGAACCCTAGACAAACAACTTTATTGGCATTCTTTCGACTTTGCCAAACTGATAATTTCGCAAAGTCTCTTTTGTATGAAGAAGTTCTATCGTATTATACCTACGATAAACAACGAGGTGTCTTTAACCGTAGACGCCGAGGCAGGCCTGTAGATGGCGAGACAGGTATTTTCAAAGAACATGTTCTTGGTAGAGTGTATACTGTTCATCCTAACAACGCAGAGTGTTTTTATTTGAGATTATTATTACATACAGTGCGAGGACCAACATCATTTATAGATTTGAGAAAAGTAGACGATGTTGTTTATCCAACTTATCATGCAGCTTGCCAAGCGCGTCATTTGCTTGAAAATGATCAACATTGGGATGACGCTTTAGCAGAATCCTGTGTTAGTGATAATCCACGACGGTTACGCCATTTATTTGTAACATTACTCACATTTTGTAATTTATCTGATCCTGTCCAATTATGGGAAAAATATAAAGAAAAATTTGCAGAAGACTTTCTTCGGAATTTATCTCACAATAATGAAGGCGCAACTAATGATAATTTTCGAGATCTGGCTATAAATCAGTGCTTATTAGCTCTTCAGGAAGACTTAACAGCAGTAGGCGGTAAATCACTTTGTGAATATGGTTTGCCAACGCCAACCTCAGTCGGAGAGGTTACCAATAGGGAATATTCCGCAGAGATTGGTTACAACCCAATGGAACTGCTGGTAACATTAGAAAACGGTGTCCCAATGATGACTGCAGAACAACGCTTAGTCTATGATCGCGTGTGCGAGAGTGTGCAGAATAATTTAGGAACAATATGGTTTTTAGATGCACCTGGAGGAACTGGGAAAACTTTTTTGACTAAATTAATATTAGCTTATGTTCGAAATCAGCGTAAAATCGCTCTTGCCGTGGCTTCATCAGGTATAGCTGCAACTTTACTACCAGGAGGTAAGACTGCTCACACTATGTTTAAAATACCAATTAATTTAGATCGCACGGAAAGTCCAACCTGTAGTATTTCAAGAAATAGCGACAAAGCTAAGGTATTGCGTGAGTGTAATTTAATCGTATGGGATGAATGTACGATGGCCCATCGAAAAGGAGTAGAAGCAGTAGACAGAACTCTAAGGGACATAAGACAAAATGATCGACCAATGGGCGGTATTACGGTTTTATTTTGTGGTGATTTCCGACAAACCTTACCGGTAATACCACGGGGAACCCGAGCTGATGAGATTAGGGCTTGCCTGAAAAGCTCTTATTTGTGGCGTGATATACAATCGGTGCATTTGACTATAAATATGCGAGTGAGAACTGGAGACAACGCAGATAATCGTGAATTTTCTGATACATTATTGAAGATTGGTGAAGGTACCTATCCACAACTACACCAAGGAAAACTTATTCTGACACCTGAGTTATGTTGTATAGTGCAATCCCAACAACATCTTATATCTTCGGTTTACGGTGACATAACAATTATATTAAATAGGGACAATTCTTGGCTTTGCGAAAGGTCCATTTTGACTCCTCGCAATGACCAGGCATCTGAAATTAATAATAAAATACTGTCTAATATACAGGGAGAAAGCAAAGTTTATAGTTCAATAAATAGAATGGTTGATGAACAAGAAGCCACTAATTACCCGATAGAATTTTTAAATTCTTTAAGTATGCCTGGACTACCTTCTCATATAATTTGTTTAAAAATTGGCATACCGATAATTCTGCTCCGAAATTTAAGACCACCTCAACTTTACAATGGAACTCGGCTAAAAGTAACCCAGTTGCAACAAAATGTAATCGAGGCTCAAATTTTAACAGGTTGCGGTGCAGGAGAAACTGTCTTTATTCCCAGAATTCCCATAATACCAAATAATTTTCCATTCCAATTTAAAAGAACGCAATTTCCAGTATCGGTGTGCTATGCCATGACTATCAATAAAGCTCAAGGGCAGACTTTTCGTGTTGCTGGAGTAGATCTCGGTGTTAGCTGTTTCTCGCATGGTCAATTATACGTCGCTCTTTCCCGGGTTAGCAATTCTAGGAATCTTTACGTTCACGTGCCGGACGGGTCGACTCTTAACATAGTCTACCCAGAAGCTTTGCGCTGAAACATTTTAATTTGATCTAAAAATATTAGCAATATATTATCTTAATAAAAAACAAGGAGTTACACGCTGACCGAGTCGTGGGTATAGCGTGGGTATATTTTAATATTCTGCGGTTACTTATATTTTTCAACAGTTTTGTGGATTGGCATATTATATTACTATTGCCCTTCTAAAATACGAAAGTGAATCTGCCTGTTACGTCAAAACTATGAGGGAGGACATCTGCTAATTTTTTTTCGAAAAACGACGGAAACGCGGACGAAGTCGCGGGCAAAAGCTAGTTTAATAATAAACTTTTGATTTTAGATTTAAAACCAAGAAAAGGAAGGTCTAAGATTTAAGCGCCTTTAAAAATGTTATAGCAAAAATGAAAGTATACTTAGTTTTGCCATAACTTTTTTTATTGTACGTAACATTTATTATTATTGCAGTGTTAGTTTAATACATTAATATAAAACCATAAAAAATATAGAGCTTATTCCAAGTGGTCCATTGACTGTAATACAGTCCTTCAAACGTTGAGGCCAATTATCAATAGCACGCACTGTCTATGGGAAAATTTTTCACTGCTAATCGTCTGAATTGTTTTAGAAACTCCACTTTTAATGGGGTTTAGAGCAAGCCTAAAACATCATCAATCATAGTCTACTGGATTAAGATCCAGATTAGATGACGGCCACTCTTCAGCTGTGATGAAGTCCGGAAAGTTCGTTTAACCAAGATTGAATAGAATTTGCTTCATGACCCGGCGTCGAGTCTTGCTCAAAAGACCATTCCTGATTATTGAACATGGTGTTATAGAGGGGCATAACTACTTTCTAAAGAATGGTGTCTTGATACACTTGTGTTTATGTTTTGATACCTTTTTCACAAAAATATGACTCAGTCACTCCTTCTTAGCTAACACCCTCCAAAACATCAGTGAATTCGGATAATGCCCACGTTGTACTCTGTTGACTTGTATAGTAGGGGAAAGTGAGGGAAACGCGAATACCTAAGGGAAAAGTTAATAAAATAGCAGAATTTAGATAAAATAATTCTTTAATGGCTTTGCAATCAAGTTCGCTTATTCCTCTAAAGTCTAACTAATTGACTAATATATCCATATATATACATATATATATCTATATTATTTTTTACTATATTTTACTTTTAGAAATTCGTCATTTTAAAATTTCCAAACCCATCTTTCAGTCCGGTCCTGTTGATAAGCAATTACTTTATTATATATTAATTGTAAAGGCTTGGCTCCATTACTCGATTTTTGGGTAGACCTCGAAGAATTCGGTCTGCCCATTCATTTGTACCCGACTTTCGAATTTTGGAAAAATTTCTTCACAGGAGGTCTTCTTATGACCCCCTGAGTCCGAAATGACCATTGGTCAAAAAGTTTATATATATATATATATATATATATATATGCGTGCGTGCTTCCAGATTCGACTTTTGTCAGCACGATAGCGGCCGCAGTTTCGCTCGGATCGCTTTAAAACTTTGCACAAAAATCAACCATCCAAAAATGAAGGTCAAGTTCGTTAACCAGAGAAATCCGGCCACAGGGGGCGCTAGGGCCTCACTTTTTCTGATTTCAGTTTTTCGACCATAACTTTTTCCCTATACAAAGAAGATCAATCGCGTTCATATTATATGATGTCTTTAATGAATACCTATAACTAATGTAAATAAACCGAAAACCTAACTTCAATAACTTAGGGGTGGGGGTAAAAAAACCGAAAATTTTTGGAAAAAAATTCATAACTTTTTTCTGGTAAACATTCTTACATCACAAATATTTTTAATAGAAAGGTTATTTTTTACTCTAAATTTAGGTACCAAAAGTTTTTCCGTAGAACGTACCGTTTCCGAGAAAAAAAATAAAAACCACTTTTAGCTTGAAAATTTAAGGTAGGTAAAACCACGGCAACTTTTTTCTGGTAAACATTCCCTCCTCGCAAATATTTTTAGTAGAAAGGTTAGTTTTTACTCTAAATTTAAGTACCAAAAGTATTTCCAAAAAAGATATCTTTACCGAGAAAAAAAATAAAAACCGCTTTTTGCTTGAACATTTTTGATATAAACGAGTTACACACGAGGCCTACCCACGCGTGTCCCCCTGCGGGCACGGATTTTTTTGTTTACATTGCTTAATATTGAGTTCTAAGTTAATATCTTTGAGGTGTCACTGTTGTTTGTCCGTGTACACAGACTGTCCATATTGTTTTTGTTTGTACAATAAGAACTTTTTTATATAATTTATTCGCATGTGAAAATCGCCATATCAGTGATTACATAATGACATAACCTGTGTCTTAATAACAGTTAATTACACATGATTGAGTCACGACGTCCGTCTGTGAATTTCGCTCCACTCGATCTATGATCTAGATTTAACACAATGGCGTCTGTTTTAGGTATTTATGAAATAATAAAATTTTATATATAATAGTTTGGTGAGTAAGTTTTCCGGGTCTATTTATCAACTGCGACGTTTCTTTATTTTTTTTTTGCTATAATATTTTTTTTGTATCTATCAATATTTGTAATATATTAATCGTATGATTAAATTTGTCACACACTGGCAATTACATAAATTGTTACAAAATATTTCTTAAAGACAAATATTTCAATAAGTCCAAAAACTTACTGAACATTTCAGTTTAAGCCCCATACTATATCGTATTTAAAACTAAAGCTTCTATGTCTTAAAGAAGATGGTCTATAATATTGTTAAATAATGTATAATTTTTAACAAAATTAATATTATACGATAACTATAATATATTAACATAAAAATAATTCGTTATAGACATCGCATCAATTCTTATCCATGTGGTTATTTTATCCCTAAAGCGATGGCAAAAAATAAACCCGTATTTCTGTAAACCAACATTTCTTTAGTTATTAAATTAGTTTGAAGAATGTTTCGCCCACTGCAACCTGGTGGTGTAATGTCCATACAATACATACATACAATTGGTTGGTTGGTTGGTTTGGACGCAATCACATCAAAATGCGTTCATTAACCGCCTTTGTGTGACTTTGGCAATCCACCCATCACACCCATCACACCCATCCTATACCGCGATTACTTTTAATGACACCAACATTTAGAGATCCGCACTTCACTTTAGATTAGCGTGTGACACTTTCCCCCCTTCCCTCCCCTCTTACGATGTAATTTTGTTTGAAGATTATTCAAACAATATCAATATTTATAATTACTATTAGTTATTATTTATTGATAGCGATACAACGACAAAATCTTAGCCCTTTGAGTTTTTAACAGATTTATCAACCAATCTTTAGAAATATGCCTAATAATAAATTTAGTTAATAAATTGAAATTATCACTTATATTAATAATTTGAATATAATAAATATATATATTTAAGAATAAATAAAATTATATTTATCGTATTTAATATATTTTAAAATAAATACCATTCATGTATTCGCAACATCTCTCATCATCATTAATATAATTTCGATGCCTATTAAAATAATAAATTCATACAATTGTAACAACAAAAGATGGACTGATTCTTTGTATTGAAAATAAATTGTAATCCTATCACACGGAGGATTCTATAGAATCAATTATGGCGATTACAACATGACAACGGTTACTAATGACAGATTGCCACACGTCACACGAATAATAACACGACCGTGTTTAATCTAAAACTTAATTTTATATGTAGTTAATCTCATTTCGTGTCATCTGTCCGGTCAGGGAACTGTGGGTTTCGAGTGTGTGTGTATTGTCTTACAAAATTCCTCATTTATACTAATCTCATGATGACACTTATATCTTGAATGGTGAAGATTATTTGCTGACAATCTCTAATCTATATTCACTGCAAACATTGTTTGCGAGTTTGTTTGTCGGTCTATCAGATAATAATTAAGATCAACCTTAATATATACATTAATCACAATGTTATGTACTTATTAAAAATGTAAATAAATGTTAAAATACATATAAAATGTATGTAGGAAGATTTGTTGACAGCAACATGTCGGCAGTGTTCATAACGATTACCTAGGGCTGTCAGTGATCGTCATCGCGATTAACATTTCTTGTACAACATTTTCCAATCACTCGACTCATTGTTATGTGTAAAGCTCGCTTCATAATTGTAAATAACATTATCATATAGTATGCACCTTTCTAGTTTGATATTTTTGTTCTGTCACCCATGATGGCGCTCGTGTTATTTAAAAGATTTTTTTTATATTAAAAGTATATTTTATTTTTACTTAAATAAAAAAAACATAGTTAAATTAACCTACAATACAATTATACTTTATTCATATGATTATTTTTTTATATTTTTTTGTAGAATACTAAGTAATATAATATATATATATATATATATATATATATATATTATATACTTAAAGTAAACACATTTTTTTTTCCATATTACAATTAATATATTTTCAAAAACACATCTCGAATAGCCGATTGCACAATTTTACTTGATATATAAATGAGAAAATAAAAATATTTCAGTTTAGTATCTTAAGATAACTTAATAACTGCCATTTATACTGATTACTTAGTTAGCTTAGATGTATTTATATACCTCTGTATATTGTCAAAGAAAACTTTTAGAAATAAGCCTTTATCATTACAGCTTTTCAAAATATTATATATATAATCTGTCTGTTAGCGTAGATCCAATTATAATAAGGTTCCTACTTTTAAGCTGTTTCTGTAATGGAAAGGTAAGAAAATATTTCAATTTAGCGTCAACTAAAGATAAAAAAAAATGGGTAAGAAATAAACAAATAATTTTACACTATAATCTAATCAGTTTTTCCTTTTCATGTGTGTGTGTGTGTGTGTGTGTATGTGTGTATGTGTGTGTGTGTGTGTGTGTGTGTCTATAAACGAATGTTCTCACTTTTTTAAAGCACTTTATATCTTCAATTGCATTATATCTTTCTTGCCTTCTGTGTCACCGGGACAAGTCATGACGCCGTCACCACGGACAGAGGCCGGAATATTAATTTTATATTTATAATGACTATTATTATTTAATGATGGTCTGTTATTAAATGTCAAAATATCATTTCATCTTCAAACCACCAAAACTAATTATTTTCTGTTATTTTTGTTGCTACAGTAGGTATAGTCTTAGTAAGATAAGTACAGGTGACATATAAAGGATGCCTATTATAATAAAAAATTTAAATTTACATTGATAATCTTTAAATAATAATATATATATGAAACCACACACAATATGTTTGAGTTGTTTTTGGAAATTGAAATTGAAGCTTCAAGCAAATAAATATTTTTAATCGATTTTAGGTTATAAGTTTTTCATAATGGTACATAATGTTGAAATTATTATCTTAACCTTTTGGGCAACCTTTTTTGTTTTTAGTTGTCTCCAGAATGCGACGAGATAATTAGCTAAAAAATGTCTCATGTATGTTAGAGCCAATGCGTATGTTATAGCGAAAACAGATTGAAAAAATGTTTAGCCATTCAAAAGTTATCTTGAAAAGAATAAAGGAGAGGGCTCAGCTCAACACCCGCGCACGGTTGGCGGATCCTAGTATTAAATGTTAATAAAGAAATACACAAAACGTATAATAATATTAATTATTAGTAAGATAAAGTTACACATAGGTTTCCATTCAACATATTACACTAGTATAATTAGATGATCATTTCACAGTTCAAACTATAATCCTAAATTAATGTATTCATAACTTCATTAACATTATTTAATAAATGAACCGTAAAGAATGTATTTATATTTCAGTCAATATTATTGATATATATTAAATATTAAACTTAATTTAAGACCAAAATAAACTTAGTTTTGTATTATGAAAAACCCATCTTGAAATACGTCAAGTGAAGCAAGTGTCCATGACATTGTCTCTGCTTCATACAATAAATAATTAATTTATTGTATTTTTTTATTGCAGTATAAAATTTGAAGAGTAATAGTAGTGATGTAAAAAAGTTGGAATGTAATATATTTACAAAAACTAACTTAAATTCTAGGTTTTGTGTCAAAGGTCATTTCAGACCTTCTACCATAGCGCATCTTTTTCGTGTTTCGTACAAGAAAACAAAGTACGCAAGAAGAATATTCGTTGTAGTAGTAAAAAGAAAATATATTACATTATATTTAATTAATATAAAAAATTTGACAAATTCTGATTTAACATACTTATGTTTAATCCGAATTTGACCGGTTAAATATAATAACTGATCATGGAAACCGAAAGTTTCAATAGAGAAATAAGAAACACATTATAGAAAATAATTTCTTGGGAATAAAGCCTTATATTAGAATAAAAAGTCACCTCAGCTTCCGCCGTGATGATCTCGTTACGTCAGAACTAATAACTGGGTCACTTGCGAGCGGCACCTCGCTGCAGTCGGTTTGTGTCACCCGCTGCGTGATTCGGCGGATAGTGATGTGAATTGTACCTTATTTCTATCGATACATTACTCATTAGGTCATATATTTCTTATAATAATCAACTAAAAGATATAAAAACATAGTGTAAATATTTCTTACGGTAATCATTTTAGCTAACAAGATAAATTATGCAAATTATTCTTACAGTAATGACTTAAACTGCTAAGAAAACTGTAAATATTTCTCAGGTAATCAAATGTTTAGATCTGACGAAACGTAAATCTAATAAAAATATCACAATTTTATCGAATTACAAAAAAGAATATAAATATTTGATTTATTGATTTTATTTACAACACAACTCACATAACAAGCACGTATTATAACATTAGTTCTTCTGAGCACAACGAGTTCACTTCTTCTAGTACCAGCACCACTTTATAGCAGATGTGTGTCAGATATCCGCTGATTTAACAATGAGAGATTAGGTGCTATTGTCTTTATTTACGAAATTATCTCATTCATAAACGACATTATACTTTATGATAAACACACAAAAAGTAACACCATTTTTTAATCCTACATTTGTAACCGACGCGCTAAAAGAGAAGTGCATTAAAAATATTTATATAACTTCGATATCTATATATTTTATACTAAAAAGTACGTCTAAACTGTTTTACATGTTAACACTAAACCTACCGACAATTCTTGTGTACGTGTTCCTACCGCACGCCGTCAAATTGACCGGTAATTAAAAGTTATTTTATTATATAACGCAGGTAATAAAGGAAATAACTAAAAGTAAAGAGTGAAGAAAATATTATATGCATATTCTAAGAATTATCATGCAGTTTGATAACGATATTATAACGTTTAAAAATGTGTAAGTTTTGCAAAAGTTTAAGAACGGTCAATTTGACCGGTACTTGGTAGGTTTAGTGTTAATTTAGTATTAAAGTTTAGTAGTAGTTTAATAGGTAGTGCTTGTAAGTAATAGTAGTATTTGTAAATAGTACTATATATTTAAAACTCCGGTAAATATAACAATCAACTAAATTTATTTTCTGTCTTTAAATAGTATTAAAAAGATTAACTCGCGTATTTTATTACTTTTTATTAAGTAATTACTAGTTGTGTTTGTGATTTGATGATAAGCTAATGAGCTTCAATATTCGTGAAAAGTAAAAGTTATCCAGATCTTATTAAGACATCTAGATGTAACTTTACGTGATGCCTAAACATTCAGCTTTCTGAAACTAAAGAGAATTATAAATAAGGCACCCTGCAGACGGAAGACGAGCGGGTCGTGCTTTACACTGGAATAATAAGTGATTATATGTTAGTGACATTAATTAAAAAGTTCAGTAGGAAATATTAAAAGACCTAACTAGGTTCTTTGAGACTATGTATAAAACATATTCTATACTAATTTTATAAAGAGGTACGTTTAGTTTGTTGAATCGTACGTTTAATCTTGGACAAATTTTAAAAACACCTGTCGAAGCCATAATTTCAGCAAATAAGATGGATTACTCATAATTTGTTATCGCGTACAAATAATCATCAACAGATGGGATACTAGGGGCGCCAACAGACCCTAAATTTCGACTCGCTGCGCTCGCGAAATCTCGGGTACCGTTTGCATATGGAGCGAAGCGAGCCCAGTGTAACCTATCGCTTCCTATTGACTTCAATGGGATATCAATTTTTTTGACATGACATTTTTCTTTTATTTTTTTTAAAACCACCACCTAAATTGTGTCTTTTCGATTGCAAAATTTCATAATTTTCCGTCAAGTAGTTTTCGAGCCTATTCGTGACAAAGAATGTAACAAAAGTCTGCAGTAGAACGCTCCGCTCGCTTCACTCGCTTCGCTCAATAAACTTTAACATGAAACAGACAAAGTCGCGGGCAATAGCTAGAAGAAATACGAAATGGTGTCTAGTATCTGTACGATGCCTTAATCGGAGCTTTCTTCACCAAAATGGTACACGGATGTTAGAACAAGAGCGCGTCAGATCTCACGTCCCATCTCGTCTTATACAACGGCGGCTCCCTTATCTAACTTCCGTGATAATTGGTGCTCTATGAGAAAGAAAAATCTGTTCTTCTTATTTCGTAATATCTCCTAAAAAGAAATTGAAATCAACAAGAAAGCAACAGTACATACATACATACATACATACATACAAAAATAATTTGAATAACATTAAAGGACATCAACCCTTAATAATTTAATAATTATTATAATATAATCGCATCTTCAATTAAAAATTTTTCCAAATAATTATATCTACAAATGATAATAGCAAAAATGTATCATATTTTTATACAATTATTTTGACCAGATCTATGAAATGCGAATGGGAAAGGGACAATTTGCATCGTATTTAGTAACTAGGGGCGCCAACAAACCCTCAATTTCGACTCGCTGCGATCGCGAAATCTCGGGTGCCATTTGGATATTGAGCGAAGCGAGCCCATTGTATTAACTCATCGTTTCCCATTGACTTGAATGGGAAATCAGTTTTTTGAAATGATATTAAATTATTTTTTTTTTTGAGGACATTTTTCATTTTTTTTAAACCATCATCTAATATGTGTCTTTTTGATTGCAAAAGTTTCATAATTTTCCGTCAAGTAGTTTTCGAGCCAATTCGTGACAAAGAATGTAAAAAGTCTGCAGTAAAACGCTCCGCTTACTTTGTTCGTTTCGCTCAATAATATAGTAAATATAGTATTAACATAAATGTTTTGTTTGTGTCCTAAACAACCGCGGTGCTCAAGGTCCGCCTGCGACACGACGCCACAATCATCAACCGCAACTTGCGAAAGCTCAGACATTTGACAATTATACGAATCATTTCATTATTACAAATACGCACATTGTTTTTGATGTTATAAAAAAATTTTTGTTACTATTTTTCAACTAATTAATATATAATCAATATTTATTAACATTTTTAAACTTTATTTTTGATATATTATCTTGAATATAATGAGTTAAATCAGTTGATATATGTTGATAATGCACTTACGTTTCGCTAAAACATAAGAATATATTATTATTCTAATTTTTTTTTCTAATATTTTTAAGTTAATAATTATATGAATGTGTTATTTAAAATAACATAAAATAAAATAATCTTTTTGAACATAGTTTTTTATAAACATTGTTAGGTTTTAACACCGCGAAGATAAAGTTTGGAATTATTTAGTTTTTTTTATATATGTATATCTTTATATGTATTTTTTATATATTTTTTACATCACATATTCTTTATTTTTAATTTTTTTTTTGTTTCTTTACAGTTTTCCTCAAATTTTTCAGTCTAAGCATTTGAAAATGATAAAACCAACAAAATGTCACAATGCCTCCAAGGACAGCAGCCGGAATATTAATTTCATATTTATAATAACTATTATTATTTAATAATGACCTGGTATTGTTTCAAAATAGCATTTCATCTTCAAACCGCCGAAACTAATTATTTTATTATATTCATTGCTACAATATAAAAAAAGGAATAAACTTCGTAAAATAAATAAATTAAGTAATAAAGCTGGTATCTATAAATAATATATAACTTCATAATAAAACTAGTGATCAAAAGTGGAACTAACTCAGTTTTGGAAAATGACAGTTATCTGGTTTAGGGAAAATTACATTAAAATGTTATTTTAAATTAGTGGTTTATGTGTATTTATTAAATAAGGTATTGCCTCTAAAGTATATAAACTCTTTTGGAAAATGAGTTATCTGTTTTAAGGAAAAAACATTAAAATGTTGTTTTAAATAAGTGCTTTATCTGAAGAGATGAATCTCTGATTGACTGGATGCTGAACAGTTACAAGTGTACAAAGATGACAGAGTGTTGCAAAATCTATTATATTACCAAATCGTTGAAGCCTGTGACGGACGGACTGACACTGATTAGTCAAAATATATAACCTAGAAACCTATTTTGATACAATGCAATTAATTTTAATTAATCATATAAGAAGATTTTGTTTTCGTAATATAAATAGCTGATGAAGTCTACACGAAAATTAATTGCATTAAGAATTTTTTTTTTTTTATTTTCGTAAATTATTTTAAAAATAACGAGTATGTAAAAAGTAAATACTTAAATAAAATTACGAAATATTGCATCAATTTATAAGAAATAACTGAATAAACTAATGAAACACACACGATGTTCCCATTGCAATCAATTTTATATTTTCCTCAATAAAAGTAAATATATTATATCACGGTACGAACGCGAAAAAAGTGAATTATAAATGATTGATTGCACATTGTTTATATAAAATACACGCTGTACATAACATATATATATATATATATATATATATATATATATATATATATATATATATATATATATATATACATATATTAATTGTGTATTTTTATAATATTAAATTATATATATTTTCTTCTATAATTTATTGTAAGTTAAATGTTAGTAATTTGCGGACCCCCTTTACTACTACCACAGCGTATCCCTAATCTAAAGGTAGCCTGGTAGAGATCGCTTATTAGCGATAAGGCCACCATTTTGTATAACCAAATTATTGTATTTTCTATTTGTAACGTGTAAATTAAATATATTTGTTTTTCTGGTGTGCAAATAAAGTATATTTATTATTATTATTACTATTACTATATATATATGTATAATAATGTTTTAATCTATTTTTGTTAGGGTCTTTCTAACTCGTTAGTATAGCAAGCAGTACGTTATGGCAACTTTCTCATTATCCCGGTCCCATTGTCTCTGGCACTCCATAAACCTCTTGTATCTTCATCTCAGTACTTAATAATGGTCCAGCACTTCCTCTCGTGTTATGTCAGAGCGAAAGCATCTATCGGGAACTTTTGTTCGATCAATTCTTAGATTTCATTAAAAATATGCATTCAAAAATTACATTGTTGATTTTTTTATTGTCTTTGATATTTGATTATTGTGAATTTTAAAACTGTTTATTGGTTCATATAGTTATAGTAATGTCTGTATGTCATCAGTTTTTCATAAATTTAATTTGATCTTAAAAATTACTTGTTTCATTCATTTTCATTATTTGGTTAATATAAATAATATACATTTTTAAATATATAAAAAATATTACTCTAGAAAGTTAGTTCGTAAAATACACAAACATTTTCGTTGTTTAGTTTACATATAACATGTGATTATAAAAATATTATAAATCCTAAGAGTTTTAAAAAGAAGGAGGTTCTGTGCCTTCGGTTCTTTGTGTATCATTTATCTTTATCTGTGGTTTATTAAAAAAAAACTACAACACATGTATCTAAGGTCGTAGTTTCCGTATGCTCTCATCGATAAATAATGAGTCTACTTAGCATGTTGCACTCATTAATGCAATATTAGTCATATCTTTATATGTCCAGTTTTTATATTAAGAAAATATTTACAGAAATTATTTTTTTATTTTAAGATTGTTCTTGTATGAAAAAAACAAAAATATGTCCATTTATTGTTAAAGATCTTTCTTTCCTTTACAATTTTTCTAGTTAAAAAATTTTATATGATTTGAAACTGAAAAAATAACTTCAATTTACAAATACTACTCAAAGTAGGTTAGTTTTTTGCTAACAAAAACATATTTATCTAATTCTTCTTGTATTATTATTTATTTGCTAGAAGTTTAATTAAGTCATTAGTTTTACAAACAAAAATTTAAAAAAAAAATTCTTTAAAACCACAACACAAAAAGTGAGATTATAAAATATTGTTTATCAAAAAAATGTTTTATTTGTCCACTGTTATATACACTAAATGGGATTTAACTAAATGTACAATAAATGAGGAGTGCCTGCGACACGTTGTGTTGAACGCAAGGCTGCGAGCAACCTCTTAAGAGCAAAGAGATTTAAATATAAGATGTTAGAAATACTCCATTATAATAATTAACTATTAGTAATGCATTATTATTATTGATCTAAATGCTTTCAGTTCATATTATAGATATGACTTTATTTATATACAAGCTGTGCTCACGGATTCGTTCGTGCGGAATATTAATAGCAAGTTACTAGCCTCTTGTTATCCCAATGTGCCTAAGGGTTTAGAAGATATGCGAGTAAAATCGATGTAAGTCGGAGAAAAAAATACGCAAAAAACCTATATACTCAGGACTGAACCACTCAAGATAATTTCATAACGACTAATAATGTTAGACGAGCAGCAATTGGACGCGGTCAGATAGCTAGTTATACGTAATTCTTAGCGACAGCCGACATGCTGCACTTACACTGAAAAACTCTTAAACTAAACCTCACCTGAACTTAATTAGTATTACCTTTTGCCAGCGACTTCGTCTGCCAGACACATATCATAATACTTCTGTGGCTACTTATTTTTTTAGAACTTTTAGTTTTAATGAGCGAAGCAAGCGTAGCGAGCGGAGCGTTCTACTGGTGACTTTTTCACATTCTTTGTCACGAATAGGCTCGAAAACTACTTGACGCAATAATATGAACTTTTGCAATCAAAATGACACACATTAGGTGTTGGTTTAAAAAAAATGCAAAATGTCGTCAAAAATATATATATTTTTAATGTCTTTTCAAAAAACTGGTATACCATTAAGGTCAATGGGAAACGATGAGTCATTACGCTGGGCTCGCATCGCTCAATATGCAAACGGCACCCGAGATTTCGCGAGCGCAGCGAGTCGAAATTGAGGGACTGTTGGCGCCCCTAGTAGTAATATCTATAGTAATATATATTTAGATATGAAGACACTACACATGAAATAAAAATCCTATCATTAGTTTTATTGTATCGGCATTATAATCGAAATATATTTTGTGATATCCGCGAAAAATAATAGAATTTACCTAATGTAAAAGATTTGTATATGTTGAACAGGCAATCGTTATCAATTACCAATCCAAATTTCATCAAAATCCGTCTAGCAGTATAACTGTAAGGCGGGCACAAAGATATAAAAAATGAATTTTGAGTTCTAAGTCATGTACTTAAAAGATATAGATTTTCCTCGTCACAATTTTTTAAAATATATATTGTATATTTTTTTATATTACTATGACAATTCATTAATTATACAAAAACACTTAATTGGTCTAAACTAACACGAATTCTATCGAGCTGTAATTTTTTTAATAATAATTAAAAAGTAAAAAATATACAATCGCAAAACGAAGCTACATGAAGAAACTAGTATTGAATATAAATAAAAGTCTTGAATAGCAAAAACCCTTCCACAGACACGTCGGATCAAACCACCCCTACACTTGCCCTTGACATGCGCAGGCGCAGCTTTCACGGAGACATTCCGCCGCCTCTAGCAGCGGAGCGTCAGGAGCTGCGCAGTCTGCAACCAGCCGCTCATCTCGACGCATCCTCAACGGTATACGAAGCTTATTTATAGTGCTTTTAAATCTGTGCTCGTGTTCTCTAACTGTTTAAGTAACTACTATTTCATTGCATTCATTCATTGTTTTCCATTAAAAAAATATTTTGTTTTAATATTAACAGGAAATATATTTATTATATTTTAGTTATATCTAAATTTATTTTAAAGGAATTTTATTTAATTTAATTGTTTATTTAATGTAATTTTATAATATAATTAGTTATTTGCGTAACCAGCCCGTGGGAAATGATTGTAATGTGCGCGGTTTTTGTAAGACTTATACAATAGGCATCTGTCTTGACATAAACATTACTTTAGCGGTTCGTTTTGAAGTCATTTAGATTTTTAAAAGTATTTTATATTATAAAATTATTGTTAGTTAGTTGATTAATTTAATTTGTATTTTAATAACGTGGTCACATTCTTAATATAATTATAGTATTTGCAGTTGGAAAGCACTGAGAGTGTGTAGCTCGCGCGTGAAGTGATACTTATCTTGTCTGTGAAACGTTCAGTGAAAAAGATCCAGAGGTGAGTTTTTATTAATATTTATGACAATTAAATTATATTGTATTTGTTTTTTAATAATTTGTTTATTGTATTGTGATTGGGGTTTCTATGAAATAATTGAGAGAATTTACATTTTAACGCGCGTGCGTGTACACGAAGTCACGGTTTGAACCTCGTAATAGTCATATTTATATAACTTATTTAATATAAAGATAATTTTTAATTTATTTAGACTGTGTTATAAATATTTTTCTAAATTATTAATCGTCGTATCAAAAATTATCAGATTTTAACAAAGACAATACCGATAACTCGAGGCAGTATCACGAAAACTCGAAAAAATACTACATAATTTCAGTACAATTATTCACTGGTCATAAAAATATAAAGAAATAGAATGAGAAAAGTAGGCCATTTTCGTTTTGTATGGAACTATTTTTTTGCATATAGTCTTCCATCGGTGATGCTGTCATGACCACTATGACTAAGAGCAGAGATTACAAAAAAACATTTAATTGGTATAGAAAAAAGTCTATGCATAACTATTTCTAACTTTATTTTCTATTAATAACAAGTCTTATTCATAAAGTTTAAAAAGACAACAGCTTACCGAATAAGTTCTGTTTACCTTAAACAGAATTATATTTATGTACAGATATATTTATATTTTTAATATAGAATATGATATATCAGTGATAACTTAATTATAATAAATTATTCTAAATATACTAGGATCCGCCAACATTGCGCGGCGGGTGTTGAGCTGAGCCCCTCTTCTTTCTTTTTTTCTTAATAACTTTTGAATGGCGAAACATTTTTTCAATCTGTTTTCTCTATAACATCTGTGTTCGACTCAAACATACATGAGAAAATTTTGAGCTAATTATCTCGTCGCATTCTGGAGACAACTAAACACAAAGAAGGTCTCCCAAACGGTTAAGAGTTTCGCTTACGCTCAGCTCAATAAATATATACATATAAAAATAGCTACACATATATAAGATACAGATATATACCTTATATACCATTTCAAGTAGGCCTTGACTGTTGTTAAGTATATATATTCTCTTCCTCCTTATACTGACAAATAAACTACATTATATTTATTATAACAAAACCGTTAATTACATTCATAAGGAAAAACTTCATAAAAAATTGGCGACAAAAAAATATAATAATTATATTTTATCGTTGATACAAAAAAAATAATAATAAATGTACAAATTGAAACTGCTTTTTTTAGAGAGAGAAAGAGAGATCTTTATGTACATTTGTTATAGATCATCCTTCAACAAAAAATAAGTATAGTGATCTATCGACAACTTCCTCTTTTTACGACACATAATGCCTTATTTATAGACGGAACCCAATTCACATGGTTTTATATCAATAAAGAGTATTTAATGACTCTTACGTAAGATGATTAGAGAAATTGAATAAGAAAAGAATATATTTAGGAGAATTTGATTAAATATCTCATTATTTGGACTCTACCTAAATAATAATTAGGATCAAACTTATATTAATTTATTAGCTGTTCTGCTCTTTTTATCACCTAAAAAAATCTTTTTTTAATTTCTTATTAAGCTCGTTCGTTACAAAGAATTATATTCCCCTTTTATGATATTTAATATATCTCTTCAAAGAATTCGGTTTCTTCTTTACACATTAAAAATTCTTCTTCACACTCCACAGCCAAAAGTACCCAAAATTTATTTGAAATTTTAATAGTTAAAGTATGGAGTCCGTATGTGTATTTTAGTTATTGCGTGTGTGTGTGTGTGTGTGTGTGTGTTTGTGTCTGTGTGTTTAATAAACAGGAAATATAAATATTGAAAAGCAAGCAAATCAATAATTGATGTAACTGTTCGTCTCGCTTTTTAGTTAATTGTTTTATTAACAATGTAAGATTTGTAAAATATCGGATTTCCAATTATAATTTTCTTTTTATAAAATGACATCTGTTGGTGGTTATCTATCTTGAAAGTGTCTGATTATGAAAATGGTATTGAAGTTAAGTTAAAGTTAAGTTAAGTTAAAATTCATAAAAAATATATATTTTTTAATTGATTTAACATAAGTATTTATTAGAAATTTTTAATCTTTTAAGCAATAAAATCTTAAAGTAGAATATGTTAGATGGGACTTTAAAATAAGAACACAAAATATTAAAAAAGCTACAAATTAGGATAAAATTAAATAAAGCTTAAATTTTAAAACACTAATAAAATCACTCACTGAGAAAAAATTGATGTGCATACTACATTAAACCATCCACACATATAAATAATTTAAATAGAAATATAGAGCGGTAATGAATCAAAAGGCTTCGGACAATCACCTTAAGGTCGGTGCATTAAGCTACTGAATAAACATCGTTGCAAAATAAGCATCTAAGACATAAGCGGTTACCGGATTTAAAAACACATTTTAAATATCTCACATACTTTTATATTAATAACATATTAGGTAAACATTTTTTTATTTATATTTTGTTCTTTTTATTCTAAACTACATAACTTTATATTGTTTTTTATTTATTTATATTTTATTTTATATATTCTATTATTATACAACTAGGATCCGCAAACCGCGCGCGACGGGTGTTGAGCTGAGCCCCTCTCCTTTCTTCTTTTCTTGATAACTTTTGAATGGTTAAACATTTTTTCAATCTGTTTTCGCTATAACACCCGCGTTCGGCTCAAACATACATGAGAAAATTTTTAGCTAATTATCTCGTCGCATTCTGGAGACAACTAAATACAAAAGAATGTCTCCCAAACGGTTAAGAGCTTCGTTTACGCTCAACTCAACTAGTTTAATACCTCTTCGTCTATAGTATATCAAACGCGTTTCACTCATTACTTTTACGCATAAATTATTATGAAGCAACGAACATCACTGCAAGTGTGATTATTTATAACGAATTTTATTCAATAATAATAATCTATACCTCTTCTTAAATCATATAATTGACTAGAACGTACACTGTTTACATCAATGACAATTATCTTTCCAAAATGGCCGATTTACCTTTTAATAACACGGAATTTAATTTACATTATATTATAGTATATTTATTTTATACTTGAATAAAAATAACATCCGCATAGTGAAGTTGAAACAACTTCTTAATACGATCAAAAATTTTATAATTACACGACAAATCGCCTTCACAACGCGAAAGGAAAATACGAGAACTGGTATATAAATATACACCTAAGTCTGTTTTTACACGGTAGATTGGTTCCAGAAAAAACCGTGTAAAAAAAGACATTGATCGTATGCAAAAATAGGTGATTGGTTCCTAATCTCTAAAACTTATTAAAATTAGTGAAAAACAAGGATTTTTTAAGAACAAGTATTCATGTTACTAAATGGAACTAAATGGAATAAAATCGTGTAAAAAATTAAAAATATTTTATTTTCAAACCGTGTTATTTCAAAACCGTGTAAAAAAAGACCGTGTAAAAACAGACTTAGGTGTATATTTTAATTATATATTATTTATTGTATATACTTCGTGAGATAAGGTAATGAGGTAGATGGTTACAAAATTGAATCTAAGTAAAATCCAGCACACAGCACAATATGTCACAGTTCACAGGCGAGGAAGTTGCACAGACGCGTTTAACCTGAGATTTAAAATCGATTAGTCACAGACGGACAGTTGACGTGGAAAATTTATGTCCCTTCCCTACGAAATATACTTTATGTTATATAATATGTTGGTTTTGATATTTAATATTAATATTGAATAAATAGTTTTATAAAAGCGTAAATAAATATATAAATATACATGTAATTATTAAAATGTTTATATTTTTTTTGGTAAATATTGTTGTAATTCAAGATCAATTTGAGTTATCTCCGAGATCAGTGAATGTCGTGATCTCAGACGCTGGGAGAGGAGGACGTTGACACAGACTAGATACATACAGATCCTACAACTAATATTAAGAATAGTGGACATTTTATATACAATAAAACAGTCCTTTATTGAGCGAAGCGAGCGTAACGAGCGGAGCGTTCTATTGGAAACTTTTTCACATTCTTTTCTGCGAATAGGCTCGAAAACTACTTGACGGAAAAATATGAAATTTTGCAAACAAAAAGATACACATCAGGTGATGGTTTTTGAAAAAAATTTAAAAATGTCGTCGTTGAGGAATAATTGTCAAATAACTGATATCCCATTGAAATCAATGGGAAACGATGAGTCATTACACTGGGCTTGCTTAACTCAATATGCTAACGGCAACCGCGATCTTGCGAGTGCAGCGAGTCGAAATTAAGGGTCTGTTGGCGTCCCTAGTATATAATATAATACTATTTTTTTTTATTATTTTTAATATTTCAATAGTTTCTTTCTTTATATTAATATAACTATTAGAGAGAGATTTTATAATTAACAAGATAAATTAACCTAAATCATGTACAATATTATACAAACAAAAGTTATTGTACATTTATTTTCATACAACTAAATTGATAATGACTGAAGGCTCTGCGATACAACTACTCTGTGTAATTTGAACATCATTTACGGAAGGTCACGGCAAAGTGACCCAGATAACTGTATTGAATGTACTTAGAATGGTAACAACAAAAAGAACAAATTCATACACTTTTTTATCCCTTTTTGTATGACTTTTACGAAATTTTAATAATTTTAAGTGTTAATAAAACTTACCATTACAATATTTTTTTTGATGAAGTAATGTTATTTCATCAAAAAAAATAATGCTGTAATATTTAATATCCAGCCGTAGTTACAAGTAACATTTACTGACCGGATGGATTAATTTATACTCTGAAGGTAAGACCGGCTGTCACAAACGAATACGGACTCAAAAGTCAGGGCTACTTTTAGAATACATTAATTAGTTATTGAGCGAAGCGTGCGTAGCGAGCGGAGCGTTCTTCTGGAGACTTTTTCACATTCTTTGTCACGAATAGGCTCGAAAACTACTTCTCTTGTTCGTCTGGTCTGTTGGCGCCCCTAGTATTTTATATCTAGATATATTTTAAGATCTTTACATATATAAAAATCCTATGTCTCTATGTTCGTTTACGTTCTTTGAAAGCACTGAACCAATTTCAACGAATTTGGTAGATATATTGTTTGGTCCAACTTACAAGAATAGTTTTAATATCGTTAATAATATACATTTTTATTTAGAATTTAAGGTTTTTATACAAAAAGCGTTATACAATTTTAATAGATGTATGATATTTAGTTTATGAAGCATCAGACGAAGTCGCTGGCGGCAACTAGTACATATATAAATAGGGTTAACAATAAATAGTACTAAGATTACTTCACTCGTAACTTCAACGACCCAAATATTCCATTTAGCGCGCACCAACTTCATGTGTTATTAACTACATTAAAATAAACGCAGGTAATTTAGACATCTGTGTTATTCCTAAGTGTTAAAATAAATTATTAAATTATACAGTAATTACATGTATAAAATTGTTTACAACTAACTCTTATTAATTATACACTTACGAAAGTATAATTATACGAGATATGCATGATTTATAATACTCAAGGAATGAATTGTAGTTATTTATTATACTTAACAGTGAAGTAACGTATAATATGATGTATATGTATAATACAATAAATATATTAGACAATATAATAACTACTTTCTATTATAAAATGATTTTGTAATCATAAACAATTTACATGAGGTCTATGCCTTGTTTCCCGACGATCTAAATTTCAAATCGGTTTCATTGATAAATATGCAAGTCGCGACTGTTTATAATATAATTGGATATTGTTTATAAGTGAGTAACACTTTTATCCAATAGAATCCAATAGAGGAGAGTGTATTATACGATATGACACAACGCAACTTTCCATGCGCGCGCGCAGCGTGACCGCACGCAGGGGCTTTCCCTCCCCTCGGGATTTATTGCTAGATTTTTGATAGATCGTTGATCTTTATTATACTTATCAATACAATATGGAGTAATATAATCGTAATAGAGTACAAATTTAAATTTAGTGTTATACTTCTTATATGACTTGCTTAGTAACTTTAATATATGATTTTGACATGTATTTTTTTTAACCTGAAAATAATATTTCAGTTTAAGTCATACATTGTTTTCTAATTTTTTTTAAGTATAAGAAAATTAACAGATTTTATTGCAATAATTATATGGAATACAATTTTTGGTTTAATTAATTGTTGATATCAATATTGTTTATTATCCTATTATTATTTAAAACAGTCCAGTTTACGTAAACGAGTTGCAATTCAAAACATCTCAATAGCACTCTCCTTACAATGGATGTGGACTATAATTCTCACGTATTTATTTTACTTGTTAAATTTATCTTCTTTGATGTGAGTACACATGCGACATTCTTTGCAATACAGTATATATTCATAAAAAATATTTATTATTATCATTAAATATTGATATAAAATTAATTAAAATGTTTCTTGTGTTAATATACAAAGTGAAATAAAATGATAATTAGGTCAATACTGTTTAAAGATTTCTTTGGTATTTATTATTAAGATTATTTGTATGTTTGTCTCAAGTCTGCGTCCACTATCAATCGGGAATCTGTAGTGGAAACAGTGATGTTATCTCATGAGAAAAGAGGCTTACTAACACCACTGACGTAACACAACACGCAACCATTTGAGGAAAGTCGAACTGTCCTGTCTATTAATATCCTATACGTTAGATAATAATAACCTCTGCATAATAAACATTAAGTTCAAGAGTATATAAGAAAAGGCTTATTCAATAATAAAAATTATAATCTTTATAATCATAACAAATATTTATTAGAGAAACATCAATCTTAACCACAGAATTAGGTTTTGGAGAATGAGGCTTTTATTTACGAGTCATGTTTTAAGGTCAATAAATCTATCTGAATAGCTGCTGTTTATATTATTATCTATACAAATGATAAAGTCGATTTATGTCAAGTCAATAATGTTCGACTCACAAAGGGACATCAAATAATACGATGCAAATAATGTGTTTATTGGCGCACCAGGTCTCGACATATTGTCACCTATTAATAAGACCTTACAATTTGATGTGCGGTTGCCTCTCTCCTGTTATCAGTGAATGCAAATGTGGAGTTAAGTCTGGAGAAATTCCTGATAAATCTTGAGGATTTTCTTAACATATACGTGTAAATAAAAATATTGATACTTAAATACATTTTAGGATATACGTGTAAATAAAACTATTTGATAGTTAGGTTAACATTTATTGTAAGCGAAGAAAACATGGCAAGACAAAACTGAAAAATTTTCAGAATTGTAAAAAGCAGACATTTAAAGATGAGGTCGGAATCACAAAAAAATGTTACAAATCGAAATATACAACACAGTTCTCAAAACAACAGCTTTTAAATTGCTGCTTACCAATTTGTCTGTTTGTTTACACGTCACCCAAGATCTACTAAACGGATTTTGATAAAGTTTGATATGGTTAAAGGTGCTTTTAAGGTGCTTTTGCAGATGAAATCTTTGGCAACAGCTACTCTATATTATATTTAATATAAGAAATAGAAAAAACAAGAATCACGTACGAGTTGTGACAATAATAAAGCTATTTATTGTTTCAACATTAAACCTTTTCTTTGACCTTTGACTTTTGTCTTTTCTCCTTTGTCTTATCAGATGTGTAGATGACACGACATCTGTTATACGATAATAAGATCGTGGAATGGTAATATCGTTTCATAATATTAAAAGTGGGTTATTTTTAATGTAACACACACAAGTCTAAGATAATTGATTCAGTCCAATATTAAGTGTAAATAAATCATTCGGACTGATTATTTGATTGAAATAGTTTTTATATCATTGCTTTGATATATTTAGCTTTTTCACAATAGATTTTGAGATCTTAAATATAAACATAAAAATCTTTCCTAAATCGATTTTGATTCAGTATCAGCAATCATCATCTTCCTGCCCTTATCCCATTTTGGGGTCGGCACAGTATGTTTTTTCCTTCCATACTCTCCTGTTATTCGTCATCTCTGTGCACACTCCCTTCTTCTTCATATCGTCTTTCACGCAATCCATCCATCTTTTCTTCGGCCGTCCTCTACCTGTCCATCCCTCCACCACCATACCTAGCACTCTTTTGGTCACGTGCCTTTCATCCCTCCTCATAACATGCCCATACCATGACAGACGGCTACCTCTAATTTTTTCTATCACTGGCGCTACTCCTAAGCTTCCCCTAATATACTCATTTCTTATTCTGTCCCTTCTTGTCACCCCACACATCCATCTTAATTCAGTATTAGCAATCGCTGAACCAAATATTCTCTATTGCGTATTAAAGAATCTCCGTCACTCAGATATCATGAGTGATAATGAAAAGTCATTTTTATCTGATAAGTGTAATTACGAGCCCAGTTCACATCGCATTTTCGTTCGTGAAATTTACGTAATAGTGACGTAACAATGACTTAACATTAAGTCATCGAAATTGTTAAATTTTTCGCCACCACTTAGCGTAAGGCATGCACATTGTTATAGTTAATTAACTTTATTTATTACCTCCTTTGATATTTTAATTTTATTTATTTTTAACTAGCATTCATTGTTTGTATATGACATTAAATTTGTATGATTTTCTTTAAGTATGTCATAAAAATATTAATTTCAAGATTATTTAAAGCCTTTGTTCTTTTAATAAAGATCTCAATGCACATATATTTTGGAAATGATATCCTTTTAACAAACAAACATAAACAAAAACAGTAATTACAATTGATGATTTAAATTATATCAAGCAAATAATAAATTACTATTTTCCAATCACAGCCTCCTCTCTCTTTACTTAACATCTCATCGACTGTGATTATAAAATGATTTGATCTGTATTTAAACAACTTGATATCATCTCGTGTAATGCACTTGACAATTAACATTAGTCCGTCTGTCCTCATTATCTTTTAGCATCGCATTTAACTACTAAACTTTCTGATTTACACTTTGTAAGATAATATATACAAAATACAATACAACCTTTGATAGAATAGAATCAATTGATAACATTTGTGTGATATCTTTATCTTTATACTTTTTCTCGTGATCGTCATCATCATCATCATCATCATCAATCATCAATCTTTTAACTTAGATATCTTAATTTTTAGGTTTATTGAAGGTAAGGCATACCTGAGGTCTGACTGCAGCTCGTATATCGCTTGACTAAGCTAAGAAGTAAGAGTAAATTGGTGTAGGAATCAAAATAGCTTATCTACTCCTACCTTCCTCTCTGTTCACTCTTTCCATCTCCTTCCCTCAAATAATAACATATCTATATCTAATTATAGCTTCCCTGACACGTTTAAGTTGTACACTTAGCGAGGTTTATAATTTTGGGTTATAAGTGAGTAAGTGAGGGAGGGGGGGGGGTGTTTAAGTTCTCCGTACGCTAAGAATTCTCACGATCCTATTGTTTAATGTTATGTGAATAATGAAATAATGACAAGTAATGATCATCGCGATGTTTCGTAATGAAAAAACATTTAATGACGCGAAGACAAGGAGACGAATTATATGAATGTAGGTTAGCTTCTTTTAATAATACATTTATATTTAATAATCTTAATACTAATATATTTTTTTTAATTCTTATAAAAATAATCTATCATTGTAATTTCATTTACTAATATTACTTGTTTTTTGTACTTTCCAATTACAATCAATTTAACAAAAATATAAATTACATTAATTATCTTATATATTTTACATTTAGTCATTAATTTTGTATAAAAATATTAAGAACCGAATTAAAAACACAATTGATTTTAAGATAATTAAAAACTATGTGATAATATTCTATCTGCTTAATAGTATCTTAAATTAAACACCCCACATTATACTAATACCAAGATCACGACTGACTTTTTAAAACTAAATGTCAATTGTCTTGACTTTAAAAACTAATAAACATTTAAAATATATATATTTTATAATAAAAATATCCAAAAATAATAATAAAGTTACAAAGAAAAAATATAAACTAGAAAAAAACCATGTAATTAATTATTCCATAATATGCCGTTTCTTTGTAATATTGTCTAAATATGTGACCCAAAAGTTCAAGGCCCATTGTATAACCATTGCGTTACCGCGGAAGAGTCAGCAGAAAAATATAATACAATTAATTGAAAACGAAAATAACGTGAGAAAAAAAATATATATCTTAATTTAAAATCATGTAATTATAGAATTTACATTAATGTTATTACAATAAAGATCAGATTTATGTTAAGATCAGAATTATTGTTATACAGAGAGCAGCCTCACTACTAACTAGTAGTGAGACTGCTCTCTGTAACTACTACGCAATGAAATAATACTAGGATCTGCCAACGGTGCGCGGCGGGTGTTGAGCTGAGCCCCTCTCCTTTATTCTTTTATTGATAACTTTTGAATGGCTAAACATTTTTTCAATCTGTTTTCGCTGTAACATCCGCGTTCGGCTCAAACATACATGAGAAAATTTTTAGCTAATTATCTCGTCGCATTCTGGAGACAATTAAACACAAAAAAAAGTCTCCCAAACGGTTAAGAACTTCGCTCACGCTCAGCTCAATAAATATATACATAACATATTTACATATTGAATTATAACAAAATATTATACATGTAATTCATATATATTGTTTGATTTATAAAATGGTCAGTCAGTCAGTCATCTTATGTTGCAGACCGTACATTAACAGTGTTAGTATTACAACAGTAATAATTACCATGGTAATACGGCTGTCCGGCGGCATTATGGCGTTAACATGATTTAAGGTGTTCAAATGCCATCTTCCCATCGTACTGTGACGTCATTACCCAACACTAGGGGCGCCATTAACCCTCAATTTAGACTCGCTGCGCTTGCAAAATCTCGGTTGCCGTTTGCATATTGAGCGAAGCGAGCCCAGTGTAATGGGTCATCGTTTCCCATTGACTTCAATGGAATATCAGTTTTTTGACGATTATTCCTCAACGACATGACATTTTTTAATTTTTTTTTTTAAACCATCACGTAATGTGTGACTTTTTGATTGAAAAATTTCATAATTTTCCATCAAATAGTTTTCGAGCCTAATCGTGATAAAGAATGTGAAAGTCTCCAGTAGAACTCTCCGCTCAATTACTACAAATAATGCAATTATAACACATAACTCTACTAATATATTTGTTTTGTCTGAAGAAGAATATAAGTCTGACCCATTATCCGACATGGACAAAGTATAATATAAACATAAGTAGGATTAGTTAGCTCCTTATTTAGGACTATCATCCTGATCTCACTTTCTTTATTAGCGAATTAGTGATATTTCGTCCTTTAAGTACAAAAAGCTAATTATTTGTACCTATTCTATTTACTATTTCTATCCCATCGATTTTAACACATTATAAACTAGGATCCGCCAATCGTGCGTGGTGGGAATTGAGCTGAGCGCGGGAAAATCCATTAGAGAAGAATAAAAGGAAATAAATATTTAATAATAATAATAAACAATTAATTGAAAAAGTTTGTCGCCATGAAAGTTAGACTACGAGCGACACAATCACGAGTCTCTTGGTTTTTGTCTTTATAACTTTTGATTTAATTAAGCTATTTTCATTCTGTTTTTTTTCTGTAGATGCTTATTTATTAGTTCTACATTCGCGACAAATTTAACTAAAATCGCTCCAGTAGTTTTAATGTGATGAAGCGACTCAGCTCATTTTGAGGAAAACGATCGGCAAGCGCGCACGAGAACAGTTAAGCTTAAGTCTATGGAGATTCAGTTTTTCCACCATAACTTTTGATCAAATCAAGATTTTATTAATCAGAAAGTATGTTTAGGGATCAAATATACCTTAATATAACTGATTACTAAAGTGACAGGTAAAAAAAGCTGATAATCGTATTGCGTGTTACATGATGTGGAGAAAAGAGGAACACGTGATGAGGAAAGTGAAGCATGAGTGTATACTAAGGAAAGATCGTTGATCTGTCTGAATGTGACCCTGCTATACTCCAAGATATTCAATAATAACATAGTGTTTATGACACATTTTAACTAAATTCAATGCTAAATATAATATTGTACTCAATAGCATAAGCGTTTACCAAAAAAACCTTGAAAAAACATTTTTTTAAGCATTATTTGAGTCTATGGATTCGTTTCAATTATATTATTATATAAGGACAAATTATAATACAGTTAAAAAAATATACAACTTTTTTGACAATATATTATTTAAAAAAATAATAATTAAACAACTTACTAAGTAACGATGTCGCAAGCGCTTATATTATTAACACTAAACCTACCGACAATTCTTGTATACCTGTTCCTACCGCACGCTGTCAAATTGACCGGTAATTAAAAGTTATTTTATTATATAACGCAGGTAATAATGGAAATTAAAAGTAAAGAGTGTAGAAAATATTATATACATATTCTAAGAATTGTCATGTAGTTTGATAACGATATTATAACGCTTAAAGATGTGTAAGTTTTACAAAAGTTTAAGAACGGTCAATTTGACTTGTACTTGGTAGGTTTAGTGTTAACAAATCATCTTTTAGTTTATATATATTAATACAAATGTCTGTAAATACTAGTCTACAAACACAAATACCAAGAAAATTTAATAAATAATAAAAAAGTAACGAAACACCACAACATCTTATATAACAATTAAATTAACAAGAGTCGTGAGAAAATTTTTATTAGAACACGGTGCAGACAGACTGACAATCCTCAGTATAGCGACTTCTCACTTATTATTTGGATATATTGTATAAATATGTCTCTAAAACTTATAGAGAAAAACAATATCAATAATGTTTTAATTTTATGACGTGAGTGATGTAGTCTTAGTCCGGATTCTAATCTAAATCTAAAAATTATTGGTTTGCTGCTCCATATAACTCCATAAAATTGAGCGAAGCGAGCGTAACGAGTGGAGCGTTCTATTGGAGACTTTTTCACATTCTTTGTCACGAATAGGTTCGAAAACTACTTGACGGATGACTATGAAATTTTGCAATCAAAAAGACACACATTAGGTGAAGGTTAGTGGCGACGGTGAAAATTTTTGAAAAATGTTATGTCGTTGAGGAATAATCGTCAAAAAACTGATATCCCATTGAAGCCAATAGGAAACGATGAGTCATTACACTGGGCTCGCTTCGCTCAATATACAAACGGCAACCGAGATTTCGCGAGCGCAGCGAATCGAAATTGAGGGTCTGTTGGCGCCCCTAGTAGGTGTCCCATATATCAAAAAATTATTACAACATTGACATTGTTATATCTGACCCACAAAATTAAATTCATGTAATTACAAATGTTCACAATATACTTTCCTTCCACTCCGTATCCTAAGTGTCACAGATAGTGTAATTTTTAGGTGACAAATGTGAAAATAAACTACAAAATTTAATTACAATCTGTATTATAACACTAAATTATTATATTTTGATTGAAACTAAACGTTAATTTGTCGTTCACCAAATTTCGGGGCCAGATTACGTATCTTCTAATCAGTAAAACGATATATCTAGATAGGACCACATCTTTACTAGATCTAGATTGGGCTAGATATACACGTCTATATCTCGATGCGACTATTTCGGTCTCCGACTACATTTCCAAATGACAATCAAACTTTTAATTTCACAAGTTAAGGACGCCTCAGATTGCCTTAATTTCTTCAAAACTCTCGCTATTTTGATATGAATGTATGATTTGTCAAAACAATGATGTCTGTCCGTACTTGACCGAAAAAATGAACATACCTCTACGCAATTAATTATAATTAGCCGTGGTAACCATTGTCCTCCGCCAGAGGTCGCTCGATGAGAATTTCATATTGTATACATTAAATTATTATTATGTTATATTTTCACATAAAACTGTTTCAAAAAATACCATGTGGGGTTTCGCAAATCTACTTACATCTTATGTGATTTCACCATTTATTTTTTATTTAAACATTTTCAATGTTATATATTTATTCGATAATATTTTTGGTTGTAAGTTCTTAAAATTATTTTCAAAAATATAATTTTGTTGCTTAGGAAGTCCGAAATCTGTCCACAGCAGCCTTCCGGCAGCTGACATTTTATACCTGCTATTACACGTATACAAATATATAACTCATGTGCATTTAGCATTAGCAGATACAAAAGGCATTAATGGCGACATTATATTAGTATTATTAGAAATCTATTCACATTAAAAACTTAAATATCAAATGGATGAAACAATGTTATTCCTGTATTTTGTAATATAAGATTACGTATTATCAATTAATAGTACTTACATAATTATTTTTGACAAATGACAATAATCTTATGAGATATGACCCTAGAGGTCAATAATTATATATTATACAACATCTTTTAACATATCTTTTATATTTAATAAACAAAAACTATATAAAAAATGTATTAAAATCAAGTAAGATATTTGACCCGAGAGGTCAATACTCATATATTATACAACATCTTCTAACATAACTCATTTATATTTAATAAAAAATGTATTAAAATCAAACGCCAGTACTCAGGTAAGAAATTATTCTATAATATATGCTGAAATCTATACATATAAATATAATTGGAGTGTCTGTTTGTGATTCAAAATTACTGCTTTCACTAAATGCTGATGAAAGTGTATGTATATACGGTATTTAAATTTAAAAAATGTCTGTCAGTCTGTTTGATCCGGATAATCTCTAAAACGTATGAATCGATTTTAATAGCATGTGCACTGGCAGGAGATTTTCTAATGAGTGACTTGGACTACTTTTGTTAAAATAACAATTCGCAAACGGAGACGTGGGCGGAGGTAGTATAAAACATAGCTGAAAGTGCTCAGTAAAATTTTATTACTTTAAAGTAAGGCATATTACACTTTTACTTTCTAAAGGTCAAATTAGCATCTAACCTATTAGGTAACCCAGCTCTGACATGGACTGTACAACGTAATGCACATAGAACGCATTATCGCATCCTTGACTTCGATGAATAACAAACGAATAACATTAAATCTTCGAAACTATAACACACGACTTTAACCTTTATATATGTCATTTAAATATATCAATATTAAATACCGCGTTAATATATTAAAAGCATTACAATGTATTAAGAAATGTTTGTCCTGTTATAAATATATATACAGTAATACCCCGCTTTACGCGACCCCGTTATACGCGGTTTCACTATAACGCGGATGCAAATTTCGCGCTCATGTGCCTCGAATTACGCGAAAGAGTGTGTATAAATATAATGTAGTCATCAGCAATAGATGTATTTTTCCGTAAAAAATAAGAGTTTGTATTGCATAAAGTGTTCATAGAATTAAAGTGATTGATTAAAATGATTTGTATTTTTTTACTATGTTTAATCATAAACCTCGTTATACGCGAATTTCAGTTAACGCGATTTCTTTTGGAACGTGTCCCTCGCGTAAAACGGGGTATTACTGTATATATATAAATTATGACGTCCGTTTGCTATAATTTCCGAAACCACTGTATACCAATTCCGTACATATCTGTTGTTTGATCCAACTAAAAGGTAGTTTAAAAAAATGAAGGATTTATTTCACTTCTAAGTTCTATAAGTTTCCGATAGATGGCGGTGGTAATAATAAATTAATTCTGTAAAATACTTTTTAAATTACCAGACGAAGCCACTGGCAACAGCTAGTATACAAAAACGAACTCTAAAATCGTTAAGACTTAACAGCACTTAATAATAACATTAAAAACATGGTGTATGAAAACAAACCGATATATTACATGTAATTTCGTAAATGAGAACAAAGATACAAAACATGACTGACCAATGATCGTTTAGTATCAGTGTAACGACAGTCAAATAAATAATTCATCTATGACAAAAGCTCAGTGAAAACATTGAAGTCATTCCTCGGACGTCATTTTATAGATCGACGATTACATAACACTTTCACAATAGAAAGGATAAACAGATGAGTCAATAAAAGATCTCAAGTTTTTGTTATTTGTCCTGACGTTTATTGAACTATGTAATTACTTAGAAGCTACATACAAGCAAATACGAAATTAAGAAATGTAGAAGATAAATAAAAAAATAAAAAGAAGAAAACGCATACGGAAAAAACTTTATATGAGTCCCAAAATTACATTATGATATAGTTTTTCGTATCACTTAATTTAGAGACCTTCAAAGAAGCGAGAGGTCTTCAAGGGCATAGAGGTCCCGAATCTTCGTTAAGCATTTCGAGGTCCATATATAACTACTGTGAGATAATTTAAAATTAGTTATATTGTTCTTTATGTGAGTTATTTTATTATACCTTAATTGATTTGATTTATTATTAACTTTGAATGTGGTTGAAGATTTGAAGTTAATTTTAATGGAAAAGAACTTAGAGACTTAGTTTTGGATTTCCTGATAAGTGTCCAGTTCTTTTTAATATAATTAAATTACATTGGGGAAAATATGCCGACATTAACACTAAACCTACCGACAATTCTTGTGTACCTGATCCTACCGCACGCCGTCAAATTGACCGGTAATTAAAAGTTATTTTATTATATGACGCAGGTAATAATGGAAACAACTAAAAGTAAAGAGTGAAGAAAATATTATATGCATATTCTAAGAATTGTCATGTAGTTTGATAACGATATTATAACGTTTAAAAATGTGTAAGTTTTACAAAAGTTTAAGAACGGTCAATTTGACCGGTACTTGGTAGGTTTAGTGTTAAGACGAATAACTTCGTCGAAGTAAAGCATGTAATAGTCTAATAAATAATGTTTTATATGATATAATAATAATAATAATAATAAATTCATCAAAGAGTAATAAAATACATCGTACAGTTTAATTACCTTCACGCGCTATTTACTAAAAACAGGGGATAGATGATATCACAACTGGATCAAAACAGCTGGCCTTTCATTGTTTGTGATGTACAGGGACGTGCGTGTTTGTGTGTGTGTGTGTGTGTGAATTTAAACTATCTGGTAAAGAAATCTCATTAAATTAAGTGCTTAGAAGTAGTGTCAATTGAGCATAATGTGCAGTCTGGAAATAGTTACCGAATTCAAACATGACCACAGCGAGCAAAGGTCACTTAAAATATGTAGTTTAAAAATTATATTAAAAATGATAGTAATATCATTCTAATATTATTCGTATAACGGAAAGTTATTTTATTAAAAAGTGTTTAATATTATTGTCAATTTGTAGGTATCTTTTTTTATTATTTCAACTTTTTTAATATGTTTTTAATAACCTCTTTATTTAATATTAGTAAAGTTAAGATGACTGCCTCGGGAGTTGTCGCGTTATTTGAAATAAGTTTAATTATTTGGTTACTACATGCTAACACACACATTTAATACAAATTCAAAGATTAACATTACTATTACAATTATATTAAATATTCATATATATTTTGCGCCAATAGACCGGTGTTAAATAAAATAATGTTATATATTATGTTTAATTTAAATCAATATATGCTTAAATTATCTGCAAATAAATCTACATTTCTACAATATATACAATTATTAACTATTTTTACATAAAGAAGTACATAGTTAAGTAAGTCAGTATTTGTGTCAGTGACTATGAAACGCTCCTTACATCATAGTTCTAAGAAATATTTTTATTAAAATGTCAGTTGACAGTTATTTTATAATTTTGTACAACAGTAAGCCGGTTTAGGAAATGATAATCCATCTGTCTAGATTCGTTCACGCAAAGCTCATCTTTCTATAGATTACGTGGTTCATATTATGCAATGAGCTGCATAAAGAGAAATAATCAATTAATCAATTAAAATAATTCCTAGATAATAAAATTATGCAACGGAAGTTAAACATAACAAGGCAAGAGCGTTTGTCTCAAACTACAGATTGAATATAATACAGATTTTCTTTTAGAATACAGTAATACCCCGCTTTACGCGAGGGATACGTTTCAAAAAAATCGCGATAACTGAAATTCGCGTAACGAGGTTTATGATTAAACATAGTCAAAAATTTATACAAAAAAATACAAATAATTTTAATCAAACACTTTAATTCTATGAACACTTTAATCAATACATACTCTTATTTTTTACGGAAAAATACATCTATTGTTGATGACTACATTATATTTATACACTCTTTCGCGTAATTCGAGGCATTTGAGAGCGAAATTTGTATCCGCGTTATAGTGAAACCGCGTATAACGGGGTCGCGTAAAGCGGGGTATTACTGTACACAATACTTTTATGAACAAAACTATAATTTTCCTTGGCACTGGTATTGTTTCTTTAAGAAATAGTTTTGATGAGATCCCCAGTGCAATGCGTCTCTGTTTCGTCACTTGTTATAAAAAGTAAAGTTCGCACGATCACGTCGGTTGGCTTACGTAGTGTCGTGCCTTCCTCGACTCTTATCTCAATTTTACTTCAATTACAAACAACATTTTTATAAGATTTTTCTATAATAAGCATCACAAATCCGTTATTTTAGACGTTAATATTACACACAAAATAGTACAATATACAAACGAAAAAGTAAAAAATATCTCGTTTTTCAGAATAAAGTGAACAATAACTGTAGTGAAAATAAATTAAATTATTAGTAACATTATAAAAGAAAAGGTTTATATAGTTAACATACCATTAACAAAGAACCTGTAAACCACATAAAATAATCCTAATTCCATAAGACAGGAACATCAAACATCAATAATGTGCCGTTTGTGTCTGTCTGTGTGTACTCACGCGTTTGTGTGATCACGTAATTGTGGTCCAAGTCATTAGCGATTTACAATAACTGTTATTTTAGTGTTGTAAATCATAAAATATAAGTATCTCATAATAGATAAATATAATCAAAGTGATTACATTTTATAGTTATTTTAAAACAATTCCGATATCTTGTAACATAGATAGATATTATATAATATTTTAGGTCAATTGTCATTATAAATGAAATAATATTAAGTAAAAGTTAAATTTATAAAGAGAAAAGATCTGATTGTATGTTTGTATGTATCCAAAACTACTTTTAAAAATTCTTTCATTAATATTAAGTTATTAAAATAAGCTACTTTTTATCCAGATATTACCACGGGATCGGGACCCGCTTGTAACCAGAGTAAGTCAGAAAGTTTATACATTATCCCGTTAAGCAGTCTCAAAATGGAGGCCACTAAAAATGTGTCTCATGACAACGTTGCATTATGTCAAAGCGGAACAGTTAGTACATTTATAAAGAAATATCAAATAATAAACAGAAATTGATTCAAACCCACATCATAGACCCCACCACCACTTTCACCGATGGATGCGCGGGAGTCGCTTCACTACAGAATCGTAATTGGCCACGTCTGTAATCAGATATTGTACATTACCTGACCACACTTAGAGATAAATATTTTACAAATTCCATTAGTACTGTCAATTGTCAATGTCAATTGTTCAATATCGATTGTTCAATCATTTTTGCTCGTGATTATGAAGTTCCGGCTGAGATTCCGATTACGGGTATTACATAACTTACATTCGTATAAATTATTACTCGTGCATCTTACATTAAAATATAATACTTAATATTAATAATGTAAATATAACTGTATATTGCATGTTACAGCTTTAAATTAATTTTAACACTAAACCTACCGACAATTCTTGTATACCTGTTCCTACCGCACGCGGTCAAATTGACCGGTAATTAAAAGTTATTTTATTATATAACGCAGGTAATAATGGAAATAACTAAAAGTAAAGAGTTAAGAAAATATTATATGCATATTCTTAGAATTGTCATGTAGTTTGATAACGATATTATAATGTTTAAAAATTTGTAAGTTTTTCAAAAGTTTAAGGACGGTCAATTTGACCGGTACTGGTAGGTCTAGTGTTAATTGTATATTGACATGTAAAATATGGGATGTATGTATTTGTTTAATCATATAAAATTTCTTTAATATTCTCCAATACGAGCAGGACATGTAATAAATATTATAATTCATTCACACATGTAAAATAATGGCTTATTTCATAATGGCTGATATTTCAAAATAATATGTACGTATGTTTTTGCAGACGACCGACCGCGGGCTGGTCATTTACAATCCTAATGCATTACTTGTAATGAATATACAATTTGATTTTACGAAACACCATGTACATATGATATATGATATATGTTTAATAATTTAAAAGATATAAAACTAATTTTAATTCTATATATTTTGTTTATTTCTAAATGATCGTTGAATATTGAAGCTCTGTCGTGTGAGTGAAAGCGAGTAAAAGCTAGTCATGACCTCTGCCCGCTGGCGACTTGAGATTTATCCCCTCACGAATAGTATGTAGCTTTCATTAGGTCCTATAAAGACTGGGAGAGCTCTGTTGCCTCCTATTAGTATGTAAAATATGTAAGTTGCATTTATTTATTATAGGAGATAAACTAAAAACTAATATGGCGTTGTAAAAAGGTTGTTATTGAGCTATTGATTGTGACACTTCAAATCGTAGTAAAACAAATAGAGCGCTAACAATTGGATTAAACTCTATAAAGCCTAATCAATTCTAGCTAAGTGCAAATTCATCATGTAAATCAAGGAGTGGGCTGTTGAAACAGTGGATAGATCCAGTGATTATATTAATCTATACACGAAGCTTATTCCAATCCCTATTTCTTAATAACTAATGAGTATTTAATCCGTGATTTAACCTTTAACTATTGGGTAAACGTATGGTAATAAATGGATCGCTCTGATGTGTCCTGATGCGTGAAACGACCAAGGAACAATGATGTTGGTATCAGCGTTGGAACAGTTTTAGTAAATTGTAGTAATTCTCTTTCGGGTCTAGGCCGTTTCGTAAAGTAATTTTAAAATTGTTAACATAATAAGTATTTTACACTCGCTCAGATTACAATTAGATATAACGACTTGATCCGAGAGTACTGTAAGATTTTTTTTTTTTTTTTTATGGAAGAGGAGGGCAAACGAGCTAGCGGGTCACAGATGACTTGTGATCACCGCCGCCCATGAACTCTTGCAACATCCGAGGATTTACAAGAGTGTTGCCGGCCTTGTAGGTAGAAGTAGACGCCTTTTTTGAAGGTACCCATGTCGTACCGATCTGGAAATACCGCCGAAGGGAGTTCGTTCCACAAGCGAGTAGAACGTGGAAAAAAGGTCCTTGAGAACCGCACAGTGGAGGATCGCCACGCATCCAGGTGGTAGGGATGGTAAAGAAGTCGATGGCGCGCTGTGCGGTGATGAAATTCGGCGGCAGGCATCAGATCGAATAGTTCTTCGGAACACTCCCCGTTGTAAATGCGGTAAAAGATGCACAAAGAAGCCACGTCTCTACGCAATGCCAAAGAGTCCAGCCGTTCGCAGAGCACCGGGTCCCCGACAATCCAAGCGGCTCTCCGTTGTACGCGGTCAAATGGTAGAAGCTGATATTGGGGTGATCCGGACCAGAGATGAGAACAGTACTCCATGTGTGGCCGGACCTGCGCCTTATAGAGCGCAAGTCTTTGGCCAGGTTTGAAGTACTGCCTCGCTCTATTGATCACTCCCAATTTCATCGAGGCCAACTTGGCCTTGCTCTCCAGATGACCACGAAACTGACAGTCGCTCGAAATGTCGAGACCCAGTATTCTGATACTTGGCGAGGCAATGAGGGGGGTGCTCTCGAAGAGCGGTGATACGACAAATGGGGTTTTCTTAGTGGTAAACGCGCAAACTTGTGTCTTTAGGGGATTGAACTGAACGTGGTTCAGTTCACCCCACTCAGAGACCATCCCCAAGGAAGTCTCTATAGAAGACACAAGTTTCTTTCGGCACTCGTCGACGTTTTCCCGAGAGAGACCTGCACGGCCGGAATACACCGCATCCCCAGTGCTGTCATCCGCATAACAATGTATGTTGGAGATATCCAACATATCATTGATGTGCAAGAGGAACAGAGTTGGGGATAGCACGCAGCCTTGGGGTACACCAGCGTTCACGGGCTTGGGGTCCGAGCAAAAACCGTCGAGAACGACCTGTATGCTCCGCCCAGTGAGGAAGCTGGTGATCCACTTGCATAAACTCTCGGGAAGCCCATAGGAAGGTAGCTTCGAAAGAAGCCCCTTGTGCCATACACGATCGAAGGCTTTCGCCATATCCAGACTAACTGCCAGACCCTCTCCCTTGCTTTCAATAACAGCTGCCCAACGGTGTGTAAGATACAACAGAAGATCACCAGCCGATCGACCATGGCGAAAGCCATATTGCCGGTCATTGACCAACTGGTGATCCTCGAGGTAGGTTAGGAGCTGTTTATTGATAATGCTCTCCATTACTTTGGAGAGCAGAGAGGTAATGGCGATAGGTCTGTAGTTAGCTGGTTCCGAGCTATCACCTTTTTTAGGGATCGGATGGACAAGGGCACGCTTCCATGTGACCGGGACTACGCCTTTAAGGTAGGAGTACCGAAATAGACGCGTTAGCACTGGAGTCAGCTCAGGGGCACACGTTCGTAGCACCAATGGAGAAATGCCATCCGGCCCACTCGACTTATGAACGTCCAAGGAAAATAGAGACTGCCTAATAGTTTTCTGCCGAAAAACTATTTCCGGCATTGAGCTCTGACACCGCGGGATGATAGGCGGTGTCTTCCCCTGGTCGTCCAAAGTCGAGTTGGAGGCGAAAAGAGTGCCCAAGAGATCGGCTTTCTCTTTTGCCGTGTGGGCCAAAGAGTTCTTCCCAGTGTGCAATGGCGGTAGGGATGGCTGACAGAAGTTTCCCAGACTGGCTTTGGAAAGCGCCCAGAACTTGCGCGTGCCAGGTGGGTACTTTGCCAGCTGATCCCCAATTTTGACGACATGCTTGAACTTTGCTCTAGCGATTTGCCGTTTGAAGAATCTGGAGGCACGATTATATTTCCTCTTCAGAACTCTAGAGTTCGGATCCTTAGTGACTAACGCATTGACCCAAGCTTGATAAGCCTGCCGTTTGCCAGCTGCTGCAGCCCTGACAGACGCATCAAACCAAGGCCGCGATCTGCCACCAAGTGGTACCACAGAGCTTGGTACAAATAGTTCCATGCCCTGTAGTATCACATCAGCTACAGCCGCAGCGCAGTCACTAGGATCATCGGAAGGGAAACAAATCGGCCCCCATGGGTAGGATGCAAAAAAGGACCGCATTCCATCCCAATCCGCTGACTTGTAGTGCCAAACGCGTCGAGTCGCAGGTGTTGTGCGAGCCGACCGTTGAATGGGCACTACACTCCGTACCAGACAGTGATCAGAGGTACCTAAGGGAGCCTCGACAGTGATCTGGTACTTTTCTGGATGTGTAGTCAGCAGAAGATCCAACAAAGAGGGCGTGTGGCTGTCCACGTCCGGTAGACGAGTGTGCGTCTTTACCAGCTGGGACAGACCATTTGCCAGAACAAAGTCAAACACAGATCTCCCCGCGCAGTCGGTGGCACGTGACCCTAGCCAATCGGCATGGTGCGCATTAAAGTCCCCTAGGACTACGACTTCGGCGGAGGGAGTCTGTGAAAGCAGATCGTCAATCTTCGCCTGAACATGGCCCATGAGTTGATCCGTTTCTGCATTACCACTATGGGACCTGTAGAGGCACGTGTAGACTCTGACATGGTCGTCCATGTCCACGCGTAGCCAGAGTATAGACAGGTCCCGACCTTCAAAAACCTGAAGGCGACGGTAGCAGATATCCTCCCTTACGAACACAGATACCCCGGCGTGTGGTATAAAATGGTGTTCTAGTTTATACCCGGGGTATGACAGGTACGCTGTGTCGCTAGGTCGAGATATCTGCGTTTCCGTCAGAAACAACAAGGCCGGCTGCGCCGTCTCTAGATGATAATGGACGGCGTTCAAGTTGGAATGAAGTCCCCGGATGTTGCAAAAGTCCAGATTTAGAGTGGGTCGGGGTGCCGCTGCGTTGACTCGTCGTTTGCCCTCATAAAACACAAAAGGCGATACTTTGCCCGCCCCAGATACGACGGGCAGTCCGAGCAAAATCCGAGAATCATTTCCCCGATTTTGCTCGGGGAGGGGGTCCCCGGCTTCATTAAAGCCGGTACCCTCCTGGGGTATTTTTCTTGTAGGCATCGCTTTCATGTTTGGCGTGGGGGGGGGGGGGTTGGGCTTCCGGATTCTCTCACTCACCGACGAAACATAACCAAATTAATTTGGTTACTACACGTCGGTCTTCTGTAAGATAGTTTAGAGATACAGAAAAATATATCTATATAGCTATAGATATATAGGTATATATCTATAGGTAATAAAACTTTAAGAGGCCAATGTCCGTTTTATTTAAGTTTTAAATAACTAACTTTTTAAAAATCTTTTTACGATAGTGTGTATTTCTTGTCTGTCTATACACATATATATATATACATATACAAATTATTATATTTATTTCGATATATAATGGAGACTAAATTAGCATAATTAGAAACATTGTTTATTTAGTATTTAAAAACAATAGATGTCGCCTCTGTCCAAATAAATATGATAATAGATATTTAACACTCACTCTTAAAAGAATTCCCATCATGATTGCCAATTTCTATATATTTTGTATATTTATATAAACAACCAGTAAATAGCCTTCACTTTGATTAATCCTGTAAACTTGTGTTAACTAGTCAACTAACAAACACTATTGTAACAATGACAATGTTTTAACATCGATCTATCTATCTATAAAAAGATCTAGAAATAATTTAAGTGCTGAAAGTGTTTTACTTTCATATAAAAAGATCTAGAAATAATTTAAGAAATAATATTTTCATTAAATAATCGTTTCTTAGCTACTATTTAGAGATTACAAAACTGTTGTCCTAAAAGTTAAAATTGTATTAAAATTTTTTGTTTACTTTGATTGTTAATAGTATAATAAGCTAAGTTAACACTAAACCTACCAAGTACCGATCAAATTGACCGTTCTTAAACTTTTGTAAAACTTACACATTTTTAAACGTTATAATATCGTTATCAAACTACAAGACAATGCTTAGAATATGCATATAATATTTTCTACACTCTTTTCTTTTAGTTATTTCCATTTTTACCTGCGTCATATAATAAAATAACTTTTAATTACCGGTCAATTTGACGGCGTGCGGTAGGAACAGGTATACAAGAATTGTCGGTAGGTTTAGTGTTAAGTATATTAATAACAATATTACATATAGTGAGAAGTGTCTGTCCATTGTCATGTAATAAAAAAAACATTGTAAAATTGTTAATCTGTATTTGTTAGCATCAGTAAATACATGAGGTGATTTCGTAACTTTATTGTTCATTCCGATCCCGAGATAAAAATACCTGCATTGTTTTTCGGTCTTTTTAATTCAATATTCTGCAAGGTCACTGAACTGAACGGATCGGAGATCATCTCAATTGCTAAAACGATGTTATTTAAATTTAATTAATTCATTTAAGTTTATTGTATACTATAGCTAATAGAACTCGTTAAAATTGTAGTCCCTGGAGAAGAACAGGCGAGAAACTTTTGTATTTCATGGAGAAGAACCGGCGAGACACTTCACAGATAAACTCTAACCATATTTATTACTGTTCTCTGAAATGTATCTCGCAAGTATAAGTCACAGTCATGGTTTATATGTGAAAAATAATTAGAGTGTAAACAAAACGTTTTAATAAAAAAAGATTTAATTCATAATAATTATTATCCTTGTTTTTGGGTTAGGAATTCTAATATACATCTTGCACGAACACAGTGTAACTACATGTGCAGTTATTAGTATTAGCTATTAGGCATATAGTATATATTAGAAGAAAAAGTTTGACTTACAATGATAAGATAATTAATTTAACTAAATGATATACTTACATATATAATTTACTACATTTAAATATCAAAATAATACAATTGTACATTTGTAGAAAGCGCGAAACCATCAGTTTACATTTGTCGTGAGTTTGATAATATCAAATAAAATTTTCACACTCGTTCCTACGATAACCCCTTTCACGGAAGATTTCGTGTGCGGTCGCGATACCGCGCCATGGGAACCGCACTGGTGATTCTGTTTTTTGATAATAGTCATTCCTTTCAAAATACTAATATATATTAAAATACTGAACGACACCAAATCCTTTGGTAATTCTGGTAAAGAAGGTATTCGTTTAATAAATATTTTATCGTATTTAAAGAGTTCGATGACTTACATTACTAACTGAATTCATTGACTAAGTTATTCGTTTTACAAAACTAGGATACCAAAAAAGGATAATATCTGTAATAAAATTTATTATACATATTCTTTTATTTTTAAAACAATTCTTAAATTTAAAGTTGTGTCGGTCGGTGCTACTTATTCTTAAAAAGTAATTTAAAAGTTTCTAAACAAGAGACCCCACTAAGCTACCCCACTAAGGACAGAAAATATATGATGTTAGTGAGGCGCTGTGCTTTGTTAGAAGTTGTTTTCTAGTGTTTCTTTACCATATACACTAAATAGTCCACTGCAATAAACCTAGTTAAATATTAAACAAAAATTATATTTGAAATCATCGTAATTACAAATCTAATAAACACAACCTGTTTTGTATTTCATTAACATTTTTATCCTTCACGTACAAAATATTTCAGATGAACTGCATTCTACGAGTTCTTTCAACACAATTTCTAACAAAATTTTGCGATTTGCATGTAATTATCTGATACTATACTTAATAGTACTTTCAACTGTGCTCTTTGACTCCGCGGTCAAGCCACTCTAGTCGTTATGTAAACAGTGTAGAGGCTATAATTTGGTATCATCAATCGGTGGACATCGTTTCATCAGATTATGTAAACAATACTTGCACTTACCTACTCGATAATTCACTAAAACTGTCAGAAGATGCTGCGAAGTGATCAAATTGAGGTATCAGATGATTGGTTACAGATATTGGTTTCATTTTCCTTCATCGTTTATTTCTTGAATATTTAGCGGGACGGTAACCCAAAGGGTCGCAGGAACGCTTTCTGCGTGTATTTAATTCTCTATTTATTTAAAATGTATAACCTTTTTTAACATGTCTATGTTTATATGTTTATACAAAAATATAATTATCTTATTATTAAATTTTCTTAATCTGTGAAAGTACATTAGGTTTTTTAATGAGTAGTCTTTACATTATTTTTTATATGTATTTAATCAGCTGCACTCACTTTAGTTAAGTATATCAATATTTTGAGAGAGAAAGGCAGAATACAGGCGGTTAAACATAATATATTATTGTAGTAATACAATAACATTAAAATCTGAGAGATCTTTAGATGCTAAAGCCCACGCCTCATTCGCGATCAGATCCCGTAAGTCATGCGCATCGTGATACACGCCGTGTCAAATACTCTAAGTCAACACTCAAATCATTTATTACTATATAATGCTCTTATTTCATAGATACTTTTTATATTTTAAGTTACACAATTTCTTCTTCAATATACACAGTTTTACTACAAATCATATTTATTAACAATTATTAACACGTTATTAACAACAATAGTTATTAAAAACAATATTTGTTTCAGTTCCAAAATGCGGTGGAAGCGGGGAGTATTGGATGTGAAGATGACTTCAGTGAAGATTATATTTATGATGGTTTTAAGTGAGTAAATTCATAATATATGTATGTAAAATATTTATAATGATTATTTAGATACTTGTTTAAGAAATGGCCTAAGAGGTAAATTAAAAATATTGACTTTTAGTAGGACATGTTGTAAAACAAACAATAAAAAACTTAAAACATATGAAATCTTCAACAATTTTGGCTTTGACTTTTAAAAAGAAATAAAAAGGATTGAAATCTGCTAAAATCTTGGATGCATTGAAGGCGTCCTGCGAGGTCGGATACAGACACATAAAATAGACTTAAGTAACACCTTATTTATGTCCTACAGCTTAACAAAAGCGTCTCGCAATATATTGCATGTACCATAAGGCGGAGTACAGGTTAGACTGCTGAACTTAAGTGACTAACTTGATATATGTGAAAATAATCATATTTACTATCATATCATTCTAGAAAATATTCTTTATGTAATCTCTAGGAAACACTAGTCTAATAACTCAAAACTGTAGATATATAATATGTCAACACATTTTACAAGTATTTAATAAAATATATCGCCCGTGAATAATCAGCCTTATTTGACATATTTGAAAGCATTTTCCTACCATTGATCATAACAAATAGCAGCCGTCAAAGGAAATGAGTCCCAGGCCGTCATCGCCCGGTCTATATGTATAGATAATTTCACTAATAATTATTTGATCAGAACATTCAAAAGGTCGACGTAATGAGATGTTACTCAAGTGTACGTAATGTTGTAAGACATTCTGTAACAGTGTTGCAAACCCTTATTTCACACAAACTAACACAATTATTTGTTTATTTAAAAACATCTAGCTCAAGCTTATTTTGTTAAGTCTTGAAACTCTTAACATGTACCTTAACATTTATTTGTATATTCCTAGTTTAACGCTAGCAACTAAAACATTTTAAATTTTGCTCATAGAAAACAAATCACCTGTTACTTCTTTCATGTAAAATCTACAAAAAAGGTCGTATCAAATTTGTTGTTTGTGATTTAATTTTAAAGATCTTATAGATCTATAGATCTGTAACTATACACCAACAATGAAGATGTCATAATGGATGTTAAATTTCCGGTATAATAAAGTAACTTTGAGTCTGCGATCCGATCGCAATGAACCTATAATTACTCTTCCAAGTTCCAATTGTTATCCCATGGCTACAAATGTCAATAGTGTCATTTGGAAAATTAGAGGCATTTCGTCAGATACTCGAGTTACAAATCTTTGTAATGCCAATTGTGTGAAGAGGTCACAGGTTCGTGTCCGGTTCGTGTCAATAATTGGACAAAAAATATATATTATTATATAAAAACAGATAATTGGACATAGTTTAAAACGTGAGGTGATTTGAAGACTGTTGAAGTCTGGTAGTAAAGACAGTTCTATCCAATTTTATAACTTTTTAACATTACATTTACTAACCACAAATTTTAACGATCGGCACATCGGTTATAGAAATTCGTTTTATGATTGATATGATCCGTATGATTCACCACTGCTAATTATAAGTATATTAGTAGCAACTATTATTTATTAACCAAGATGGTTGACATTAAAAATATTGTACCACAATTATTTATTAACCAAGATGGTTGACATTAAAAATATTGTACCACAATAGTCCACGTGGTCAGTCACTGACAGACACAATCCTATATATTCTAGATTGGAGTTATTATATTTTTAAAACCATTGTTAACATAATGTGTCGTTAATTCTTTAACTATTTTTAAATTAAAAATGCAAATCTATCGATAATTTGATAATAAATCAAAATATTTCTTATAATATAACCATAACTGATGTTAACATAAAGGTATTTGATAAAGCATTCATAACAACACAATATTACATAACCTATTACCGATACTACAATAGTAGCCGGAGGCATCCATTGTGAGATTAAACATTAGTTACACCTTGCTCATTGTATACTTATATACATATAATATTATTAAAATACAGAACTATAACATTATATTATAGTTGTATTATATGCCTAATTCCTACATTGTAATAGGTATACCAAAACTTTATTTAAAATATACTAAGCAAATGATAGTCTAATAATGTTATCTGTTAGACAGACTGTATGGTTGAGTACAGGTTATATAATTCAACATAGGCAATGACAATAAGTAAAAAGTAATAAATAGTAATTCATATTTCTGATAGAAACAATTTTAATATACATTATAATTATCAATCAGAATATATTTAACACTAAACCTACCGACAATTCTTGTATACTTGTTCCTACCGCACGCCGTCAAATTAACCGGTAATTAAAAGTTATTTTATTATATAACGCAGGTAATAATGGAAATAACTAAAAGTAAAGAGTGAAGAAAATATTATATGCATATTCTAAGAATTGTCATGTAGTTTGATAACGATATTATAACGTTTAAAAATGTGTAAGTTTTACAAAAGTCTAAGAATGGTCAATTTGACCTGTACTGGTAGGTTTAGTGTTAATAAGAAAGAAACTCTCCTTCGTATTATTTACTGTTTACCAAATTAGGAAACTGACAATAAGGATAATTGGATATTAAATTATTATTCAGAGATAATCTCAGCGTGAATTACCTTAATATCTTTTAATGCTTACTCACTAATTCACTTTAAATACAATATAAAATTTTAATAGTGCTATATAATTTCATAATTTATGTTTGTTAAGAAGCTTTTATAGGTTTGAGATATTAAAAATTTTAAGTTTTTTTTTAAAAGCTCCGTCCAAATCAATATAATGAAACATTATTGTATAAGTATATATAGTTTATGTAAGTAAAACCTGTTAAGTGTGCATTTATTTCGAAACCACAGAGCGTAAACACATAAATAAATTTCTTTGTTAGATTAAGTACAATAGTTTGTAGGCACTTATGCATGACAATTAAACAAACAGTCAAATGCTAGTGCGATAAAAAATCTAGAATAACTAACTATAAATCGTACGTACCCATCGGTGTATCTGACACTTGATCTCACATTAGAAAGCTCGTCAATGACTCCTCTTTTGCATTCTTCTAAATGAATGGATATTAGTGCATTGTACAAACTCGTTTAGTGTTTATCCTTTGTATTGATTTAAAATAACAATGTATATTACACGGTGAAAGTTATGTGGGTTTAGACGACTGTTAAACAGAATGAGCATTTGATTACAGTGTATTTTATTTTAATAAATCTTTGTCAGGTGTTTCATAATATATCTCTTTCAGATTTGCTGCAATCTTGTTATGGGGATCAGCCGGTGGGGAATTCGAGAAAGGTAACAATATAACAATATAATATATTTCTGTTCATGTTACATCATTATATGGGGTAGAAGAGTTTGGGGTAATGACTTTTCTTTGAACCAATTCGGGAAACTCCAGATTTATTGAACGTGTTAGATGTTTTTTTGTTAAAGGTTAATTTTGTTTTGTTTTTGTTTAAGGTTATTTAAATCCTTAACTTTTCCAGGGTTTATCTTCATTGTACCTTCCCGAACCAAGTGCGGAGTCGCTGACAGCTATCGCTGAAGCAATGGGTGCAGCTGGCTTCGAAGATTACACGGAGGGCAAGACTCTGGTCAAACGACTCATACCTGCCGATAGTCAACCCGACCTTGATGTTGTAGAACATATGGGTAATTGAAAAAGAAATTATCAACTCTCAGGCCTTTTTAATTGAAACAATCTAACAATTCTGTAATTGCAGGTATAATAGGCCGGGTGGGTATAGACTTCCCTGCTCTTCCCAACATTCCCAGCACCGGATTCAATTGCAAGAACGTGCCCACTGGATACTACGCCGATTTAGAGACTGATTGTCAGGTATAAACTTATATAAGTAGTTGATATTTGTTAACACTATTATCAAGGGGTATTTATACTTTTTGTCGTTTCAATACGAAACTTCAGCCGGTGTAAATAATGTCCAAAGTTATTTATACCATTCTTAAGTTATATTGGTGTTTTCTATAATATCAAATAAATAATATTAAGGCACTGATAAATCTCTGAACGGTTTATTAAAATATATTTTTCTGTGGGCAGATGTGCAATGAAAATGTGGTCATTTATATAAGAATTTTCGATTTAAATAATGTTCGATTCTTAAAAATATTTAAAAAAAATGAACGATAAAGTTATTGTTATTCTGTTCTAGGTGTTCCACATTTGTGATACGTCTCGCAAAATCTCTTTCCTGTGTCCAAACGGCACCATCTTCAGCCAGTCGCATCTCATCTGTGATTGGTGGTTCAAGGTGGATTGTGCTTCCGCACCTGCACTCTACGAGGCCAGCGTTGAATACTACTCCAATGAACAAAAGAAAGCTCAGAAATCTGGCCGAAACCTCTCGAAGAACCGTGACATTCAGCAAATCGGCGCCGATTCTAATGTCCGTGCTGAGTCGAGAAGAGCCCCTGTCCACATACCCTCAACTACGGAAAGATTACTAAGACATCGCCAAAAGCTACAAAGCAACGGCCCCGCACCCACCGACACACCTACTTCCAGAAGTTATCAAGCTCTTTTTGATATAAACCCAACTCATTCTGCTACAGAGTTTGAGAAGAGGAGGAAGAATCTCGTACAGCTGATTTCTAATGACTTCGGGAACCATCCATTAAAGACAACTTTACCAGTTTATGATTCTACGACACGAAAAACAACTTTACCAGTATATGATCACAACAGCTTAAAAGAAATGCAAGTAGCAGAAGAAACAGCTTCCTTCGCTAACAACCAAAATCGTCAATTCTTACAAGACTATAACAGTAAAAACTTTAGACCATATCCTGTGTACACTCCTAATCTTCCAAGCAAAACTACAAAACCTAAAAACAATCCTACGCTTACTACTTTATATGATATCTCATCTAAAACTGTGCCTCAATACACACAGGAAGCGACAACGAAAAGACAAACTCTAGTACCATATACTAAGACTTACACAATCAGTGACAACCATGAACCTTACACAAGACCAGGTGTGTCTTTACTTAGAGAATTCCTTGAAAAAGAAAAGAATAAAACTTTATCGGCCACAACTGATAAGATAGTTGTAGCAACTGGTCGAAGTGATACATATGAAACCAAAAAGAGTTCAGAAAATAAGAGTAACTTTGAGACTGCTACTAAAATTCCGTACACAACTAGAGACAATAGAAAGCTATCTGAAATTATTAATGTTAAAGACAAACTTATTAATTCTAATCCAACCACTGAAGCAACAGCGGAAATTTCTTACAAAGATCGCAGGGATAGATTACAGAAGAAACTTGAATTAGACAGAGGAGAAAAGACAGAACCGACGGTACCTACTACTATTACTGAAAAATATTATGGCAACCAGCCAAATAGGCCCGGGCTTCTTGTACCTCCATCGTTGACTCCTAAGACGCTTCACTCCCTAGCTATTTACTATGCTACTGCTTTAGATAATTTAGCTACAACAACCGCACCCGAGGAAATTGAAACAACGACTCATGCAATTGATGATTATGACCCGATCGAACAAGGGCTACCCGCCTTATTCAGCCAACAGACAATCGCAAAATATGGTAATCTTTTTAAACATGGGTCAAATAACCCTGAAATGCTAGAAGAAATTAAAATAGATCCGATAGGCACATATAGTCAAATTGCCGAGGATTTGTCAGCACAAATGAGCCAAGGGCCTTTAGCTACATCACCACAAATCCGAGAACTAGCCCAAGTTTTTACGCACGCTCTTTCTGCTTACCTCCAAGATCCAATAAAATTCAGAAAAGTTTTATCAGACATAAGACCAACTCATCCATCTTTTGCTGAAATGTTAGGTACTACTGAAGACACATTTAACACTGAAGCCACCACAACCGTCAACGAAGAAGACGATGAAATACTTGGATTCTCTGATGATCACAATATAACACCCTCAGAAAATTCAATACGTAATGGCAAGGCATTACATATTGCCACCGATTATCCCACTACCGTTGAAGAAGTTACAACCACAACAGTTAAACCAACAACAGATGCTGTATATTCTTCATATGCTCCTACAACATTCAGAAGTCCATTTAGGTGTTGCGGAAGAATATCAGCTTCGTACACAACAGCTCCAACGCCAAGAAACCATTATTTTACATCGGTTACAAATAGCGCAGCTAAAATAAATTCTTTGGCTAATTATTACACTGAGACCACCAGTACTGAAAACAGCAATGTTCAATTAAAAAATGGACATTTCAACAGTAATCAACAAAAGATAACGGAAAGCCCATATTTTAATGATTATACAGAAACTACTACTTTACCAACGAGATCAGATGTTGAAGTTTTCGATTCCACTTATTCTCCTATAACTAATTCACACCAGTTATTTGAAAGTAAAAAAATTAGAACAACCACAATTATTCCTGAATCTACTCCTATTTACTTCACTGAGAGCGATAGTATAGAATTAGAAAATGAAGAAGAACTCCAAAGAGCGTATAGCCAGTCATTTGTTTCACCTCAAGCAAATAATATTCGTAAAGGTAAGCAATTTAACGTTAATGAAAATAGCCCCGCCAAAAAACCCGCAGAAAACTTAGAAGCACCAACTGAATCTACAATTGATGGTACTACAACTATAACATCTACGACCCAAGACAGTACTACTGCTCAAGACCAAGCTGCAGCCTTAACCACCGTTAACCCTGCAGCTAGTAGTATATTTACTTCTCCTGATAGCGATAAAACAAGTAACGATTTCCAATGGCCAACTACTTTTGGCAACTGGCAAAGTACTATTATTGATCCAATAACTCTTAACGATGGACTGAGTCCTAGTGGACCCGAGCAGGGTGTATCTGATATAGCTCAACAAACTAACGCATGGGGACTTAACACCGCTACAACGCCATCAACATTTTCAACCACCAATGAACCAGCTGTTTCAACAACCTTTAATGTGGAAGTGACAACAACAAACATTAAACAAGATGAGCGATTCGGTAGACTTCTTACCGACATAACGTCAACTGAACCTGCGCAAGATTTCTCAGTAGTTACGGACAATTTAGTTGAAAAAGCTAAAGAAATAATGGAAGGAATGAATTCGACCACAACGCAAAAGCTCATGAACGTGATGAAGAAAACTAAATCAAAAACAGTTAAACGATTAATTCTCTTGTTGGTTCAAACGTGCGACGACGATCACAATTCTACCGCCGAAGCGTCTAAGAAAGCCTTGTTGGAAGCTTTAATGGCAGTTTCGCAAAAAGATATGGAGGAAATTGCAAAAGAAGAAGATTTAACACAAGCGCCGTCTACCGTGTCTTCTTCGGATGTTGTGAAAACAGAGCTTCATCGTCGAATGGATCGGATTCCAGTTCAGCCTAGACGCGGTAAAGGTCTGAATATAGAGGCTGACGCAATCAACTCCTTGTCAACTGCATCAACAACTGAGAGTATAAAGACTGATGACGTGAAATCTACGACCGCGACAGTTACTACAACAAAAACTACACGAGGGAATCGAAGAGGTACCAGAAAGTATTCACTAAAAACAACGGAATTAGATACTCAAACTACAGTGGGCGATCGACCGGTAGCAGAGGCTAGAGTCGCTCCACCAGAAGTCAAAATACAACCCGACACCAGAGCTTTAGAGTTATTAAGATCATTGTACACTATTGCAGCGCGATGGGGATAATATTATTGTATAATTTAAGATCAGGGTTCGTCTTTTTCACTTCTTGTTTACATAATTTTCAAAGACTCAAGATTACAATACAAAATATTGATTATTTTTTAAGTATTAGATTTTACAAAATAAAATACGCTAACTAAAAAAGTATTTATAATTAAAATAAGTAAACGAATTAAATTTTCAGTTATCAAATAAATATAATGCTCAACTATTTATTACTAACGGACCCGTAATGTTTGAAAATGTAAAAATGTGATTTACTATAGATAAAATTGTCAGTTCTCAAAGTATTTTATATCTAAAATGTTTTATACACAGTTAAATAAACGCAAAATACAATGTGTTATACACTTTAGGTATTTAATTTATTGTTTTTATATTTTTAATAGCGCTCTCGATAGATATCTATATATCTATATCGGATCTATAGATACTTAGATTAATTAGTAATGGAGTTACCTTCGCTGCCTGCTTCTGTTACGCGCCAATCCAACTGTATTATAAGAATTAGTTTGTACTTACTTTAAGATATTTTTATACAATAAATTTTATATAAAAATAAATATCTTTTATTTTTACAATACTACTACAACACAAATAAAACTCGAATGTTCAAATAATAAACTTTATTCCATCATAATAAGATTCATTTCTTAATGGGTTTCTTGCCGGCGGGTTTCTTTCCAGCGATTTTATTACCGGTGGGTTTCTTACCAGCGGTTTTCTTGCCGGCGGGTTTCTTACCGTCTGGTTTCTTGACGTACTTGTTGACGTCCTGGTCGGTGACCTTGTGACCGGACTTGAAGTAACTCTTCAGTTTCCTCTTCTTCTTCATCATAATCGTGGAGGCGGCCAGTGCGCCGCGGTGCTGGAGGGACTCGAAGCGATCACGGAGGAGGTTGGCTGCAGGAGGAGGGGAATCGTTAACATCAACTACTACAACTTTCTATTAAGTATTTACAGTTAATTTCAAGTGGAATTAAAAGAAATATATATGAAATATTACAATTAGATATTACTGCAGTACCAAGTTAACATTACCATTTATTTTGCGGGAATTAATCAGACTATATATATTCTGATATCAATATAAATTAAGGAATACATCAAATTAAAGGAGAAATTCTGTATATCTGTATATAATGACTTAGTAGAATGCGACAAGAAAGTCATGATTGCAGGAATATCACAAATGAACAATCTTTTGATGCGGCTATCAATAATTTTGGTGATGTATCATGTGCTGTTTGCAAAAGAACTCTTCATCCACAAAAGCGTTCCAATTAACGAGCAGATATGTAAAGTACGCTATTATTTGAAGAACTGATTACTTAAGGTACAATAATGTGCTATCGCTGTTTTAAAATGTAATAAAATTATGCCTGCAGAAGTACAGCCTGAATTAGCCAACTTGACAAGCGTTGAAGAAAGGTTTTTAAGTCGGATTACACCGTTTTTAAAGATTGTTAAACTTAATAATTATTTCAGTAAAAATTGGTGTTAAATTATTAAACAGACCACACGATGATAGACCGATGACAGAAGCCGAGTTATGAAGCTCTTCCTTTTTTTTGAAGTTGATTAAAGAAGAAAACCCATCTATGTTTGTTAATACAAGAAAAAGTAAATAGTAATCATATTATCAGACTTTACTCCGCCGTTTGGTATAATTTATTTAACACACACCTCATTTGAACGATATTGTAACCAAGCCATGGACAATGTGAGACAAATTTGAAAAAAAAAAAAAGTTTTTTTTTTGTTCGCATTCGTATTTGCGAAACATAATTCCTTACACCACTAGTATGTAGGTAAACATTTGTACATACAGTCTGAGGCGAGGTTCCTGAGGTCCCCGCTGAGCGTCTCCCGGGGCACGTAGATGGGCTCCCGAGGGGCGGGGCGGCGCGCAGAAAGCGCGGGCGGTGCGGGAGGGGCACAGGCGCGACGCAGGGCCCGCGCGGTGCGACGGGACCCCTGAGCCGACTCCTCGCTCCTCAGGGACGATTGGATCTTCCGGAGTCTGGAAAGATGAGTGTGACTTCATGTAGACAGCTGATGTTTGTTATACGTCCAGAATATTAGTTTACCGCAACGATAAAATCCGAGGAAAGAAGCATTAAATTGCTATGACCGATAAGCATTGTTAACTTCTTACTATATTTTTAGGTCACATCCTAACACTGTTTCAAGGCTGGAAACTTATATAAACAAAAACATTTCGCAACAAATAATTTAAAATTCAGATATAATTTACATCTAATGTTAATCGAAAACGTTAAAAATTATCGGAAACTAAGTTTTTGGGAAAAAAATATTATTCGGGTAATAGAGCTATTTTAAGCGCTGCTTTTTGAATCAAAATAATTAGTTAAAATGATCTAACCAAATAGACGCTCCCAATTTAGTTGTCTCCTACAGGGATGCGTCCTGGGACCAACATTGTTTATCATGTACATGAACAACTAAATTACTCTACAAATTAGAAACATTTTCATCTTTCCTCACAACCGAAACAACTGATCGGTTGTTTTTTCGGAGACGTATAAAAGTAGGCCGAATCCTTTATTAACACTAAACCTACCAAGTACCGGTCAAATTGACCGTTTTTAAACTTTTGTAAAACTTATACATTTTTAAACGTTATAACATCGTTATCAAACTACATGATAATTCTTAGAATATGCATATAATATTTTCTTCACTCTTTACGTTTAGTTATTTCCATTATTACCTGCGTTATATAATAAAATAATTTTTAATTACCGTTCAATTTGACCGCGCGCGATAGGAACAGGTATACAAGAATTGTCGGTAGGTTTATTGTTAAGGACGTACAGAGAATGCGGTATGGCAAACTAATATTAATATTAATGATGAAATACGTCCGCTCAATCTGCATCGCCTCTTCCTAAATAAACACTTAAATAGTGTCAAAAACAGTTAACATTGCAAACTACACCTACTTGTACAAATCTGTTATCTTCTTCTTATCGATCTTAGCTCTCTTTAGCTTCTCCTTTTCCTCGAGTCTCTCTCGCTGTTTCCTTCTCGCTTTGTGGTCTTTCTTCTTGTTCTTGACGGGAGGGTTGATAGCCTTGTATTCGTTGTCGGAGGGTTCCGGGTCGGGTTCCGTCGTGGGGTTGTGCGGTTGCGGTAACCCTGCGCTCATTTCCTCGCGCCATTGTTTCTAAATAATATGATATAAATGTTGAATATGATTACAATGATGATTATATGATGAGTCGTTGTAATTGTATATATGTATATATATAATAGTTTAATAGTTTACATCTTTCTCTCCCTGTGTGATCCGTCTGAAAAGGCTTGTGGTGACTCGGTGCAGGTGTGCTTGTCTCTTCATCATCTTCTGTTCGTGTTGCACCACCTCCGACAACAATGCTTGATGCTCCTGTAAAGGTGGTGTCATGGTTTTAATATATTTTTATTTCATCATAGAAACAGAAACAAGAAAGCATTTTAATTGTGTCAAAACATAGTCTTAATGCCAAAAAGTGAACTCCTTCAGAAATGTATCCTATATAATAATTGTAACTATAATATTTGATAGTGATGAAGGCACAGTCACCAAAATAAATTTTCACCTCAATTATTAAAAATTTTGACAAAAAAAAAGTAAAAATTTTAAATGAAACAATAAGCAAATAAATTATTATATTAAATGTGTTAAACCTGGAATGACGGATTGTAGCTGACGCCTGGATGAGGAACTTCCACTGCAGACCTGGTTACCATAGTCTTGGGAGGATCCGGCCTAGCTCGGAGACGTTTACTTGTGAGTACATTGTGCAGCTGTGCCTCCGTTGATATGAAATCATCACAGAGGGTTTCCGGGATGCCCTTAGATTCCAAAACTGCAAATCAGTATAAGTATTATGTAAAAAATAATATATACAGCCTGAAAAACCTCACACAGCTTACATAGTTGAATCTGGACATTAACAACATTTTTAGAACTATTTTTAACCTATTAAAAAGGGATACGGTTTTTTTTTTTTTAATCATTGATATAATAGGGCAATAAAAAAACGAAGAATATGAAAAGAAAACATCTTACGTGGAGCATCCCAAATATTCTTATCAAATGTCTGTCTCACAGTTTTAGACTTTTTCCTTTTTAGTACAGCTAGTTTTTTATTTGCCTTTGTATGTTCCACTTTTCTTCCGAGGACCCCTTTTATTAATTTTCTCTTTTCAGTTAATTTTGATAAGTCAGAAGGGTTGGAACCAGTTGGTTTAACATAATTACGTTTAGCATTAGGGTCTTGAACCTGGAATACAGAGCACACATCAATATGTATCTACCTACTTTTATAATAGTATTACAATAAATACATAAATTATAGAATTAATCATATTAAACAAAGTATTATCCTAAGTTAAAGTAATTATTAAATCGCTAAATATTATTAAAGAGTTTATGTAATGGCTAATTTATATTTTTAATTTATAAGCTAATCGCAGAATACCTTAGATGTGGGTAAGAGCACTTCAAAGCATTTAGGTGTTTCCGCTAACTGAGCCCTCTTTCTCTGCTTTGCAGATATTGAAGTTATGTCCGGTTTGATATCTGGTTTTTCTTCAGCATTTTCACCCTGGGTATCAAGTATAAATAGTTCTGTATCTGGTTTTGTGTCAAACTTGCTGGAACAATAATAATAAATATATTGTACAAACAAAAACATGGAACTTCAATATATCTATAGTCTTGAACTAATTTATTTATTTATGGTAAAGAAGGTAAAGTTATTGTTTTAAAATTATAATATTTACCTACTAATTGCAAATATTTATAATATTATATATTTTTAAAGTATACAGAGAAAATAACCTCACCCTAATCTCTCTTCCAATCTCTGGTCCTCAAGGAACTCTTCGACATCATTTATATCACAATGCTTACGCCAGGCGGCTTTGTTCCTTTTAGATACACGTTTCTTTTTCTTTATTGTGGTATTTACAGTCATTTTTAGTTATTTATTGTACTTAAAATCACATGGGATTCAAACGTCAACACTCAACACTGACGGCTGATCATAGATAAAAGAACGAAATTCAGACGCAAAACGGGTGACAGATAGCAAGACAATACGTCACTTGTTGAGTTTCATTTGCAAATCAAAATTTTAAATAAACAAACCTTCGAAGATTTGAATGTAACTTGTCACACAAAGAATATGTTAAAGAATATTATTTTAACAAAATATTTTTTATAAGCATGGATATTGAATGTTATTCATATAATCCTATATTTAATTGATGTGTTGATGTGATGTGTCCGATAAAATTAGAAGGACCTTTCAGCAGCAATCGTATAGTTAATCGTACTGGTAGTTTGTGAAGATGCAGCTGATTCTTTAATCAACGTTCCAATATACAAATTACAATTTTTCATAATTTTCAAATTGCCTTCATTGAAATACAGCAACTTAACCGAAAAATTACTTTTCGCAGGAATACAACAATACATCTATGATACTATATATACTATACATCTATGACACTATATAAATGAATGCTAAAATAACAATGCTGATTATGATTTTTTAACTTTTTATTTAAGGTAGGTATATAACATATAAACTGCATTTATCACAGTTAGGCCTTAAGTATAATATTTTATGTACTTTTCTTATAAAATATAAAAGTAGCTTATTTTTCCATATTTTTACTCAACATCACTTAAAAATAGTCAACAATATTATAACTAGGGCTTGACTCTCAGGAACTGGGAAATATCTCGTATTTTTTAATACAACGTGAAAAATAATGTTCAATAAATGAATTCTGAACTTTGTTCTTAAATTCTTTTAGAAGTTATTTTTAATTTCAGTGTTGCTACCTTATCCTTATTAAATTACCTTAAATATATTTTATGTTGATTAATATCAATATTTTCTACCGCGTAAATTAATTTGTTTTTGTTAAATTTGTCATTTTAAAACGAATGATCTATGGTATGTTATAGTATTCTTTTCTTGTTTTAGGCAGTTTCACTATCAATAAATATAGTCAATTATTGTGTAATGGCATCAATCTTGTTAGGCGGTTGTCATTCTTCACAATCTTCTTCACCTTCTTCCTCGTACTCTTCTTCTTCTTCCTGTTCTTTAGCTTCTGAAAAAAACATGCAAAATGTTCCATACATGCGTGTTTTTTAATTATAAAATAATAATTGTTGTTGGTGACAAACGAGGTAATAGTTTGCCGTAATTACAGAGTATGTTGTTATTTTAAAAAGCTATAATTCTTTTAAAGCAGGAAAAGGTTTTGTTATTTATTTTGCTTCCTAAAATAATGTTAGAAAGATCCATTACCAGTACCTACCTCCATCTTCACCATCGGATATCTACCATTTTAAATCGGTGGGTTCGGAATTTAAAACATAACCACCTTTAGCGAAAGTGGGAAACTTTTCGTACGACTCCGAATCAAGCAGTTGTATGGTTTTAGTTTTTGGTATATCAAAGGAATTGTCGGATTTGACCGTATGGAACTGGATTTCTGGTTTGTTTTCGGGTTTGTGCCAAAGTGGATGCGGTGAGAGGTTGAACGATAGAGTTCTGATGTTTTGTTTGGGTTTGGGGTTTCCTCGTCTTTCATGCAAAATGACTGGATGCTGGATTGAACCGGAATCTGAAAGGGAAAGCAACGAATCAGAATGATTCGTCTGAAAATGGGACAAAGGGCAAGATGGTAAATTTTTTGAGGGTTATAGGGTTAATTTATAACGAGGAAATATAATTCTAATTATGTAATTTTTAAAGGAATTATTATAGCGATTGTAACAACCAGATGCTACTGCGTTTTTTAGAATATTTTTTTTATTAAACCAATGAGGCCTTTACCTAAATTGGTTAATTTTTGCGACAGTGGCATATTTGTGATCTGTAAGCTAGTTAAATTTGGCATGGCGCTGTGCTCATGCACTGTTAGAAAAACTTTTATACTTTTTGATGATTACCTTTATATGTTAATTTCAATTGAATAATAATCCTATATGTACTAATATATAATAGTAGAAGAAGTATAGAAGACAATTTTTGACATATCTGTAATGTATTGTATTGTTTTGTACAATACAAATTGTATTCTCTTATATGAAATTAAATATGTTATAATATGAACAAATGCGGCGTTAGAGAACACAACCAACACGCCATGTTCCGAACAGCGGGAGGAGGAGGACGGAGCTACAAATAGCTACGTGGAATGTAAGAGGAGGAATGGAACAGAGGATGAACGAATTATTAGATGTGATGGATGACAAAGATCTGAATGTTATTTGTGTGTCTGAGACCAAGCGAAAAGGCAATGATACGACCGATTTTCCTGGCAACCGGTTCACTTTCTGGGCTGGGGTTCCAGAGGGTGAGTAAGGTTGCCACGGTATAGGCGTATTGTTGTCCTCTCGAATGTTTAATGCAATGGTACAATACAAGGCTATCCACCCGAGGCTTCTTTGAGTTCGCTTTAACCTGGGGATAACAAGAGTATTCTTGTTAGCCGTTTATGCGCCAGTATCCATTGAGTGAACTGTAGGAGTTTTGGGAGAGTTTCAGGGATGTTCTAAATTGTGTCAGAGGTAATGAAAAGTTGATAGTATGTGGAGATATTAATGGATAGGTTAGGAAGTGGTTACGAAAACGTTCTAGGCAAGTACGGTGTTAAGAGAGTAAATGAGGCTGAAAAGCTTATTTTGAAATTTTGTAAGGAGAGAAATTTGTTTCTGGTAAACACCATGTTTGACCACAAACAAATTTACATGTACACATGCGAGCGGAAGAAGGAGTATGATTGATTTATTTCTAGTGGATCAGCGTATTCGAAGTCAAGTTATGGACACGCGAGTGTTTAGGGGTGCTGATCTGGGAACGGACCATTATAGGACTTTATACGTTGCTAGAATAAGAGGTCTGTTTGCAGGTTGGCGCAGCCGCACGACGTGTCCTAGCTTGGACTCGCATTATCGCATAAGAAGTTGGAAGCTTCCACCGATGAGAGAGAAATATCAAGAAAGGATTTCCAAGAAGCTTGAAAACTGTGATTCTGGATATGAAAGTGTTGAAGTTTGCTGGCAGAACATTAGTAATGGTATGGTGAAAGTAGCCACAGAAGTATGTGGTAAATGGAAAATAGGTTTTAGTAAAAAGCGCGATGAATGGTGGGAAGATGAAATGAAAGACGCTGTAGAGTTAAAGAAGAAAGCATGGCTGAATTATAAAGCCTCGGGTAAGAACAAAAGTATGAGAGAGATAAGAAAGAAAGTACAAGCTCCAAAAGCACTAAACGAAAGCACTTATAATTGAAGCGTGAAAATTCTGAGTGAGAAATTGATGAAAGGTTGACGGTTGACGGAGAAATTGATGAAAGGTTGTTCGATAACCTGTAGAATGAAAGGGGTGCTTTCGAAGAGCGGTGAAATTTTATCAGAGCAAGCACACGATTTGCAGCGGTGGGTGGAATTCTACAAGGAGACGTATGAATGTGAGGACTCCTCGGCTTTGAGTACCAGCGAAATGCTGAGTCCCGATGAAGCCGATGGTGAAATCAGTTTGGAAGAAGTGGGGAGCGTGATTCGATGTCTGAAATGCGGGAGCAGATGAAGTAGCTGCCGAGATGATCTAACATGGTAGGCCACGCGTATTGGACTTGTTCTGGTTTTTATGCAATTTATGCTGGAAATGAGGAGAGGTCCTAGACGATTGGCGAGGTGCCGTCATCGTACCTTTGTATAAAGTAAAGGCTGTTGTGGGAGGCCCAATGAGGTTGTAGACCTGGAAGAACGTGTATAGATCAGATCTTTTCCCTCCGCATGATCACGGAAAAGTTTTTCTGTACTTTTGTGGATTTGGAAAAGGCGTTTGACAGGGCCGTGAGAAAGAAATTATGGTGGATACTTCCCCGACACAATGTGAGCGGACCCTTGCTAAATAAATACTGTAAAGTCTCTTATCAGCCTGTGTGCGAGTAGGAGCTGGCATGTCGCTTAGTTTGATATCCAATCGGGTGTTAAGCAAGTTTGGTTGTTCGATTTGTATTTTGATAGTTGTCTCCAAGGCGTGAAAGACAGTAACATGGGAGTGAAAGTAGGTGACCTTAAGGTCAATTGCTATATGCCGATGATGCAGTGCTCATTGGATATGAAAATAATAGTTTAAACCTGAATGCAGGTAAGATGAGATAAGATAATGCGGTTCTGATATTTGAAAGAATACAATGCTGTACACAATGCGGTTTTGCTTCCGACGCCCTTATACGGCAGCCAAACATGGGTAACACAGAAGAATAATGTAAGAAAGATGAATGCTTTGGAGATGGGATCTCTTCGCCGAATATGCGGAGTCAGTTTAAGATGTAAGTCAAGATGTCACGGTGAGAATGAAGAAAAACGTGCTCAGATGGTTTGGGCACGTCGAACGTATGAGTGATGAAAGAATGGTAAAAAAGGTTTATAAAGGAAAAGTGAGTGATAAGAGAGACAGGGGGAGGCCTCGAGAGACCTTTGAAAACACAGTATCTATGATGCTGGAGGGAGGTAGCGTAAAAAGCATGACCCCCCGGAGGGCATGTATGAAGAGATTGATGTCTATGGCCCAGGCCAAAGACGTATTTATGGCGCTCCGTCGTCTCTGGCTACCCCGCAAGGTATATAGCGTGAAGCTAAAATAAATAAATAAATAAAATAAATAGAAGACCAATCTACACCTATAGCGTAAATGTTACAATACATTTTTATAACCGCTTATTCATTTAATAAAAAAATCGACATAAAAGTCAATTATGTCTTTTGTTTTCATAACTTGGTCATAAGTTTTTGAACCAATATTAAAGTACTAGCTTATTTCTATTTGGGTGTGAACTTAGGTTGCTATGGTAACCTTTGTCATGGTAACCGTTGCTATGGTAACCTTTGCTATAGTAACTCTTACCCCCGCGTTAAGTGTATATCTCCTACAGGTTTAAAACCAGGCGAATGCAAAAAGTTGAAATCTGTTGGGATAGGAATTTCGTGAAATCTTTTCTTAGTGGACGTCTACTTCACAAAATAAGTAAGTAAAATTTTAAGTTAATCGGATAGATAGTTAAGGTGATTTCGTGAAGAGTCAGTAAGTGGTGGTCAGAATATTTATCGAAAGCATTATAATTTTTTTTTATCCAAATCAAATTGGACAAAAAATTTAACAAGTAGCATATCATAATAATAATTTTTATCCAATATACCCGGTTCTAGATCAACAATCATATTGATATCGCACACTAAAAGGCTGCTAGTGGGCTGGTAGCGCGCTTAAATTGAATAATGAAGTGGGGCCATTACGTTTAGCCAATAGATGGGAAAAATAATTTTTAGTTACTTCAGCGTGAGTTGTTAGTACGTGGAAGGTTAGTCATTTCACAAGTATAGTCATAAAAGAACAAGAGTCAGAAGTCAAAGTCGAGAGTCGAGTCAAGTAAATATAAAAATAACATAATGTAAAAAAACATAATGTTTATTAAATAAAATCTTGTTCCATTATAACTTATTAATTATTTATGATTTATAAAATACTATTCATTTTTGTAATATTTGTTAAACTATAAAAATGAAAGTATAATGTAAAAAATTGAATAGAAAAGAGGTAAAAAATGTTATCACATATAAAACTTAACTTAACTTATTTACATTAAGTCACTGTAGTGATTGGAATAGGATGGTACTTGTAATTTTTTATATTGAAAATATTGTGATATTTTAATAAATAGTGACAAAGATATCATTGAAGTTTTGTCCTATTCCAATACTAAGGATTAATTAATTCGCTCTCAAAACTCTATCAGGTTGTTAACGACAATTTTTGACACAATAATATGATGATCCGGCGTTACTATAAACCAAAGGTCTATGCAAAGGTAAGATAGAGCCCAAGAGCCGTCAGAGCGCTAATCCTAGTTCTGGTAGTCGTTCTGGTAGTACTCCTGGCTCTGTGAGTGTTCCGGGGCGCGGAGCTCCTCGTGGCTCGTACCTTCGTGCGAGGAGTCCGGCTTGTTGGCAGCGAGTCCGGCGGCTGCAGCCTTCGCGGCGGCTTCCGCTGCATTGGCTTGAGCTTGCTGAGCGGCGGCCTGGGGAAAGAGATATGACTTGAAAAGGGTACTTTACATCAAAAGATTTAATAAAGATCGACTTATTTAGATTCCACACAGAGATCGTTATTTGGATAGAAGTCTGATTTTGGATTTTCGAGCTGACCTGAGCTTTTCTAGCAGCAGCTTGAGTGGCCTCAAAGTCGATCCTGACACCCTTGAGTTGCTCCTGCAGCGTGGCCAACCTCTGCCTAGCCGCACCCACCATCGCCGTCTGCGCTCCCAGCTCTCCGGCCGCCTGGGATGCTGCCTCATTGGCGTTTTCAGACGTCGCCTGAGCAGCGTTCAGAGCTGCTTGGATCACGTTCACCTGGTTGGGATGATAGTTATTATTATATCCTAAGTAGTAAAACAATTTGAAATAACGTACGAAAAGTGGCAGATGGTAATAGTAAAACAATATTTATCATATTACATTTAAGTTTAAAAAAAAAACCCTTTTATATTTAAAAGTGAAAATAATCGCGTTAGAATAAGTACACTGTAATATAAAAATTAAATGTAAATAATTAAGTATAAACGCAGCCCTATCCAAATAAAAACATGACTAGAAATCCATACACCCTTTTCTTTACAAATGAAATAACATATAAAAATAAAACATTAAATAAATAATAGAACAAAATTAATTAAAAAGCTGTCTATAACTTTTGTGTCATTGTCCGTTATTGGAGCGTGACGTTGGTTGCTTGAGGTTGGGTCACCGTAAAGCAATTTATCTATTGACTATTCGTAATATATTCAAAAAAACAACAAATCGATCTCATTTACAAAATAATTAAATGTAAAATAAAGTATGGAAATTATACTAAACTTTTTTTAAATCATGCAATCTAAGGTCTAAACAGTTGATAACTTTTATTTCCATTTGATAACTGTCGTATTATCGAAATTAAGGGATTAGTAGATTAGTGCAAAGAAACAATTTAGTATGTTTACAAAGAGGAGTACTTATTAGTTGAGTTCAGAGTGATGTTTTAAAATGACAAGTAAAAAATCAAAAATATTTTACGTACTACGCTACTACGGAATAATCAAAGCATTTTTTTTCCTATAAACAAATCCTTTGAGTAAGTCTCAAAGAAAAATCCATTGGTACAATACAAATATCATTATTCCAGTCCGAAAATAGCTTAAATATTAAAACACAAAGGGTGGAACTGTTGTAATTACTCATTAAAATCATCATGCACGAATAATTTTAATTTATTAATTTAGTTTCCAAACCACACCACGGTCAACGCCGCAACGGATCAAATTTCGCAAAACTTATAGTTTTTGCATCTCTGCGATTCTTTGTACCAATAACAACGAAATACACAACAAAAAATTTTATATTCGGTAAATATTTTTCAGTTAACACTTAACTTTTTGTATTATTAGGGACAATTTATATTTAAAATAGATTATAATTGCATGTTTTTAATTTTACAAAAGATTATAAATATATATGTTATCATACAGATAACATATATATTTCAGTAAGGATAAAGAATCAATATCAATTGGCACTTAATTTTGTGGTTACAATTGTTACATTATTTCTTCTTAACAAGTACTGTTATAACATTTTATTCTTTAAAAATAAATAATCTGTAACGAAAGTAGCGCCACTTTCGCAAATTAATCGGACAGTTTTATTTTTGTACGGTTTGTTTTTTATTTACGCAACAGAAATATCAACGTAATGTCAACTTCACCAATTTTAAGTTTACCTTTTTCGAATTGTATTTAGACTATGAAATTCGATTCAAAATGGCTCCAAATCGATTTCCAATACTATTTTACTGCTTTAAGTAAGTCTATTAAAGCTGCTAATTTAAATAAGTTCAATTATATCTTATAAAATTATCGTAGTGTCGTTTTCGTATGTCAAGTTGGAATAGCATAAAAAATATTACCTGGTGCATAGCTTGCTGTGCCGACTGCGCTGCTGCCTGTGCAGATCTCTTCGCCTGCTGGAGCTGCATTTCCTCCCCTTGCAGCCCAACCTTTGCATCCCTCACTTGTTGTTCCAATCCTGATAGAATCACCTGCTTCCCGGCAAGAGCTGCTTGCGCTGTAGCGCTGGATTGGGCGGCTGATTGCGCTAAAGTGTTCTTAGCTACATACGCCGCTTGATACGCTGCAGCCTGCTGGTTACCAAGTGCCGTCTTTGCTTGATTAGCAGATCCTACAGCTATCGTTCGTAAGCCACTCCCTCGGCTGAATCCTTTCTTGCCACCACCCCCGTTAGCCGCAGCCTTAACGTCCTGGATATAGGAGTCATAATGGCTCGCAGCTTCCGCTGGTTCTCGGGCTTGGTTCGATGGTTCCCCCTCGTAGTCGTAATTGTATTCCGCTCTTTGGGGAGAGCTTTCTCTTTGGTTAACTGGAGCTGATGATGCGATTGAGAGCGCCCCTATTTTTAAGAAACATATATTTAATGGACGATATTTCGGCTGAGATTCCGATAACTGTATACAGAAAGATTAAATAAGTCTTAAATCAAAAAACGTAATCTCACACGAGTAAGTCGCTGGAATGAATCGAACGCATTACACGGAATTACAGAATAACCTAAAAACAATATTTCGGAAGTCCCGAGTTGTAATTACTTCCTATATTATATAATATCCTCAATGGAGCGTATTATTACATTTCATTTATAACACATCGTTAAAACGCGTTTTAATTACGTGTCAGTTATAAACGAATTACGTGTTGGAAAATTTAAAACGTTATTAATTCACTTCGATTGTAATTATCTTTATACTCGGTGATATATTTTTAATTCTTTTATCCCTTTATCCTATTTATAATTTCTCCAATGACCATAACATTGTAACTTAATCTCAATGCGGTTGAAGGATCAAATAGCCAAAAGAAAGTAACTGGAAAGTAATCACAATGTAGTTATAGTAGTTTAATTGATAATATAGTATATTATACTATATTTAATTGATAATATACTATGTTATAATTAGTATACATATACAATAAAGTGTCAACAGTAAAACTAAGGATAATATAGTGCTCCAACTATATATTTTTTTAATATCTTCATGAAACGGACATTAAAAATAGCTATTATCAGATTTTTTCAGGATTTAATTGTTTATTTTATATATATATTTCATTTACTTTGGAATAATTAGAATTTGTGATTAAAAATTATAATTGACGAAAAGAATAATTTATGGTACGTTAAGAAGTATCCTATTTTTTTGGTTTTCATTAAAAAAAAATTATTAAATACTTACCAACACATAACAGAACTGTGGTAAAAGCCTTCATCGTTCCGATCGAACTGAAAACACAAATTTAATTAGCACTTTATTTTATCAATTTATTTGTGTTGTTAAAAACACAAAACACAACCGACCTGGTGCTGTGTGTTGGTTACTTGGGGTGGGTCGCCCCGGCTGTGGTGAGGTAATGTACGGACGGACTGTCCGCTTTAGTATTTATAGAGAATGTCCGTGGACCGAAGTGGCTGGAGGTGTTCGATAATTATATAGAGCTGACTGTGATCTATGAATTATTTTTTGAGCTTAAAATATTATTTTCATTTATCATTTTTGCAATTGTATGCCTACAATACAATTTGTTGTAATGTAAATAGTGTTTTTGTTTATTTAAATTTATACTTCTGTTTATAATATATCAAAATAATTTCAGTACTTCATCTATGAGAAAGCCGAGTCTCCCCCCTTCCCTTCCCCTCCCCTCCCCCTTCTTGTGCGCTCCCGTTTAAGTCGTTTAATTCTCTAAGGGTTGCAATGCATCTGCTACTTCACATATTAGTTCGTTTCACTCATAATTGTTCTTAAATAATGTTATTGACAACTATTATATACATTTTTGTTAAAAATATCTTTGTAACTTTGTAACATAAACTAGGAAAGAGAGAAATTAAAAAATAGTAAATTGAAACAAATTGTGGTAACAGCTCCATGTGATATATTCTCTTGTTCAGTTTTATAAAGTGGTAGTTTTGTAAAATATTATATCACATTTTAAAATACTTACAATTCTTTGATATTTCTTTGACGACATTCACAGTTTTTATTAAATATATATTTTTTAAATAATATTCGAAATATTGGGAAAAGATTTGGTATAATCGTCGAACAAATGAAAATAAGTAATTATAGAGATAATAAGTCATTTTGTTAATTTTGACGTCCTATTTGAAACTTGAATTACCAAGTAACAATTTAAGGGTTATTGGGTGGAATAAAAATATACCTAACATCTAAATCAGATGACGTCTTGTGTATTATTATGTATATACATATATGTTTCTATTATATATTTCTCTATTATAAAACAAACACTATCCTTTTGTCAGTCTCTTTGTACGAGCTAATCTTCAAATATGCAAAACTGATTTCAATTACTTTACTCACTAGACGTAATTTCAGTTAATTTTAGCTAATAATAATATTTATTAGGTATGTTATTAATATTTTTTAATTCAATTTGATCAGAATATTGAATTTTATTAATTACTTTCATTTAAATTTTACATTTATTCAATTACTATATTTATATTGTAATTGAATAAATATAATAATTGAATAATAATTTTAATACTATTTTTACACAAATAAGAGCTATTTTAATAAAATATATAACAAAACGATAAATTATTCCAAACGATGTGTATGAATAATAACTTCCGAAATGTCGGAAAAACAAACCGAGTGTATCGTAACACTTGTACCATGTAATGTTTGGTTAAACGTAACAACAATAACTATATATTACTTTGTTATCCATTTAAATAAACATTCCGTAATTATTTTGACGGAAATTTAAGCTCCATTATTCAATTTAGCAACGCTAAGTCAGGTAAACTTAAATCGCATATGAATATTGTTAAGATTGTGTTTGATGGACTCTTTTCACTCGCTGTTTTATGGGGTCAAATAGTGTGCTTGACACTAAACCTACCAAGTACCGGTCAAATTGACCGTTCTTAAACTTTTGTAAAACTTACACATTTTTAAACGTTATAATATCGTTATCAAACTACATGACAATTCTTAGAATATGCATATAATATTTTCTTCACTCTTTACTTTTAGTTATTTCCATTATAACGCAGGTAGCGTTATATAATAAAATAACTTTTAATTACCGGTCAATTTGACGGCGTGCGGTAGGAACAGGTATACAAGAATTGTCGGTAGGTTTAGTGTTAAAGTTGGATAGTTGGAATAGCCCATTAGTTATGAAAATATCACAAAAGAATAGTGGTAACGTGCTAATAGTATATGATCATACACCATCTCCTACAATACTTACTAATATAGATATAAGAACAATGTAAATATGTATCAAGATTTTTATACATTTTGAGTATTCTGTTAACATAAAATATAGAAAAATAATTTTATATTTGCGGTAAAGTGTTAAAAAAACAGCATTTGTATTATTTTGAACAATTAAAACCTGGGTTACTTGTAAGTATATAAGTTAAATTTTATTCTAGATAACTTTACAATAATCACCAAAATCGAGCTTTTACAAAAAACCTAGGTGAAGGAACTTTATAAATTCATTGTACAGGGTACATACATACATATCTGTAAATATATATTTTCAGTACCGTATAGGAGATTTTGCCGCCATACAAACATATTCGAAAATCTCTTTTTTTTTACAGGCATAATTATTACCAGATGACGACACGCAGGTCGTCAAACATTTTAACTTATGATATGACATAAAAAATTAATCCATCCAGTTATTTTCATGATTACATAACATACAAACGTACATTCAAACATACATACTTTTTTCCTTTACAATTAATGTAATAAAAACGTATTTCAAAATGAGAGATATTTCATAATAAACTTAATAAATTGTCTTTTAAGAAGAAATAGGCCGTTAATAGATTATAATCAACATGTCAAAAATTAAAATTAATGTCCCATCACAATGGACATCAAAACTACACCTATATTTAAAGTATAGTTTATATTTCAAAAACAACTCTAGATGTAAGAGAAACCTGTGTGAGTAAATGTATAACAGTTTTTTCCTTGAGTAAGAGTATGTCTCGCAAGGGACATCTAGACATACTCTTTTCTGACTTTATATTGAATAAATTTTGAATTGCAAACTATAACCCTCTTACAAATTTGTAAAAAATATATTTTATTAGAAAAAAAGGCACCAACTTTTACATTTCTAAATCAAAGACCAGCATTGCCTTTGTCCAAGAGGATTGTGAAAATAGGAAGAGAATAAATTGAAAGTATTTCAATAAGATGTCGTGAACTACAAGGAATTATAAAAATTATCGTGTTTCGGGTTGTACTGGAAATAATTCAATTGTTGTTTTTGACACGAGCAAATGTGGTTAATAATATTACTTACTTTAATTTAAACACTTTACAACAACTCGAAGTAAAGATAAATAATAATTTACTTCTGTACTAAGATGAATAAAGTAGAAATCATTCGATTCTGTAATTAAAGCTTAGATTAGCAGAAATACCGCTTCCTTCATTTAGCCGTTCTGAAAATTATTCTGGAAAAGAAAGGCAAAAAACATAGTCTATATAAATAAAGGGATAAATTTAGAATAACTTTCTTTGTATACGAGTAAAAAACAAACTATTGTAAAAAACAACTCTATTAATTAATTTTTATTTCAGAATCATAGTTTTTATGAGTCACCACTTAAATGTATTCGCTTCAAACATAATATTTGACATTACTTAGATTTATAATAATAATTGAAAGCAATGCCATGTTATATTATATAAATACTGTTACTATTATAGAAAGTGTACCACATTTTTAACTTGACCATGACCGTTTTATTTTTATTGATAAGAAATAAACGAATGCCACAGATAATTTAAATACTAAGCTATACATCTGGATTGAAATGCTTTAGTGACACACTGATGACACAAACCGGTGACATAACCTAACAATGATACACTTATAATAGAACATTTGTTTATCTTTCTTATTATAAAATAGTTATATCTAAAAAATATTCTCGACCACATAATAATAATTTTACTGGTTTTTCCATCTCTATTTCAATGAAACAAAACCGTTGTTCAACGTGTATTAAATATATAAATAATCTATTTAGTTATAACTATAAGAAAATTAATTTTACATAAACCGACAGACATAAATTTATTTTAAAATATTGTATCAATCAATAAATTTCGTAAGATTATACAATAGATTTAACAAAAGCGATTTCAAGTTAAAAATGCGGTTAAAAAAATAAATATCTTTTATGTTAATTTATTATATAAATTAATACAGTAAAAGATACTTTTCTTTACTTTTTTTGAACGTCATGGACGAGAAAATATCCGAACGCAACGCTGTCACGTGATAAATTGATCAATTTTATGAAACAGATGTTCTGTAAGGACGGTTGCCATTTGAATTCCTGATTAGTTTTAATGTCGTTTTATTTATTTATTTATTTACTTGTTTATTTAGTGATCCAAGTATTACAGATTACAGAAGTAACGGTCGATACAGTATTTGCTTATATCCAAATAGGATTATGAAACTGTAAATAAGAATGTCCAAAAGGAGTTTTTGATGCAGAGGATTTATTAGTAATTATTTACTAAAATTGATTTTTTTATTTCATATCAATGACAAATCTTTTCAGTTTACTGTTTATAAAGTTGAGTTAATAATTTTTTATCGACTCATACATATTGCGACACATGTATCTTTACTTACATACAAATTTGTATAATATAAAAAAATACGAAATATTGTGTCTGTAATCCGTAATCCGATAAAAGTAAAAAGCGGATTAAGTAACCTAGGCAGGTCGCAGCACGACATAACGGCAAAAAGACGCCCATCTGAAAATACTTTTTAAACTGTTCGTTTTAATAAAAACTTCATAAAAATTACTGAAATCATTACTCTGACTTTCTGGATTTTTTATTATATATAGTTACGTGAAATATTTTGTATAGAAATAATGAAAGAAACGGTTTTATTTATTTATTATTTATTCAATCGGACAATTCGTTTGGTCAAAATTATTGATTATTCCACAAAATAAGTACAGCGTGCACAAAAACTAAAATACTTAACATATTATTCTAGTCAATATAGTTATTAAGGTAAGACTTATTCAAATTTAGTTGAAAAAATAATACTGTTAAAAATTAGCTCCATCTTTAAGTGTTCTTTAGCACGCCATACAGTTCAATAATATTTTTGACTAGAAATTTCTAATATCAGGCACTTTGAGATTTATCGATGAATACAAACATTTCACACAAAATACCAGTCAAAAGCGTTTTACATCCAACGATTTTTACACACTGACAGATTCAAATGATACTATTGAGATTTTTATTTAATGAATCATAAAAATACAACGTCTGATACAGACGTTTTTGTCGTGTCGGTGTCGTGTAGCTGTCGTCGGAAGTGAAAACGCTTATTTAATATTAAAAAAACACGTACAAACAGTTTGTAAACCTTCCATTATTTTAAAGTATAAAGTAATGTAAAAAAGCTTAATTAGGCAGTAACGAGATGTTCATAGCACCGTAGTAGGCGACCCGGGTGTGGTAACATGCGTAGCTGTAGATAGGTCCCGTATTCAATGGTAAAATATATAAAAAAACGAACACAAAAAAAATTGCAGCATTTTCAACAGATTTAAATTAATAGAAAACAAGTAATTGACGATCTCGTTACATTGTGAGACAAACTAACTAAGTCTTCAAGATTCAGCACCAACAGTTTCATTTTTATCTAAAACATTACTATCTTTTGAAACTTCACCTAAATTATCTTTTGAAATTTCATCTAACTTTTCTTTAGAAACTTCAACAGATTCATCTTTAGAAACTTCATCTATTTTTTTTTTAGAAACTTCAGCAGATTCATCTTTAGAAACATCAACAGATTCATCTTTTGAAACTTTATCTAACTTTTCTTTACAAACTTCAGCAGATTCGTCATTTGAAACATTATCTAATTGCTTATTTTGTTGTTCACCATTTTCTTGTATGTCCTTTACTGAGTCAGTTATTTCTGTATTAAATTCTGTTAAAACGGTTTGGGTAACTTTGGTTTCATCAACTGCATTATTTGTAGTTTCCTTGCTTTGATCATCTACTTTATCAACTGAGTTATTCGATTCTAAGACTGGCTCTTCCAATACTTCTGTAACAATAACACCACCATCTTTCTTCTCGTCTTCCAGATCACTTATATTTATACTTGTCATGTTGATAGCTTGTATTATATTTTCCATAGTTGTGTTATTTGTTTTTTCGTCTGATTCGTCATTTGGAACGGCAACCTCTTCTGCACTAGGTGTACTATCCTCTGGACTTTCTTTTTGAGTTTCCTGCTCCTTAACTTCGTTCCTTTCTTGTTTTTTCTGAGCTTGTTTTTCAGATTTCTTTTTGGATTTCGATTTCTTTTTAGTTTCCGGTTTGGGGGTTTCTTCTTTCTTGTTTGTTAGTACGTTTAATTGTGTTTGTAAATGAGCGAGACTCTGCCTTAGCTGTGCACAGTTAGCAGCCATCGCATCAACCTGTTGACATACGAAATTATGTTCACTGACATATATGAAGACAGATAAAAGCGTGAATATGTGTTACCTTGGCGTTACTGGCAGGGGGGGGCGGAGTTGGCGCAGTGGCGGGGGGAGGGGTCGGCAGTGGCGGCCTCTCTATGTTGTGCTCCTTTAGAATGCTCAGGAGCGTATTGCGGTCCGCCTGGATTTATAAAATTCGATAATGCTTGTAATATTAGCAATACAATAATTTAATTAAACTTAAATAAAATAAGAGGACAACAAATATAGAAACGAAATAAATTATAATAATAAGACCAAGCATACAAAAAAACAGTGTAAAAATTTAAATTACATTATTTTTCATAAAACAAAGTAATCAAAGGCGCTAATAATATAGAAAATCATTAGAAAAATTATAAAATGAAGATTTGTATTCATTCAACGTTATATATTGTATATAAGTATACCTGCAACGTCCTGCAGAGTCCCTGCATGTGGTGTAGGTGGCTAGTGGCGGCGGCGGCACGGTCCTCGGAGGCCTGTCGCTCCGCACATACACCCAGCAGCGCGCTCTGGGACGTCTCCCAGCGCTTCTTCCATGATAAGGATTCCTTCTCCAGCTTCTGAATCTTCTTTGACATCTGCAAAGGATTTGTGGTTTAGTCAATGGTAAATTGTTGCCATCTATAGAGCTTAGTGTATTGAAATTTTGTTGATTGTTTTAAAATATTATTACGAATTGCTGAAATTTAATTTCTTACTTTTTACAATAATGCCTTAAACAGTAACACAACACTATTTTCTAAAAATCTGTGGAACAATTTTTTAGATTAACGTCATAGAAGGCAAAGCTAACTTCATTAATTGTAGCTTAATAAAATTTTTGTTGCAACAATGATAGTAGGCAATCAAATAAACATACCTTTTCCATCTGTTCCTTAAACCCGCCAAAGACCTGATTACTCTTAACCATAGCATTCTGGAACTCATCATATTTATCCGTATAAATTGCCAGTTGACCCTTCAGTGCTGACTCAGTGCCTTGGAACTCCATGATCTTAGCTCTGTACTGGGCAAGGGTCACCTTCATCTGTTCCATCTCAGCCAGCATCCGCTCTCTTTCGGCTTGGTGCTCCAGTGACGCTTTCTGGAGCTTGGCATCAGATAATTGAGATTCCAGTGCCATTTGTTTTGCCATTTTGTCCACCTGGAATAAAACCATGGATTAAAATGGTTAATGTCAAACATTTATCCATAATGAAAAAATTGTTGACACAGGACTGGTGACCGATATAATTGCAAAATTTGTTTTATTTCATTCATTATTAAGATATTAATGTACCAGTTCAATATTTTTTTTTATATCTATTTATATTTTGGTCTATCATTATTTTTAAAATAAATACAAAAATATATATAAAAATAATAAGTAAAACTGATGTTTTTCCTTTTATTATCTAAATTATTTCACCGTCTATAAAAGTTATAAAAGGATGTAACCAAAAATCCAACCAAAAATAAAGATTTTTAAACTAATGTATAAAATTTTGACCCTTCCAGGTTTATTTATAGACACACAAATTTACACAAACTAAATGAGAATATATTTATCATATACAAAGTTTTGTATTATCAATCTAAGCTAACCTGCTGTTCCCTGAGCTGGTACTGCTGGACGACACTCTTGAACTTCTCCGTCATACTGATGTTGTCATCCCTTAACTTAGCATTCTTTTCATTATTCTGTTGTAATAAAGTGGTGATCTCTGATAGTGTGTTCTGGAATTTAGTCTGCGTCTCCTTACGACGTTCTTCTTCTTCGCGGATCTTAAGAAGTGATTCCTCCTGGAAATTTGAGAATAAAATATAATATTATATACAGCAATTGTATTTGAAAGAAAAGAAGAAAGAACTGAATGTAAGATTAATATGAATGGTAAGGTAATAGAACAAGTGAATGAAGTGGTATATTTGCAAAGTATGTTTATCAGAGACGGAAGATACGAAATGGATGTGGAAAGGCGTATTGCTGAGGGTAACAGGGTTAACAGTGCTTTGGCTGCATTGTTGAGACGGCCAAACATCAGCATAGCTGCTCGTTTGGCTATACACTATGCAGTTTTGCTACCAATGCTATATGGCAGCTAAATGTGGGTAACAGAAGAAGAATGTAAGAAAGATGAATCTCCCAAAGGATATGGCATGAAGATAAATAAATAAATAAATTGTATTCCATACCCAAATGAAAAATTAATACAATCTCAGCACTATATTATCCGATAGAAATATAATAAACAAATTACACATTATAAGCAACCATTTATTATCAACTTACTTTGATTGCCTTGTTCTGTTTCTGGAGCTCACGACAAAGATTCTCCAACTTTGATTTAAGCAAAATAGTCTTATTGAATTCATGCTGCAATTGTTCTTTTTCCTTTGATAATACTGCATACCGCTTGTCCGATTGCTTTATATAAAACTGAAGTTTCTTATTGTCATCCGCTGCTTGTACGTATTTCTTGCAAACTGATGAAAATTTCTCATCTAACGGCACTGAATTAAGTGATTTCATAAACTGTTCAACATTTTTATCATCTTTTTTAGAACGATCATCCTTTTTGGATTTCTTTGGCAGTTCTTGAGGTGGATTAGTGGATGTTTGTTCCTGTAACAGGAATTGAATTATTTCAAACATTATCTATTAATACAAATAATGAGAAAATTATCATTAATAAATCTCTAATAAAAGATTTTATTAATATAATATGACAGGTGTAAATGCCTAAAATTTCTTATTTTAGTTTTGTTTATGGAAAAGTGTAATGATATAGTTATTTGTTATGTAAAGGATCATCCATATTACTCTATCCAGTTTTTAAATAAAACTATTGTTATTGCATTTTGATAATGATAAGGTATTTTTAAATTACAGGGAAGCCTCATACTCATAAAAGTTAAAACATTGTTAACTAGCAATAACAATTGAAATATTAATTTAAGAATTAATAATTTTTATTTTAAATAACTTCAAACATACAACTAAGATAGTGCTAGAATAATTTTAAAAATACAATATATTAAATTTTAGAAACAGTTCCCAACCGTAACAAATACGAATATAAGAATTTCAATATTTTATGGGGAATCAGGTTATCTTTATCCATAAATGAACAATACGTAAGAACGTGCTTCCGAACAAAAATATCGTAAACATTTACAATTTGGCTACCAGCCAAGGTATAGGTTACCTGTTGGAAACTAAAAAAATATGTACCATATTATTCTTATAATAAATCTAATTGAAAAGGCAATAATATTACTAAGATTAGTCATTCTCTTTATTTTCTTCTGTACTTCCTAAATCGTTGAATGATATAATTTTATATCTATTTTTAAAACCAACCCGGATAAATAGAAATTGTATACTTACAACTATATTATTTTCCGGTAACACTTTCTCTGCATTTTCCTTAGGTTCTTTCTCAGCGACTTCCATGGTTTAAATTTTTTATTTATTTTTTAAATTTTTCAAACCAAACAAATTATAAAGTTAACAAATACCAATATCACACACGGTGGTAAACGACAAACGTAACGTTGACTTCTGTAGTTATTCGACAATAGTGATGCTCCTCGCAAATAAACAATCGCTACTCTATCGATAACCGATTGCCCTCTCTACAGACTAGATTCAATAAAATATTTTTTTACGTATTATAGAAATAGAAAAGTATATAAATAAGTTTTACAAACATTTATAAATACTTTTCTTGCAATTTCAAATATTTATTAGTATTGTAAGTGTTGAGATATCGATAATATATCGATGATTGATATGATTTCCAACATTAGTTGTCTAAAGTTCGGCATTTCAGAAAGACGGAATCCCTAATAAAATAGTATGTATAAACAAATGATAAGAAAATATATCTTAGTAAAACATTTTGATTGATATATTTTATTAAATATTTTAATGAATTAATAAACAGTTTTGCTACAGATTAAATGAATATATTAATTGCGAAACAACTATATTTACATTTTTGAACGTTATAACAGCTTTTAACTAGTTTTGAGCGGTTGAAGAACCGCATGTTGCCAGTATTTTTTCTTTTATATTAACTTTATGGTGGGTAATATTTAAAAAAATACACAAAATTAGTAGATCTACATTTTCTGAATTCAATAACTACATTTAATTGTTATACATTCAAAAGACAAATTTTTTTTAAAGAGAAGAAATAATTTATAGAAATAATATTAAATATATTGAAATCCAATATCAATATTTTTCTGATCTACGTCAGTTATAATTTGCATTAAATTACTATGATTGTTTTATACTTAAAAACGACCATAATACATATATGTTTAGTATGACTTATAAAATCACTCTTGCAACACTGCACATGACATTTTAGTATAGAGGTCTCTTTCCTTTATTCATTCTATCAAAAAGGAGGAAACCGTTTGGCGGTGAGTAATATTTCTTTGAAATTATTTTATTTCTGTTAAACGATTTCTGAATCTTGTTCCCAACATTGAATATTAATGTTTTATTATTATTTAAATATCCTACAGAATACGATTACTATAACGTATATAGAACTAATTATTGAACCGGCCGGACAAATGATAGGGAGCCGTTATTTTTCAATATAGGGTCAATGTGCTTTTACTAGCGTTAGTATGGGCGGATTTAACATATTTGCGCACATACCGCAAAATTGCACAATTTTCCTTAGTATTATAATATTAAATGTCCGTTATGCGTTTGTCGCAAGACAATTCGGATGTCTGGTGCGGGGGATAGTTAGTCACGGTAGTGCTAAAGCTCTTTGTTAAATCACTTTTGAGCTTTTATTTTTTAGCCTCATTTTATTGTTTTGTGCTAACAATTTTATTATTTCTCAATCTAATAATAAATTTATATTAATTACGACAATTTTTTTTCTTGACATTTGATTTTCAATTCATTGTTAAAAATCATTCATTACATTCAATTGTATAAAAAAACAAATTGCTTTCTTGATACAAAAAAAATATAAACAAATACTTTTAATATTGATATTTATTGAGGTATCAATGAAAGTATTATATTATATTATAAAAAAGTAATAATGTTTTTTTTATCTTATCTTTACTAATAAATAGATAGAGAATGTTGTTATGATTTCATTTTGACAAAATTGCAGATAAAAAATACAATGAAAATGTAGTTTTAGTTCAAACATACAATGGAAAATGTAATATTAGTTTAAAAAAAAAAATAATTGATCATACTTTGCAGTCTCATTATAATAATGTTTATAAATTAAACAATCTGTATTTTATTATCATAACTTCGCATACAGACTAAAGAAGCTTTATTTTTTTTTCCTTAAATTAGTATGGAATTGGTTGCAGATTTAATTATTAATTAAAATATATTGTATATAATATAAAATTATTATTTAATATTTAAAAATTAATTAATTAGAGAAACAAAGATTATCCTTAATATATTAATTTATCTGCCAACTTATTAAAATAAATGCAAACATAATTATGTGCATTCACTCGTTTTCATATTCATTTATTATAGTTTACTGTCCTTATATATGTTGAAAATATTAAGCTATTGATTGTAGTTCTCAAATGATTTTATTTTTGTATCATGGTATAACCTTTGTCTGTTTAATAAATTTAATAACTTAATAATTGTTATAATATCTTTAGTGTCAATGTCTTTCGGTAATCTTTTAATACAGTTTTATTTATAAATGTGGTTTTGGACAACAGAGGTATTTTCTTTGAAAGACAATTTTATTATTTTAAGTATTTTTTAAAATAAATTGTTGTTTTGTTTCCATAAATAAAAATTATCTTTGACATTCAAACAAGATATCTCACTCACAATTTGAATAACTTAGAAATATTATCCAATCTACCAAGTGCTAGATGACTTAGCACACTAACTTTAAGTGGTGAAGAGGTAGTGTGACTGGCATACATCTAACACTGCTTTTAATTAATAGATAGGTTCAAATAGAGCTCTTAAAATTGGATAAGATTAGTTCCTGATCACCATATTTAAATGTAACAAACAAGGAAGACTGTATTTAGTAAGTCTCCTTGCGACGCCATATTCGCAAATCGCGACACTATCTCGTTTCCTATCAGTGTGTGTGTGTGTGTGTGTGGTGTGTGTTTGTGTGTGTTAGTTGCAACTTGATATAGTAATTAAATGTGGTTTTTGTCTTTATTTACGTAAGACATGCTAATGTCTATATAATATATATATTTTTAAAGAATCTTATATATAGTTATTACAAATATAAACTAGGATTTGTTTACAAGAAATGACTTATAGATTTACAAGTCGATGTTTTTTGACAATAGCGAAAATATTGCTACATTTTTTTCACATTTTAAAGTAGTAATAGTTATTGAAATTAAAATATTATTTGCAATGTTTTTGTCTGATTCTGCCATAACGTATTTCTTGGAACTACAACTCAACTGAAGCGTCATTTTTAACTTCGTTTGTCAGCGTTTCGTAATAATTGCTTTTGTAGTGAAATTAAGCACGGTTTTCAAACAGCACACTACTTAACACTAAACCTACCAGTACTGGTCAAAGTGACCATTCTTAAACTATTGTAAAACTTACACATTATCAAACGTTATAATATCGTTATCGAACTACATGACAATTCTTAGAATATGCATATAATATTTTCTTCTCTTTACTCTTAGTTATTTCCATTATTACCTGCGTTATATAATAAAATAACTTTTAATTACCGGTCAATTTGACGGCGTGCGGTAGGAACAGGTATACAAGAATTGTCGGTAGGTTTAGTGTTAATAAAGAATTTAAATAAGGAGAGAATTGTATTATAATTTGTAACCAATCATAATCTTATACATTCCTCGGTATATAAGCAATCAATACATCCTGTGTCCCGGAGTCGTCATGTCGTTCTGACCGACCTTGTTGAATAAAGATTCGCAGACGAGTGATTGTTTCCGTCTCACTTGGATGACGAATGTATAGATGATTTCAGGGATGTCACATTTTTTTTTTTTAAGAAAATCCGTCTCACTTGGATATTGATGCTTTTAGGGTTGTGACTATTTTTTTTTTTTTTGTATTAAGAAAATCCGCCTCACTTGGATGAGGAATGTATTGATGATTTTAGGGTTGTCACAATTTTTTTTTTTGTGTTAACAAAAACCGTCTCACTTGGATGACGAATGTATTGATGATTTCAGGGTTGTCACTTTTTTTTTTTTTTTTTATATTAAGAAAAATATTTTACATTATATATAATAAATGTGCCGTCTCTCTGGATGTTAATAATATTATAATAATAATGATATGAACGTTATATTTTTTTGTATACAGAATCAAGTTATTCCACTATTAGTAAGTGGTCACTGCAGCTCTCGGACATCTTAAACAAGCTATTGAAAAGAGGAGATTTTTGTAATATAATGGGTAAATATGAGATCTGATTATTATGTACATTGTGTACTTTGCTTGTAATGCAGTGCATTTTGAGTAGAATGTGTTTTTTTTTTTGGTTTTTTTATTTTTATTATGGTTTCGAAATGCATATATATATTTTTGTAATCGGGGGAATTTGGCTTTATTTTTATTATTTTCTGTGTGTAAAGGTAAAAGTGTTGGCAACCCTGAATTCATTAAAGACGCCAGTTGCACAGAGTAGAAATTGCATTGAATACAACCTACCCGGTATGTAGGAGCGCTTAGTTTTGCAACAAGTGAACGGTAGTTACGGTCAATGCACAATTTTACAATAGAATTTCTCTTATAATAATCGACCGCATGAAATCAGCTTTCAACTATTGAAATTATGAAAGACTTTCTATTTTTTTTTTTAGCTTTCAAATGCAATGAACGTACAGATTATATATATATTTTTATTATATATTTAATCTGTGTATTATTAGTCTTGAACTCGGTCCGCCATTATTATAAATGGACGCTTGTAACGCGCAAATTAATTTCTCACGATCCAATTCACACGATTAGAATTAGAAATTATTATTTTTAAGCATCTTTCTAATTTATATTTGAAAGTTATTACTTTTAATACTTCTTTTAACGCAAATAACGACTTATTCTTTTGAAAGCAGTGCCGAATATTACTTTGATATCATATTTAATGTATCTGAGTGAGTCATAAGATGGGGGGGGGATGGGGGAGTCGTTATATTTGACAAATGAGTTGTAATATCATACCTAAAATAATATTAGTCACAATAATGTGAAAATTCACTGATTCATAAATAATATAATAATAGCTTAGCTTAAGTGCTTTGTTCTTGAAATAGTATACTTTTTAATAACCGCTCTTTGGTACACGGTGATGTACAAAGTGAAAGGGATACCGCTATTTATTTGTAAGTGTAAGAAAGAGACGGTACATTACCTAGCTTCCGTTTACAAAGCGTTTAACGTTGAATGTTTAGTGCATTTTACGCAAACATACCGTACAATATTCTTATATATTATCCTAATATTTACTTCACGTTCAAAGGCTAAAGACATTAGAGAAAATATTTTTTACACACACACACACACACACGCACGCACGCACGCACACACACGTTGTTTAGAATACTTGAATCCATAGTTAATTTTAAAAATGGAATACTTGAAGAGTTTTATTGCTTATATCTTATCCTATAACCGTCGGAAGAATTTTAAATTGCTCTTATTGTATATAAATAAAGTTCAAAATGCAAGTGAAAATATATTTCTTTATCAGTAATGCAGCCATACTTGACTTTTTATATTTGCCGCCTAAATACAACATTGAAATCGGTTATAACACGCACACTCCCATACATTTATCAATGATAATTCTTTTGATTTTGTACCGTCTTCCGTTTAACGTTTGTGTGTGTGTGTGTGTGCGTGTGTGTGCGTGTGTGTGTGTGTGCGCGTGTGTGTGTGTGTGTGTGTGTGTGTGTGTTAATAAACAATACGCATTGTTTTTAAAGTAGTGTGCAATAAACATACATTATTCAAACGTTATCAGCGCTGCAAGGAAACGTATGAAAGTGATAATATTAATGAGTATATTTTAATTAATACTCGGAATGAAACCATTCCATTGTGTTGTTGATGTAAAGGTATGCAATATGGTAGTGAGTCACTTTAGAAAATCTATTATGGTAGGTAGGTAATAAAATTAGATTTTATAATTTTGAAAGTATTTTTTTTATTCCTTTTATTTTTGTATTAACTTTAAAAGAAAACCAGTTTCTAGAAGCTTCCATATGCAAAAACTACTGGATAGTCCAGTCTAGTGAGTAGATATAAATATGTATCGTATGTGTATAAAGATTTAGGATTATCCTTGGTCAGTCCAAAACTTGGTATATGACCATATTTGGTAAATAGAAAACTATATGTAACATTTGTAGAATAATAGTACCCAAGTAGGTTGGTAAAGTTTATTATGGTGTGGGCTCATCTGAGACAATGTATGTAGGTAACTTTTATTATAGAAAGTTAATTTGTGTTCACAGAAAAACAACAATTAATTTGCGTTATAATAACAATAATACTAAAGATGCGTACGAAATATGAGGGGTAAATGATTTTAGTGAGTGGGAGGTTACAGACGAAGTCGCTATCATCAGCTAGTCAATCATAAAATAGTAAGAAATCTTAGTCTTAGATCTTATAGGAAATTAAGTTCCGTATTTATTGTCAATGCCTTTGTATTTACATGGAATAATCGTTAACCTTTTAGGTCTTAATCACAAGCCTCCATCTATATATAATGATTGTAACCAAATAGCGTATGTGTGTGTGTGGGTGTTTGTACGTGGTTGGATATATTACTGTATGTGTAAGGACATTGGCCCGACTTGTAGTATTAATTTGCTCTAGCAAATATTTTATAGTATACCAATTATTATTGTATCAATATGAGTAATAATATATTCTGTTGTCGTGATTTTTATTGAGTGAAGTGAGCGAGCGAAGTGAGCGGAGCGTTTTACTTACTTTACTGGAGACTTTACATTCTTTGTCACGAATTGACTCGAAAAAACTACTTGACGGAAAATTATGAAATTTGCAAACAAAAAGACAAAGGTTTTAAAAAAAAATTGAAAAATGTTATAAAAAAAGAAAAAAAATATTATGTCAAAAATTGATATCCCATTGAAGTCAATGGGAAACGATGAGTCAATACACTGAGCTCGCTTCGCTCAATATACAAACGGCACCCGAGATTTCGCGAGCGCAGCGAGTCGAAATTGAGGGTTTGTTGGCGCCCCTAGTCGTAATGGTTTAGGTATGATTATAGTAATAACTCGTCCGACTGTTTGTATAATTATATAAAATGACATGTCGTGACGCACTGACTCATCAACCCCCACCCTAGTGCCGTAAATGTATAACAAGAAATAATCATTCACCACAGGGGCTTACAGGAATTGATAGGGGTTTTAGAGGGTTGTAAGTAGTAATAAAATTTATAATTGTTCTAATGGAGGAAAGTGGTTAAACCTTTTGTTTTTGTTTCTTTTCCAATATTAAAAAAAAAAATCAATACATGTTAGGATTACAAAGTAACTAGGATCCGCCAACAGTGCGCGGCGGGTGTTGAGCTGAGCCCCTATCCTTTCTTCTTTTCTCGATAACTTTTGAATGGTTAAACATTATTTCAATCTGTTTTCGCTGTAACATCCGCGTTCGGCTCAAACATACATGAGAAAAATTTTAGATAATTATCTAGTCGCATTCTGGAGACAACTAAACATAAAAAAGGTCTCCCAAACGGTTAAGAGGGCTAACGCTCAGCTCAATAATATCAGTGTAAATACAATATCGTATCATCAGTAAAATAGGTGTAGTAAATGTGTTCTTTTTTTGTATATTTAAAGACCCTTCACTCCATGTTGCTACACTTTTGTGGCTTGACGGTTCAACGCACCTGTCGTTTCGCGGAAATAGTGGCCACCCCAGACGTGTCGACAAGGATCAATATCACCAGACTGGTCTCCTAATAAAATACACCAATTAGTAAATAGTGTATGCAAATGGTAGTTTTGTGTTTGCGTTTGTTTGTAGTCACCGCTCTGGGTTTTTTCCAGAATGTGCAAGAATTTTTATTGTTTGTTTTTTTTTTTTAGCTATGGTATGGAATATTTTGTTTTATAATTAAGGGCAGTACACATGCATTATTGCGCACAGGTTTTGATGTTTTTTTTAACAATCACGTGTCAATTAAAATGTGTCATTTTCTACTGTTATTACGGGGTGTACACATTAAATATTATTATTATTCATGGTATTTTAAGCTTAACATGACTTTATGACGATTGAGGAATAAGGAGAGGTGCGGCGTTCGAGTGGGTCTTTGGTTTTGGGCATGTGTTAAAATGAAAAAAATATAAAGTGGAATGTAAAGTTTCCAAAAACATGAAAGTAACAATTTTTAATTAAATCCTTAAGGAGTAAAAACGTTTCCTGAGTTTTTATTGTAATCGGTCACCGACAACGAAATGAAGATTGTTACTTAAATAATTATATTATTTTTGTATATTTGCAAATGTTCAGTTTCATTAACATTAAATAAAATATCGTGATAATATCCACCCATAATTATCTTCTTTTTTAGTTCAAAGTTCAGATTTGGGTTTGAATAAAATAATAAGGCGAGTACTCGGTCCGCAGCTCACAGATCCAATATGACTTCGACATCGTTCAACGTAGGGCTCGGCGATGGTTCCCGGTCGTCCAGCCGGGTGCTGCGCCCCCCGGGCGGAGGACACACCGACATCTTCGGAGGGGAGCCCGAACCACCGCGTGGGCGACGCACCGCGCCCGCACTTGTCGATCACATACAACATGGTAAGGGGACGATCGGCTCGATTTAATTGTATATATGGTACGTTTTAATATAGTAACGAATTTAACTTGAGGAAGGAAATTAGTGTACCAATATTCGTCATACCTCAAATATATCGATTTCCTCATGCGACACTTTAAAAATTTCAGGTCAGGGCGACGAGCCGGCCAGACCGACCAACGGGGCGGTGACCCCGAGCCAGAACGGGAGCGCGACCGCGCCGCCGCAGCCATCCCCCGTCGAGACTCAACCCTCGCCGGTGGAGGCGAAGGCTCCCCCCGCCGAGCCCAGGGAGGCCCGACCGGCGGACAAGACCGACGGTCCGAAGGCGCCTACTCCCACCGACCCCAAGGGCGAGGGGCCCAAGCGCGTGCGCGTGCCGCCCGGCGGCTTCTCCTCGGGCCTGTGGTAGGATCGGGACGCACGAGGGACCCAGCCGGCGGCGATGGCTCACGTTTGGTTCATACGTTGAGGCGATTTTTGTTTTATCTAGTGTGATTGCTCTCTTAGGATAGTTTGAATGTTGTTACATGTCTTTTAATTTTTTTCGTGCACTGCGTTTAATAAAAGTGTATCGTCCGACACTGATGCAATTTGCGTTTTGACCTCAAAATAGGTCCGATTTGAAATATTCACATTTGCACGGCTCGAACTCTTAACAGAGTTCAAATTTAATGTGTTAAACAGCCTGTAACAAAATACTAACTACATTATATCTGCACGGCGCTGTGTGTCCGTGTGTGTGTGCGCGTCGTCGTCCGGTCGCCGGTCCGGTCCCGCGCCCCTCGTCCGGTCGGTCGGTACTTGTTTGAAATCCTCGCAAAGGTATTTTATTTACTCACGTATCTCATCATTATATGAATTATTTACGCAATTATGAAGAGTTATTTTATTTGTTTCGCTCGTGCCAAGGACTAGTGACGTCACAGACTTAACTATTTAAGCGGAGGGTACTGGAGGAGGGTTCGTTTGATTTTATGGCATTATATGTGACGTGGGATGTGTTCCTCTTAAACTTGGGCTCGCTATCCGTTTGTGAACGTTGTTTGTCAGCAAAGTGAATTGTATTATTAATATTTGGGCGGCACGGCGCAGCATGTTGTGAGGGTAACAAAATTAAGGGCCTCATTTTAAGTGGGACATATCTATATATTGGAAGCTTCGAGAAATGTGATTTTGAGCGGCTTTGTTAACAGACTGACATGTGCCTAGATAAAGTACTTAACATTAATTGTAGCGCGTCTCTTTAGCATTTTTATCATATTTAGGTTTTGTAAGCCTTTGCTGGCGAATGCGATTATGTATATTGATAATGATAATTGTATTTTTATATAAATTAAAATGCAATAAACATATGTTGTTTTATTTGTTGCCTGTCATGTACTATTTCAGCACTATGGGTGCTTTCGTCACTCGAAGCTAGCTGACGCCCGCTTTGATTCAGATTTACAAGTCTAGCTGTACTCTGCACGCTCCGCAGTGCGTATTCTGGTTGCGTGGTGCGACAGTTGGTAGCTAGTATTGCATGTTTCATAAACAGCAAAACGAAACTAAATCGTTTAAAACGTTCTAATTTCAAAATTGTTTTCCAAATTGCAAATACGTTCCATTTTTAAACGCAGCCTGAACGTTTTGTATAAAAGAAATGTGCATTGATTTGATTACAAATATAAAAAAAGATAAGATAGGCAGATAATACGGGTTATATATCGTGTCAAAATTTGAGTTCAACCGGAGTTGCTTAGACGATAAGGAAAATGTTTTTTAAAAAATAATAAAAGATGTATTCTTAACTAGAGCTGAGACAAGTGAGAAATTGAATTATAAAATAATTAAGAATGAAAAAACTGAATAAGCTTAATGTATTCCGCGCCTCGTGGGATCTGCAATTCAGCGGCTTTTATCTGCAATTCAGCAGCTTTATCTGCGATTCAACAGCTTTATCAGCAATTGAACACCTTTACGATCACGGGGTCCTGGTAACGTTGTTGGTGCTGTATTTTGTTTCTTCAGATAGTGATCGTTTGTTATTAGTGCTAATAAAAGAAAGAATCATAGGCCACGAGAGAAATATTCTAACTGACTGAATGTTATACTACCAGTCAAAGTTCAGTCAGTTTATTACAAGGATGAAACTTCACATTTTTTATTACACAATTCTACAAAAATACTAGTTTTTTGTAAAATACTTTTAAAGATTTCCTTCCTAACTTTTTATTGTACCTGCATTGCAGATGAAATCTACCTTATGAATGTTATCAAATCCCAGCTTGTGATACTTCGTTGGTAGATCAGTCACGAGTACTAGTCATAGCAGATTATATCTATAGCTATATACTAGGATCCACCAACCGTGCGCGGCGGGTGTTGAGCTGAGCCCCTCTCTTTCCTTCTTTTCTTGATAACTTTTGAATGTCTAAACATTTTTTCAATCTGATTCCGCTATAACATCCGCGTTCGGATCAAACATACATGAGAAAATTTTTTGCTAATTATCGTCGCATTTTGGAGACAACTAAACACAAAAAAGGTCTCCCAAACGGTTAAGACCTTAGCTTACGCTCACCTCAACTAGACGGATTTTAAAAACAATATTTTTCTTCAATTATATGTACATGTTAATCAATTTTGTAGGGTATTTTCTATCCACAGTAGTTATTTACTTTTAAATGAAAATTACTTAAGTTAGAAACAAGAGACAACATTGAATAAAACCTCTTTGAAACTTTTTCAAAACTATAGGTAAGATAGATATTACAACCTGTCAAGCTTTCGTGTTGATTACCAAAAACACAAAAAAATCATGGCTACAAAAAAGCACAAATGAAATGGATTGAAACCTAAATAAACTAAAAACCAAATCAAATATAATTAGTGATCTCATATTTCAGAAATTCCTACAAAAAATCCTGACTCCAAGCTTAATAATTAGTACAGAATCATATAGTGAGTATTTAAACTATATTGGTTTGCTGATAGTCATTATAGTAGGGGTTTAAACCACTAGAAAAATATAATATCATTGTGGTTTAGCAATTGCCGTTTGGCCGATCGCCACCCTGATAACCAATAAAACAGATATCCTAGAGGGGCCAGTGCTCCAGTACGTTATGGACGGTCCCGGGCGCCAGTCCCGTCTGCTGGGCCGCCTACTGGGAAAGCTGCGCGGGGAGCATAGATACAGCACGCTGGATAAGCAGTTCTCGTTCACTTCTACTGGGTGAGTACCAAAAGTAATAACTAAATAGTTGTTTATAATATTATTTAAACTTTCGTGATCCATCATATACATGTTGATCATATATTATATATGTTTAATTCGCCTTACTCACGTTTATTTATTACCGCGGCGTGAACAGTTCACGGCGCGGTTCTGTCACGATTCCAGACGAATATATACGGTTTTAATACAGAACGTATAGTTCGAAACTAGCAAATTTCGAGAACACAACTATTACTATTATTATATTTGTTATATAAGATTGTGTGATTTGTGTTCTTGTTTAAAAATAATATACTGCATTTCTCTCGACATGTCAAGATCTCAACTCATCTTGAGATGGTGTAAATTTATAATAGTTTCTATCAGATTTATGTTTGCCAGCATGAGTGAGAGTATAGGTTGCGGAAGTACCAATGATGAGGATGACGCTGATCCATTCGTGCCTGAACACACGGACCAAGAGACCACATCCAGCGCGACCACCATCGACGACGCTCAGTTCGCCGCGAACATTGACTTGAGGTTGGATCGTTGTATTACTTATTTGGCGACCTCTATGATTTATAAACATTTGCAAAAGATTAAGGGAAAAGTCCATTAATTATGTTTTTACTTTATATATCAATTGATAAAGTAATATAATCGTTTGTAAAAACTGTGAGTTTTTATTTACCCAATTGTGCACTCAAGGTACGGTGGCCAGTATTTGACCCCGGAACAGCTGCCAGAATTTTGCAACCAGCTTCATCATTTGGTAGAGGTGATAAGAAATATACAGTCATATGCCAAAGTTACCGGAGAATATCCGAGGTTAATTTATTATGCTACTTTATTTTGAAGGTATTTGTGATCTCAAATCTATCTTACAATAAAACAAAACCAGTTCTGGATTAAATTCAACCCTTTATTGTCTATCAAAGCTGATAGCAAATAACCTACGTTATAGGCCGTACACTACAGAAGGTATTATTCTACTGACGACAATCTAGGGAAGGTCTATTATACAAATTAGCCAGTGCCATTGGGGGGTTAAAATTCTCAAGGCCTTTTATGTAATCCCGTTATTAAAACGACGAACCAGCTGCAGATAGTGAACAATTAGTTCGTTTAAATTTTAAGGAAAATATCATAGTACCGCTTGCTAGTCGTTCAAAACGATTATTGAAACAGCGAGCTGGAGCGTCGTCTGGAGCGCGAGGCGCGTGAGGTGTGGTCCCTGGCGCGGGAGGCGCGCAACGCGATGGAGACCACGGCGCGGGTGCGTCTCCAGAGACACGCGCTGCGGGGACAGCGAGCCGCACTTGCGAGGGGGAGGGACGACGGTGAGGGGGGTCTTTCTTTTGATTAAACAGACGGATTATGTGAGCGTAAGAGTTGTGTATGTAGAGATATATAAGTTTAGTGGATCGAAATATGTGAAACTTAAGTTTTTGATTTATTTGCAGGATTTATATTATAATGTATCTACATCATCTAAGATTATTATATTTCTTTTAAAAAGAGCAACTGTTAGGTTTCCGACCGGCTCTTCTTAACAGAGCAGCATTCCGACCCGGTGGTACCTTAATCACGGACTGACCTACCTGACTACACTGACCTTTTTTTATAGTAATAATTGACGATTCGAAAGTGTGTGTAAATGCCTACTTGAATAAAGATATTTTGAATTTGAATTTATATTTTGAGCATCTCAAAAACATGGCAATGATCTTTTGAAGAGTATTAGAGTTACAGGGAGAGGAATAACAGTGACATGAAAGTAATACCCGTGACAGAAAAGATGGGAAGTAACCATTTGTCATGGAATAGTCATGTAATATGTAATATGGAAGATAAGGATTGTATTCTTATGTGATGCATATTTCTAGAATTACGGGAGTTAGAGAGTTCAGTGCGTGCGTCTGACCGAAAGCTGTTCAAGACCTGGGAGGCAGTCAAGGATTCCACCGACCCCGTCAGTTTCGAGCCACTGGTGGAGGAAGTAAAGGTGTGTATTGTTATAAAATACCTACGCTATTGGTAAGTAAGTATGTAAAGTTAGAAATAATATGTATAATAATACCCTCTAGGAACAGGGGAAGGTTGAAGAAGAATAAGTCAAATAGAGGGAATGTTGGAGTTGCCAATACACTATAATATATATTCTTATCTAATAACTAAGCCGTTGAAAATTTTAAAATTCTTAACTTTTTATAAATATGAATAGTCGGGTCAAACAGGGCAAGCAAGCCGCCCTAGAGTGTTTGCTGCGTCTGATAGAGCATAAGCGAGCGAGCATCTCCCGGCCGCCCGCGCCGCGCCCGCTGCCGCCTCCGGACGCCCGTGACGAAGGTACGGAGTCCTGTGACTGGTACGCACACACACACACACACACACACACACAAGCACACACACGCACACATTTAATTTCAAATGTCGAGTTTTCAGATTTTTATAGAACTTGTAGTATAAAACGATATTATTTGGTAATTTTCAAAGTTCTAGCTGAACGGGTGGTTAAGAGTAATAAAGAGTAATCGAAATATACCTACGTTTTATTGTCATAGACGGCCGCATGTTACGTTAATTTTGAAGTGTTTATCTTTGAGAATATATAATATATGGTTTTAATTTCAAATACTTCCACGCACTCTCGAAATAAAGAGTGTAGACAGACAGACAGGGGGACGGACAAGAAAGTGATCTTATCTTATCTTTCGTTTCTTTCCGTTTACGGTACGAAACCCAAAAAATATATAAAAACGGAAGATGTTGATTTCCGAACTTAAAATATATACGAAGCAATAATACAAAAAATATATAATAAAAAATATTTAAAGCATTATAAAAGTAAATGTAGATTGTTTGTCAGACGCGGTACAGACGGGCTCCAGGAAACGGGGGGATTCGAGACGTTGCAAGAGGAAGAGGAGAGACTCGCGAGAGACGCGCTCCGTGCCGCTCTCCGGAGAGAACAGCAGACACGCGCCGCAGCAGGTGGGGCGGACCCGGGATATAATACTAGCAATCACTGCACTAACTATATTTTATGTGTGACTTACCCAGCTCTGCAAAGCCTTTTGAGACTACGATGGCTTACACCATATATTTTTTTTGTTAGTCTTATCGCTAATTAAATATCAGAATAACTGCATATTTCCAGTTTTGAAAAACTAATTTTGGAGATGATATTGGATTTTCTATATTTGTTTTTTTTTCGTATTACAATCCTATCAATAGCTAGCAAATTCCCCTCTGTCTCCAGGTGACGCTGTACGTGCAGGGCGCCGCTCTGGGCCTGGAGCCCGCGCGCGCCTCCGTCAGGGACATACTGTTCTTCACCACTGACTGACAATATAATATCATGACCGTATTGTGTTTTATTTCTCCATAGTTAAATGTAAACTGCCAGCTTGTAAATGCTTCCAAAGGTTAATAGATTTACATAAAATATTATAAGGATCTACATTGTTATTAATTTTATCATTGAGCGAAGCGAACGAAGTGAGCGGAGCGTTTTACTGGAGACTTTTTACATTCTTTGTCACGAATTGGCTCGAAAACTACTTGACAGAAAATTAGGAAACTTTGCAATCAAAAAGACACACATTAGGTGAGGGTATTAAAAAAAATTGAAAAATATCATGTCGTTGAAGAATAATCATCAAAAAACTGATATCCCATTGTAGTCGAAATTGAGGGTTCGTTGGCGATAAATAATAAATCTAATAAATGTTTAATACTTTTAAACTTCTAAATACATATTATAAACTTTGTAAGAATTGTACAATCGGATGCGTATATTTAATTTTTATTTGTATTTTTCTATGATATTTTACAAGCTGCTTATAAATTCTGCCACGCCGAAGTTGTGACGAGCCAAAAACTTTTTTTTTGCTTTGAAAATTTACCTTCGGTTGTTGTTTCAAGCTATTACGTACAAATGATTTAAAAGATAAAATATCGTCACGGATTTTTTATGAAAAAAAATGTATGCTTCTCTGTATTTTATTAACTTCATTTACAAATTTTATTACATCCCTGTATGGCATAATTTGTAATGTTATATAATAGATATTTAAATATTGATAAACTAAAAGGAATCAAGCTTTCTTCTCCTCAGCGTGGACGGTTGGGTCCGTGGCGGCCGCCGGCTGCTCTTTTGGCGCGCTCTTCACCTGTCATTTTTACGTCAAATATTAGTTCTTTGATCTTAAAAAATACACGAAGGTTTGTAACATAGTGACTACTAATTAGCAAAGACAGATTGTGGATACATTCTCTATGGTGCGTCACATATCAGTAATTTAAAACGGCAATGCTTATTAATTTTTCCGTTGTTGTTTAATCGATTATTTATGTATGTACATTATTCTCGGTTTTTGTAATTATTTTTTTATATTAAAAGTCCGCTGCGGCTTCTCGAGGATAGTAGAAAGTAGCTAGATGAAGCGTTAGAAGTAATTAACGAAATAATGTAAGACTGTGAGATGCAGAGAATGCAGTTATGATAAGATATTAATACCGATTTTGGTCAATACCATGTTGAGCCAGCCCGCATGCGGGTTGCAGTCGATTAACCACAAAATAACCTTTACTATAAAATTATTGATATTCTAAACGATATTATTAAAAGGTTAAAAACAAAAAAACCTTAAATCCGTAATTTATGCAATTTTTTTTAATGGATCAGATAATCTTAAAATTCTGGTTAAATTCAGATTAGAAAAACCATTTCAAAAATTTTATAGATTCTCTTTATTTGCCGCATTAATAAATAGAATCTATAAAATTTTATAAGAATATTTAATTTGAGAAAATTGCACAATTTGATGTAGTGGTCTAATATATATAATTAAAAATAAATTAAATAATTTTACTTTAGCCAAAAATGATTTTTAATATCCCACCTCTATTATATAACGGTTATATTTCTATTACATTTTATAATTAGTTAGAATACCTCTGCAGCTGGGGCTGCGGGATCCCCGGCTCTCGCCGGCACCCCGACGGCTTCCTCCTTCTTCTCCTCATCAGGAGTTGGGGCCGAGCAGCTAAACTAGAGTTCAAAAACATTGGTTATATCTAGAAAGTATATTAACTTATTAAAAGTTGAATTGAATTACCTGGACAGCCACAAACGCAAACACAAATACAACAGCTAGGAACTTCATTGTAATCCGCACCCAAAACTTTTAATGGAATATTCCAACCGTAACTAAGTTAATATATAAGCGTGTGACTGTAAAATATGAGCTCGAATCAAAATAAAACCTCCTTCACAATAACCTTATTTATAAAACAATTTGGCGGAACAATTAAAATCGTTATCGTTTTATGCGCTTGTTTCAATTTAGAATCTGCAAACGATTTATGAGCGGGAAACTAACTTATGGAATATTTCATTACACGTGTCATTTAGAATTTCGACACGTTAATCAAAATTTTGCGATCTTAGTAAAGGATACATCTATTCAGAAGTAGACGACAAGATTACTCATCTCTCAGTTAAATAATAACTGTATTATTTGAACTTTGCCTTGTTCACTTTAACCTAAGAAAACAAGTGATATATGTATGTATTAATATTAGAAATTGTTTCGCCTTTCTAGTTTTCAGGCAATTTGGGTTGTTTCGGTTGGTATTTTTTTTCGATATGGCTAAACAATTAAAAATACTTGTCACTATTAAAAAAACAACATTCTGAAATTCATTATTATTTATTATTTTGTTTTTTTTCCTATGTTAAAAAAGTAATTGTATTCATTGTTCTGTAATCTTGCATAAACGGATGTTTCATTCAATATTATTGTATTGGGGCATTGTTTGGACCGGAGCAGAAGAATGACAAACTAATCTCAGTTTTAATATTCGAGTTTAGGTGGATTTTGATTCGGCGTAAAAAGGTTGCGATTCATTCTTAGAATTAATATAATTTATATTGCATGATGCAGAGGTGACAAACAATTTTTATTATAAATGAACATTATTTTCAGTCATTATTTTTTTTAGCTTTAGATAATTCGGTTTTTCTCTATCTATAGCATTATCTAAGATATAAAGAACAGAAAATTCCTGTTCTCCTTTTGTACTAATTGATGTGTATTGAAGTAGAACCAAACTACTAACAATATTTCAGTCGACAACAAATGACTAGCTTCGCTAAAGGTCAAATGAAACCAATAAATAATAACATTAAACACCTGACACCAAGCCAGCAAACAAGTATTAACATAATTCTTTAAATAGTGATCCTATTTAGGGAAGGGAATATATGTATTTTTTTTAATTTTCAGGTTTGATTTTGTTTAAACTTACAGAGGTACTATTTATAAAGGTTCTACTGTATGTGATATTATTGATTTTTTATATCACAATGTCTATACAAAGGCCGGATTTAGGGGAAGGCAGGCGGTGCTACTGCCCTGGACCTCCATAAGGGAGGGCGTCCACACTAAAGTTTAAAAAAAATATTTTTTTTTGACGGGGCAACATCTTTTACGTGTTCCCTCCCAAACATTTACTATTTAGTGTCTAATACTTACACAAACATAATAATATGATTTGTTATGTTGGTTGTCTGAATAAAAAAAAATAGGATTAATTTTCGGAAATCAATATAAAAAATTTCAAGAGTGGTTGTTTCATAAAGCTGTCGGGAATTGTAATGAGAATAGGAATTGGGGAATTTTTTGAGCTTAGGAATTATTGTTAAATTCATTAATCAAGCCCGCAATATGTCATCTTGGTTTTTTGTGATTGTTGCCTTTTTTTTTGTTTAGCTGGATTTTTCCATTTGTATTGTTTCGTGTAGTGTTGGTAAAATTATTATACATATAAAGTGGTTAGTTTTAACTAATTATATGTAAATAGTTAACTAATTACCGGGGATTATGGAGGCGGTTCATACCCCTGAACCTCCTGATCCAGGATATCCTGGTATTACAAATAACAGTTCTAAAAACCGTAAACGACTTGTAGATGATAATTTGACAACAGAATCTAACCCTGAAAAACTTAAAAAAAATAGGGTTGATCTATCAGATTCTTTCCCTTCATTTCAAACCAATTATATTCACCCCTCTATTATTGGCTCGCCTAATGCATATAATTTCGATGATAAAGGTCCTTTTATTATTCACATTTCTCGTGAGGTTCCTGACCTTTCAGCGGGTACTACTATTAGGGCAATTAAGTTTGGTCAGTTTTTTCAACTGGAACAGGATATTCTTAATAATGAAGTTAAACATGTTGGCAGAAATTAAATATATGTAGAATTTAGTTCCGCTAAAGCTGCTAACAATTTTATAGAGAATCCTATTTTGTCTGTTGCAAAGTATAAGGCTTTCTTTCCAACTTTTAATGTTACCAGAATAGGAGTTCCTGATTTTGTTGAGTCCTTATACCTTCCTCCTGGTTGCGGTGATGTGTTAAAAGCCAGAAGATCAATCGTAAACCATCCACTGATGGAGTTGCGACATGGGTCCCTCCTCAGTCTGTAGTCTCAGTAGTAGTGTAGTGTGTTGAATGCGTGTGCTGCCACCGCAGTGTAAACATATTTTTGCTTGTCTCGTAACAAATAATTGTCTACGCCGTAAATAACTTGGACATTAGTTTTTAAAGTATTGAACGGAACATTTAATCCATTTATCTTTAGTGTATGTAATTCAGTTCTCGGTTTAAAAGTGTACTTCGTCTAAAAAAGTTTGTTGAAAAAAAAAATAGTGCAGTGAACTTGTGATATATTTTTAATCATTTACCTACATCAGCTGTTTTAAGGTGGAAACGAACTGGATACTCATTACAAAGTTCGCCTTTCTGACTATCTAATAGATTGGTGAAACGTTTACAAATTGGTATTGTAAACGTTTAGTCGCGCGTTCGATCCCCACATGATTGAAGCTTTTTAAATTTTTTTCACAATATTAAGATTATACTTGTCACCTGCTGTCTGTATATTATTTAAAAACACAATTTAAATTAATACAATGGTCGCCGTTTGCGAGAAATGCAACGGTAACATAGCAGTTGCTCAAAAAAGAATTAAATGTTCTAGCTGTGGCAATATATTTCACTCTGATTGCGTCCGCTTTAGCAATGAATCAGGTAACATCAGGGCAATCTGGAAGTGTCATATTTGTGTGTCGCTGTCTTCGAGTAAAAAGAGAGGTGAATCAAGTTTGAGTTATAAAGGCGGTGATAATGAGCCTGTGGATATGAATAACATTTTAATGGAACTCCGAGCATTTCGCTCTGAGATTAACAATAAACTAAGTACTCAAAACGAAACTTTACAAACATTACAAATGTCCTTTAATTCTATTAAGGAAGATTTGATAGACTTACAAACAAGAGTTAAAGACATTGAAAATAAAAATTTAAATGTTGATTTATTGGATAAAAAAGTAACCGACTTAACGAATCGAAATGAAGTTTTAGAAAACGAGATTAACAAGAGGGACCAACGTGACCGGATCAACAATATTGAAATTAGTGGTATTCCCCATTACCCTAAGGAAAATATTCCCAATATTGTTATTAAAGTCGCTAAAAGTCTGGGCTTAGAAATCAAAGAAACTGACGTGGATTGGGCTTTTAGGACTAAGTCGTGGAAGCCTCTAAATAAACCAGACATCTCAATGGCCGACGATACTTCCGTCGAGGGCACTTTTGCGAGTGTTGCTGCTACTACTCTTAATACTAGGCTGTGTGTACGTTTTCACCGGCGGGAGATAAAGGAAACAATATTAAAATTATCAAAAAAAATTCAAAACAGCCAAGGTGGTACCGGACTAACTTCAACAGATATCGGTTTTAGTGGCGAAACTCGTCGTATATATCTCAATGAACATCTGACACCAATTAATAAGCACATACTTCGACTAGCAAAGCTACGAGCCCGTGAAAAGAATTACGCCTTTGTTTGGGTAAAGGATTCTAAAATATTTATTCGTAAAACCAACAAATCCCCTGTTACTCAAATATCTAAGATCAGTGAAGTAAATTCAGCTATTTTATGACTATTAAGTGTATGTGTAAGTGTAAGCATCTTTTTCCTTTATTTATATCCAAGTCTTAATAGTTTTATGTATGTGTCAGAATCATCGGTACTGTACCATTTTTTTGTTTTTGAACACAATTGTTTTATATTGCTAATTAATTGTTATATATTGGAATTTAAAACACATAAGCTGTATGTTAATATTGAGTTGAAAGCTTTCATATTTATACTTATGTTTACTAAAGATAGGTAAGCGTAAACCTAATTTTACTCTCGCGACATTAAACGCGCAATCGTTAAATACAGGAAGAGATGAATTAATAAATACCATAGCCACATTTTTGCCGGATGTAGTCACCGTAACTGAAACTTGGCTAAGTAACGAATCGAACGCTACTTCGTTTGATGTAAATGATTACACATTTATTCATATGCCGCGTTCCGAATTTCTTATGACAACTCGTGGGGGAGGAGTCGGAGCGTATATCAGGCGCGGAATACATGTTCGTCAGCTCCTAATGCCAACAACAGAGCTCGAACAAATGTGGTTAGAGGTTAAGTTATTTCGTTTCAAAATAGTAGTTGGTGTTCTTTATCGATCACCTAGGCTTAATTGTAAAATATTTTTGGATCTGTTTGATGAAACATTGTCAACTTTAACCTCAACATATGATTTTACATTTTTAACAGGCGATGTAAACATCGATCTCTTAAGTAATGACTCTCAGCAACGTGATTTCTTGTCCCTTTTAGAAGAACATGGCTTACATCAAATTGTACGCGAACCGACCCGTATATCCGTATCTTGCAGTTCTCTTTTAGATGTTATTTGCTGCAACAAAGAGTTAAGTTCACACTGCACCAGCGTTAAGCATAATGATGACCTGAGTGATCACGCTTATATCCAGGCTAGTTTTCCAATTGCAGTTCCAAAAAAAATACCAAGAATTATTACCTATAGACCATTTAATCACTTTGATCAAAATACATATGAATTTGCTTCGAGTATTACTCCTTGGGATTGGATATTACAACTTCAAAATATTGATGAAATGGTTAATTGTTTTAATTATCTTTTGCTGGGTCTATTTGATCACTTTGTGCCAGTGCAGACAAAAATATTTAGAACTTCTCCCACTCCCTGGATTACGGATACTGTGAAGGCTATTATGGCAGATAGAGATAGGGCATGTGATATTGCGAAGAGAACTAAAAGTGATGACGATATGAGCTCCTACCGATCACTACGGAACTCAGTACTATCTGTCTCTCGAAATGAAAGGGAATATTATTTTACCCCTAAATATTAATAATAATATAAATAACCCCATAAAGATGTGGAGTGAATTTAACAAAATTCTGGGTAATCATAGGTTTATTGATTTTCCACATAATTTACGTGATCCAGACATTATTAACCAAGAGTTTCTGAAATCAATTCCCGTTTGCAACCATATCAGTAATGCCTGTTTGGAACAATACTCTAAAAGTCAATATAAATGTCAATTTTCATTTTCAGAAATATCATCTGGTGAACTACTAAAAGTAATTAACTCAATTAAATCTAATTCTCAAGGGTTAGATGGCATATCAATAAAGATGATAAAATTGACGTTGCCTTATTCCTTACCAGCCATAATCCACATAGTTAACACATGCATTCTAAAAGGACACTTTCCTCATTTGTGGAAAACAGCAGTAATTAAACCCTTACCCAAAAAAGCTAGTGTTAATACTATAAAAGATTTACGCCCAATAGGCATGTTACCAATTTTATCCAAAGTTGTTGAAAAAATTGTAAATTCTCAACTAACAAGTTATTTTGAAATTAATAATATTTTACCCACTCAGCAATCTGGTTTTCGGAAACGACATAGCACTACCACTGCACTTTTACATATCGTAGATGAGATTCTAGCAGCTTCAAATGAAAATCTTCCAACAATTCTTGTTTTATTAGATTATAGTCGTGCATTCGATTGCCTTAATCATAAATTGCTGATTACAAAACTGAGTTACTATGGTTGTGATGAATTAGTATGCACTTGGTTTGAGAGCTACTTCCACAATCGGCAACAAATTGTAGAATACGTAAATAATAAAGGTAAGACACTGAGATCTCGCCCGCTTGACGTAAGCAATGGAGTTGTACAAGGATCCATCTTAGGGCCACTACTTTACTCTATATATACGGCTGATCTGGTAAAATGTATAAAGTCTACTTTGCTGCACATGTACGCTGATGATACCCAAATTTTATTAAAATTTCATACCAAATCAACACTCGAATCGAAAAATTGTATAAATAATTTAAATCAAGATCTAGAGCTAATCAATAATTGGTCTAAAAATAATAATTTATCTTTGAACCCATTAAAATGCACATACATTGTTTTGGGAACTAAAACACAAATTAAGGCAGTCCATCTTAGAGCGCCTGTAGTTGCCATCGGTAATACTATAATTAAAGAATCATTTAAAGTTCGTAATTTAGGTTTAATACTTGATAATACGTTGCGTTTTAATGAACACATCGATCTAAAGATCGGTAAATCATACTCAGCGCTTAAAATGCTGTATAAATTTAGACCACATTTAAATCCTGCAATCAGACAAAAACTCGCTGATTCATTAGTTCTTTCACATCTTGACTATTGTGACATTGTATACGGCCCCTGTTTAAGCAAAGAATTAGAAAAAAAAATTCAAAGAGTGCAAAATTCTTGTGTCAGATTTTGTTACAACGTGCCCCCTCGCTCAAATATAACACCCTTTTTAAATTCATATAATATTTTAAACATGAAAAACCGCCGAAAGTACAAATTCAGTTCTCTAATTTACAAGTTACACAAAAATGTCGGCCCTCGTTATTTAATTTCCAAGCTCGACTGGCAGAAGAATAGAAATGAAAATGTTACATATCGTTCATCGCGGATTATTAATCTTATCGTACCTAGACCAAAGCTCTATCATTTCAGGGGTAGTTTTCGTTTTGCAGCTTCAAAATGTTGGAATGACATTCCTCCTCCCATAAGAATGTCAAAGTTTACAAGATTTAGATTGTTATGTAAAGACTGGCTTCTGAATGTTCAAAAACAACAACATAATTGGACTGCACTACCTTAGAGTTTGTTTAATGTATTGTCGCTTTCTGTGCTTACATTTTTATTACTATTATTACTTTTTGGTTTACAATTTTATATTTAATTTTTTTTTTAATTTATTTCTTCTATTTCTTTTTAAACAATAACTCAATTATAGTAATTTTAATATATTATTCTGTACAACGACAGCTTATGTGTTCACCCAACACTACTCGATAACTTTTCACCATAATCAGATTGATAACAATCCATTGTATTTTTTCCTTGTGAATCCCTTTGTTTATTTTGTCTAGTTAAAATTTTTGTCTGCATGCTGTCGCAGCATTGGCACAAGGCTTGAACTGAAAAGCAGCTCTAAGCTGAGTTCATTTCCTTTTCAGTTGCATACATATACCTAATTATTTAAGTTATTTTTTGTTAATCTTAATTAATTTGTGTGCTTCTTGAATAAAGTTCTTATTATTATTATTATTATTATTATTATTATTAGTCATTACTTTCTAAGGCCAAAATCTTCCATCTTATATGTGTTCTTTTTACTCATCTTTTCCAGTTGAAATGTTTCAACTATCTTCAATTCAATGCGTTAAATGTTGTAGATTTGGCCATGTGAAAATTCAATGTATTCTAGGTATCCTAGGTGCTTTAAGTGTACCCAATCTCTTACCGGTGATACATGTGACACTACAGCTGATAATGCTAAATGATTGTCTTTCACAGGCTACCTTTTAGCAACAGATAAAGTATGCCCAGAACATTCACGTCAACATTCTATTAAACTTGTGATGTCACAAGAAAATAATTCATATCTTGAAGCTTCTGTCAGATTTCCTCCATCCTATCGTTCATATGCAGACATTACATAGACTTTGATTACTCCTCCTCCTCTTTACTCTCAAAGTTCTGTCCATGACCATTCTAATGCAGTCCCCGCTGTCTCATACCGTAAAACCGTTTCACGTGTATTCTCATAATCCTTTAGAAAAGGGTTATGATGTTGAGTTTCATAAGTCCCTTAATGACTGTGCCCTAAATAATTCTGATAATATTGTGAATAATAATGATAACAACCAGGTCTCCTGATGATAATCTTATGATCTCTATAGGTAAATCATTTTTAAATATGGTTAAAAATTTTAATGATATACCTACCATCCAACATTGCTAATTTACTGTCTCAATTATCTGCCGATTATAGAAATGGATCCAGTTCGAATACTTCAAATGGAAATGTAAAAGTACATATACGCAAAAAACATGAACTTATATTACTTATTAATGAATACAATCCTATTAAAATTGCTATCTCAGGGTCGTGGTTGAATCCTGGTTCCTCATTTCGAGTGCCAGGTTATGCCTGCCTACGGGATGACAGGGATAACGGGTTTGCAGGTTGCTCTATTCTCATACGATGTTCTATTATATATTCTTCTATACAAATCACCCCCCCCCCCCCCCCCTCCCACACTCAGCATATTAATGCTGTTGCTGTGACAGCTTTTAATATATCCTTTCTCTCCATTTATATTTTTCATCCACATTCTTCAGTTATTCCAGAGTTACATTCCATTCTTACTTCACTCCCATCTCCAATTCTCGTGATGGGAGATTTTAACTCGCATAACACTATTTGGAGTTCTCATCTTTGCGACGGGTTTTCTTTGCTTTTATTAGATATTTTTGATGATCTTAATATTTGTTTACTTAACATATGGATCTGGATCTCCAATACAGAGTATACCCTTCCCAAAATCCTAAATCTGCAGTTGATCTTTCTTTTTGTTCTCCCTCTTTGTCTTCACTTTTTTCTTGGCAAACACTAAAAAGCACTCATGGTAGTGATCATTTCCCTTTCCTTTTATCTCGCAACTCTTCCTCTTCCTCAAGCTCCTCACGTCGCTTGAAATATACACTCAATAAGGCCGACTGGGAATCATATGCTGCCTCAGTTGATTTAATGACTGATTCGCTTATAGGTCTCGAATTTGTTGGCGAGTTGGAATGTTACTACCAACTGTTTTTTGAAATTTTACTCTGCTCTGCTGACTTACATATTCCGATCAAAAAAGCTGCTCGTGGGTTTGTTCCGAATGTACAGATCTGTTTAGTAATAGGAAAGAAGCATAAAAAAGATATTCGGTTTGTATATACAATTTTTTTCAAAGTTGTAAGAAATTAAATGCAAAATATATTAGATTAACCACAAAAAAGAAAAAACGTGGCTGGATAAGTTTTTGCGAATCTTTAAATGCCCGTACTCCATCCATCCTTCATAGTATGGAACAAAATTAAATGCTTTCGAAATGCAATTAAGTTGCAGTAATCCTAATAGCAATAATTCTTCTGAATAGTTAGAATCTTTTTCAGATATGATAGCTTCTCCGTTTGTTTCTTATAAAGACTTAATTCTTACATCTTTAACTCCCTTTTCTGAGTCCATTGACACTATGGATTTCAATTTTACATTTGATGAACTGCAATGTGTCGTCTCAGGACTTAAAGATTCTATTTCTGATGAGGATGGCATTCCTTTTTTAGTTAAATTGTCTGTTTTAAAAACATTTGAAAATTTATAAATTTTGGAGAATTATTGTATAAAGAATATTTACCACTATAATGTGTAATCGTTACTTCCCATTTCATTTTGCATTTCCGAACGATAATGTGACAACCTTGAAATGTTGGCAGATTTGGCAAGTGACATGTCCGATCGCCAGCTTAATTTCGTTTGGCAGATGTGTAATAGTGATGGATTGATTAAAAATATTGAAATATAAACAGATATCTGAATTATTGGCCTAACACTAATATTAAAGTTTTGAAGAGCCTTCTTAATTCGTGAAACAGGACAGGTTTATTTAAAAAATGGCTTCAAGGGGCGGTGTTATGGTAACGGGAACGAACGGAGCTGATTATGAGCACAGGGAAAAAATAGCGGCCCAGTATCAAATTAGGTGAGCTTTAGGATTATTTTTATGTGTTGACTCGCTGACAGTATTCTCAGTGAGGCGAGGATGTGACACCCGACATTTCATCAAGTTCCGTCAAATTATTTTTAGCCGAAAGCTTGATAGTGTACGGTTTGGCGCCAATTGTTTAAATGATTGTCTCATGAATCCGCCGCGTTCTTATCATACCAACTGTCTGCTCAACAGGTCTTGATATTTCCCGGCTTAATGAAAATAAAAACATTGTTCTTAATATAGCCAACTGCATATGTCACACTACAAGGCAAGCAATACGAAAGAAATGTTATATGATGTTGTCTTTTTAATTATCTCCTTAACAAGTATAACATTAAAACAGACCTTAAAAAATTAAACATCACAGTTTACATATGTTATTTATAATAACATTATTAAATATTAAAATCAGTATTGAATACTGTCCAGCCAAAAACTTTAACTTTAAAAATTTAAATATATTATAGTAGGTTTAAATACATTAAAATGTTTTAGTGCTCTAAACAAATCCCGCCTCAAATACTGCATCTTCTTCCATCATGTTCTGTTCTTGGCGATGCTGGCCAAGCTGTCAGCTGATATCCTCGATAAGCTAGACATCTTCATACTGGAGATAGAGGAGCTGCAAATACCACAGGTTGGATATAACTTTGACTATATATATAGGTGTCAATATTAAAAATTCAGTTTATTATCCATGTTTATATTTTATTACTGGCACACCCATGTTACCAAATTGGAACTGTTTGTTGAAACCTAAATAACAAACAACATACCTAATAAAGTTGATGCAGAAATGTAAAATTTTTTCTTATTCAAATGTAGTAGATTGTAATTCTGCTTGTATCATTTAGTTACCTAGTAGTTAATATGGGAGATTGTTGTTTCAGATATATGTTGATATTAAGACGTTCATTTGTTTATTCTGTAAACTTAGTCTCTTATAAAGTTGTGGCTATAAATAAATAAAAATGAATTTAGTTTAATCCACAAAAGTTTCTCTGTTAACCCCTTGCCTTACAATTTAATTTCAAAGAAACATGCATGCTCAGACTATTTAATTTTAATGCAACTCTGTGCGGGTGTTATCAGAAAATAAAACTATAATATTTTAACTCTAATGAGTATATTTATAAAAATGGATTTTATTTCATCTGTAGAAAAACATATTTATAAAATAATGACAAAAATGTCGAATTTGGCACAGAAAATGTTTGCGGGCGACACTCATCATTTCCACTTACGGGGTTAAAAGACATATATAATGGATTTGAATTAGACACAAAGATTTATAAAAATATCATACATTTTCAGCCTCTCTGGTGGGAGTATATCTGGTGCCTGTCTCTGCTGCTGTCGTTCCTGGGTCTCTCTGCAATCAAACGTAACAATGTGAAGCATCTCCGTCGGTACATGTATGGTATCACAGCCCTGGGGCTGGGACCATTGCTGTATTGTGTAGTTTACTATTGTGGGGATGTGTATGAGTACTTAGTGCTGGACGAGGATGAGGATGGTGATGAAATACAGCTGTGGCAGGTTGGTATTTTGTTGTTGTCAGTATACTACACTCCAAGTGATTTACCTTAGATCATATTATATTCATTCTGTAAGACAAGACAAGTTTTGATGCCCAGTATTCTTGTTTGTAACAAAAATGTTAAAGAAAAACATTCTGAGGAAACTAATTATAATTTTAACTGAAAATTACGAGATATTTAAAATTTTCTATAAACATATTAAGGTCACTTTTAAACTTTATTAAAAATAGTATGCAAAATGGGGAACCGTCCAGTTAGAAAATAGACAGTTTTCCAGAGATGACACGGTCAAATCTTGTTCATATCAATTAATTTTATACAATAAATTTATTTAAAACTTAATTCAATGATAATTATTTAGCCATATGTAGTTCTATAATCTTACCTTTTCATGATTAAAAAGACTAGCTAAACACTTGGAGATTAAGGCTTTTGTTTTGTTGTATGTTTCACGGTAATAAATTATTTATTTAAAAAGTCACATTTCAACTCATTGTTCCAGGGTTACCCATATGGTCTCCTGTGGTACGCGTTCGTGCTGCTGTGCTCTCAGGTGCACTCGTTCCAACTGTACTTCAGCTACACGCTACTGCGGGCGTGGCGCGCGCGCGGACGGAAGCAGGAGTAGGGCTCCACACCAGAGGGTTCCAATCTGGACTACCACTACTCGACAGGGGTTCCAGACTACCACTTCTCGAGGGGTGTGACCCGGACTATAACACTAGACTAGGGGTCTTGCCTTGACTACAACTTTTCGACTGGGGTCTGACCTGGACAATTTACCTTATTTTTTTTATTTATAAGTTGACACTAGATATGAAATGTATGTTATACATGGCGATTTTGATATAATAAAAAATTATTTAAGATTAAGATTTATCTTCAATGGTTATTTTGGTATTCCCCGAGCCGGGCACCTATTGAGTGACAAGATGGCCGTCCTACACCATTTCATCTTTAGTTTCAACTAACAAATATTAATGTATTCTTGTTCCTTTATTTAATCAACTTTTATACTGTTATTAAATTATGTTAATTTTATACTTTATCTGTTTTATTTATTTTAATATTATTTTATTAAAGTATAGTATGGATTGGATTTATGTGTGTTGGTTTTTTTTAACATTTTATTCTCAGAATATAATTATGAAATTGGTTCTTGAGGAATTTTTATTTGACTCACTGTTATATATATTTTTATATAATTTTTTTAATTGCCTGGTGTTGGTTGTTTGAGTGTTTGTGGGTTTGATGAAATGAGATATTATTATAAATTATTTTCAATCGTTACTAATGCAATGAGGGTCTAATGTGACGGAATTGGGGGTCGGTCATAAATGTAAGGCGTTTAGGAGGGAGGGGGGGTTGTTAGAGAATCTGATCTTACGTAAATTATTTGTTATTTTGAATAGAAAATTATATAATTTATTGTATCTATTTTCGAAACCTTGATACTAAATTGATACTATACTACTATACTTGATACTAAATACTAAATTGATTCTGGTCAGATCTGACGAGTTATTGTTAATAATGGGGGGTGTTTTGTAATATGCATTCCTACAATGGGGAGAAAAAGTCATATAAGCTTCCAAAACACCTTAGGAATTTATGAACGGTCCCTTATCAAGTATCACAATTTGTAATAGCCTAAGATATATTTATATCACAATGTTAATTATAACGTTTCTTTGTTGGATTGGATTGTTGTGTTTATTTTGTTTTTTTTTAAATTGACATTTTGTAAATATAGTCTACTTGAATGTTACTTATTAAATAATGTACTTAAAGTTGTATCGTATGCGGTGTGGTATCAATTATATGCATTCTGTGTATTGTGTTTTATTTGTACATTAGAAACATTACTCATTCATTTATAAGAAAAGGGTGCAAAAGGAATAGAATATTTGTAGAAATATAAAGCAAAAGAAAGTCACTGGAATGACAATCGATAGAAATCTGGAAACAATTGACATTGACGCAGTCCTCAATAGTTGGAATTGGGATTGTGGAATACGTATTGTTTTCAATTTACATCATATCTATATCTAATTTGTCATAGAATACAAAAATATAGTATAACTATATTATATCAATATATAAATAGTCTATAAAGTTTTATAATCTGTGGTTATTGTTATCACTAGTTTCGTGTTTGTCAAACATTAACATACTGAAATTATCTAAAAGCATGAGGACCCCCCGGAGGACATGTATGAAGAGGTTGATGTCTTTGGTCGAGGCAAAAGAGATATGCAGGGACCGTAGCGTTTGGTGCTCCTTCGTTTCTGGCTACCCCGCAAGGGATATGGCGTGAAGATAAATAAATAATAAATTATCTAAAAATAGCTATCTAAATTTGTATAATTTCTGAAACACGGGCAGTAATAAATAATACTTATTAGTAAGTATGTATCGTACTACACATTAATTAATAATTACAAATTACTGTTTTATAGCAAAACTATTATATATCTATGTAAGTAACAATCTCGTGTCACGCTGTTCGTTGATGATAATCTTCGAAATCACTGAACCGATTTCAATGAAATTTTTTAGATATCTATTGTTTGTATAATTTGCGAAGTTCAGTTTTTTTATACATAGTATTTAATTCACTTCTAAGTTGTATACGTTTCAAATAGATGGCGGAGTTGATAATAAAATTTAAATTTATGTAAAATCGTTTATGATTTAGCAAACGAAGTCACTAGTAACAGCTAATGATATTATAAAGATTTTTTACAACGGAATGACTTCATTTGTTATAGAAGGTTTAAAACAACTCGATAAAGCGTGTACAGTTCATAAGAATCTTATCAAGAAGTTATGCGTATGGAATTATATACAAATAATTATAATAAATGTATTATATATTTTTTGATAATAACACGTCGAAACGAAAACAATTATATTAATTATCCAGATTATTAATTAATAAGCTCGTATTACCTTTAATATGAACGTGATAAAGAATAATAAGTAACGATAAAAATAACATAATCACTGTGATAATTGATAATGTTCAACGTAATTCCGTAATAACGACTATCGATAAATCATTATTGTTGTAAAATTAATTATTAGTATTTTTTAAATAATTTAAACACTAGGTACTATTTATGGGATCTTAAAATACAAAAAACACGAAAAAACAATAACGCCATTGCATGAAGGAAAATATTGGAACTTTAAAATAAATAGTCAAAATTGGTTTAATTTATAAATATTACATGATATTATTCCATGAATGTTATTAGATATATGAGAACACATTCTACGAATCCAGAATAAGGAGAAAAAATTAACAAAAAATAGTTTAAAAAAAAACTAATGAACATACTCGTTAAGACGTTCAAAATAATATTTTTGAGATTTTTAACAAATTAACTACGAAGTCATCAATATATTTATACACCTAACATAGTGAGGTAAATTATTACAACTCGATAACAGTTGTTTGGGGTCACTCTTCGTCGGCTATATGTACGTCGTCATCGGAGTCCTCTCCGGGAGGGCTGGCGGGGTCCGCGCTTTCCGGGGTCGCCCTGCGCCACTTGGCGCGACGGTTTTGAAACCACGTTTTTACCTAAGAATATGATTATCTTTTAAAACATCGTCAAAATGTAAATCTACTCACAATATAGATATAATTTGCAGCAATTAAAATAACACAAATTTTAAGAATTAATACACATAGGATCCGAACCTGTGACTTTGATACACCGTATAACCTAAACTAACTAAATTTAATGCTCGCTTTTCCCATTTTTATATGACAGTAATGACTTTCAAATTAAAACAATATCTATTAGTAATAATTATCACCTGACGGTCACTAAGTCGTAATGACGATGCGAGGGCTCTCCTTTCGTCAGGACTGAGGTACTTGCTGGCAGTGAACCGCCTCTCCAGGGCGCCGGTCTGAGCAGCACTGAATCGCACCTGCCCCCCTTTACGCCGACCACCCACCCCCCACCAAGGACTGCAGCAGGAAGGTCCCACTGAATAAAAGATACTATTAAGTAAGTACCTACTGCTAAAAATGCCCGTCACTGATTCCTATATTAATATTTAGCCAAGTGTCATTCAATCGTCTAAAGATTTAAGATGTATTGCTCTGGTGCTATTACTATTTCTAATATATATACCTTCAAAATAATTTAAAGACTATTTATAAGTAAAGTCGGTACCGTGGAAATCCATAATCCTACCTATTAATTTATGCATTACATTTTTTCTACTCATCATGTAAATTTAAAACAGCTGCATGACTTCTTTTTACAAGAATTACAATGTTAATACTTTCTCAAAATTGTGTTCCTTACTCTTGAGATCTTATCCAGACGGAACAGCGTCATTGAGAGGACTCCAGCTGGGGACTAGCCAGGACGGAACTTTACTGACCTTCATACAATTCTAATTACATAATAATTTAATACAACCAACAATCAAAACTATCATATTTGCATTATTACGATTTATCACAAGTATATCCATCGGTCGTCCTAATTGTTAATGTTATATATTTATTTGATTGCTACAATCAGCTGATAAGAACACATTGGGTTTTTACAACTCTACTATCTACTGGCTTCGGGCGTGATATTGCTGTCATATATTCAAAAATAACTCACGTGCGATGAACTCAATCAAAAGGAATTAAAGTATGGCGTCGCCACGTAATAATATAGATTATATTTGAACATTAGTTTCAACCAATAAAAGTGACTGAAACCGAGAAAAAACTACACTTTGAAGAATTTCTATAGTACTAAATATGAATTCTCTGATACACTTACCAACACCTACCTACTGTGGTGACATCGCCTCTAACTGTTTAATAAATCGACTATGAAATTTGCTTTATACAAATATGTCTTTTCAATCACAGCTAGTAAAATCAAACTCAAATTATTGTAATTTTTGTAATAAAACTATTGTTTACTGTCAAACCTTGGATAAGTTACATGAGAAATCTAAGATTTGTGTTGTTTCTTTTTAAAGCTATATTGAAAGTCTAAATTGATTTTTTGGACGCATCCCTCCATACCTCCATACCATGTTCTAGGATCGAAAATGTTAGGATCAGTTAGCACAGCAACGTTCTTAATTACTTAATTTCTGTTTTATATTTGTTAAACTGTAAAACTTGAACGTTTACGGAAAAATGTAAATATACATTGTCCCATAAAAGAGATAGTTACTTTTGTACGTTAAATAACAGATAGTTAGCTAAAGCTTGTTGTTAAATTTATCTATCGTTAAATTAATATTTTTTTTCGTGTTTGTGTTCGTTGTGTCGTCGTCGTGTGTTCGTGTGTCGTGTGTCGAGAAATTGCGAAAACAGTTGAATCAGACTGAACTTAATCAATACTTTCTTTATTTTTAAATATATATCTTAAAACATTTATTGTGTCTTCCGTAAATGAGTAATATAGACGCAGTATCTTAATATAATATTGTAAACAGTGCTAATACCAATTACATAAATGAAACATAACCGATTTTCACCGGAAATCTTGTGATTTCCGGTGAAAATCGCAGAATATTCAGCAGTAAAATGTATTCTATATGCAAAGATAACACCGTTCAAAATATTAACTAAATCTGCCCGGTTGTTTGTTTAAATGTTCTTTTAAAACTATCGAGTTCTTGAAATTATTCTTGATAATGAGTTTTCATCAGTAAAAAGTATCCTTTAAATAAAGTTGAACAAACAATACAAGTATAACAAATACTTAAGCTACATTTTTAAGCAATAGAGTATGTCACTACAAAATTTGTTGCTTTAAATAAACCCTTATAAAGACGGTGTATGTTATAGACGGATGGTTTAAAAATCAACTAATAGATGGCGTTAGCAGTTAGCATTTGAAATACTCATCTACAATATATATTTTCAATAAAATTTACTATTAATAAACATTTAATATTTTTTTAAAAGGCAATCCATTATATAATACTTAATTATTTGTCATTTATTATCTACAAGTCAATATCAGAAATAAAATTTGTTCAGGATTATGGGGAAATACTTTTGGATTAAGTTAATTCATTATCAACTAATCGCTATCAGGAAATCAATGGTTTCTGTGATAAGTAACATTAAATATAACTACTATTTATTAACACAGTATCTACTGCGGATATGGGCTTAATATTTGATCACCTCTCAATCGTCTTCTGTAAGGGAGTTGCGGATGCATTGCCGTCCTTAGGGATATGGATTGGCAGTGGCGTAGATAGGTTGGGGAGAAGTGGCCCCCGACCTCGCACATAGAGGGGCCTCGCGAGGCCTCTTTAAATGCGATGCCACGGGACATAAAATTCCCGAAATAAATACCTTAAACATATAGCTACACTATTCACAAGTGAGCGTGATAGCGATATACAATCGAAAAAAGGGGCCTCACGGATGTGACTTCGCCCACATCCGATTGATTTGACAGAGATGATTTGAGAAAATACAAAGGGAGGGAAAAAAGGTTTATGATTACTTCAACTATACTGCGATTTGGGAAAAATACTTAATTACAATAGTCACGTAATATTGAATTTCTGTGTGGCGGTAACAGTGTCGAGTCAGTCCGAACATACGATCAGTCTGAAATTGACTAGAGCTTGGTTATACCTCATTAATATATGTATACATTATACTAGCAGGCTACCCGTGCTTCGCGACGGACGGCGAAAGTGAAGAAGAGAGGAAGCGAGGGGTAAACTTTTCAGTTTTTTACCTGTAACTTTGGAACGGTTTGGACTTTTCCAAAATCCTTTCTTATTGCACCTATTCAATATGTCAGGAGTCTTGTGTCCAAATTTCAGCTTTCTAGGTATTACGGTTTGGGCTGTAGATGAATGAGTCAGTGAGTGAGTGTCTTTGTGTTTTATATACTAAGATGAATAGTTTCTTAAAGTCAAGAGTAGATACTTTTAGACTTTAGATCGTTGGGTACATAAAAAACCATGAGGTAAATTCTTAAACATATTTATCCTTATTTATTTAAATCACACTAAATAACTTAGTATTTTTATAAATACGTGTACCGTCCTACAATGAGTGTTATCAACTTATTAGATGTATTGATGTTTTTAAAGATATTATCAGTCAAATAGATTGCTTTTGATAATTTATATAATTGGTTATTCGTGTTATTTTAATGTATTTTAATTATATAAAAATATCATTAATATATATATAATAATACTAGTTACTTAGACGTATAGACGTGTCACAATAAAAGACGTAGAAATTCTAAAAAGTTATATATATATATATATATATATATATATATATATATATATATATATATATATATATATATATATATATTTAGCTCCTGGATAGTGAAAAGAAAGATTATGAAGAAATTATAGAAGAGATTGTATGTTGTATAGTGACTTGGTAGTTCATTATTTACGTAATAATTTTATAATTCCTTAGTAATTAATCGATTAAATTTTAGCCCTTAATACAATTTTTGATGTTCTTCAAAATCCTGATTAATTATATCTAGTAATCTTTTTTAATTTTTCTTATCAGTCGTAATCGTAAACATTTTGTGTTATTTGCACTCTGATAAGGATTGGATGGTTGAATTGCTATCTCTGGATTATTTGGCGATTGATTCACTTTAAAATCATCGATTCATACCTAAAATATATACTGTTTTTTTACTTTTATTATTATAGTGTTTCCATCGTGAGTTTTTCCGCTATTTGGTAATATCTGTTTTGTGGTTTAAGTAATTAAAAAAACATAGTCGAATAATCCTAGATATAAAAGCCTAATGTTGCGAGTATAAATATGAAAAACATACTACTAAATAATAGGGTCTAGAAAGGAACAATCAAAGTTATATAGTAGTGTGGATTGCAATAATTAAATTCATGTTTGTTGTCGTTTGAAGCATCGTTGGTACCAGGAAAAGCTTGTTTGTGTGAAATATAGCCTTTTTATTAATAGTTTACTGGCTTTACGTACCTCTGTCGAAGCCATAGGCCTGTCGTAGATACGGACTCGTGACGTATCTGTTGACTGCCAGCTGACTTCTCAGTATGTGGTCGGTCTTCAGTGCGGGGTCGCTGTAGAAGCTCACGGGATGCCTCTCGAGCGGGTACCCCGACTTCATTTTATATTGTGGCCAAGGAACACTCGCTTTTATCGGCATCGGACATAAAGGAAACGTGTTCCTTCTTTGTTCGATATTTACTTTAATTTTCGTCAGCTCCAGTTCCGTCCGCACTTCGCTCGCAACGTCAAATTTAGCTTGCATTTCGCCATTACTGCGTGTATTCTGTGATTTGGGCGCCGGTGATTCCTTGACATTCTGGTGGTTCCCGTGGGTGCAGTTTAAGATATCATCTATTAAGAAGGACGTTCTCTTTCGTCGGCACTCGCACATTTCGACGGTTTAGTGTACACTGTCCGAATTATCAATAATATAGATACAAGTATCGTAATTGATAGCTACTTGTTTAATGGACAAGCCTAATCAGATCAGATAGCGTGATCCGAACGGTTAAAGGATATTAAACTCTATGTCGTATATATAAGGTCGGTTTTCGGTTTAAATATAATGTTTCCGAACCTTTTATCTAGGTGATTCGGATAGTGTTTGAGCTTTTAAGGTTGTATGGACAGGTAAGGATTAGGTCATTATAGTGAGTGTATGGAGTGTATGGAGCGCGCCGAATGCATGGATTATGAAAGCTTTCAGTCCCTTATGACACGTGAGTCAGTACTTCGCGACCCATGGAGTTATATAAATGATGTGCTTATTCTGATCTTAATTAACTTGTTATATTATATGCTGGTTAGAAGTTAAATAGCTTTTTATTTTCTTAATGTAATGGCAGTCAGTTATCCAGCTCATCATCCTGTAAACGTGGCTGGTGTAATTCGGTTAAAACGGCTGTAAATAAAACAGTGTTTAACTTTTATTTTTTTTTAATATATCTGGCATATAGTTGAATCTGTAAAATGATAGCTTAAAAAACCTATAAACTGAATAAGCTACAATTGGTAACTCTCCCTGTAATCTCTGCTTGGTCTGCGGAACAGGCTTGTTCAACCACATGGACTGCGGAACAGGCCTCGACCAGGCCTCTTATATAGTGTGTGTTTTCGACTCAATAGTTTAAAAAATCTTGAACAAGTAGTCTAGTAACAGACTCTGAGGGATTTGAACAACAAAGGGAATGAATACCTTAATTAATAGCTGGAGTTTTTCCCTTTTGTTACGAAGGGCGGCTAATTGTCTCTAATTAATTGGGGTTGCGTATTTTTAACCCCTTTTACCTTGTCTATATAATACAGTGCTCCATACTGTATAATAATGCATTGCATAATAGTCTTTATCACTTTGTGATTAGATTTATTATCGCTTGATAGATTCGTGGTAATGGCCGTCTGTAAGGAGCGAGGGAATGAATCGTTTTATGATTTAGGAAGCCTAATTGGTGCTTTATTTTGTCCGTTTGTTTGCATTTGATGGATTCGACTCCAATGATACTATTTTTATTAAAGTTTAATGAATTAATTGTTAAAGATGAGACGTGTTGTTTTTAATATAATTTTATTTTATTTACGTAACTATAAAATGAAGTTTCACGGTAAATTAATGGAATGGATCACAATAAATTGGCAAACACACCATCGTTCAAGGGAATGTCATAATGGCGTCATAATGACGTCACCCTTCAATAATAACTCAATCTCAAACGATCATATATCTTCCACATTACTTATATTTTATTACTATGATAATCGATCACTACAATAATATTAATAACTTATTAAATAAATGTTTTTCTCTATACATTACGTGTTGTGTTTCATTTAGATTTATGCTTTTCATACAAAGCGGTCAGTGTATTGAGCGCAGTGAGTAGTTACAATGGTACCGAGTCGTGAATTGTGGGTGAGTCGATATAATGGGCGATTACTTAAGAGCTGACAGCCCTAAGGGATTATAGAGATTGCTGTGGAAGTATCGATAGTTAATGTTTTATAGACGTTATTTTTATGTTAAATATATAAAATAAATTTATTTTTGGGAAATAAAAGGATTAAAAATTTTGTTATTATATTTTGTTAAAAATTGAATTTATTCACCTGAGCGTAAGCGAAGCTCTTAACCGTCTGGGTGACGTTTTGTTGTGTTTAGTTGTCTCCAGAATGCGACTAGATAATTAGCTAAAAATTTTCTCATGTATGTTTGAGCCGAACGCGGATGTTATAGCGAAAACAGATTGAAAAATGTTTAGCCATTCAAAAGTTATCAAGAAAAGAAGAAAGGAGAGGGGCTCAGCTCAACACCCGCCGCGCACGGTTGGCGGATCCTAGTAACTTCACTTATTGTAAAATAAATTTTGTACAAATTATTTATTATATTAAGACATTAAATTTGTAATTAAAAACAATTACACAATAATCATCGTTTAATAACTCCTTATATATCGATAACACGACGTCCACACCCTCACTACAGCTATCTTGCAAAGCATTGTATTGATTTTGAGTCTATTTTTATTCGGCCAAAGCCCACCTGTGTTGTACACCCGACTGAGTTCAGACGTCACCTTACATCAAGAGTTCTCTAACACGCGCACACATACACACGCGGCCGGGTTATAATGTAGGAAAAATATGACATATATTTATCGCTCCCTCCTCATTGCAATATGACCTTTATTATTTATGAAATAAGATTAAATTTAGTTTGAATCTTAGATTAGCTGTTGATATTTTGTTCTGATATTGTTCGTTATTTAATGGATAGTTGCGACATTATTTGGATTATAATGGATAGATTGTTTTATATTACAAATGTATATTTAAGATTAAATTAGTTTATATTTTCGTGATAGAAAACAATTATTTTATTATTATATATTTTTGGCGGCTATTTTAATTTGGTTATGTCATTTTGACGTTATTAATATATATTTTTTTAAATGTTGTAGTGAAGATTTGATATGTTACAGACAAAATTTTTTTGAGGATTCGATGTTATATTATAAGATATAATGTAAGTTGGTAAGGATTTCTTAACACTAAACCTACCAAGTACCGGTCAAATTGACCGTTCTTAAACTTTTGTAAAACTTACACATTTTTAAACGTTATAATATCGTTATCAAACTACATGACAATTCTTAGAATATGCATATAATATTTTCTTCACTCTTTACTTTTAGTTGTTTCCATTATTACCTTCGTTATATAATAAAATAACTTTTAATTACCGGTCAATTTGACGGCGTGCGGTAGGAACAGGTGTACAAGAATTGTCGGTAGGTTTAGTGTTAAAATATCGTTAGTTTAAACGCAACAAACTGACAAAATATCTTTATTTACAGTAGTCTAAGTAACAGTATGCATAATTATAACTATCGTCATAATTTCTATAAATCATCTCATAAAATACCAATAAAACCTTTTAATGGCGGTTCTCATTATGGTTAAGGAGCTGGAGCCGTCGGTTAGTGGATGGTGACTTAATGCTGTGTTTTTATTTTGGTGTATTAAAGTTAAGCGACGGAATGCTGGTCGAGGGTTCCGTCCTTCATGGTTCTATGGTATTCCATTATCCAATCTATGAAGCTCTAACTCAAGTAGCGTACTAACATCGCACGCTGATTTTTGACAAATAGTGTTCTAAAAATTGGTTAAAGAATTGGTTTCATAAAAATGCTAATTGTTCTTATAATTATTTAAATTGGAGATTTTTTAAAGTTATAAATAATATTTTTTTATTGACATTTTAAGGTTTTTGAATCTTTTTACGGACCCTAAAGCTGGGGTCGTACTAATTTTAATAGCTCGCTACCTGCGTGCTGCAACAGATCTTTACTGCCAATTATCTTAAATGACTGATACTTCACAATATAACTGACTTAGTTTTAAAATAATATATTTTAATAGAATTTAAATTATATATATATATATATATATATACATATTTATTGAGACGAAGCTAAATTTTCTAGATTCATTAACTGTAAAATATTAATAAAATAAAATTTTATAATTGAAGAACTTTTTTTATACTGTAATTATATTACCAAAATAATATACAAATATTAAAGAATATAATATAAAATTAATATATTTCTAATACTCGTGTGTGCTCAGCCTAAGTCTCAGACGCGATAGAGTCATCTTATTTTATGTTATTTTTTGTTGAATCGATTAACAGAGTGGTATATTTAATTGCCTCATCTTAATTGTTTAAAAGGATTTTATGGATCACTTTGGATCACTTTGGATCACTTTGGTCCGCCAACGGTAGCCGTTAGTAAAGCAGGTAAAGTTTTAACATTATTTATAACGAGATTTTGTGATTTATTTTATATTTATGTATCATTTACAGGTTTTTATACTTAATTTTTACTATCGTTACCCGTTTTAAATTTAAAACAAAACCGGGATATACATTACGTAAATGGATAGTTCCTTTAATTCCTATTTTAATGTTTATAATTTCAGAATTCATATAATTCTGACCTTACCTTTTTACTGACTCATTGCAATATATCTGATATTATTTAACACTAAACCTACCAAGTACCGGTCAAAATGACCGTTCTTAAACTTTATAATATGTTTATAATATGTTCTTCACTCTTTACTTTTAGTTATTTTCATTATTATCTGCGTTATTTAATAAAATAACTTTTAATTACCGGTCAATTTGACGGCGTGCGGTAGGAACAGGTATACAAGAATTGTCGGTAGGTTTAGTGTTAATGGAATGTTATATCATCATCTCATAATTATCTCTCTCATCTCATCTTATTATATCTCAAAATAATATTTTAACATGTAATCTTCCTCTCACTCCACTCAAACACCTAGATGTTCTCTTCATCCATCATCATGTCAGGTCAGGTCATCACCATGTCATGTACTGACCTTATACATATTTAAAGTATTTCCAAAATAATTACTATTATCAGTGAGTACGCCGCTTAATAACAGTAATATTAACTATTCACAGCAGGCAAACCCGGTTCCATTATTATGTATGTGCTAAGGTTTATAGGCTATTAAATGTATGTATGTATGTGTCAAGTGTTAACGTTACTTTTATTGTCCCTTTCATTGTATAGTTATTATAAGTTGGTGCTAACATTAATTGACAGTTAATGTGTAGGTACTTACCTTAACACTAAACCTACCGACAATTCTTGTATACCTGTTCCTACCGCACGCTGTCAAATTGACCGGTAATTAAAAGTTATTTTATTATATAACGCAGGTAATAATGGAAATAACTAAAAGTAAAGAGTGTAGAAAATATTATATGAATATTCAAAGAATTGTCATATAGTTTGATAACGATATTATAATGTTTAAAAATGTGTAAGTTTTACAAAAATTTAAGAACGGTCAATTTGACCGGTACTTGGTAGGTTTAGTGTTAATATTAATACAGTGTATAGTTGATAATAATTACTACAACGCAGTGTATCACGCGGACAGTCATTAAATTTATATTTAATTTCATTATAATATTTAAAGAAAAGATTCTATCAAATCTTTTTTTTATTATTAATATTATAATAATAACTTTTATTAAATGCAAGAAAATGTTAGTTAATTTTTGTATGTCTGTTTAGTTGTTACATGAATCTATAAAAACAATTATTAAGAAAATAATTTAATTTTATTAATTGTATTATTATGTATATATAAAAAATATTTTATAATATAACAATAAAATTTATTTATTTATGTAACGTATAATATTTATTAATATTATCAATATAATCTAAGTGATAATTCGTAGCACCTCTACGACGTAGACCCCGCTACGAATAATGAATTGAAATACTCGATATTAATATTAATATTATATATAGAAGAGAATCTTCAATTAATATTTATATTTTTATTATATTTAATTCGGTTATATGAATTAATAATATTATTAATAGTAAATATATATATATATATATATATATATATATATATATATATATATATATATATATATATATATATATAGTAATAAAACAGTACAGTACAATCAAATATACAAAAGGCTCCAATTAAAGGCTCGTGTCTCGCGAACTGACATACATACAGGGTGTTACAAATATTATAAAATAATAATTCAAAATATATATATATATTTTTTTCATATTAAGTAATTAATAATAAATCGTATAATAATGTTATAATGTATATTAATATAATCACCCTGTATTGTGTGTTGTGTTGTGTGTTGTGTGTTATGTGTATAGTTATGACACGTTAATACGTCAAATGGATACATAGTATTAACAATGTGATGCGATGCCGACGCACACAATTAGCGCCGCGCCCGCACGCTACAACATGGTGCGAGATTTGATTTTAATTAATTTGTGTTTATTTTTTGTTTTATTTATTTTGTTGTTATTGTACATATATTATTATTATTATTTATTATTTATTTTCACGCCATATCCCTTGCGAGGTAGCCAGAGACGATGGAGCGCCAAACGCTACGGTCCCTGCATGCCTCTTTCGCCTCCACAGACATCAACCTCTTCATACATGCCCGCCGAGGGGTCCTCATGCTTTTTACGTGACCTTCCTCCAGTATCAATTATTATTATTATTGTACAATTATCATTTATATGCGTGTTGTAATATTGGATGTAAAATTTTGTTAAATTATATTTTAATACAATAAATAAGACCGTTAAAACTTTTGGGAGACCTTTTTTTGTGTTTACTTGTCTCCAGAATGCGATGAGATAATTATCTAAAAATTTCTCATGTATGTTTGAGCCAATGCGGATGTTATAGTGAAAACAGATTGAAAAAATGTTTAACCGTTCAAAAGTTATCAATAAAAGAAGAAAGGAGAGGGCTCAGCTCAATACCCGCGCACGGTCGGCGGATCCTAGTTAAGAAAATATTACAGAAATTTATGAAAGTTGCAATATACTTAAATGCATAACAAATAGTGGTATTAACTAAAATTATCTAGGGAAAATAGATTTGATTAAGTTATAAAGAATTACTCATAATACAACGTGTATCAATAGATCACTGAATAATAACTTTATCTTAGTAATAAAACACTTATAACCCGTTCTAAAACCGTGAAATCGTAATTTTTGAAAACTGTAACAATAATATAGATCATGTGGGACAGATTTAGATTTTTTTTATTCGTATTTATTTAGTTTTATTACTATTTAACAATTATTAAATCTTCTCAAAAAAAATCAAGAAAACAATAAAGGAATTATAGATTTGAAATTTTCTGTCAAAATAATATTTTTTTTATTTAAAAGTCTTTTAAAATTAAAAATATAAAATTTTAAACGGATATGTAAAGCTTTATCTACGTTTGTTTCAACATAACATATCTATCATAGCGTGTCTTAAAGGATTAATGTTAAATAATGTTACATTACGTCAACACTCAAATAGTGTTTTTAATGTTATAAAAAAAGATAATTATTATATTATACTCATCCTAATCGGTCGAACGCTTAGCTTTCGTGTCCAACACGAGATGAGCGGACATGTGTGAGTTGTGTCAGTGTGTGCGTGCTGTAATAGAGCGATGACGTGATTTCCTGTGCTGAGTTATTGCTACTGTACCGGTGCTAAATGCTCTGCGTGCTGTGACTTTGTAGAGACGTACACAATTTTTTAATTTAAATATTTTATATCTGGGACCTGTTAGTGTTTATGCAGGAAAAACCTGTTATATGTAAATAAATATATATAATTGGATTATATTTATCATAATTATTAAGTAAATATTTCTTTGGTATAAAAAATACATATGACATATAATGACATATGTTATTATAAAGCCCATCCCAATATGTTTGTTATGTAAAATAAATAATAAATGATTGATTAATATTTTTATGATTGTCATTTGATTAAACGATTAAATTATTTAAGGTAAATTAGTTATTTTTATCAAATTACTAATAAATAATAAGTGATAATTATAAAAAAATCTAATTACCTTATCGCATAAGATTGTTCGTTAAAGTACTGCAGCATTGTCCAATTCTGATAATATTTAATGTTTGGTCATTTGATAAGATATCTTTAATAGATTTAGGTTTTTACCATTAAAATATAAAATTATTAGAATAACAAAATACTATAAGTATATTATTTTTAAAATTAGAATCTGTATCAGTTAGAGACACAAGTAGGTAGCAAAGTAAGATCTACAGACAAATGAAACTTAATATTTTGTTGCTATTAAACCTGTTTACAGGCGTTTGTCAAGTTGTAATATCGATTTCCATTATAATTTAGACCGTCAATTAAATTATTAGTTGTTTTTAACCTGAATGAAATCTTAAGGATTCATAAAAAGATACATTTTTTTTTATTGTACAGAGTAAGACCAATACTTTACCAATTTATAGATAACAAGATGAATATTGATATAGCTATCAAGTAATACTCATCAAATGATAATTAAATTTGACTAAACAAGTACGATAACATTACCATTATTGCCATTGAGTCATAATATTTTGTAAACGTGGGCGACGTCGCGCTAAAGTCACAGCGGACGCCGCGTGAGGGGTGGAGAAGGCAACAACTCATAAAATTAAGCGATTTGGATGTGAGTTAGTCTAACTGTGAGGATCGTCGCGTTAACAGCTCGGTTCACCCACACCAGCGCGCGCACGCACACACGCCCGTTACGCTAACAGTTCGGCAAACTTCGCTCGTAAGCGATTCTACGCCATTGTTCCCGCCATAATGCGTTGACACAACTGTGCTTAAATTGACGTTTGTTTTTTTTTTAAACCGTGACATTTAATTGGGTTCTTTTAGTGTAATGATTGATACGGATATAAGACCCGTCCGGTGAGTAATAAAATAATAATTAAGTTTTTTATTATGTCTTAATGTTTTTATTCTAATGAGATTATATTGAGGTTGTGAAAGTTATTTTTGTATAATTAATTACACGTACTTTTGAGGAAACATTGAACCAATTAGCGATAAGATAGCGTATTATTGTATTATTGTATGTAATGGATTACGGACGGATAAACAAATGGAATACCCATTAAAATATATTTAGTATAATAAATATTTATCTGTATTCTTTTATTGGTTGTCAATTATAGTTATTAGTTTCCGTAGTCTATTTGATAATTTGTATGGCTGTTTGCTTGTGATTAAGTTAGTATTATGTATATTCTTATACTTTAACTATAAATTATTATTTTGGAAGTTTGTCTGTCCTATGGACTATGGACTATATTACAATTATATATTATAAATAATGATATTAACATATAAATATTGTTATATTGTATTTTTTTTTTGTATTTCATCATGCGAGAGATTATGTCAATTTTCTTTTAATACGTGTAGGTCCGTCCTAATTTAATTATTTAATCTTTATTTAATCAGCTGATTATAATCGTAACATATAATTATTATCTGTGCGATAATAAAAATATTTAGTATGATACATTAATTTTAAATTACAAAGAAATCGTCAAATCACAGCTGTTTCCAATTAAAAGTTTAGATTTTAATTGTTGAAATCATGACATATATATATTTTTTTTTAATAATTGTGACGAAGGTATTTTTAGAGTAATTATAATAACTTTAATAATAAAATATTATTGTTTGGTGTTTTATGTTAATAACATAACTTGAAAACTGATTTGGTTATTGTAAAAAGTCTCTTGGGACACAATACACTCAGTTATACCTTTATTGGTATAGATAAAGTTCCAACTTATCTTTACGTTATAAAACTTAAAATATGCTTTGATTTCTTCAAAAGGCACTTTGTGAACTTTAAATTTGAGGAAGGTTAAAAAAAAACTCCACAAAAATATCTTCCAACCCAAAAAAAATCTGAATATTTTATGGGAATTTATATTTTAATATATATGATGTTTAAGTTCATAGATATAAGTATGTTACATAGTGTTAGTTGTTACAGTCATTATCAGTACGAGATGACAGATAAGAGATTGATAAGTAACAGCTTGTGAAAGGCTCGCGTGTTATTGCTTACACTTAATACCATACATTATACTAATTTCTTTGATCCTTTGTACGTACATAATTGTTCTAGAATATTAAAAAAAAAATTTTTTTTTTTTATTTAACTCATCAATCAATGTGTCAATTTATTCATCTTTAAAAGTCGAAAAAGTTTTAATATTTTTATACTAGTTTTAAGTTGTTTTATCAATGTTTTAAATCATATTATTTATTATTTATTTTACTCAAACTATTATTATAAATATTACATCTTTTTGACAGATTAGCGTTTTCCCGCCAGTATCGTTGTTACATTTATGCTTATTATTACTTTTCATTGACGTCATACAGCGCAGCACTAGGCGTGCATCCACAGATATGATATCCACAAGCAATACTCGACTCTATTGTAATGAAATTGAGTATAATATCACGTGCGCTATTTATTATTATTAAGTCCGCCATTTCAATATTCTGTTGTTTAGTTCTTAATTTAAATATGGCGCTAACATGAATTGGCATTTTAGTTTTAAATAAATAATATTGCAAATTTGCGACCTACTTTTACACATCCATTGATATAACAATTAATTTATTATTAGGATATTGTGCACGAAGTAATATCATATATTACAACATTAATTACATCAGCGTTTCTTTGAAATATCATGTGAGTATAAATGTTTTAGTCAAAATTTAATATAATAAATATTTACCAAGATATCTTTGTATATATAACTATATTACACTGTTCTAATGATCTCGTCCGTCCGTCTCACGTCTATATATATTTAACACAACATAAAATATAATAAAAAAATCAAAGCGAATTCAAATTCAGGAAATGTAAAGCTTTGAGTGTCTCTGTCGCGGCCATTTTGATTCGCTAACTTCCGACGTCTTTGAATTATTTTCATATTTTTTATTAATATGTTCTTATTATAATGTGTTAAGGTTTATTTTCGTGATCTTTGTGTTTGTCGGTTCTATCAAAGGGCCACACACGTCGCTTCCTAGTGTATCAATTAAATAATCTTGTGGGTTCAATGACCTGTCATAGATTCATAATATGCAGTATTATAACTTACAACTAACAATTTATTAATAATGATAATTAAAAAAATAGTAAAAAATATTAATTAAGCGAATCTGGATACAGGAGATATTATTTTGTTTTATGATACTTTGTATTAAAATCATTCATTAATTTTTTTTATGTATTTATTTCCTATATTAAATATGCATACAATAATTCCGTCTGAATGTATGTAACAGAAATAAGTATATAATAGTTTAAATTTAGTTTGTAGTGTTTAGTGTATAGTGTAGGTAAACAAAATGTTACCAATATTGACATTATTGCTTAAAATCATCCAAAACTGAGTTAATAATGTATCGCTTTGATACCGGACATGCACGTAAGCGGTAAGCGGTAAGCGGATTGATACGAGCCCCTGACGGCCTTTGTTTCAATTTGACAGAAAATCCGAACTATGGTTGTCACTTACACTATTTAATATAAAAATATTATGTTATTTTTTAATATATAGATACAGACAACAAATAAAATTAAATCTATAGATATAGTTCTGAAGTTATATAAAATTTTATATAAAATTTGACAACCCTAAATACATCCAATAAAAATCAATCAGCGCTTACCGATAGAAGGTTTGTTATTTGAGTGTGTGTGTGTGTGTGAGTCCTGAGGGCTGAGGACAGGGTGAGGGCCGTAAACGGCTAGATAGAGCACGGTTTTGAGGGATATTTAGCTTTGTTAGCTTTTCATCTGTGAATATCGGAGGGCTTTAGTTTTTTTTTTGATCCGTTTTATTTCAAATTGTTTTATATCGATGATAAAAATTATATTGATGATAGAGATTGTTATATTATTAAAATAAAATTATTTTACAGATTAAACTCGTATACCTACATCGTACTAAAATTTTAACCCAACATTGAATTTTTTATTCATAAAAAATAAAATAAAATCTTTAAAATAGTTATATTTCAATATACAGACAAAAAATTAAATTAAAAACAATACGTATACATAATAAGTGGAAATGTGCGTTTAATAACATAAGTGTATAAATATAGGCACTTGTAATGCAAAACAGCTAAAGCACTCAGTCAATTAGTCTCAAACCGTCTGTTTGTTACAGGAAGCGGTGAAAACACACCAGCGACTTCAAAGCCGCAGCACATCAAAGATCCACCGTCAATCCAGAGTGGCTATTAAACACTAATACAATCATAAAAACAAACATGTTATACTATTTTAGTACGATTCGCGGTTGAGGATCACACATGAGCGCTGAAAGAGACACCGATATTGATACAAGAGAGATGCAAGCTCTGGTATCCAATTACGTAACACCCACTCTGACCCACGACTTGGAATATCCCACCTACGACTACAATTACGAGGATAGACTCACTCCCGTGGATGAGAGGATCACTGTAGACGACGAGGATAAGGAGGAGGAATTAGTTATAGATGAGATCGTTAATATTGAAAACGTACATGAGGGTGAGAAAGAGGAGAGCGGGGAGCCATCATGGCATCCCCACGTATACGGCAAACCACCGAAGAAACCAACACCACACACGATTGAGTATATATTAGGTTTGAATGAAACGAAGGAGCCAAAGCTTTCAACTGTGAGTCAATTGATGAATGTTAAAAGAAATTTCGAGAAGAAATCGATAGGGTACCAGGAGAAGGGTACCCAAGTGCAGAAGAACGATAAATTAACGAGTGTACATAAGAACAAGCTCCAGGAGCAGTTACTACAGCGTGTGAGAACTAGTGACAGTGAGTTCGAGAAAGTGCCCGTGTGTAAGACCGAGGAGCAGCCCCTGAACCTCTCGGTGCCCAAGTCGAAGGACGCCCCCTGGGGTGAAGATGAAGACAAGTTTAACAAAGGTTACATACATCATAACTATTGCATGCGCATGTTAAAGTTACACAATTCCCACTAATCATTATTTCCATTAACTAAATCGTTTGAAGTTAATTCTAACTAAGCTTAATAGGTCATCGATTGAAGCCTCTAAGCGGTATTAATAATGTCCAATATAAAAACGTACACATACACTCAAACACACACACACACACATACGTATATTTGAACATCAATACTAAATGCCACACACGCTGACAAATAAACAAATGATTCCACGAAACATGCGGTTGTGTTACGCTGAAGTTTTGAATCGTATTTTTTTATATTTAACTCAACCCAATTTGAAACCTACGTCTCTGTAAAAAGGTTGGTTTTCAAATAACATCTACTCTGAGTTAGGATGTTTTAGTACTGGTTGCAATGGTTATAAACCGACAGAGTTGTAAATCACAGTCAATTAGTAGTAAGTGGTGGATGCAGTGCGCTAGTATTTTTGGGCGTGTAATGATATCAATTCTGTGGATGCATGAGAACACGTGCGGAGGGAATGTTGGGTAATTAGCTTTATTGATTGTCCGTTTATTGTTCTGACATTATATCATCGGTTGTTTAATAATTCAATCGCCGCAACTGTGTCGGATATATAGTCATTTGAATACAGAGATAACTTCGTAATTAAGTAATCAAAACGTTGCTAACTTAATAGCATGCATTTACAACAATAATTATTATTTTGAAGAACTTTGTTACATAACATTAATAAAATGAAAGTAACAAACAAAACAATGGCGATCGAAACGAAATAAAAACCTCAACTTTTTATCGTCAGTTGATATTTTAATCCCTAAAATTAATCATCCTCGTCTAAAACAATAGGAAACAGTTAAGTTAGTTAAAAGTCGACCTTACACTTTAGGTATAAAGTTCAAAATCCTCTAAAATACTCAAAGGCATAAATAGCCTAATCTGTACTCATACTTGCATTTATTGTAGCGTTTAATCGGTACCAAGCGACGCAAACAGTTTGCGAATACAAAACAAAATTATATTCAATTATAACCCTTAATCCCCGGTAATAAAGACATGACAGTGTTTTATGATTCCTCATTTATGATTGCTAAGTGTAATCACCAACTTAATTATGAAAGCAAAAGAAAATATCACTCAAATATGACCTTTATGCCGTACATAATAGAGTCCATTGAGTGGTTACTATTTAAATGTGTTCGTAATTCGAACGCAGCAATAAGCTATCGGGCGATGCAGCTGCGTCCGTCGCTAGGGTTGCCAATTTATTTTTAGATAATCAATTTATTCGGATTATTTGTGAGCTATGCTAATGTGGGTTTATTGCGTCAATCGGGTGTTGGACGCGGTCATATTATACTGGTGATGAATGCGCCTTGTCATCGCAAGGGATGCGCAGGCGCAACTATGTCTAAATTAGACGTGCGACTGATTTATATGTTAACTATTGATTATTTCGCTCCAATAATATTTATTAATTATAAAATGTCAATATCAATAATTTTAATTAGAGATTGTCAATGTAGTAGCCAAAAAAAAAACAATAAAAAGATTTGAAAATATAAAATTAAAAAAAAAACCTTAAACTCATTTAAATATATAAAAATATACTTTATTCTATGCATAATATTCAATAAACAAATATTTGAATAATCGACAGACAACCCTGATATTTGAGGGCATTTGCAAATAATCTGTTAGTTCTCGCGTCACTTAATTTGTATGCGCTAGTGTTTCCTAGTTCGGCTCTTAGACTATCATTATTTAACCATTTAACTAACTACTGTATTGTAGTGTGTGTGTTTCTTTGTATGTGTGTGTAAAATTGACTTAATATTATTTTGGTATAAATCGATGCATAATTGATGTTTATTTAGCAATGAGTCGGCCATATTGCAGCGGTGCTTATCCGGAGCTATCTATATTTGATCGCGACACTTAAGCCGCTTTAATCTCCAGACTAACATAAATCAAGCACTGCTCGCTTTAATGACTTAGCTACTTAGACTATCCGGTGCGGGGCGACTTGACTTGTTTTGTTTAAACATTACTATACTATACTTTAGAATTGTTTAATTCATTTTGTTTTTATATTATTACTGTAATGTCATTATTTTATTTAAATATTTTTTAATCAATTATAAAATAATTTATATTTACTATGTTTTTACAATAAAAAAACAATTTTGTTTTAAAGAATTTTGTTAGTAAGAAATATGTTTTAATATATATTATAAATATATAATAAATAGATCGAATTATTAAACTAATAGACCGTATGATCGACGGCGGGGTGTTAGTACCCAGTGGAGGGTGTTAGTACCGAGTGGAGGGGTGTCATCGATCCTCAGCCGCGATCGATGGAGGTCAGACTTCTTAATCATTATACTGAATGCTTTATGAAAGTATTATTTATTATTCAATTAGCGATACGGAATTTATTACTAAAACCAATAAAAATCAATGCGAAAGTATGTGATGTATGTTTGTTACTGAATTACTACTGAACAGATTTCGATGAAACTTATAATAATAATAAAATCCTCAATTTTACAGCAGCCCCATCAATCACTCTTAATCACCGCTCTTCTCAATAGTTAAATTATTTTTCTAAACGTAACTATAAATTAGTATGTTTAAGTGTCTTTGATGTCTGCGGTTGTTTTAACTTAATATATTTATGTAGCACTCAGCGATCCACCGATCGTGATGATTAAGAGTTATGGTTTGGATGATCCACTTGTATTCTTCTTTATTGATCCACCTTATGTATTGTCATTGGCATTGGCATGTATGAAGAGGTTGTTGTCTGTGGTCGAGGCGAAAGAGGTATGCAGGGACCGTAGCGTGTGGCGCTCCGTCGTCTCTGGCTACCCCGTAAGGGATATGGCGTGAAGCTAAAATAATAAATAATGTATTGTCTAGTTTGAATTCTTTTTTGCTAAGTGACAAATTTAGTTTTCCCCGAAAACCTTAATAGGTCATTAAAGGGTTTGCGTCCTTCGCGGAAGCCGCAGATCCAAATATTGTTTATTCACCAAACACGGTAGTGATAGAAAAAGACGGTCGTTTCCGTAAGTCGTGAACGACGGGTGCGTTTCATCTCATATATATCTAGTTTATCGTCAGTCTGTTTGTTCGCTGTCGTTATAACGCTATAACGCTATAACGCTATAACGCGGTTCTGTTTTATTGGTATTTTTATTTCGTTACACTATGTCTTGTTTGTTTTAGTGTTTAAGTTACATCATTTAGTGGAAAATGTGTATAAAGTGATTAAATGGGATCATTAACTGCTCTTTGACTACAATATTAGGGAAATAGTGTAAACACACACACACACACACACATTACGTAGTGTTCATAAAGATAATAAAAAGCTTAACAAATTCAATAGTATTCGTAATTATGAAACAAATAGACAGCTCATTGTGTAACAGTGTGTGTGTGTATGTTTGTGTGTGTGTGTGTGTGTGTGTATATGTGTGTGTGTGTGTGCGTTTGTGTGTGTGTGTGTGTGTGTAATGTGAGTCTATTCCTAGTACGTAATTAATATCATTGCGAACGACGTGTGATTCTTAAATCGCCATCGTCAGCGGTAATTTAATAATTTCACATTCATGAGAGGAGCGATTATCAATATATTTTTGTACATTATTGAGCGAAGCGAGCGTAGCTAGCGGGGCGTTCTACTGGAGACTTTTTCACATTTTTTGTCACGAATAGGCTCGAAAACTACTTGACGGAAAATTATGAAATTTTGCAATCTACAAGACATTAGGTGATGGTAAAAAAAATTTTGAAAAATATCATGTCGTTGAGGAATAATCGTCAAAAAGCTGATATTCCATTGAAGTCAGTGAGAAACGATGAGTCTTTACACTGGGCTCGCTTCGCTCAATATGCAAACGGCAACCGATATTTCGCGAGCGCAAATCGAAATTGAGGTTCTGTTGGCGCCCCTAGTTTATATTATATAATAAAGTTTTTAATGTTATATTTTAAACTTTACCCTATAGGGTAATATTTAAATTATATTTAATATATGAAAATTAGCTTAGCGGAAGCGGGTGCACTGTGTCCTCAACCTGACAGTAAAATCGCCGAGCACAATGATCACGGTATTCTCACGTAATCATATACCGTATCACCAACGGTATCTATTATAATCGTAACGTTATGTTACGTAATGTTATCTGCAGACGTTACCCAAGTGTTAGTTAATACATACAAGATTAATGAGAGGAAAAATAATTTACAATATTAATTTGTTACTCCATCTCAGTCGCCATCTTGTGCAGCCATTGCTGAAACGAGCTATATTGTTTTCTTGTAACATAGTTAAAGTACTCTTCAACATATACAAATGTCTTAAAAAATCTGATTAATAGAACTTAATTATAAAGGACGCCGTTTTAAAATGCTATGATCCGCAAACCGTGTGCGGGTGTTGAGCTGAGCCCCTCTCCTTTATTCTTTTCTTGATAACTTTTGAATGGTTAAATATTTTTTCAATCTGTTTTCGCTATAACATCCGCGTTCGGCTCAAACATACATGAGAATTTTTTTAGCTAATTATCTCGTCGCATTCCGGAGACAAATAAACACAAAAAAAGGTCTCCCAAACGGTTAAGAGCTTCACTTACGCTCAGTTCTATAAATAATTTTAGTGGTATCACAAAAGATTGCTATAAGAACAATTTTATAAAAAATATTTAAAAAATCTGTATAAAAATTCATAAGTAGCTTATATTATTGGAATCAGGGACACGTTTCTCTTCTTCATTGCACGGATACGCTGCAACGCAACTCTGATTATATTTCATTCTTCCATTGTATTCTCCGTGTAGTGCCTTGTAGGATAGGATAGGATAGGATTTTACATATTTATTTTGTCCTTTCGTTGTCGGATAGGATAGGATAGGATAGGATTTTACATATTTATTTTGTCCTTTCCTTTTGTTCTATACCCGAGAAGTTTACATAAATCTACGGATAACGGAATATTGTGTTAAATATGTCAATTGAATCGGGATATAATCTATACCTATATATCTATATCTATATACCTAAACCTATACCTATTATGATATCACAGTAAGACATATCACAGTAGCAGTCATAGCGGTAGCGGTAAGTCGTTCCAAGCTGAATGAGTCCAAACCGCGCCTACTATTTCACACTCGACACTCGCATATTTGTCGCACGGCCAATTATTTTAATTGCTTCCAAAGCCAAAGGGCGGATTGATCAGGACAGTCAGGAGCGTCAGGACCGTCAGGGAACTCAATTTACGCTGTCTATACAGCTGTTGGTTGTGCTTTGATGATTGCTTCACTGCTTATATTATATTTATTTTGGAACAAAATACTTGGTGGCTGCAGTCCGTGTGTCTTAGTGTATTTTTAACCCGATTTAATATTAGTTTTATAGTTACTAGAATGACTATCGTTCTTAGATTGTTACTACAAAGTTATATATATACTAGGGGCGCCAACAAACCCTCAATTTCGACTCGCTGCGCTCGCGAAATCTCGGGTACCGTTTGCGTATTGAGCGAAGCGAGCCCATTGTATTGACTCATCGTTTCCCATTGACTTCAATGGGATATCAGTTTTTTGACATGACATAAATAAAAAAATATATTTTTTTTTTGAGGACATTTTTCAAATTTTTTTTTCTAAAACCATCACCTAATGTGTGTCTTTTTGATTGCAAAGTTTCATAATTTTCCGTCAAGTAGTTTTTGAGCCAATTCGTGACAAAGAATGCAAAAAGTCTCCAGTAAAACGCTCCGCTCACTTCGTTTGCTTCGCTCAATAATTTATTTATTGTAATGTTATTATTATTATTGTATTTAAATGCATGAGTAATGTAAATTAAACATATTTATGAGGCTAAAACGAGGAGCACACCATTAATACAGTTCGGGCGGATGTTAAAAGGACAAATAGATGTGAGCGATAAAGAGACTTACAATTTATCGAATGTTTACATTTGAGGCTATTTCGCACGCTTCCAGAATAGACCTGTAGTTTGATTATTAAAAATATATTTAAAATACTAAATTAAAAATTATTATTTGAAATACTTATTTAGTGAGAAAACTCATGCGGGAATTCGATATTAAAGTATAACATTTTACAGATTCGAAACTAAAGCGCAAGAAGTCAACAGATGACGTGCGGTCCCCCCTCGGGGGTGAGGGGTCGATGACCAGCGAGGAGGGGGAGGAGGTTGGAAGACGGAAGAAGGCGAGGACCACCTTCACAGGGAGACAGATCTTCGAGCTGGAGAAGTTGTTTGAGGTGAAAAAGTATCTCTCGTCGGGAGAGCGGGCGGATATGGCGAAGCTTCTAAACGTTACAGAGACTCAGGTAAGAGAAAATTACATTTCTATTATAATATATGAATTAAATAACAACAATACTCGTTCAAGTGATAGCATTAACACTAAACCTACCGACAATTCTTGTATACCTGTTCCTACCGCACGCGGTCAAATTGACCGGTAATTAAAAGTTATTTTATTATATAACGCAGGTAATAATGGAAATAACTAAAAGTAAAGAATGAATAAAATATTATATGCATATTCTAAGAATTGTCATGTAGTTTGATAACGATATTATAATGTTTAAAAATGTGTAAGTTTGACAAAAGTTTAAGAACGGTCAATTTGACCGGTACTGGTAGGTTTAGTGTTAAGTTTGAAGGAAGGATTTTTTTAGACAAATAGTTTCTAATAATCTTATAAATAAATAACTTATAAGTTAATTAATAAAACATCCCAACTAATTAATACATAAAAGTCAACCTTTTAAAAGACAAAACAAATTAAATGGCTCTGTCAATAAATTCTTAGTCATAATTAATGATCCTTCTGTGAGGGTTCTCCGAAATCTCCACCGATTTAACCGCTCACTCGCCAGCTGCAGCGGCATCCCAAGTCATAAGCGGTAGCGATTTAGTTTATATAATGTTATTTTAATTACAATTATTATTTAATATAATTAATATTTTTTATGTATTTTTAGTCGTAAAAACATTTTTTTTTAATTTATTCTTTCCAAAAAAAATTGTTTAATATCTATAATATTTTTACTATTTATTATAAATAATATTTTTTTATTATATTTTTTTTCGTCAAAACATTTTTTTTAAATTAATTTTTTCCAAAAATTTTTGTTAAATATTTATAATATTATGTTAATTTTATGATTCCGTCTCATCTCCCAACATGTAGACGATGGTAAGATAATTATACTATCCAAGGTGGCAACTGTCCGTCTGTCTCACATGGCACACGGCACATGGCGCTGATTAAACTATTAACATAGCACAGCGGAGTGACGCGCAACTAATAGTCTTGGGGTTAGATAATTGTTTAATAATCACTATTTATCTTTAGTTTAACTTTAACTTGATACTGAAAATCATTTAACACTAAACCTACCAAACCGGTCAAATTGACCGCTCTTAAACTTTTGTAAAACTTACACATTTTTAAACGTTATAATATCGTTATCAAACTACATGACAATTCTTAGAATATGCATATAATATTATCTACACTCTTTACTTTTTGTTATTTCCATTATTACCTGCGTTATATAATAAAATAACTTTTAATTACCATTCAATTTGACGGCGTGTAGTAGGAAGAGGTATACAAGAATTGTCGGTAGGTTTAGTGTTAAATCAGATATCACAGCTTCGAGACCTGTTCGTGTTTGCATTTTATAGAAAAAAACTATTTACTTTCTGTGTCTGTGCTTTTAAAATTAGAATATTTAACGTACGGACAAACAGTTCTTAGAATATATATATATATGTAAGTGTTTAAGTGTCTCAGCCACGTGTCACGTATCATCCAATTCAGGAAGCAATTAACACGAGAAGGAACACGCAAAAACTTAACAACTTCACTCTCATGTATTTGTCTGCGTTTAATAATATATTATATTTAAAATAAATCACCTGTAAGTGAGATTAAAATGTAATTATAGCTATATTAAAATTTAGTTTATCTTATTAAGATTTTAAATTTATTGCACTTCTAATCATTGAGCGAAGCGAGCGTAGCGTTCTACTGGAGACATTATTTGTAACGAATTATCTCAAAAACTACTTCACGGAAAGTTATGAAATTTTGCAATCAAAAAGACTCATTAGGTGATGGTTTAAAAAAAAATAAAATTAAAAAATGTCGATAAAAAAAAATATTGAAAAATTACGTCAAAAAACTGATATCCCATTGAAGTCAAAGGGAAAAAATATCGTTACACTGGGCTCGCTTCGCTCAATATGCAAACGGCACCTGAGTTTTCTTGAGCGCAGTCAAAATTGAGGGTCTGTTAGCGGCCCTATTGAATGTTATGAATGACACACACACGTCTCTCTTCGTCTTATTATATAGTGAATTGACTAAATCTGTTGGTATTGCTAAGTGGACTCAAATTACATGTTTGTCTGTCTGTGTAGCGAAGCACTAATTGATCTACGGAACTCACGTTATTAATGATAAGGGATATTGAGTTCTATGTCTACAGATTGAAGGGATTTTTTTGAATTTCTTGTCTTTAAGCTTAAGTGTCAATACAGGGTGATGTTTTAGTTACACAATTTTTTTTTTAATAGAAACGTAATTAAAGCAGAAAAATATGTACAAAAAATAACAAACAAATGCCTTCATAAAATTTATGATCTTGTCCCTAAAATAATAATTAACAAATATAATAATTAATAATATTATTATTATTAAAGTGAACATCCTGTATGTATGATGACATTTGGCGCATGTTAGTTTTTGTCGTCCCCCGCGGCGCGGTCGCTATAAATATTCCAGCCTCCATCTCACTAGATTCATCTAATAACACACCCAGCTCCTGTTGGAACAAACACACAAAACAATATATATATATAAAACAACTTACAATAATATAATTATTTAATTTAAAACAAATATTATGTTAAAACCACAGCTAGTGTTAAATTTAAACAAATTTCAATAAACATCAATATGGCCGCTTGTAACATAATTACATCATCTCGCTGATATCACCTTTATTACAATGGGATAAATACTATAATAGCGGGCATATGAATATGTCTTTATAATCCAAATACAAATGGATGGGTCTTTGAGCGATTCAATTTTGGAACTCGATATGAACACCCGCGAGCTGATTTATACCTTTTGTTGTATACAATAAAGTATATATTTGAATAATTTGATATGAGTTGAAACAAGCGAATAAAGTTTGTATAGGGTTATCAATTGTTTGAATATTTTTTATATTTTTTTGAGTAATATTAAACTAAAATAGAAATAACATTTTGAGTAACAGGGATGTTACATGTTATTTTGATGGTCAATAATAATATATAATTATTTGCTTCAGATTTTTTTTTATAGATATTATTTTTAAAGTCTAAACCGACAACCCTACTGTATATTTGTTTAATAGCGAATGGGTCGTCAAATCGATTGCTCGATGGACTAATATAAATTAATTTATAATTTATACAAACATAACAGATGACCTCATTGTGGATGCGAAAATCTCGAAAAGCGTAAAGAAGTGTGTGTGTGTGTGTGTGTGTATATATGTGTGTGTGTGTGTAAAAAAGTATAATTTTTATATAATTTTGTATTAATGCACGTTAAAGATGTTAAAATATTTAGGGGAGGTCTATAGGAAGGTTTTACAGGGTTTTTCTAATGTGCTTTTCTATGCACGAATCACATGTAAACTACTGAACCTATTGTAATGAAATTTGATTCGGTCATAGGCTATTTCCCTGGAAACATAAAATATTTTTTAATTTGAAAAAAAACACAAACTTATTTATACTATACTTTGCTTACTATTTAAGTTAAGGCATAGTTATGCAATAAAAATTAAAAAAAAAAAAATAAAAAAAGATCTAAACAAAAGCGACAACCCTAATTTTACGATCAAATAGTCGCTAAAGGTTATAGAGTTTAAATTAATAAACGGATCATTAAGTTTGATGGATGGTGCTATAATCGTGACAGCCCTATTAAATACACTCATTAGTACACCTAGCGAGGGACGCCATCTTTATTGTTTTTTACTCCACCTATACAATAAATCCTGAATATTATTAGCATGATTATATTAATCTCACATAACATAACATAACCGTTCTGTTATACGGACGTTATATATATATATATATATATGTATATATATATATATATATAACACAGTCCTATCCGTAATTAATTTATATTATCATCATAAATTATTATCATTTAAGACAAAAATGCGTTCCGTTTTAGGGTCCGGTCCTAACCCTCTTTTGATTTACTCCGTTAAAGTCAGGGTTGGCACAACAACAATAATATTTATTTTATACATTTCAAGAATTGAATTTTCATATTACGTTCTTAAACGTTTAAATATAATTTTAAAGCTTTAAATATAAAAAAAATCGTAAAATTAAATATAAAAAAATAAATAAATATAATTTTAAATAGAAATAATTATGACAGTGACAACCCTAAAAATGTGTTATTCCAGACCGAGTTCCCTTCCTTTATATAATATTTGGACAGATTGAGACGTGTTCCTTAATATTCCTCTAATCTCAGCTAACTGATAGTGACAATTATAATAGCCTTGTTAAATAACGACGGGAGAGCTTCATATTATTATATATACAAGCTATTGCGCGCGACTCCATTCACTATAACATGAACTAAAATTAATTAACACCGCCATCTATTGAAAACTTATAGAAATTTAAATATTATTAATTAAAATCAAAACTAGTAACTTCTAAGTTGAAACAAACAATAGAAATAACATTAAAATCGGTCCAGTGGTTACGGAGATTAGCGCAAACGAACATCTTGACACATATATATATATATATATATATATATCTAACTATATCATATCCAGGAATTGACGGATATTTTGAAATAAACCAACAAAAACACAATATATAAATATATATATATATATATATATATATATAACATTCATAAATATTATCTGTATAATTAAATATATATTATAATTCACACAACGTATGTCGGTCTGTATAAATATATAAAAAAAAACATATAAATACGGTAATAATAGTATAATGAAGTTATATTACCCCATAAGTCAGTGTGATGGTGTGGAATAAATTAACTGCACTACACCACCACCACACCGTGGTATTCACCGTCTTCCGTCTGCCCGCGGTGCTGACTACTGCCTTATGAATTATTTAATAATAAATATAATATTATTAACACTAAACCTACCGACAATTCTTGTATACCTGTTCCTACCGCACGCGGTCAAATTGACCGGTAATTAAAAGTTATTTTATTATATAACGCAGGTAATAATGGAAAGAACTAAAAGTAAAGAGTGAAGAAAATATTATATGCATATTCTAAGAATTGAGATGTAGTTTGATAACGATATTATAACGTTTAAAAATGTGTAAGTTTTACAAAAGTTTAAGAATCGTCAATTTGACAGGTACTTGGTAGGTTTAGTGTTAACATTCTCAACGCTTTTAAATAACTAAAATACCGACATTAATCCCACTATTATACTGAACAGATTTCGATGAAATTTAACAGTAATATAGTTTATAATACAGAGTAACATATACTTTAACTTATAACAATATAAGTAAGAAAGATGCTGATTAATCCGTCGAAACACAAAGATAGGATTGTCTGTCTTATCTACTAACTTGAAATTTACCAGACGTAGAACGAAGCGAGGAAAACCGCAGGAGAAATTAGTATATTTCTAAAAGGTTTCTTATTATTATTAATTTCTTATAATTAAACACTAAGACGGCCATTAATATCACTGTATAAAGACAAATCGACACAAATGATGCTGAAAACAAACAATTTCATCCAAAATTAACCTCAGCTCAGACTCAATAACTCCGAAAGCTTTAATTTCCTTCGGAATCACAAATAAACAATCAAATAAAATCAGAAGAGCACTCATCGAGCACTTAAGAGCTGACAACATTGTATACACCCGGTTAGTATAAAATGACTCTTATTACAATGTGTTAAGATTGAGTTTACTAATGCGAACGGTATCGCTATGTTGGTTGTGTATAGGCGCTAGTGATGGACGTGTCGATGTTTTTTCGTAATTGGTTTATCGTAAGATTTGATGTTGTAATTAAGTTACACTCACATGTTATTAAGTTATTCTCATTAGACGCAGTTACTTGATACTTTTAGATGGTTAAGAGTTAACTTCGCTTCTTATTATAGATGTTGACTTTGAATTTTAATTACTATCAAAATCCAAACAATAATACAAGCATATTGTACTAATAACAAAAATAAAATACTTTATATAATAATAAATATAAAAATCAACACAATTTAATAAGTTATCACTATTTTTAGTAAATAAATATCGATAATATATTGTCGTGTGGGCGCGTCCCTCGAGCTGTCAAACCCCAACAATTTCGAAAATACTCCCTTCACTTAGGAATCTCGTAAAGCATATTCAGTGTTATTCTCGTCGAGCGAAACGGATATATACATCATAATAAGAGCGAGCGAGACGGCTACATAGATGATAACCTCCTTTATGAACGGCATAATGGTTTAAATTGGTATTTTAATAAGTACTAAAGTGTAACGAATAACACAGACGCTCGTGAATTGTTTGAAATATTTGTATTTAAGCGAAATTCCTTCGAGATTTCAAAATAAGTCTCTGTGATATTCACGAACTGTGTCAATGTCTGCTCTCAAAATACATGATTTAATGGCCGTTGATCAAACGATCTTATGTCGTATGTATAAAAAGTACATTACACTTGGAATTATTTTATCGTAAAATCATGACATGTCGGTGACATGACAACAAAAGTTGTCAATTATCACAAAGCAATCTGTATTAATTGTCGTGAGTCATGGAGTCATGGATCAAGTGTGTCACTTGAAGCTTCAAATCGAAGTATTGTTTAATAATAATATAATATAGTAAGTAATAATAATCCACAATCTTCAATTATTGAAGTGACTCCAAAATAAACGTGAGTCATGAGCTCATGAGTGATCAAACTGCAGATACGTATCTTCCTGCGCCAAATCGCTCTACACTATGGTGAATGCTCTACTCTTAATTGTAGCTATGGTTTAAGGAGGGCTTGCTACTAATTTATTTTTGGACTTCTTCCATCTTAACACTAAACCTACCAAGTACCGGTCAAATTGACCGTTCTTAAACTTTTGTAAAACTTACACATTTTTAAACGTTATAATATCGTCATCAAACTACATGACAATTCTTAGAATATGCATATAATATTGTCTTCACTCCTTACTTTTAGTTATTTCCATTATTATATGCGTTATATAATAAAATAACTTTTAATTACCGGTCAATTTGACCGTGTGCGGTAGGAACAGGTATACAAGAATTGTCTGTAAGTTTAGTGTTAAGAAAAAAAAACAACATACATACAACAAACTACTATAATTTTTATTATATTTAATAATTAATAAATTATAAAAAAATATATTAATATTTATACAAACTTCCCCTTAACATCCATTTACAAATATTACCATTATTATTGAGTACATCATACAACGACATGTGCCTAGCTCTTTGATCTCTCACACACGCCATTTCAATCATAATCCCATCCACTTAAAGTCCATTTTCCTCTGACACATCAACTATAACAACCACATAATTCCTTTCATAACCCCGGTCACGCTGATTTAGTCTTCAGTTTCATATCATTAAAGTCTATTTTGGTGTGTGTTATATGCGTCGGTCGTTGTATCTGACACAGAGTGTAATTGGCGCGAAATGGTCTCTATACGGGGTGTTCTAAAATGTATCGACGAGTTTGAGCGTTATTAATTTTAGTACTTGCCTTGTTTATTTCAGACTTAACCGTTTAATAACCGTTATTATAATAAAATTAATACAAATTTTACAGTGAAATTTTTATTATATAAGTGTGTTGTATTTTTTAATGTAAATTATAAACAAATTTAACATTATAACACCATATGTGGAGGGATGAAAGGCACGTGACCAAAAGAGTGCTAGGTATGGTAGTGGAGGGATGGACAGGTAGAGGACGGCCGAAGAAAAGATGGATGGATTGCGTGAAAGACGATATGGAGAAGAAGGGAGTGTACAGAGATGACGAGTAACAGGAGAGTATGGAAGGAAAAAACATACTGTGCCGACCCCAAAATGGGATAAGGGCAGGAAGATGATGATAAACATTATAACACCCTGTATAAGATTAGACTCGTAATGGTGGAATAAATCAGAGCGATCATATCTATTTAGCGCTGTTCCAGGAATGAGTGCAGCGTGACGACGTGCTCAAACAGCTTACCTGAATGTAATATGTACATGTCTATTTCATACAACCATACAATACTGATATTATAAAATTTAACTGACAACCCTAGGAGATCACCTGGAAAAAACGCGCGGATAGCAGCCCTGAGGTTAATTAGTTGAGTCCTCTCGGGCCCCTTTGTTCCGATCCTTTGAATGAACGTTTTTTTTTGTTATCTGTGCCAATTATTTTCTTTTGTTCGGTAAAATGGTATAATTTATTATTAATCATTACAAATAAAGCCTTCATTAATTAAACACACAACCATTGACTTAAAAGCTTTCAAAGCACTTTTCGGATCTATCAATATTATTAAATAATTTGTTGTAAATATTTAATAATGGTATAAATACACACACACACACAAACGATTGTTATTATATATATATATTCTATACAATGAATATCCCAATGCAGTGGTCTCATGCGCGTGCGCAAGTTAATGGTGAGCTTCCTGCTATCCGTTTACAACCTCAAACTCTTCCCCATTCAATAATATAATAATTTTCAATTACATATCGTATTATAATATTAATATAATATGTTTAATTATAATAAATTATTATCAATAAATCGTTCAGCTTTTAGTGATCTGTGGACAGTGTTTGATATTTAACTAGGATCCGCCAACCGTGCGCGGATATTGAGTTGAGCCCCTCTCCTTTCTTCTTTTCTTGATAACTTTTGAATGGCTTAACATTTTTTCAATCTGTTTTCGCTATAACGTCCGCGTTCGGCTCAAACATACATGAGAAAATTTTTAGCTTATTATTCCGTCGCTTTCTGGAGACAACTAAACACAAAAAATCTCCCAAACGTATAAATGCTTCGCTTACGCTCAGCTCAATTAATAAAAGTTCCCACACTAATGTTAAGTCAATCGTTGGCTATAAACCCAGTCGGAGAGCTGAGCTTAATTGCACGTTTCCTGAGATCTGATTACTTCGATAGATCTTTATCTCGCCGGACCGCCGGATGACTGGACGGCTCACATTTTGCCGAAATACATACAAGCATTTGTTTTAAATTAATATCAAAAGTTATATTACATTATAACATCAAAAGTTTTGGGAACATTAAAAAGAGGATTAAAATGTCACACAAAGAAACTAATTCGTTCCGAGAATGTTTCAGAAGATTACAATTTATAAACACGTATAGGAATGGTGACGGGAACTGAAAAATGGTTCAGAGAAATGAAAACATACACACAACATAAATTAAATGTTAATTATAAATAAAACAAAAACTATTAGGTATTAAAATTATGGCGCGGTTATTTTTTGACATAATGAGTCAATAGCTATCCCTTTCTTTCATAATATATATGATAAAGACAACATATTGTATCAGAGTAAATATAGTTATCCCTTTCTTTTATAATATATATAATAAAGACAAAATTATGATGTAGAAAATTGTCTCTCATTCGGCTGTCAGCAGTCGTCACTGTCAGGCGTCGTTCTATTTAGTGTATTAATTTGACACGTGTCCACTAATCGCAGTTTCCATGTAATATTGAATATAAAGAAA